>OX422140.1:299212121-299913111 GCA_949129095.1 Volucella bombylans
CACGCTCTAGGAAAGATTCTAAGGACTATTCATATGTCTCAGAGGGTGGTGAAGGTCACTACCTCGGTGATAACAGCTTCGCGTCTTTGGAGCCTTCCGAATCGGAAGATGAAGACGAAGAAGTGGCATCTTTAAGTAGCAGTATCAAAATGCTAGAAAAAAGGGTACTAGCCATAAAAGAAAAACAAATGGCAAGAAGAAAGAGCGAAGCACAAGAGTACTCCCAAAAGCAAGACCAACAGCAACAGCAGACGCAGCAAGCCAGAAGCAGTCCGTACAACAAGATTTAAAAATGAAAACGAACACAAAAACATCAATGCAACAACAATACCAACAAAAACAAAATAAACTCCAGCCTCAACAACAAGTGCAGAGTTAAGGAAATCCTTTAAGAGGATTCCAAAAAAAATGCGAACGTCAGCCCAAAGGGCCGACCCAACTGTTCGACTTACGAGTACATAGAAAATAAAAACAACTATTTTCAACCCGTTCACAATTAAATTTATTTAGTAAAACAATAATTCTGTTTGCCGTCACGATTACAACTTCCTGCCCAATCCATTCCCATCTAACTCCAAAGCTTTGCCTCTATCCAAATGTTCCCATGGATATCTCCTGACTCGTCACTTTTGATATTTCGCATGCATCCCATCCGGTGTCAAGTAGCTTGCGCGTGCATAAACTTTCATGGGAATATTTGCAAACGAATAATATGCTGACTCAGCTGGGAACCTGTCTGTGCATGTCGAACCAAGTGTAAGGCGGTATGGGTTGTGATACGAGTAACTCCTCCCCCTTTGAAAATCTACGCCTCGTAGATCCTTTGAAGGCCTGCAGGTCAGGCTATTGCTTGTGGTAGGTTGGGGGATGAAATTGTGGGGATGTTTGGTCTTCCGTGTATTTTCCGCCAAATGGTGAGAACAACAGGTGCCACACATAAGAAGATTGCCATCTCAGTAAGTATAGAAATTTTAAATTCCTTAGTTAAGCTTCGTAGACTTTCTATGTTCTGAATGCTGAGTCCATGAACGTATCCCAAGTCGATCATGTGGTTGCGGTTTGTGATGTTCATCAATGCCGGGGGAAGGGCTTGCAGGACTGTGGCCATGGAACTCGTAAATGTTCTTCCCTTCAACTGGACCGTTTCGTTGTGTATCTGGATTATATAAGTACCCGTAAGGGGCCTCGAAATGTTGTAAGAAGTTAAATCGCCTTTAAAATTGGTGACGAAAATGGTATCCTCCTTAATGAGTTCCAGGATTCGGTATTAGTTTGGAAGGTGCAGGTTGTGGGTCCTCCTTTAAGTAGCCTTGCCACGCAGCTTTCCTCAGGAATTATCTCTAGTGCCTTATCCTCACAGATCGTCGAGTTGTTAATTAATTAGACTTGACACCGTATGTTACCCTATGGTTGATCAGAACCTTCCTGAATTTCAGATAGATCTGTTTTCCATCTATTATTGATGGTCTAGTTATCAGTAAATTATACTCCTCTTTTCCTATAACAGCATTTAGCCGTTGGTGAAAATAGATGGTGTGCCATACTCGATGGCCTCTATTTCATTAGCGTACGGTAAGGTTTCCAGCTCATTGATAACCATGCTGATTTCCTCTGTGTCCAGGAGATTTGTATTAATCAAACCGCTTTTAGCCATTTGACAAGCTCGAACAATTTCATTTATTTCTCCTTTAACGACCAGTATTTCGTCCAAACTATCCCGCTCAAATCTTTCGGAATTTGAGTCCTTAATGCCATTCTCGTATCTCCCTTAGATTAAGTTGATCTTCTGTGCTATTTCACGCGTTATGCCAAAGAGCTTCTCGTTGATCTTATATTGTTCATTACTGTTTTCAATTATAGCTTCCTCACTCGGAAGGATCTCGCTCCAGTCAGTGGCATCGGGGTTGGCAGCTACCCACTTCCAAGCGGTTCCCAACCAATTGATGGATCTTGCCTTTCTCGTAGATTTGCCCTTCAGCGAATAAAGACGTCCTTTTGCTTGCCGTAAATGAAATTCTATTATGCGTTTTCTGTCTCCGTCCTTAATGCGGTTATTTGTGGCGTTGGTCACTTCAGCTAACAGATGTTCAAATTGCGCTAGGTCAGTGGTATGTACCAGATTGAAACTGCCATCAACGATCCAGCCCTTACTCTCTTTCAGGGAAACTATAGGTGATTTGTAATTGAAGATTTGGAACCCCACGGTTACAGCTAAGGAGATTAATCTGTGGGATATGCAAATATTTTTCGTGGATCGATATATGTATGTGGACATACCCCTGTTCGTCGCAACTTTACTGTGATGCGGAAGTGGACATTAAAGGGTTTAAACAAAAATAAAAAAAAACCTTTCCAGTTCTGTAATAATTGTATTCCTAATGAAATCTATATTAAATGCTTAATCAAATATACAATCCCAATCTTAATTTATAATTCTTATAATTAGAGTAATATTTCTTAAAGTTATTTGGACTAAATTCTATACATATTATAATTCATATTTGTGCTATATAAGGAATGGCTATAGGTGCATTGTAGGTGTATTAAACAAGTTTGGTGTGCATAATTCTTCTTTAAATACATTACATAAGTACATATATATTGTGGCTATTCTCTGTTAATTAAATATTCTTTATGTGGGCTTTGTGAATTCTACGACCACTTGTCGTGAGGACGTTTACTTTATTGTCCTTTGCTACGAATTCTTTCTGATATAAAGGCTTATTTTTGACTTGAATTTTTTTACCAACAGTATAGATTATTTCACCCTTTTTATATTTTTTGGGTGAATTTCTTTTTATGTTATGACGCTTGTTACTGATTCTTTGTTTTTTTTCAATTTCCGCTCGCAACTCGTGGTTGACTTTTGCGCGGAAGTTCACCAAACCCTGGTAGTTAACCCTGGAGCTTCTATTGTAGAAAATGTCCGATGGTTTCCTTCCAGTCACAGAACGGATGGTGTTATTATATCTGTCAACCGCTATGTTGAGTATTTCCTTTGTTTTCAAATCCTTGTACTCCGCTTTCAGACATCGGTAGATTTCTATAATGGTAGAATGCAATCGTTCTACTTGACCATTAACCTCACTGCGTTGGACGGGGGTCCTGTAGAGTTCTATGCCCAACATTTTGATGAAGTTTAGTACGATTGGGCTGAGGATACTTCGTTCATTGTCAGTAACTAGAATTTTTGGCACAGTGAAGTAATGTAAGATTTTTGTTATTTTGTTCCTTAGATATAGAGACGATTTATTCTTAATGTGGAACAGCTTGGCAAACTTGGAAAATTTGTCGATGCAACTAATGTATTTCTCATTCTGCAATTCCATTATATCCATGTGAAGTATCTCGCAAGGATACGATGGTACAGGAGTCGTACGGAGCTCTGGATTCATTGGATGCCTGTCATATTTGTTCGCAAGGCAGATATCGCAAGTTTTAGTGTACTTGGTAATCAGACTATTCATTTTCGGTAAATAATAGCGCTCGAGCAGCTGTTCTTTATTTTCCCTAGCATTCCGATGAGCTCTTCTGTGTTCCTCCGCAATTAATTGCAGAACTCTATTGTCGCTTGTTACGTCCTCTACCACCCTTTGCGTTATGCGAATCTTATAGTTGCTAAAGTTTTCCAAGTATACTTCCTGTAGCATTCCTAGATGTGCCTCTGGAATCTTAACAACGTTAATGACGTTCGGTTTAAGTTTCTTTTTTAGAATGTCAGTGAGTTTTATTTTGTCTAAATTTTCAATGGCTAGGTAATGGCGGGAGAAACTAGGGTGAGGTTCCTCAAAAATTTCTAAACCTTTTGTATCCCTAATAATAATTTGATTGCGAAATACATTCAAAGGGGCCTCCACGTGAGGAATGAGATCAGAGTTATCCTGTGCCGCGCTATGGATGGTTTCGTCGGCGGTATCGGTCGAGCATTGACTTCCACTGGTAGTTTTCGTTAGGGGACCGGGTTCTGCAGCAGTATCAGTTGAAGCATTGCTAGATGCTGTATCGGTAATTGAGCCATTGTATGCCTTTCTAGAATTCAGTGCCGTTCCAGGTGGTGCTATGCCAGGCAAGTGATTCACCTGCGTTTTTAGTCTGGAAAGAGCATCAGCTACTTGGTTTGACTTACCTGGTTTGTAAACCAGCTCGTAGTTATACTCTTCGATGCGAGCCTTCCATCTTTTCAACTTAGCATTGAAGTTCCTGTTGCCTAGAGCGAATGTTAGTGGCTGGTGGTCAGTGAAGATCCGCTCCGTACACATACGAACGAAGATTGTCAAGGGCCCAAACTATGGCCAACATCTCTTTCTCGTTCGTGGCGTAATTCTCCTCGGTTTTGTTGAGGGATCTCGAGGTGTAAGCAATTGGTTTGTCCTGCCCTAATATGTTTTGGGACAAAACAGCTCCAATTGCATAATTCAAAATCTGGAAAAGCCAGAACTGCGGATGACGTCAATAGGCTTTTCAGGTCCTCGAAAGCTTGTAATGCATCTTCATTCAACTCGATCGGTACACGTTTGGACTGACTCGCTTTAATTTGGGCATTTTCGCCTCTTGTTAAATTCGTGAGAGGCTTCGCCACCTTAGCGTAATCACGAATGAATTTTCTATAATAAGACGTGAGTCCTAAAAAGCTTTTCAAATCTTTGAGGTTTTCCGGTGGCAGTATTTTCTGTATGGCCTCAACCTTTTTGGGGTCCGCTCGAATTCCGTCTGGGGTGATGACATATCCCAAAAACTCAACCTCAGTTTCCAGAAAGTGAGTCTTTTCCAGGTTAACTTTTAAATTCACCTCATGCAGACGAGAAAGGATGGTTTCGATGTTATTCAGCATATCGTCTATATCGCTACCAAAGATGACAATGTCGTCGATATATACGTAGCATATCCTTCCAATATATTCCTTAAGAACGTCATCGATCATTCGCTGGAAGATCGCTGGCGCGTTTTTTAGGCCGAATGGCAATCTAAGCCACTCGTACTTTCCATTCATTGTGGAAAATGTGGTTTTTGGTATATCGGATTCTTGTATGGGTATTTGGTGAAATCCAGAAGTAAGATCAAGCATGGTGATATACTTTGCTTTACCTATACTGGCGAGCGTTGAGGTAATGTCCGGGATTGGGTATGCATCAGATATAGTAACGAGGTTCAACCGTTTAAAGTCGACCACCATTCGGTATTGAAGTTCTCCTATGGGTTTGGGTTTTTTCGGCACAACCCAAATCGGAGAGTTATAGGGGCTTTTAGAAGGACGAATGATTCCTTCTGCCAGAAGTTCTTTTATTTCTTTGTCCACCTCTTTTCTCATGCAAGGAGGATAAGGATAGATTTTCGTGTAAATGGGTTCGTCGGTGGTGGTTCTAATTTCGGCTCTCACTGCGGTTCTTATTAACTCATTAGAACTAAGGGGGCCAAAGACATTTTTGTACTTTTCTACCAAGTCAGAGAGTCTTTGCCGAATACTATCAGGAGTCCCTTCATGAAGTACAGCATTGACCACTAAGGATAGTTTGTTCTTAAGGGGAATTTGTACACCGTTTGATAACGTTAGGATATTCTTTTCGCGATCAATAATGGCTCCTAGCTGTTTTAGGGTGTCGTCGCCGATGATGCCGTCAAAAAATTTTAGGCCTGGGAGGACGTAGAATGTCAATGGAAAGTCAATTCCGACGCTTTCAAAGAATTTACCGGTGATTTTTTCGCTGATGTTGAGGCTACCGGCTGCTGAGTTCACTGAAAATGGTTGAGCTAGGCGACCCGCCTAGGTTCGACCCGAACCTTGTGATAGGCGTGTGCTTATGAAATTCTTGTTAGCCCCAGTATCCACAAGGAAGCTCAACATAGTGCCCTTTTTAAGGAAGTAGTCTATGTATGGAACGCTGGATAGCCGTCCCTCATAAAATTTACCTCTTCCTTGTAATTTACCTCAGCTACCTCATTGTAAGCTTCAGGCGTTATCTCCTGATATTCCCCACGATCTTCTTCGTGAACTTCGTCTCGACTTTCGAGTGATGCCTCCTGCTCTGCCTGAAGGTTGTATAACCTTTGCTGTTTTTGAGAGGAGCCTTGTGGACGTGAAAAGTTCTCGGAATGTACCTTCCTTTTGTGAAGATTGCCTTGGGGTCTATTCATATAATCAACCTGTTTTGTTTGCACCGAATGATCTACCTCCATTTTGGGATGAGGTTTTGGACCAGTTGGCCTAGGGGGTGCGTCAGAATTTTGAGAGAAATGAGGGCGATTGGGAACGAAGGAAGTATGTTGTTTGGGATGGTATCTCTGCTGCTGTGGAGGAGGTTTATTTATTCGCCTAAAAGTTTGGTTAAGGGGGGCCGTAATTGTGTTTGTCGAGTTATTCACGTGAATAGAGTGGTTCCGGAAGTTGAGATTCTGAATCTCCAGACATGAAGCATACGCCTCGGGTAGGGTTTTCGGTCTTTGCACAATAAGCATCCTTGACAAGTCACCGTTAAGGCCTCTTATGAAGACGTCCAATGCTCTATTGCGGTATGTCTCTACCAATGCACCAACGGTTTCTTGCGTATAAGATTCCGTTTTAATCTTATTGATTATCAGGGAGAACTGGTGATTTACCGTGGCGTAAAACTCGTCCAACTTCGAACCACTCTGGGAGAGTTAGTTGAGCTGATGTTCAAGGGTTCTAATATCTCGTTTATCAGAGACAATACCCTTTTAATTTCTCCCCAATCGTCATCGAAGATGTTGTAGGAGATCAGGGCTGTATCGGCCCTACCTCTGATTTTCTGCCGGATATGCTGTAAGATAGCTCGGTACAAGGCTTTGGTTCGAATGATGCTGAAGTCTTTCAAAATACCCTCGACGTTATGTATCCACGACACATATTGTGTTGAATTACCGTCGAAGGTTTGCAACGGGGAGTCGACTTATCTGTTTTAGGTCAGCCTCCGTCCTTGGTTCACACAAGGGCACATTCGCACGATTGGTTTCGATATCTGTATGAGTGCCTCGCTCCATAGACTTCAAGCGCTCATCCATGTCTTTGAGCTGATTCAATATTACATTGACAGCTCCGGTTAACTCCGTTACGGATTTGGCGACGGCGTCCATTTTTCGTTATCAAATTTGTTGTCTTATAGTGCTTCTTAATTTAAATTTAATTTCGTAATTTAATTAATATATATATCTTTTCTCTTTTATTTAACTAATAGTTAATTTATTCAACTAGTTGGCTTAATATATAGGTTAAGTATAAATTACTCTAAATTAAATTTAGTATCGTAAAATTACGTATGCACACAATTCAGCAAAGTACAAAAAAAAAACAATGCACCTTACCTTTTCCTTGTGATAGTTGCTTCAAATTTTTCTAATTTCTATTCTTTTCTTTCTTTTTGATTAAGAAATATTCACATAAAATCTTCGATTTCACAGTTAATAAAAAATTTTCCTCTTTTTCTTCCTTTTAGAATTTTCACTTAGAAATTTTTATATTATTTTTTTTAACAAAGCTCATCGACCTTTTTTTTGATTTCACAATTAAAGATTTTTCTTGAATTTTCTAACTTTTTTCTTTCGATTTCACAATTAATAAAAAAATTTTTCCTCATTTTTTTCTTTTAGAATTCTCACTTAGAAATTTTTATATTATTTTTTTCAGCAAAGCTCATCGACCAAAAGAGGTCACAATTAAAGGTTTTTCTTGAATTTTCTCTATGAGCCTTTTTTCTATTTTTTCCTTTTTATTTTACTTTTCCATTTGATTAAAAATAAAAAAAAACAATTTCTTTTTTCTTCTTTTAGAATTTTCACTTAAAAACTTTTTATATTATTTTTTTCAGCAAAGCTCATTGATCGCTTTTTGATTTCACAATTAAAGATTTTTTTTTCAATTTTCTCTATGAGACTTTTCCCTATTTTTCTATTTTATTTTTCTATTTGATTCCACAATTAATCAATAATTTTTTCCTTTCCTTTTAAAAGTTTCACTTACAGGAACAAAAAGCACATATTCCGTTCAATTATAGGTTGAGATCCGCCGGTGATCTAAAAGAGATATCGATTCTAAATATTACTACGGGTGTAAAGGTAATTCAGCTATCTATGTATGTATGTATTTAATTAAACTGTGTGACATAGTCAGGCAATACCGCTTCATCATTTAGAGTGGTATGAACGACTATGCAGTAGTAGAGATAGAACACTCAAACAGAGAAGACCAATGTAACACAAATAATTGAATAAAAAGAAATATTAAAAAACGCAGCGCATACGAGTACATTTATTTTACATGGTGTATAAAAAAAAAAAAAATAAATAAAAAATAAAGAAAACATTAAGAGTGTAGTGCAAAATGGCCGAACAAGGTATAAAAGGTCCAAGTGAAATGAACTTTGATGAGCCAGCGAAAAATTGGCCGATGTGGAAGCAAAAATTTGAGATATTTTTGGTTGCAGGAGACAAGAATGGCGCCGCAAAATCAGTGAAGGTGGCCTTGTTTCTGCACCATATTGGAGAGAGGGGCATTGAAATATTCAATGCGCTCGCACTCCCAGAAGCTCAGAGAACCTTAGCAGTAGTTATGACGCGGTTTGAAGAATACTGTATCCAGCTTCGCAACGTGGTAATGGAAACATATAAGTTTGGGTGCATAGCACAGAAAAAAGACCAACCGTTTATCGAATTCGAAACTGAAATACGAACCCAAGCCAAGTTCTGTGAGTTTCAATGCACAGCCAATGGTTGCGGGCAATCGTACGTCGATCGTATGATTAGGGACAAAATAGTTCTTGGGTTGGATAACAAGAAATTACAGTCGAAACTGCTAGAATCAAGTGAGGACACGCTCGATCAAGTGATCTCAAAATGTAAAATTGCTGAATTGTCTGCGCAAAACATCAAGCTGCTATCTGCGGAAGAACACGAGCCGAAGGTGGAGGTAATCAACACATTGGCAAAGAGAACAGTTAAGCAGTCATACGATAATTGACCTAGGAATACGTCAGCATGTGAACGCTGTGGAATGGCAGCAACGGAACAACATGAAAAGTACTGTCCGGCATTGGTGGATGGGCGCAATTGCAGAGCTTGCGGTAAAGCTGGTCATTTCGCAGTAGTTTGTAAAAGCAAATTTCGTCGAAAGTCAAGCAACAGAAATCGAGTAAATGTTATTGAATACGAGTCGAACGATAATAAAGGAACGAAGGGTAGGAAAACTCCTGAATCATCTCAAACAGCAGTGAGGGGCGGAAGTCATTCCATTAATTTTAGATATTTTGATGAAGGTAATTGATATCAAGTAAAAAAAAATTTTCTTTCAAAAAACATTAGTGATTGCAGACATGTAGGGCAAGTTGGTTGGTATAAACAAATGAAGTTCAATAATGTCAAGATCAATTTCAAATTGGATACGGGTGCAGATGTCAGTTGCATACCTTGGAAATATATAAAAAAAATGAATTATTTGGATTCATTATAAAAATCTAAAAGTTATTTGTTTGCATATAATAATAATAAAATCAGTTCTTTTGGAAAGATTACATTGCCGTGTGTTGTGAATTTAAAAAAAGAAACGGTTCCAATTGACTTCGAAGTAGTTGATAGTAAATTTCAACCCATTTTGGGTCGTGTTGAGTGTGAAATTCTGAACCTTATAAAGCGGATTCACGCTATCAAAGATAGTAGAATGCCTAATTCTAAAGAGAATTTTTGTAGTCAGTTTAACGATATTTTTGAAGGTCTAGGTCGCATCCCCGGTAAAATCAACATCCAATTAAAAGACGGGTCCAAACCTGTACTCGCCTACAAAAAGAAAATCCCGTTTAGTTGGCTTAAGGCCCGGTTGAAGGTTATGGTTGATGACGGTGTTATTAGTCCAGTAGAGCACCCAACTGAATGGGTGAACAATTTACAGATTGTAGATAAATCTGATGGGTCGCTACGCCTGTGCTTGGATCCGAAACCATTAAACGAATGCATTCGCTGGGAGCATTTTTCAATTCCGACAGCTGAATCCATTACTAGTCGACTTGCAAATAAATCAGTTTTCACCGTGATGGATCTCAAAAATGGATTCTGGCAGTTGGAATTGGATGATGTGAGCTCAGATTTGATGACTTTTATCACTCCGTTTGGTCGATTTAGATGGCATCGGGTGCCGTTTGGTATCAGTAGTGCGCCTGAGCAATTCATGAGAAAAATGGTTCAATTATTTGGGGATATACCAGGCGTTGAGATCTATTTTGATGATTTATTTATTTCAGGCGTAGATTACGAAGATCATGATCGAGCACTTACAAAGGTCATACAAAGAGCGAGGGCGAATAATATCAAATTTAATAGAGATAAATTACAGTACAGACAGACGCTGGTAAAATTCATGGGCAAGTCAATATCAGCCTGAAGAATAAAACCAGACGACAAATATCTTAGGGCCATAGTTGAATTACCACCTCCCCAAGACAGGACAGGTGTGATGAGACTATTGGGTTTGTGTAAATATTTAGCAAAATATATACCTAACTTGTCGATCATAACAACAAGACTTAGTGACCTTACAAGAATAGGAAAGAAGTGGGAGTGGGAAGTGGAGCATCAAAGAGAGTTTGAAAATATAAAAAATATAATAAGTAAGGCACCGGTTTTACGTATGTTTGACCCCAAGCAGGCGCTAGTAATTCAGGCTGATGCTTCTAAGGATGGTGTAGGTTGCGTTCTTCTACAAGCAGGTCAACCAGTAGCGTTCGCTTCAAGAAGCCTATCGTCAAGTGAGCAAAGATGGGCTCAAATTGAAAAGGAGTTACTCGCCATTGTGAGTACTCGCATGTGAGAAATTTCATTTTTACATTTATGGTCGGGAGGTAGAAGTTCATACCGACCACAAACCACTCGAAGCGTTGATGAAGAGGGAGCTAGACAAGGTAACAGTCAGGCTCCAACGGATGTTTATGTTTCTATTAAAGTACCCAGGTCTAAAATTAAAATATGTGCCCGGGAAGCAATTATTGTTGGCCGACTGTTTATCAAGGGCCCATATAAGTGCGTCAGATGTAGAAAAAGGAGAACTGAATTATGTCGTCCATAGTCTTGTTAACCAACTCTGTATGTCCGAAAGAAACAAAATATGTTATCAGGAGGCTACTCTCAATGATGAATGTTTAGGGCAGATTTTGAAGTTTCATGCTGGTGAATGGCCACATTACAAGATATTGAGTTGAGAATGCAAGTAGTTTTACAAAATTAAAAGTGAGATTAGTGTCAATGAGAGGATTTTGTTCTTCGGTGACAAGTTGATTGTGCCCGAAGTATTGAGAAGTCAGATCATTGATATGTTGCATGCTCCTCACTTGGGTGTTGAAAAAACTCGATTGCGTGCAAGGAAATTATTTTATTGGCCAGGAATGTCCAAGGACATAGAGCAAAAAGTTCAACGATGTCGAGTATGTGAAAAGCACCGGTATAACAATGCAAAAGAACCATTAAAACAGCATGAATCACCTGAGCTTGCATGGGAAAAAATTGCTGTAGATATTTTTGAGCATGCCGGGGTGCTATATTTGGCAGTAATTGACGCATATTCAAATTGGTTATGTATTGAACTGCTCAAAGAGAAATCGATAGGTCACATAATTAACATATTAATGGACCGATTCTTTACAAAGTTCGGTTTTCCTCTTGAGATTCGGTCAGATAACAATCCATTTAATTGTCGTAAATTTAAAGAGTTTGCGGAAGATTTTAACGTAAGACTTGCGTTTTCTAGCCCGCGCTATCCACGGAGTAACGGTTTAGCTGAGAAGGGTGTGGCGATAGGAAAGCTAATATTAAGAAAATGTTATGATGAGGGTCGTGAACAAGAATTTAGGTATCGAATTTTAGAGTATAACGCTACACCGTTAGCAAATATGTTGCTGTCACCTGCCCAACTCTTCATGGGACGGGAGGTCAAAACAAAAATACCTACGACCACAAGCAATTTAAAGCCACACGATATTAGTACGAAGGAAATCGTGAAAAGAATAGATGACAAAAGAAAATTACAAGCGAACTATTATAATAGAGCATCCAAACCCCTATCCAGTTTGAAATCGAGCGATAATGTAATGTTTTGGAAAGCAAAAAAAGATTGGTCGTATGGTACCGTTGTAAAAAATTTTAATAATAGATCTTATATTGTAGAAGATAACGAGGGGAACAAATTTAGACGAAATAGACAATATATAAGAAGGTCTCTTAATAGTTCACCAAGAAATGTAGTAAATGATGAAGCCTTCGCAAGCATTGATAATCCGCAAATAAATAATCAGCATTCAAGTGTTGAGGAATCATGTAACGCGTCAGAACATAATAGTGCGCATGGAAATTCCGAGGACGGCATTATCGATGGCTGCGAAATTAACATCAATGATCAGCCAAACATTGTAACTAGATCAGGTAGAGTAGTCATGGCGCCGGAGCGTTACGGCAACCCGGTACAGCATTAAAGTGTTGAAATAAATGTAAATATTGAACATAAGTTCAAGATATAGATATTATTGTAAGTAATTGTTAGTAAGCTTTAAGAACCTCCTAAACCGAAATACCATATGTTTAAAAAAAAAAAAAAAAAAAAAAATCGTGTAAAGGTAATTCAGCTATCTATGTATGTATGTATTTAATTAAACTGTGTGACATAGTCAGGCAATACCGCTTCATCATTTAGAGTGGTATGAACGACTATGCGGTAGTAGAGATAGAACACTCAAACAGAGAAGACCAATGTAACACAAATAATTGAATAAAAAGAAATATTAAAAAACGTAGCGCATACGAGTACATTTATTTTACAACGGGATTCTCTTTCGAGACAGGTTTAGCGGAAGGATCGTGGTGTCCCCGTTTAATCCCTATCGTTAATAATTGAAAGCGATCTACTAATGGCACGATTTCTTCACGTATATATCCTTTAGTCCTTTTGGCAATCTCCACTGTGTTCTCATGGTAACAGCAGAATGTGACAGATAATTAATGGATTTTTATTAAGACCAGAAAGGCCGTTGTGTTCCCATGGTAACAACTGCATTCACTACATAGAGAGTACTGGTCTATGCCCACTCAAGGACATTATTAATTTATTCTGCCACAATTGCTCGGACAAAAAGGATATACTTTTTCCAAACCTGTCCCTGCTCGGGCGCCAGTTAAGGAAATCCTTAAAGAGGATTCCAAAAAAAAATGCGAACGTCAGCCCAAAGGGCCGACCCAACTGTTCGACTTACATAGAAAATAAAAACAACTATTTTCAACCCGTTCACAATTAAATTTATTTAGTAAAACAATAATTCTGTTTGCCGTCACGATTACAACTACCTGCCCAATCCATTCCCATCTAACACCAAAGCTTTGGTGTCTCTTGACTCGTCACTTTTGATATTTCGCATGCATCCCATCCGGTGTCAAGTAGCTTGCGCGTGCATAAACTTTCATGGGAATATTTGCAAGCGAATAATATGCTGACTCAGCTGGGAACCTGTCTGTGCATGTCGAACCAAGTGTACGGCGGTGCATATTGGGTTGTGATAACTGCAGCCACAACAATCGCAACAGCAGCAACAACAACAGCGGCAGCAGCAACAAAAACAACAACTGAAGCAGCAACAACAACAACAAAGGCAGCAGAAACAACAAAATACTACAAAGCAAAGAGTTCCACCTAAAAACACATATAAGATGGAACTAAAGGAAACCATTGAACTATGTAAGTCGGCCATAGGCAATAATTTTTTTGTTAATAGACTTAGTTTAGATAGGCACGCGATCCATTGCAATACAGGAGCTCCTTGCACTGCTGAAAGAGAAGGAGTGCGAAGAGCTCAAATTCGTAGGGTTTAAGCCATTCGTCACGGCTAGAGCCAAAAGGGAGAAGCGGAAACCACCGTTCTTCCTGGTTCAGCTGAGTCCCAACAGCAAATTGGATGGTCTAAGGAGCATTAAAGTCCTAGACTAACAGGTTGTACACTGGGAAAAATTAAAGAGGAGCGAAAACATTCTACAATGTGTTCGTTGCCAAAGGTTCGGGCACGCCGCGTCGAACTGCGAAATGCAGCCTCGATGCGTGAAGTGCGGAAAGAACCACATGCCCGAGGAATGCGCTCTCGGCAAGGACGGAGCGTCAGAAAAAAGCCAACTCTATTGCGCGTTATGTACTTAATCCACTTTATTCATCTCAGAGCTCGAGACACTTTTTCGATTCATAAGACTGGAATTGGAGGAGAACTACTTTATTATCGGCGGAGATTTCAACGCCAAACATAGCGATTGGGGAAATAATACTCCAAATACTAGAAGGAACCTACTATTCAATTGGTGGGGTCAGCACAGTATAATGTATCGACTCGGCCTAAAGGCGACGGTTAGTCCGTCGTTTCCTAGACACATGTCTTAATTGGATCTCCTGCTGTTCGACACACGAATACACCTGACATGCACAAACCAACAAACCATAAACTGTCTACGAACTTTCGTGTATGACAGTGACCATTGCGGACTCAGTACCGAAATAACCGTTCCGAACGAAGCTGCGGAATTGGACGAGTTTGTTCAAAGGCATGCCTACAACTATAGTAAGGTGCGTTGGACACACTTCTCCAGAACAATGACGAGAGCACTCTCCTCGAATTCGCTCCGTCCAATAGAAATCTGTCAAACGAGGAGATTGACAGATATCTAAAACTAATGGACGAGACAATTAAACGAACAATAGACAAAACGATACCTCGGTATCAATACACTGACAACGAAGACTTATTCCGCAACGCAACTATTCACGCACTGCACCGACATAAAAGTAGACTGCTGTCAAGGCTAAAAACCTTGTACAGACAGTTTACTGACAGACATAACCCGGAGATTATGACGCTAAAGTCGTCGATCAAAAATCTCCAAGTATTAATAAAAGAAAATTACAGAACATCTGTAAATTTGTATTAGAACAATAAAATTCGGGCTGTAAACACCAGCAACCCGAATATGTTAACGCAAATAAATAAAATATTTCGGAGGAAAGATCACAACGACCTTTCGTGTCTTAAAATCGCCCGAACGACGGACAACGAGAACATACGAGTACTTATAGCAGCAGGCATCGATCCAAATGAGGCTGTTGATGATGACAACTTCTTTGTATTCGAGGATCCGCAGGAGAAGGTAGAGGCTATAGGAGCGACTTTCCAGGAAGTATATAAGGCGAATGACATAATTGGCCCGAACCACGACCTGGAAAATCGACTCATTGTGCACAATTTCTACCTTCGAAATGAAATTGTGAATTGGCGATTCGAGAGCTCGGGTTTCACCCAGTTCAGTGACGAGAATATGGCAAATAATGTCATCACCAATGAAATGGTACTACCACCGTTCATTTCGAAGGCAGAACTCCAAACGATCTTCGAATCGCTTAGAAGTAAGAAATCAGTGGGAACCGATGAAATACCGAACATTGTGCTTCGACATCTCCCTCTAGAAGCGGTCGACATTTATACCACCCTGTTTAATAATGCAATGAATAATGCACATTATCCAGCGCATTGGAAAACTGCGGTGGTACATCCCATCCCCAAAAGGGATAAAGACACATCCAATCCGGCGAATCTCCGGTCGATCAGTCTCCTTCCAAACATCAGTAAGGTATTCGAGAAAGTGATCATTAGAGTCCTGACTAAGTGGGTTGAGGACAAAAATATAGTTCCGGATAATCAATTCATTTTCAAGGCGGGGCATGATGTTATTCATGCTGCGTCTAAACTGATTTCTGATATCCAATGGAACAAAGGCAAGAATCAGTGCACTGGAGCCTGCCTGATTGACTTGGAAAAAGCCTTCGATACCGTATGGTTAGAGGGACTCTTTTTCCAGCTGGACAGGTTGGGCATTAGTAAACCACTGCTGTATATTCTTTTTGATATGCTCTCCAGTAGACAGTTCATCGTGAAGAATGGCGATGTGACTTCTGCTGGAACATTTAACATTAAAAACGGTCTGTAACAAGGTGCGGTAAATTCGCCGATCCTATTCAACATTTACACGAGTGATCTGATAGGTTCACTTCACCATGCCATAGCGTACGCAGACGATTTAATCGCGTACAGATCGGGTCCAAAGATTGAGGTCATTAATACACTTTTGCAGCGTGACTTCGACAAAATTAAGCGATATTGCGATGACTGGAAGTTGAAAATCAACTTTCAGAAGTCGGAAACCATTTTGTTTAGGACGCCTTTGTCTGGGGCCTCTAGGGATACCAGAAAGAATTGGCGAAAGTTCTCGATCGTGGGGCAGCATGGGCAGCCACTTGCTTGTCGAAATGTAGTCAGATATCTTGGGATCTGGCTAGATCAATATCTGTATTTTAACAAATATATAGATGTTGCTCTGGCCAGAGCCAAAGGTGCTTTTGCCCTTACAAAGAGACTGTTTTATAACAGCCAACGATGTGAGGGTAAAGGTTATCTGCTACATGGCCCTTATCAGGCCTATGCTTGTGTTTGGATGTCCCGTGTGGTTCAACGTAAGAGCAAGTTTATTGGAAAAGATTCGGGTGTTTGAGAGGGCTTGTCTTAGGACTTGTCTTCGCTTATACAGAACACCAGAGTCTGAGTACATAAAATTCTATCCTAATGAGGTCTTGTACAATAGGGCGAACCTGATAAGAGTGGACAATTTCGTCATTAAGTTGACTCGAAGGCACATTGCAAGAGCAATGACCTCATCGAACAATCTGATCTCCGGGGCTTTCTACCCTAATTACATGTATCATGAGAGAGTTCGCTTTGACGGCTTTGTTCCTCCAGAAGCGTTCCTCTACCTAGATATGAAAGGTCTGATCCAGGACAGATTGGCGGTGCCGCTAATCTTCCACGTTGCTCGAACAGTTGCGGACAGGCGACTCAACTACGACAGAGACGTCGCACATGGCAGTGTGGAGCGCCTCTGGTTCAGTAGGTCGGTAGGGAGTCGCGACATATGGGATGTTGCTCGGCAGAACCAACAATTCTGGTGGCTAGATTAAGGAGGGGAAGTCTCGTCGTCGAATTCCTCCAGTCCTACGTAGCTCCATAGGGAGCAAAGTCGGTCTTCTGCATATTTGTTTTTTTTTTTTTTGTTTGTAGCCGTGGCCGGCTTACATAGTTTTAGGCAGAATTAGGGTAGTTTTAAGAAAAAATATAAAATAGAAAAAAAATAATCAAAAATAAAAATCACAAAAAAAATAAATAAAAAAAAACAAAAAGAAAAAAATATATATTAGAACAGAGGTGGGTATCACCCTCTAAAATATGGTATAGCATTAGATAGTTTAAGTAGGTTAAGATATAGTTGTAAATAGTTTATACGTTTAGTTTTAAATTTTATATTATAACAAAAAGTCCATATACTAAGTTTTTCTACTTAAAGTTTATTTTCTTAGTTTTAGTTATCATAAATGTAAAACAAAAATAAAAATAGTCCCTAAGAAACGTCGAAAGACATAGATTAAGTATTATGTTTAACTTAGAGTGCCCGCATGGGGCCAGTAAAATAGAATAAGATTATTTGTAAGATATTTAAGCTAATATTTAAGCATGAATGAATGAACAAATGCTTGCAATTAAGTAATAAACAGGTACAATTTAGAGGATCTGCTATGTTACCAGATGAAATTCTGCAATTAGATACGCCATTCCATTTTTTTTTCATATTTCCTTCCTAACGATATAATTGAGCTTATTAAGAAACAAACTAATATGTATGTGAATGTTTTGAATATTGAATTATGGCAATTTATGGGAATCAGTTTTTACATGTCTATTGTTCCAATTCCAAATGCTAAATGCTATTGGTCTGAAAAACCAGTTTCCCCCTTCAAAGTATACAATGGCACTTAAAGGGTTTGAGCAATTAAGACAACACCTACATTTCAGCTATATATTGCTACATTATTAAAACCATCTCTTTTGATCTGATTAACCTTCTGTAAGCCTGGTGAACAGAATAACGCCGTGGGCCTGGTGGGTTCAAGAAGACCCCACCCCGGGAATCTATATTTAATGGCTTTACTAAAAAGGCAAAGTGGCTTAAGTCTATTTTAGGTTTTTTTCAGGAGAGCGATTTAAACTTGAAAATTTTATTTCAAAAGACCTGTTTCTGGTAGGAGGCTCAGTTTGTTAGTAAGAATGCAATATTATATGCTAAATCGTATGGTGTTCAAGAACTCAAGAAATTATTTAAAATCACATAGTTATAGCCAAAAATCAGATTTAAGCCGTTTTGCCTTTTTCTCTTCCGTATTAAAAAATTACTTAAATCACATAAGCCAATTTCCCAAATAATTTTTTTAATTTCGCTTGAACTTACGTGCAAATTGGCCTTTTTTCCTTTTCTTCAATTGTACTTTGACAAAACATAAACCCTTTTTCCTTTAAGTTCGTTTTATTATTAATGATTTCATATTAAAGTACAAAAAAGAAATAAATAAAAAAAATAATCCAATATTAATCAGAAAACATAGCAAAACAAAGCATTCAGTTATTCCAAAGCATCTTCTTCCTCTTTTTCAGTCAGGTCGGGATGATAATCAGGTATAGATTCTGTGCAAAGAGTTTTATAGAAATTATGGAATTGCTTATCGATCAAAGGAAGCAGGCTTAGCAGATCCTCTTTTTTCGCATCGCTTATCTTATTTGGTCCATCATAAAGTACTTCCAACTGTTCGAATGATAATTGTTTACACCCTCGCTTCCTTATACTTAACGTATTAAAAGGTATGTTTTTATCCAATGTATTTTTATAGTAAATAGTGAAGGGTGCATCAGACGAAAAACGAAGCCACCTTATATTTCTCCAGCTTACCTTATTACCATCTTCAGAAACCTTACGAAAGTTGCACTTGTTTTTGAGAATCGAAGTAAAGTTAAAAGAAATTGATTGGGACATCTCATTGACCCCGTATAAATTGGTATCAATGAGGGCTGTGAATTTGAAAGGAGAATTTTTTCTTGTTTTTTTAGATGATTGAATGATCGACGTCACATTCCATGTGTGTGTGGCCGGGTATTAAAAATTGCTAGTCAATATATTTTAAGTTATTCGACGAATCAGAAATATACATTTACACAACTATTGCAACCATTTTGTTTTTATTCTGTCCAAAACAATTATCACTGTAAAAAATAATGTGCTCGGCAGTTGGTTGTACTAATTTTAAATGTTCCAACAAACAGGAAGCAATTCCATATCCACCTCTGTTTTCGATACCTTCATGCCATATATAACAATGGGGAGAGCCGTTTATACAATCGTGCACAGTCAAATTAAATGTATATAATTGTCTCTTGTAAAAAGAAACAGAACTTTACAAAAAATGAGTTGGAAGACACTGTTGAAGTTCAAAAGTAAACACTTTCAAGCCTTCTACATTTTTTGCATTGCCAATGTCCATATTTTTCGAATAGTATGCCGAATCTGCATCTAAATGGTGTGGTTCTTGTTCTAATCCTATAGCAGCAAGATCATCTCCAGTAACCACAGTTTTTTTAGCCGCGAGCTTTTGAAATACTTTTGAGTGGAGTATTTGCTCGTATAATGACTCTCATCGCCGGAATACTGTTGATATAATCCAAAAGTACGGTTTTCTTTGCCTCTGACAATTTTTTGATTATAGTTTTTTTCCCGTGCATGTCTTGCATTATTATAGTACCTGAACATTCAATTTTCTTGGAAATTACGGTTTTTAAGTTTCGCCCAAAACTTTTTTAAAACATTTCTGACACACTTGTGTTCTGATGTTGTTTAGATTAAAAAAATATTTGTAGGTAAATTGGTGATTTCGGCAAGGTTTACCACTTTGTTTTGCACGTGTTGTTTTCTTTTCGTCAATGGAAATAAACCCAGATACAAATGCCAACTTGAGGTTATAGTTTCCCAGCTCCCAATATTGTTTAAAAATTGTTTCCTGTTCTGTTTGAGAAATTCTTGATGGCACAGTTTTTTCGGTACGAGTCACATATTCTTGTCCTAAATTTCTTTTTCGATTTTTTACCTTTCGCGTTTCTTTTGTTGCTTTATCAGGATTTTCGATGTCTTCAACTAAATTGTTCACTATTTGCATGGTCATATCTTCAATGTCTGAATCAGAGAACTCGTTTTGTGAGGATATGTCCGGCAATTGATAATACTAATCTGCAACGCTGTCATTACTGTCTTCGGAAAGTGGACCGTCTTCCATTATTTCAGGCTCAACTGTAGATTTCAAATGTGAAATGGAAACATCCGACAGCTCACTAACGCAGTTCATTTCCGTTTTGTTGGAAACAACTGGCTGGACTATCTCGTTTTCTGCATAAGGTGATAAAACTGCTATTAAAACTATTTAACAAATTATTAGGTGTTTAAAAAAGTTGTAATGTTTATAGTGCCCTGAAGAAGATAGTATACACTATCGAAACGTTGGCAATCAAGAATCAAAACACAAAAATCGACCTAGAGCTTACGCAACGCAGGAAATATATTTATCATCATGAAACATCCATCAGTTTTATAAACAATATTATTAAAACGTCTTAGAGATATCGTATGGTTTTCTGCAAATTGGTCCACACTTTTCAAGAAAATTTAAAACCAAAGATAACTGTAGGTGCTATGCCGTATAGCTACTGCATATTAGAAAAAATATATTCGTTTTTAATACACACTATTGGAAAATACACTTCTTGCAGGTTCAGCATTAGATTTTTGATAGCTCTTTGGAAGCGCAAGCTTTAGCATTATTTTTGCTCTATCCATTTTTTTTTTACTCTTCACTTTCACATTATTTATTACGTTTTATTTTCCAAAACTACACATTTTCACTTAATAACACAATGATTTATTTCACTACCGACACCCGGTAAAGTGCTTTCAGCGCCCCTTGGTGGCATTTTTTTTACCTCCACGACTGGACAGATTTTGGCCGGGAGCAAAATCATATGTAAAGTTTAATTTTGATGTGGAATAAAATAAATAAATTAGTTAAAGAATTTATTTTTTTCTGATAAGCATAAAGTTGAAATGTCGAGAAAAAATACACGAGTTTCGAAATAAGTGCTTCTGAAGTGTTTAGATGGGTTAATTTAAATAGAATCGTGCTTAAAAAAATGTAAACAAAGCACTTGTGAAACACGAAGAAGTTGTTGTGTTGTTACATTTCAGTTAAATATTTAGTGAATACTGTGTAATATAGTGCCTTTTTGTTAAATATATGGTTAAACAAATCAATAAAATAGTGAAATGCTGCTGAAAATTCGTATAGTTGGAATACTACACATGTGTATGTATATCATAGCAGAGTATTTTAAAAGGACTATTTCGTTTGGTGAAAGTGAAGGAATACTGAAAGCTGGTTGCAATTACTCTCTTGCACTTGATCCTGCTTCAATTATAGCTTAAGAACCAAGCCAATTTGCAACAACTTTTCAAATTCACCAACTGAAATATTCCCCTTGAAATAATATTGCTGTAACATTAATAGGATTCCATCTATGAACATTTTAAGTTGCATTTCACTGTCTTTATTGACTTGTTTAACAATATATTAAATAAGCACTTTATATTATTCACTACGATCTTAATATTGAATAAAGAAATAACAAGAAAAACAATTTCTTCGCGTTTAACAAATACTTTGTTTACATTTTTTAAAGCACGATTCTAGTTAAACTATCCCATCTAAACACTTCACAAGCACTTATTTCGAAACTCGCGTATCTTTTCTCGACATTTTAACCCAACACGTATATGAAAACAAAAAGTTCTTTAACAAAATTAATAATATTATTCCGTGCCGAATTTTCACTTTTCATACGAATTTGTTCCCGCCAACGATCTGTCAGAAATTTATATAGTCGATATAGTACAAAAAATATCCGCCAGTATTTTCGTTCCGAGTAAAGTGCTTTCAGCACCCCTTGGTGGCATTTTTTTTACCTCCACGACTGGACAGATTTTGGCCGGGAGCAAAATCATATGTAAAGTTTAATTTCGGTTGAACAAAATAAATAAATTAGTTAAAGAATTTATTTTTGTCTGATAAGCATAAAGTTGAAATGTCGAGAAAAAATACGCGAGTTGCGAAATAAGTGCTTGTGAAGTATTTAGATGGGATAGTTTAAATAGAATCGTGCTTAAAAAAATGTAAACAAAGCACTTGTGAAACACGAAGAAATTGTTGTGTTGTTACTTTTCCGTTAAATATTTAGTGAATACTGTGTAATATAGTGTCTTTTTCTTAAATATATGGTTAAACAAACCAATAAAATAGTGAAATGCTGCTGAAAATTCGCATAGTTGGAATACTACACATGTGTATGTATATGCATATACTCATAGCAAAATATTTTAAAAGGACTATTTCGTTTAGTGAAAGTGAAAGAATACTTAAAGCTGGTTGCAATTACTCTCCTGCACTTGATCCTGCTTCAATTATAGCTTAAGAACCAAGCCAATTTGCATCAACTTTTCAGTTTCACCAACTGAAATATTCCCCTTGAAATAATATTGCTTGAACATTTTAAGTTGCATTTCACTGTCTTTATTGACTTGTTTAACAATGTTTATTGACTTGACTTGTTTAAAACACTTTATATTATACACTACGAACTTAATATTGAATAAAGAAATAACAAGAAAAACAATTTCTTCGCGTTTAACAAATGCTTTGTTTACATTTTTTAAAGCACGATTCTATTTAAACTACGTATCCCATTTAAACACTTCACAAGCACTTATTTCGAAACTCGCGTATCTTTTCTCGACATTTTAACCCAACACGTATTTGAAAACAAAAATTTCTTTAACAAAATTAATAATATTATTCCGTACCAAATTTTCACTTTTCATACGAATTTGCTCGAGCCAACGATCTGTCAGAAATTTATATGGACATGTCGACATGGGAACTAAAACTTTAATGCGCATGATTCAAAGAAATGAATTTGCTAAGGAGTATTATGAACTTAAAGAAAAGGGACATATTAATAATAAGAGCAAACTTCTATCACTTAACCCTTTTATAGACGAATTCGGCTTACTTCGTGTCGGTGGAAGACTTCATAACTCATCATTGGAATTTAATGCAAAGCACCCGATCGTGCTTCCAAAGCGGCATCCTGTAACATCATCAGTCATTTCGCATTTTCATCTTCAAAACATGCATGCAGGCACACAGACTTTGCTGGCTATCATAAGGACAGAGTATTGGCCACTTGGAGGACGTCAAACGGTGAGAAAAACTATCAACAAATGCGTACGGTGTTTTAGAACCAAACCACAAACTACACATCAGCTGATGGGCAATTTACCAATGGAAAGGGTTCAATCTGCTCGTCCATTCACAAGTACAGGTGTTGATTTCTGTGGGCCATTTTATGTTCACTCTCAGATTCGCGGAAGGCCGCCAACCAAAACGTATGTTGCTTTATTTATTTGTTTCGCAACCAAAGCCGTTCATTTGGAACTCGCGGAAGATCTATCAACGGCATCTTTTTTAGGAGCATTGAAAAGGTTCATTTCCAGGAGAGGCAAGCCTGTAACAATATTCTCAGACAATGCAACCAATTTTATAGGCACACGTTCAGAATTAAATGAATTAAAAACATTATTTCAAAACTCCAACCACAATCAAGCAGTCCATGAGATGTGCCTCAACGACGGCATCAACTGGAAGCATATTTCAGCTCGTTCACCTCATTTCGGAGGATTATGGGAGGCTTCAGTGAAGATAGCTAAGTACCATTTTCGTCGTGTCGCTGGTTATGCTCCTCTTAGTCGAGAGGAGTTGCATACTTTAGTCTGTCAAATTGAATCAATCATAAACTCTCGGCCCTTGTGTCCCATTTCCGAAGATATTGCTGACTTTAATGTTTTAACGCCTTCTCATTTTTTAGTAGGTGGTCCCTTAACTGCGATACTGGAGCCAGATGTAACAAATATTAACCTGTCCCGATTATCTAGATGGCAAAGGATATCTCAAATGTATCAACACTTCTGGAAACGTTGGAGCCTAGAATACTTGCATCTGCTGCAGCACGATGCAGGAACACGAATTTCGAGTTGGTGCTCTGGTTATCATCAAAGACGAAAACTTACCTCCCCTAAAGTGGGCGCTAGGAAGAGTCGAAGGTGTCGTTCGAGGAGAAGATAATCTTGTGCGTGTAGTGATCATTCGAACTACGAGCGGTGTGCTGAGAAGAGCGGTTTCCAAAGTTTGTTTACTTCCCACTGAAACAGACAGTCATGCAGGCGAATCTATTGAAAGTGGAGACTTTCAATGCGGGGAGGATGTTAAGAAATCATTATAAGCCATTGAAACTCAAATATGTAAATACTGTGAAATTTCTTCTTAGTCACTGTACTGTTCAAATGTTAAGGCCACTTCTGTAATCTTGCATTATCTTACATCTTAGCATTGTTAACTGAAAGCATATATCATGCCATACTATGTACCGATAAGTTCTTTCTTTTATTTTCTTACTTGAGCTGTACTTATTCAGAGAATCAACACAATACATTTGTCATTCGTTGGAATAGCACGCGTTTTATTTGCATATATTTCTGATAAAAGAATCAGAAATCGTACAGCGGGGATGCTTCGTCGTCGAACTCCTACAGTGATAGCTAGCTTCATGTGAATCAAGGTGGAACAGCCTAATTTTTCGTAGCCATGGCCCGGCTTACATAGTTTTAGGTAGGTTTAAGCTAGTTTTTAAGAAAAAAAAATAATAAAATTATAAAATGAAAAAAAAAAAATATATATATACTCGTATATAAAGGGTCCGCCATCTAACGTCTTTTTTTTCAACTAGTGCTTATTTCGTGAATGGTAATACTTAGCTCATGTCTGATTTGACAGATAATTAGTTTTATCCTTTCGGTTAATAACGGAAGACAATTTCATTCAAATGGCTGCCTCGTCTGGCCATGCAGTAGCCTACACGATCGGTCCAATTTTTAAGCATATTATCGATTGTGTGCAGCTGTATTTCACCAATGGCTTCACGAATATTGTCCTTTAAAGCGTCAATTGTCTCTGGCTTGTCGGCGTAACACTTATCTTTTACGGCATCCCACAAATAATAGTCCAACGGTGTCAAATCGCAGCTCCGAGGTGGCCAAACGACATCAGCTCTGCGGCTGACAATGCGATCTTCAAAAACAGGGCGCAAAACATCGAGTGTAGCTTCGGCTGTGTGGCACGTAGCGCCGTCCTGTTGAAACCAAATGTTGCCAATATCCTCCTCTTCAATTTTTGAGAACAAAAATTCGTTCAACATGGCCCGATAACGATCGCCATTGACTGTAACGGCCACTCCTTGCTCATTTTCGAAGAAAAATGGCCCAATTATGCTTCTGGACCAAAATCCGCACCAAACAGTGACTCGTTTTGGGTGTATCGGCTTTTCAATGTATGCGTGCGGGTTTTCAGTTCCCCAAATGCGACAATTTTACTTGTTTACATACCCGCCAAGATCAAAATGAGCTTCATCTGAAAAGATGATTTTTTTTTGACAAAATCGGCATCTTCTCTAAGTCGATCGCAGGTCCACTTAGCGAAGCGTAGTTCAAGCGTATTCACAACCATATTCGTTCAGCGGAAGGATAAAACTAATTATCTGTCATATCAGACATGAGCTAAGTGTTAGCATTCACGAAATAAGTACTATTAGAAAAAAAAAGCGTTAGATGGCGTAAAGGGTCCGCCATATATGTACGTACGCATTAGATGTAAGTAGGCTAAGTAGGTTAAGATTTAGTTTTTAAATAGTTTATAGGTTTAGTTTTAATTTTTATAGATAAAAAAGTCCAGACACTAAGTTTTTTTAATTAAAATTAAAATTAACTTTAAGGGACCATTAACCAGAAAATTTTAGAAAAATATGGCATGTATGACTGCAAGTCCGGTTGACTCCAAGTGATTTAACCCAGAAACTACGAGTATTTATGAACATGGTTCAAGTCGATGCTTTTAAAAATATGTCATTTGAACGGGTTCCATATCAAGAAGTTGTGGGAAGTTCACTTTGTCTCTCACAAGGTACTAGGCCTGATATAGCATTTGCGGTTAATGATGTCAGCCGATTTAGTACAAATTACAAACGAAATCATTGGATTCCCATTATTTGAAAGGTACAATAAGCTATAATTTTTTTATTCAGGATCCGAGAAGCTAAATCGGTTGGTAAATGCCAATGGGCCTCCGATGTGAACAAGAGACATTTCTGCGTTAGGTATGTATTTACATTGTCGAGTGGTGCGATTTCCTGGGCTCGTAAGAAGCAACCAATAGTGGCCCTTTCGAGTAACTGGGACAAAACTTTGACGAATCGATTAAACTGGAACTAATCAAAATTATCTGCAATAACCAGAGTGCAATTTATTTTGCAATGTGTGATTGTTTCCGGGTGAAATCCAAAAAAATTAACTTTTATTAAAATTTAAAAATAACTTGTATGAATCTTGATTGAGTTGTATTTATATTTAATTTACAAACTAAGATTACATTTTAATAAGTTGGGGTGTTAAAAATAAATACTTTGTATGTTTATGTTCCACAAATGTACTAAACTAAAACAACTTATTCTAGTACTCATTCTTTTTATCTAATGTACTTACTATTTTTTTCTTTAACTTCCATTTTTAACTTCTGCCTAATAAAGGGTTATAGATTTACTCTTCTTTTTATTGCTCCTTAGTGAGCCTGGGATTTGATTTTGATTTGATTCGTCAGAGAAGAGAACCGTTTTCCATTTCATCGCAGTCCAGTTAAAATGTGAATTTGCGAATTCTAGTCTCGCAGGTCGATTTTTTTGAGAAATAAACGATTTTTGTATTGCTTAGTATAATGAAAACCTACCACAAACCGCTCTTCGCTGGAGATACTTAACTTTAGTTCAGTTTTTACACAATTCGACGAAATGAATGGACCATTGTTTGTTAGTTTAAGGATGCTTCTATGCCACTATGAATTGTCTTAATATACCCCAGATCGCGGAATGGATTAATTATGCGATAAATAGCAGGACTAAACTTGACTGATTCGCCGTTATAAAAATCAGATACGATGTGCTCTTTCAGATGCCTAGAATATTTATTGAGCGTCATTTTATCACTCTTTTTGCTTTAATTTTTATGACCGAATTACAGAGCTGATGACAAACTACTATTTTGTTATACAAATGTCAAAATATAGTTTAAGAAATAAATAACGAGTTAATTATAGCACATTAAAAGGAAATACTCGTATTATCAATAAATAAAAATGTGCGTATTTTCTTGATATATGGTGATTGTGCTTAAGCCTTTTCAAAATAATTTAAGAGCTAACGCTATATTTATAGTTTTAGATTAAAGAATAATATATTTTGCTTAAAAGGAAGTTGAAGCAGGAGAATATTCATTAATTTTTCGATATTTATTAAGTTTCTTGCAAATGCTGATC
The DNA here is from genome assembly GCA_949129095.1 of Volucella bombylans. NCBI lineage: Eukaryota > Metazoa > Arthropoda > Insecta > Diptera > Syrphidae > Volucella > Volucella bombylans. The sequence goes on from OX422140.1 coordinate 299,239,582, forward strand.
ATTTCGTTCTTAAGCTATGTCCAACACTTTACAAGAACCACTTAGCAGAGCAGTAGCAATAGAGTAATTTTAGATCAGACACTTTATTGTGAATAAATTTGCCTTTAAACACACTTCCCAATCTTTTCAAAAATATCTGTAGACACCCTAGACCCAAGTGACTATTTTCTTATTTTTAAAACTAATCGCATACATATTTCAATATTTGCCGAAAGCGTTAATTATATTTCTTATCATCATCTTTTTGCCCAAATGGATAAGTTCGGAGTACCAAAAAAAATTAATCGTCACGTTCTCAAGGTTCTTTACCATATGAAAGATAGTGGTGTTGAAAAGCCAGAATTTGCAGATATATACGAATTCGTCGAATACACGATGAGAAATAACGTCCCAGTAAGAGATCTCCCGTCGGTATTGCGACAATCTCTTAACAATATGGCAGAATTAGGATTGATCAAGATAATGGGATCAAATTGTTTCTCAATCATCGAAAATTGTGAAAGCCAATTTAATTTTTTTTTTAATTTTTTTGTTAACATGATAATCATTTCTTTTAAACAGGCGCACCATGATATTGTTGAGAAGGAGATTCCAACAAAATCAAAGATTAAAGCTGCGCCTTCGCAACCAGAAGGCAAGATGGCAAACCGGTATCGCTTAGGCAAGACTGCAGTGATGAAGGTTCATAATTACGCCCTTTTAGCACCTGAACTGCAACAAAGACTTGAACTGAATGAGCATATAGGAAGGGCAATCTTTTGCAATCACAATTTTGAAAGGAATGAAGAGGAAGCCGGTGAAAGTTCTTTAAATGCTGCTGTGAAAGATCAATTTATCGAAGAATTATCTTCAGTCCAACCAAGCGAGTTTTTAGAAAATTACAAACAACTAGAGGAAAACAATGAAGAGTTCCAACAGGAAAATTTAAGTAATGAAATTTCAAGCCCTGAATTAGTGTCTCCTTCAATTTCAATAGCGGAACCCAAAAGCAAAGATGTAATCACCGAAGAACTGAAAGTTATAGAGCCGTCAAAAATTGACAATTAATTTAGTTTATCTGGAAAACGTTATGTTGAAATTACAAAATATGAATTAAAATTGTTTTTTATTACAATCATGACTAAATAAATAGATAACCATCTATTTTTTATGAATAGAATCATTTATCGCTTCTTTTTTTTTATTTACGATAGATCTGTCCAAATTTTGAGACAGAAAAGTAATAAAGCAGTATAGATCTGTCGTTTTCTTGTTGGGTGCAATATATCCTTACTCCTGTACAGACGTTGAGCTGCTATACATTTCTCCCAACGGTTCTGCCACTGCTCGAAGCAACGCTGGAATGCCTTTTCTGGTATAGCGCGCAGGATGTCTTCCCTGGGCTGAAATCCGTTTTCAAAGGCATTTTCTGCTTGAGGAAAAGCCACAGAAGTCTCATGGAACGAAGTCAAAAGGTATGGAGGTTGACGAACAACAGGTGTTTTTTGGATAAGAAACTCCGAATCTTGTGTGAAGGATTTACGGGTGCGTTATCGTGATGAAGTCCAACTGCCATTTTCGTACAGGTCCAGCCGCTTGCGTCTCACTCTCACCTCTCGGAAGTATTGCTTGGTGAAAATAGTGCCATGTGGGGCGTACTCATGAAAAACTACACCACTGAAGTCCAAAAAGACCGTCAGCATGACTATCAAATTGCTGGCACACCTGCCTTGATTTGTTTGATCTAGGGGAAGATGCATGCTTCCATTGTGGAATTCCATGACTGGAATTTGGTTTCTGGTTCATACCCATATAAGACTGTTCCCATTTGAGAATCCGCAAGCTTTAAACAAAATTTCATGCAGTAACGTATCAATCCGACTATTGTTATTTCAACACCATGACGGCAACTGAGTGGTGCAGGTTTCGTCAAAAAAACTTAACCTCCGCAATAGGTATGGCTTCTAATGGTTATTAAGTCCCGCCCCAAACTTTGTTTGTTTCGCCAATAAAAATTATGGTCGGATACCTTTTAAATGCAGACCTCTTATATCCCCTTTCTTGACAAGATCTTATTACTCATTTGCATTCTAAGGCCGAAAAACAACGATTAACAACAGTAAGTCTTTGCTTGATTTCTAATGAGACGCTATTATGCCGTTTTTTAATGAAATAAAGTTAATAAATAAATAAAAAATAAATAAATAAGATTTAATAGCAGAGCCGAAGTTTACAAAGACCCTGACTACCTCAACTTATAGCTGTCTGTTATACGTTCTGCCCGATTCGGCGATGCTGTTTGTCCCTTCTTGTTGGTATCATATACTTATTTTTGTCATCATTCACGACTAAGCTTCTTCTGTTCCAATACTTGCAGGCGCACCAGTGGCAGCTCGCTGGGTTATGCCTATGATATCAATATGATCAACGCGTAAGTTATGTACATCAATTTACGTACATCAATAATTTATACATATATACACATAATACTCTTTTGTCAAATAATTAAAGTGCTTGCTTTTCAAAATTCATTTATTGTAACACTAAACCTTTTTCTTGAAAGTTATATACATGCTTGCTTTTCACAACTTTTTAAAACTAAACCATAAGCAAAACCGTGTGAGAACCAAATCCAAGCTTCCGTTCCCACAGTTTTCATACTTTGTTGACAAATTATAAATTGTGAGTTAAATCAAAGATTGTTGGTCATTTGTATTTTGTAAAGGATGAAATAAAGTCGATTTTTTTTTAAACTCCGAAGCAACGTTTCAAAATAAGATTATATTTTATTAATTCATCCCCCGTTGCCCTAAATAGCCTACCAGGTAGGCCGTCCGGTTCAGCAACCGTGTTGATATTAAGCATTGATATAAGACATGTTTGAAATAAACGAAGATATTCCAGTAATCAGTGATAAGACTTGCTTCACCCAGGTCTTCAAAGTACACGTATATCCCAGGGTTGTCTGTAAATTTGTTGATTTCTACTGCACTTGGTGTTCTTGTTTGATCCACTACCGTTCCAATTAGTAATGAAATAAATAACATTGTATTTGGTGCATTTACTTTTACCTTTTGTTTCGGAGAAGCTTCAGGATGTTTTCGTTTGAGGGTTGGAATATCAGATACCAGAGGTAAGATTTTTTTTATGTATTGGAAGAAACCGACCTTTCAGGGGGTGAATTATTTCCTTCTTTATTGATGGCTCCCTAAAATTGCTAGGCGAATCCTTTGGCATATCTGGCACACTTTAGCGGTGGATCTCGTATATTCTGCCCAATTTGACCAAGAGGGCACAGATGAAGAGGGATATCTAATACATGGAAAGGGCCCAATGCCAAGCAGCAACACTACAATAACCACAACGGCCCTCAAAGAAATAAATGTAGCTATTTCTCAATCTACACAAACTTGCGATGGATTTTGTTATTTCTCCAGTTGGTATTTTTATATCGATTATTCTAGTCATATTGTCTTGCCTTCAATTGTTTTGATAACTCGGTCCATTATCCATTTTAGTGGAGGTAGATTATACTCCTTTATAAGCATAAGTGTTCATGATTGTATTGTCGGCTTGAGGATGCTTCCACGTATATCTTTGTTGAATCTCTTGCAGTACTCGCTGCTCCACTACGCTAGAACTCCCGTCGTATTGATGTTACCAGATTCTATCGAGATCCATGGGTTATGCTAGACGTCTTACAATCAGGATCAATGATATTAGTCAGTAGTGCTCCAATTAAAAAATGCACAGGGGAAAGAACATCTAGATCATTCGTATCCGATAACATAGGAGTTAATGGCCTTGAATTAAGCACTGCCTCTATTTGCGCTAAGCCTGTGGTAAACTCTTCTTGGGTTAATACTGCTCCAGCAAATACTCGCTTAATGTGGTGTTTGGTTTCATGTGGTGTGGCTTCTCATAAAACACCAAAATGTGAGGAACGGTTTCCAGTCAATACACTTCTCAGCAGAGTGGTTTCTGATGGATGCTGTTCCTTCCCCAGCAAAGATTTTTGAATAGAGTTTTTTGAGTTTATTCCGAGCAACCATAAAGTTTGTCGCGTTGTCAGAAAATATTTTTGCTGGCATCCACGTCGTGCCATAAACCTTTTTAATGTTTCAATAAATGCTTGGGTCGTTAGATCACCACTACCGTGAGCATCGAACTTGTCGAGTTGTAGAGACTGAGTAGGGTCAATGAGCCTCGAGAAATTCTCCAAACGAGTCCTGAAACTAAAGGCTGCTCTCCCCACCGCCCTTCCTAACCACCTTCCCAACCACCTTCCCAACCACTCCCTTTTCTCCTGGGTTGAACCAAGGTGTCATACGACCCGCGACGAAGATCAGCTTGGCTGTGGGCCCAGCATCTCCGAAAATAGCTCAATCGCGAACAGAGTATCCCGATACATGCGGACCTACGGACTAGCTAGACTTATATGTATACAACAGATTTCCGTAGAGATAGACCATCCTTTCTCCGCTACTGGTGGGACCATATAATAGATAATATAGATATATAGATAAAACTGCGGCAGGCCATGGTGCACCATCCTCTAACGGCAAGCGCAACGAGCCTAAAAATAACTCTTCAGGGAGTGTTAAGATTGTCCTATTACTTCTGAGCCTCATCGGCAAGCAACATCCAAGGCGCTCTACGTAACACGCTGAAATGCTTTACGAATCATCAAAATGTTCGGATCCATTCCGGTGGTAGGGAGAAGTGCGGATATAAAGAGAAGGGTTGAGTGGGTTAACAACATCCTAAAAGACAGATTGTTCACTGCTTCCCAAATCACCAAAAGACTCTTCCAAGCGCCAAAGATCATTGGAGCAAACCGTGTGGGTTCCCAAGAGGCCCAAGATTTACAACATCAAAACCCCTGGGCCATCCAACAGCACATCCCTGAGGTCTTTCAGCGAAGTCCTCAAGGACGCAATAATGTCCGCGGTAATCGACAGGAACGACACCGACGAATCAATAACACCTAAACGGTGGTAGTTAGTCAAGTTAAAGCTTTCGAGCAATTTCATGGCCATTATGCGGGAAAACCCTGGACCACCTCCCATCACAAGCGACGCTGGCTGGCACCAAGACCACGTGCTTTATCTTTGATCTTTGATCACGTGCCTTCGATCTTTTCACCAAAGCCATAGGTAGTTATGGAGAGATTTGGCCAGGTGCAACACTCGAGGTCGTGCCTAAGGAGGACATCTCTAGTAGACCTCGAACTCACACCTGGATCCCAGCCGAACCCTCCTCCTGTGCGTTGGTCGTGATCAATACGGAATCCATTAACCCTCTAGCGCAGACAAAAGTCATGATTCGGTTCGACTTCGAGTCAATACACCTAAGGGTCTATAAAAAGGATGAGCTGGATGCTGATAAGCAACCTCCTCCTCATTTAACGGAGACACCAAATACACCCTTAGATCTTGCAGCGTCGATTTCCTTTCCAGAAATGGATAGCGACGACTCCAAACTGTCCGATGTGACAATTAAGCCGTCGGTCTCCTCTTCCGACATCCTGTCCGAAATGGAAACCCATGACGAAGCAAAAGGTGGTCCTATACGTTCAGAGGAAGAAGATGTGCTCTTGAGCACGTTTCCAGAATCGGAGACCTTCAACAGCACCGTGGTGGAGGCTACTCTGGTAAATTGTAGCAATGATACGGTTTCGCCAGATTAACTTTCATCACTCGAAAAAGGCTTGGGCCGCCCTCATTCTACGTCTCTCTAAAAACGTAGAAGATACTATTCTAATCCAGGAACCATGGATTATAGAAGGCGTGGTTCGTGGACCTAGGACACATGTATACGCTCCGCTTTATGCAAGAGACAAAGGTAAGATTAGAACTTGTATATTAGTGATAAGGGTACGTTTCATTTTTACTTCTTAATTTCAGCAACACCGACTTAACCATTACAGGACTAGAGACTGCCAAAGGCTCCTACTGCTGGCATCGGTATACCTTGGCCAAGATTATGTGCGACCCCTCCCTGATAATAATCTAGAAAGGGCGGTACTGGAATCGGAAGGCAAAAACCTGGCCTCATCATGATGCTAACGAACTGGATGATATCGTCTGAACACTCTTTTTCAGACCACAGATTCAACCAATTCAACCAGAGTGATGCTCCTCTGATTGGACAAAATACAGAGGAATACTGTCAGAAACGCTATCCTCTGAAATATCAAGTCCCCCGCGTGACACCAATGAACTTGACATGAAAGTTGATCCATTAGTTGCTCTAATGCTAAAAAGCAGGATAATCAAATCCAAACCGGGTGAGACTTCTGCTAAAAGATGTGTCAGCAGAAGTACGCCACAAGGCGGTGTCCCCTCTCCCCTTCTCTGGAACTTAGTAGTTAACGAACTACTGATATACCTGGAAGCGAGGGGTAGCAGGGTGATTGCCCATGCGGATGACGGTGCTATAGCCGTCTCAGGTAAGAATCCCAATACCATTAAAGAATTCCTTCAAGTAAATCTCAATAGAGTAACCCGCTGGGCAGGTCGCTGTGAATTGGGAATAAACCACCATAGAACTGATCTTGTCCTCCTTTCCAGGAAATACAAAATTCCAACTATATTCCTTCAATAAACGGTACCAGTTTAGTATTTTCCTATACAGCAAATTATTTGGATCTCATTTTTCACAGGAAACTAAACTGGAAATCTAATATTCAAGAAAGGGTCAATAAAGCTACAATAGCTGGGAATAAATGGGACCTTCGGCCTCGCATAACGCACTGTCTATACATCTCGGTCATAAGACCGATACTTAATCAGCCGTTCGCAGATCTCCGTAGGACACAGACGTGCTTCGGCTTTACGTAAAGAAAAAAAATAAAAATAAAAATTGTGAATTAGATAAAATTTAGTTAGCCGACTCGGTAGCCGTGCGGTTAACGGCGTCGTTCAGTCGTTCATAGACCTCGATAAGTGACAGACGTGTGTTCAGTCGTTCATAGACCTCCACGGAAATCACACGTGTTATGTGTTTCGGCTTTAGAAGTGCAGAAAAGTATAAAATATAGGTTTAACTAACAGTTATTTCAAGTGTTCGTTAGCCGAGTTGGTAAAGACGTTGACAACAAATCTCGAGGTTGCGGGTTCGATTGCCAGCCTCTGCAAAAGTTTATTTTTTTTTTTTATTTATTTAATTATTAATAGACAATTAGTGAAAACATAAAGTGATAACAAAAAGAAAAAACCAAGTTCCATGAGTGGAAGTAAGCGGTCCGCTATCCCAATAGCGGGATCAGCAGATGGCATTATGTCGTCTCTAGATCAAGCCGTTAAGCCCGTCCACTTAAAAGCAACAAGAAAAATAACAGACATGGCCATAAAGAGGAGGAGAAAGCTGAAGCCGACTCCGAATCTAATTAAACGCACAGGCCTGTCAGCTTCGTTAGAAATGCTGCATGGTAGAGCGAAAGAGATGGCTCCGATGATATCGGCAAGGGCAGCAACAAAGCAATGGAGTCAAAAGTCGGACAATAACGACTGTCCTTATGTATCAGACGGTGACGGAGGACAATACATAGGAGCCGGCAACAGCTTCGCATCCCTGGCTGCATCGGAGTCAGATGACGAAGAGGACGAGGTCGAAGTCCTGAATACTACCATCAAGCAGCTAGAACAACAAGTGCTTGCTATAAGAGCAAAACAAGTTGCAAGGACGGAGATGGAGAAGCAGAAAACTCTTCAGAGACCTCAGCAACAACAAAACATATACGTGGAGCTCCCACAACAACTACAACATCAACTACAACAACAAAAACAGCAGAAACAATCACTGCAACAACAAAAAATACAGAAATCTGCCCAAGAACTGAAAAAAACAGATGTACATACACATCAAAAACATCAAGAACGTCACCAAAAATCACAGACGAAATCGCAACAACAGCAGCAGCAGCAACAACAACATCAGCAAAGGCCGCAACAACAGCAGCAGCAACAACAACAACATCATCAAAAACAACAGCAGCAGAGACAACGACAACAGCAAGAACAGAAGTCCACGAAGCAGAAGGTGCCACCAATCAACACCTTCAAATTGGAGTTGAAGGACACCATCGAGGTATGTAAGTCGGCCATAGGCAACAATTTTCTTATAAAAAAATTATCAGTAGATAGGCACGCAATCCATTGCAATACAGTGGAGCGCTACCACAAAGTTAAAGGTTTACTGAAGGATACGACGACGGAGTTCTTCTCCTACACCCCGAAGGGGGAGAAGCTGCAAACAATGCTGCTGATGGGATTAGAACCGTCGACTGATCCGGAGGAGCTCCTTGCACTGCTGAAAGAGAAAGAGTGCGAAGGACCCAAATTCGTGGGGGTTAAGCCGTTTGTCACGGCTAGAGTCAAAAGGGAGAAGCGGCAACTGAGGATTTTCCTGGTACAGCTAAGTCCCAAAAGCAATCTGGATGGTCTAAGGAGTATTAAAGTCTTAGACTACCAGGTTGTACATTGGGAGAAACTAAAGAGGAGCGAATACATTTTACAATGTGTTCGCTGCCAAAGTTTCGGGCACGCCGCGTCGAACTGCGAAATGCAGCCTCGATGCATGAAGTGCGGAAAGAACCACAAGTCCGAGGAATGCGCTCTGGGTAAGGACGGAGCGTCTGAAAAAAGCCAACTCTCTTGTGCTTTATGTAGGAACACGGGGCACACCGCAAATTATCGGGGTTGTCCCAAATTCCAGTACATCAAAAGAATAAATCTGGCCCGGCAGCAGAAAGTGGAGGTGAAACGTCCACCCGTGCATTTGCAAACTCCAGCCGTTACTCCCCATGTTACCTACGCCCAAATGGCGGCAGGTAGGGGAAATACGGTACAGCAAGTGAAGGTTGCTTCTCAGGTCCCAGCGCCAAGAGCACCGGAACCTGTACCTGACATGCTGGCTATCTTGCTCTCTATTCAGGGGCAGATGGCTCAGCTGCAGCGTCAAATACAGGAACAGGCTAAGCGGGTAGATCAAATATACGTACGTGGCAGGGCAAACCCTGAAGTTCTTTGCTGTGAATGTGAATTCACAGATAAGGCTCGAACGAAGAGCCGCACTATTTAAGTTGCTTAAAGACCAAGCCCCTGATGTGCTTTTGGTTAGCGAAACTAAGCTTCCCAAGAGACATAAAATGAGGCACAGAAGATACAAAATAGTACGGAGAAACCGACCCAACTCCATTCAGGGAGGAGGCGTTGCGATTTTCGTACGAAAAGGTATACGTTTTAAAAGAGTATACAGTCGTGTAGTACGTAGGTTAGAGGTGCTGGAAGCATGCATCGTGTATATCCCTCTCCGTAGTGGAAAGCGGTTGTACAGGGTGTCTGTCTGTGCACCTAAGGCTACTCAATCCACCTTACTTATCTCAGAGCTCGAGACACTTTTCCAATTTCTGAGGCTGGAATTGGAAGACAACTATTTTATTATCGGCGGAGATTTCAACGCCAAACATAATGATTGGGGTAATACACCAAATACTAGCGGGAACCTACTATTCAATTGGTGGGGTCAGCACAGTATAATGTATCGACTCGGTCTCAAGGCGACGGATAGTCCATCGTTTCCTAGACACGGGTCCTATTTGGATCTCCTGCTGTTCGACACACGAATACACCTGACATGCACACAACAAACCATAAACTGTCTACGCACTTTTGTGTATGACAGTGACCATTGCGGTTTCAGCACCGAAATAACCGTTCCGAACGAAATTGCGGAATTGGATGAGTTTGTTCAAAGGCATTCCTACAATTTTAGTAGGGTGCGTTTTACACACCTCACCAGAACACTGACTAGAGCACTCTCCTCGAATTCCCTCTACCCACCGTCCAACAGAAATCTGTCAAACGAGGAGATTGACAGGTATCTAAGACTAATGGACGAGACAATCAAACGAACAATGGACAAAACGATACCTCGGTACCAACACACTGACGAAAAAGACTTATTCCGCAACGCAACTATTGACGCACTGCACCGACAAAAAAGTAGACTGCTGTCAAGACTAAAAACTTTGTACAGACAGTTTACTGACAGACATAACCCGCAGATCATGACACTGAAGTCGTCGATTAAAAACCTCCAAACATTAATAAAAGAAAATTACAGAGCATCTGTAAATTTGTATTAGAACAATATAATTCGGGCTGTAAACACCAGCAACCCGAATATGTTCCCGCAAATAAATAAAATATTTCGGAGGAAAGATCACAACGACCTTTCGTGTCTTAAAATCGCCCGAACGACTGACAACGAGAACATACTTATAACAGCAGGCATCGATCCAAATGAGGCTGTTGATGATGGCAACTTCTTTGTGATCGAGGATCCGCAGGAGAAAGTAGGGGCTATAGGAGCGACTTTCCAGGAAGTATATAAGGCGAATGACATCATTGGCCCGAACGACGACCTGGAAAATCGAGTCCTTGTGCACAATTTCTACCATCGAAATGAAATAATGAATTGGCGATTCGAGAGCTCGGGTTTCACCCAGTTCAGTGACGAGAATATGGCAAATAATGTCATCACCAATGAAATGGTACTACCACCGTTCATTTCGAAGGCAGAACTCCAAACGATCTTCGAATCACTTAGAAGTAAGAAATCAGTGGGAACCGATGAAATACCGAACATTGTGCTTCGACATCTCCCTCTAGAAGCGGTGGACATTTATACCACCCTGTTTAATAATGCAATGAATAATGCACATTGTCCAGCGCATTGGAAAACTGCGGTGGTACATCCCATCCCTAAATGGGATAAAGACACTTTCAATCCGGCTAATCTCCTCTCGATCAGTCTTCTTCCAAACATCAGTAAGGTGTTCGAGAAGGTGATCAATAGAGTCCTGACTAAGTGGGTTGAGGACAAACATATAGTTCCGTATAATCAGTTCGGTTTCAAGGCGGGGCATGATATCATTCATGCTGAGTCGAAACTGGTTTCTGATATCCAATGGAACAAAGCCAAGAACCAGTGCACTGGTTCCTGCCTGATTGACTTGGAGAAAGCCTTCGATACCGTATGGTTAAAAGGACTCTTTTTCAAGCTGGACAGATTGGGCATTAGTAAACCACTTCCGTATATTCTTTTCGATATGCTCTCCAGTAGACAGTTCATCGTGAAGAATGGCGATGTGACTTCTGCTGGAACATTTAACATTAAAAACGGTCTGCAACAAGGTGCGGTAAATTCGCCGATCCTGTTCAACGTTTACACAAGTGATCTGATAGGTTCACTTCACCATGCCATAGCGTACGCAGACGACATAATTGTGTACAGATCAGGTCCTAAGATTGAGGTCATTAACATACTTTTGCAACGCGACTTCGACAAAATTAAGCGATATTGCGATGACTGGAAACCATTCTGTTTAGGATGCCTTTGTCTGGGGCCTCTAGGGACACCAGAAAGAATTGGCGAAAGTTCTCGATCGTGGGACAGAAAGGGCAGCCACTTGCTTGTCGTAATGTAGTCAGATACCTTGGGTTCTGGCTAGATCAATTTCTGTATTTTAACAAACATATAGATGTTGCTCTGGCCAGAGCTAAAGGTGCTTTTGCCCGTACAAGGAGACTGTTTTATAACAGCCAACTCGATGCGAGGGTGATGGTGGCCGTGGTGTAGTGGTAGTAGCAAACGCTTCTCACTCGGAGGGTCCAGGTTCGAATCCTGTCCATGGCAAAATCAGTTTTTCATTGTATGATTGGAACTCAGACAAAAAAAATTCTGCGTGTGAAGGCATAACACTGACACGTAGATTTGGCTGTTATAAGAGTTTCAAACAATGAACAAAATACTGGGAATTATATCTCGAATCACTCTGAGTGAAGAAAAACTCTCCGTCCTATTCGGACTCCCACCCCTGGAGAGCAAACATAGAAACCAAACACACCTGAGTTTCAAACCACTACAAAAAAAAAAAAAACAATTTTCCTTTCTCCTCCTTCTATCTTTCCGCCCGCGCCATGCCAACAGTAAAAGGGTATCAACCCCTTAGGCGCGCGTAAATTATAAAAAAAAAAAAAAGGTAATCTGCTACATGGCCCTTATCAGGCCCATGCTTGTATTTGGAGGTCCCGTGTGGTTCAACGTGAGAGCAAGCTTATTGGAAAAGATTCTGGTGTTTGAGAGGGCTTGTCTTCGCTTATACAGAACACCAGAGTCTGAGTACATAAAATTCTATCCTAATGAGGTCTTATACAATAGGGCGAACCTAATAAGAGTGGACAATTTCGTTATTAATTTGACTCGAAGGCACGTTACAAGAGCAATGGCCTCATCAAACAATTTTGTTGGGGCGAACACCCCCATTTACTCATTAAGCCGAGTAAATGGGGGCGTTCGCCCCAACAAGCTATAACTTACAAATTAAACTAAAACTTAAAACTAAGGTTGGTTGGAGTGCTGCAGGAGAACGGATTTGTGGTAGGGAGTGGTGCGGTGGAAGTCAAAGACGGTAGGGTTTGAGTTGATTTGACGTAGCATACGGGAGATTGGTTCGTTCGCGCCATAGGAGGTGTGGTGGGTTGGTAGATAGAAGAGTCGAGGGGTACGTAGATTACGCGGGTTAGTGTTGAGGAAAATGGAGTTGTGAAGGGACGCGCATTCAACGTGACCTGAAAGGAGTCGATGAATGAAGAGAAAGTCTGCAGCATCTCTGCGATGTTCAAGAGTGTTTAAGTTGATAAGGTTGAGACGGTTTTGATGGGGGGGGGGCAGATTAAAAGGATCGTCCCAGGGCATACCTTCGGAGAGCAAATCGAAGAAAACGGCGCTGAATGCTTTCAATTCTCGAGATATGAACACGATGATATGGGGACCATACTTGACTGGCGTACTCTAGGAGGGGGCGAACAAAGGTAATATAGAGGGACCTGGTCACGTATGGGTTGGTGAATTCTTTGGACCACCGTTTTACAGGTGGATATCACCTGTAGGATATCATTAATAGGGTCTGACAGGTCAATTAAATGATCTATCGCATCAATAACAAATTGGTAAGATTCGATAGGTTGAGCTGGTAGGATGTAGCAACATATAACGTAAATGGACTTGGGAGGGAGTGATATTTTTATTGCGACAAAGTCGGCTTTAGAGGATGAAGAAATTGTAATGGGAGAAGAGTTAAGGCTGTTGTCGATCGCTAGTAGGACGCCTCGACAGGGGGAATCTTTATTTGTGCGGGTAGGATCGTCGCCATTAAAAGTAGGAGGGAACAATTCCTGGTTCTTTATGTCGGGAATCAAATTGGTTTCGGTCAAGGCGTAGATATCAAAGGGAAGAGCATGCGATTGACGTAGGACAGCATTGGTTTTAGAGCGAAGACCTCTTACATTCTGGTAGTAAAATGTAAGAGGGATGTTGTGGGGTGGAGGTGTGAGGAAGGATGGTTTAAGCGCTGGCAAGGGAGGCACGTTATGGACGAAAAAATTTGTCGTGGTCGGCTCGGCTTCGCTGTAGGTGCGATACTCGTTTAGAGTGAACATAGTTGCCGAATGCAGCGAGGTCGTCTGCTACTTTCTGAGGGGATATGTTAAAAATCTCGTGGTACCTGACATAAAGGTTCCTGAGACTGATAGGGTCGGTAGGGAGGCCTTCCTGCTGGATGGAAACCATGACGCTGGTTTTGGTTTTCCCTTCGTAGCAGACCGAGTCCGATTTGTCATGTAGATTAGCAAGAAAGAGACGAATGTTTTCATATATCTTTCTTTCTCTGAGCCTAGAGAGAGCATATCGACTTTCTGTAGTGCCATTGGTTTGCTGTGTTAGTTTAACAGTGGGGGGAAAAAGGGGATCAAGAATAGGAGCATTGGAGGAGGGAGATAAATGATTGGATATGGAGTTGGATGAGGGATGAGATGTGGGGTTTAGGGTATGGGAGTTAATGAAATTAGGGTACTTAGCTCCAGTTTTAAGGTCGAAGTTGGGAATTGAGTTGCTAGCTGGGTTTGGTGGTGTATCAAAAATAGGGACTGGGGCCCGTGAAACCGAGGGAGAAGGCGAGCTGGATGATAGGTGTTAAGTCAAAAGAGACACGTTGACGTCGGGGCTTGGTTTGGGGTGGAATAGACGGAGTTGGAGTATGGGTGGGAGGCTTAAAATTAGGAAAAATTTTAGTTTTAGAGCTCCAATTGGAGCTGGGTTTGTTTTGAGAAGAGGAGGTGGGTCTTGGCAAATTGGGTTTACTTGCTACCTTTATAGATGGTTTAGGTAAGACGGACTGCTTGACTTTATCCTGCTTCTTGGTCGTATTTTCCAACCATTTGCAGACACGCATCTTTCCAAGGTTGAAATTGTTGCTGGCTGGATTATGGAATAGCCATTCGTATTTGGCCGGCATATTGAGCTTGAAGCTGCGCTTACTTCTGTGGTGAGATGTTGGAATTAAATTACAGTGGCTAATGGTAATGCCATATTACTTTACGAAAAAATTCGAGATCCAATCAGCATCAGCGTGTGGTGGGGCGGCTTTTATAAGAAGCGTAGTGACCAATTGATTTTTCGAAGCAAGCTTATCAAGTCTACACTGCCATACAGAAGGTGTCCAAGTTGAGTTGAAGTGATTGATAAGCCTCCGTGGGGCAGCGATTGGAGGTGTTGACGTAGATGTGGTCTTTATAATCAGGTTGGAAGAAACTTCGCAAGAATCAGTTGGTTGAACCGTCCGCAGATGACTTGTATGTGGATGTGAGTGTGAATCCACTTCAGGTTCCATTAATTCAGCCATTAGCGATGTATTATAGGGAACATTCTGGAGAGGCTGCGGGAAGTTTGGTGGGTCAACGATTTTGCTGTTTATTGTTGCGATGTGATGTTCAATATCGCATACGAGGGATCGAGTCGCAGTAAGTTCATCACTGACATCGTTCACTTTGTCGAAGATAACTTCGAGCATAGGATCGGATTCTTTAGGAGATGGTTGTTTGCGTGACGAGGACTGGAAATGAATGTCAATGTCGTCACGCAGAGAGCTTATCAACTCGCAAGTTTTTTGGTTGGATATAACTTGCGTAGAACAGATGGCTTTGATGTCACTTAACACTTTATCCAGGTGACGTAAGGGAGTTTCTTCATTCCTGGATCTCCCGGAGTCTAACTCGATTAGACCAGCAATTTGTTTATCCATATGCTTTACTTTGGATTTTATTAGTTCGGCTGAGGTCTGCATTGAGTTCCGTAACTCTTCAACACTTTTAACACTTTCAATAACCAAAATTTTGTCCGTGATCTTTTTAGCGGGTGCGTCTTGGTAGGAGTCATATGAATCGCTTAGGCATTTTATTGCCAAAAGAACATGCGAGAGTGAGATACACTTGCACTCATCACAGTAGAAATGGAGGTTATCAGAGAATTCCTTTATAAACACCGTATTTCTTTTGTTTAACCCTTCACAAACGGCATGAAAGGCTTTCCCACAGATGCCCTTGCAAGCTACCCAGTCAGCACTGCAGTCATCGATTACACAATTGGCAATTCCGCAAGACATATTTAATTTAGTTGAGTAGGTCAGTGAGGGTATAAATATTAGGTCGAATTATTGTTTTTATTTATTTTTTATGTTTTTTTTTGTATTGCTTGGTTGCAATTTTATATAGTTAGGGGCTTTGCACTGAAAAAATTGCACAAAAAAAAAAATTAGAGAACTCAAGCACTGGGTTTAAGAACCGGAAAATGCAGAAATGCAGTTGTGTAGGTCAGTGAGGGTATAAATATTGTTTTTATATTTTTTTGTTTGTATTGCTTGGTTGCAATTTTATATAGTTAGGGGCTTTGCACTGAAAAAAAAATGCACAAACAAAAAAATTCGAGAATTCAAGCACTGGGTTTAAGAACGGGAAAATGCAATTTGACGAAAATTAATTAAAGGGAGAACAAGAAAAATACGTCTGTCTGGTTTGAGAGACTGACTGAAAGTCAACCAACCAGTAGTAGTAGCCGAATCGAAGATGAAGAGAAGGAGGAGGCTAAGGCCAATTCCTAACTTGGTAAAGCGCCCCTCCCTTTCAACGTCCACTGAAAAGCTGCCTGGTGGATCGCAGGAAGGGGTGCGCACAACGACAACGGCAGCAGATAATTTACGCTCTAGGCAAGATTCAGACGACTATTCGTATGTCTCAGAGGGTGGTGAAGGTCTTTGGAGCCTTCCGAATCGGAAGATGAAGACGAAGAAGTGGCATCTTTAAGTAGCAGCATCAAAATGCTAGAACAAAGGGTACTAGCCATAAAAGAGAAACAAATGGCACGAAGAAAGAGGGAAGCACAAGAGTACTCCCAAAATCAAAACCAACAGCAACGGCAGAAGCAGCAAGCCCAGAAGCAGTCCATACATGAACATCTAACAATGAAAACGAACACAAAAACATTAGTGCAACAACAACACCAACAAAAAAAAAAGAAACTCCAGCCACAACAACAAAAGCAGCTACAACAATCGCAACAACAACAACGACAACAGAAACAACAGCAGCGGCAGCAGCAACAAAAACAGCAACAGAAGCAGCAACAACAACAACAGCAGCAGCAACAACAACAACAGCCGCAGCAGAAACAACGAGTTCCACTTATAAACACATATAAGATGGAACTAAAGGAAACCATAGAACTATGTAAGTCGGCCACAGGCAATACCTTTTTTGTTAAAAGACTTAGTTTAGATAGGCACGCGATCCATTGCAATACAGTGGAGCGCTATCATAAAACTAAAAACCTGTTAAGGGATTCGACGACGGAGTTCTTCTCCTTCACACCGAGAGGTGAAAAGCTGCAGACAATGCTGCTGAGGGGATTAGAACCGTCGACTGATCCGGAGGAGCTCCTTGCACTGCTGAAAGAGAAGGAGTGCGAAGAGCTCAAATTCGTAGGGGTTAGGCCATTTGTCACGGCTAGAGCCAAAAGGGAGAAGCGGAAACTACCGTTCTTCCTGGTTCAGCTAAGTCCCAACATTAAACTGGATGGTCTAAGGAGCATCAAAGTAATAGACTACCAGGTTGTACACTGGGAAAAATTAAAGAACATTTTACAATGTGTTCGTTGCCAAAGGTTCGGGCACGCCGCGTCGAACTGCGAAATGCAGCCTCGATGCGTGAAGTGTGGAAAGAACCACAAGTCCGAAGAATGCGCTCTAGGCAAGGACGGAGGGTCAGAAAAAAGCCAACTCTCTTGCGCGTTATGTTACTCAATCCACTTTATTCAGAGCTCGAGACACTTTTTCGATTCCTAAGACTGGAATTGGAGGAGAACTACTTTATCATCGGCGGAGATTTCAACGCCAAACATAATGATTGGGGAAATAATACTCCAAATACTAGAGGGAACCTACTATTCAATTGGTGGGGTCAGTACAGTATAATGTATCGACTCGGCCTTAAGGCGACGGATAGTCCGTCGTTTCCTGGACACGGGTCCTATTTGGATCTCCTGCTGTTCGACACACGAATACACCTGACATGCACAAACCAACAAACCATAAACTGTCTACGCACTTTTGTGTATGACAGTGACCATTGCGGACTCAGTACCGAAATAACCATTCCGAACGAAGCTGCGGAATTGGACTAGTTTGTTCAAAGGCATGCCTACAATTATAGTAGGGTGCGTTGGACACACTTCTCCAGAACATTGACGAGAGCACTCTCCTCGTATTCGCTCTACCAACCGTCCAACAGAAATCTGTCAAACGTGGAGATTGACAGATATCTAAAACTAATGGACGAGACAATTAAACGAACAATGGACAAAACGATAACTCGGTATCAATACACTGACAACGAAGACTTATTCCGCAACGCAACCATTGACGCACTGCACCGACATAAAAGCTGACTGCTGTCAAGGCTGAAAACCTTGTACAGACAGTTTATTGATAGACATAACTCGGAGATTATGGCGCTAAAGTCGTCGATCAAAAACCTCCAAACATTAATAAAAGAAAATTACAGAGCATCTGTAAATTTGTATTAGAACAATATAATTCGGGCTGTAAACACCAGCAACCCGAATATGTTCCCGCAAATAAATAAAATATTTCGGAGAAAAGATTAAAACGACCTTTCGTGTCTTAAAATCGCCCGAACGACGGACAACGAGAACATACTTATAGCAGCATTCATAGATCCAAATGATGCTGTTGATGATGACAACTTCTTTGCGATCGAGGAGAAGGTAGAGGCTATAGGGGCGTCTTTACAGGAAGTATTCCAGGAAGGCGAATGACATCATTGGCCCGAACCACGACCTGGAAAATCGAGTCCAATTTCTACATTTGAAATGAAATAGCGAATTGGCGATTCGAGAGCTCGGGTTTCACCCAGTTCAGTGACGAGAATATTTCAAATAATGTCATCACAAATGAAATGCTACCACCACCGGTCATTTCGAAGGCAGAGCTCCAAACGATCTCCGAATCGCTTAGAAGTAAGAAATCAGTGGGAACCGATGAAATACCGAACATTGTGCTTCGACATCTCCCACTAGAAGCGGTGGACATTTATACCACCCTGTTTAATAATGCAATGAATAATGCACATTATCCAGCGAATTGGAAAACGGCGGTGGTACATCCCATCCCCAAAAAGGATAAAGACACATCCAATCCGGCGAATCTCCGGTCGATCAGTCTTCTTCCAAACATCAGTAAGGTTTTCGAGAAGGTGATCAATAGAGTCCTGACTAAGTGGGTTGAGGACAAACATATAATTCCGGATAATCAATTCGGTTTCAAGGCGGGGCATGATGTTATTCATGCTGCGTCTAAACTGGTTTCTGATATCCAATGGAACAAAGGCAAGAATCAGTGCACTGGTGCCTGCCTGATTGACTTGGAAAAAGCCTTCGATACCGTATGGTTAGAGGGACTCTTTCTCAAGCTGGACAGGTTGGGCATTAGTAAACCATTGCTGTATATTCTTTTTGATATGCTTTCCAGTAGACAGTGCATCGTGAAAAATGGCGATGTGACTTCTGCTGGAACATTTAACATTAAAAACGGTCTGCAACAAGGTGCGGTAAATTCGCCGATCCTATTTAACATTTACACAAGTGATCTGATAGGTTCACTTCACCATGCCCTAGCGTACGCAGACGACGTAATCGCGTGCAAATCAGGTCCAAAGATTGAGGTTATTAATATACTCTTGCAACGTGATTTCGATAAAATTAAACGATATTGCGATGACTGGAAGTTGAAAATCAATTTTCAGAAGTCGGAAACCATTTTGTTTAGGACGCCTTTGTCTGGGGCCTCTAGGGATACCAGAAAGAATTGGCGAAAGTTCTCTATCGTGGGGCAGCACGGGCAGCCACTTGCTTGTCGAAATGTAGTCAGATACCTTGGGATCTGGCTGGATCAATATCTGTATTTTAACAAACATATAGATGTTGCTCTGGCCAGAGCCAAAGGTGCCTTTGCCCTTACAAAGAGACTGTTTTATAACAGCCAACTCGATGCGAGGGTGAAGGTTATCTGCTACATGGCCCTTATCAGGCCTATGCTTGTATTTGGATGTCCCGTGTGGTTCAACGTGAGAGCAAGTTTATTGGAAAAGATTTGGGTGTTTGAGAGGGCTTGTCTTAGAGCTTGTCTTCGCTTATACAGAACACCAGAGTCTGAGTACATAAAATTATATCCTAATGAGGTCTTATGCAATAGGGCGAACCTAATAAGAGTGGACAATTTCGTCATTAAGTTGACTCGAAGGCACATTGCAAGAGCAATGACCTCATCGAACAACCTGATCTCCGGGGCTTACTACTCTAACTATATGTATCATGAGAGAGTTCGCTTTGACGGCTTTGTTCCTCCAGAAGCGTTCCTCTACCTAGATATGAAAGGTCTGATCCAGGACAGATTGGCGGTGCCGCTAATCTTCCACGTTGCTCGAACAACTGCGGACAGGCGACTCAACTACGACAGAGACGTCGCACATGGCAGTGCGGAGCGTCTCCGGTTCAGTAGGGCGGTAGGGAGTCGCGACATAAGGGATGTTGCACGGCAGCACCAACAATTCTGGTGGCTAGATGCAGAAGGGGAAGTTTCGTCGTCGAATTCCTCCAGTCCGACGTAGCTCCATAGGGAGCAAAGTCGGTCTTCTGCATATTTCTTTAGCCGTGGCCGGCTTACATAGTTTTAGGTAGAATTAGGGTAGATTTAAGAAAAAATAAATAAAATAAAAAAAATACAAAAATAAAAAAAGAAAAAAAGAAAAAGAAAATATTAGAACAGAGGTGAGTATTAAATAGTGAGGATTAAATAGTTAAATAATTAAATTAAATACGAGTAGTACCTACTTAATTAAGTAGGTTAAGTTTTAGTTTAAGGTAGTTCATAGGTTTAGTTTTAAGCTTTAAAGTATAACAAAAGTCCGTATACTAAGTTTTTCTACTTAAAGTTTATTTTCTTAGTTTTAGTTTTAAAAAATGTAAAAACAAAAATAAAAATAGTCTGTAAGAAACTTCAAAAGACATAGATTAAGTATTATGTTTAACTTAGAGTGCCCGCATGGGGCCAGTAAGACAGAATAAGAGTATTAGTTAGTTAGTTGAGCTAATTTTTAAGCATTCTTTTGTCTAGCTTTTAAGTGTAAAGGAAGTCTAAAAAATAAAAATGCATATAAAATGAAAAAATGAAAAAAAATTAAAGCGGCGTCGGTCATTAAATCGTGGGACGCGAGTACGATCCCAGGCCAAACTTGAAACTTTTTTTTTTCTTATTTGTCACAAATTGGGTAAATAAATAGAGTGTTATCAAAACAAAACCGTTCAGGAAATCACGTGATGGATGGTGGAGAGCGTTCCGCTCTTCCCATAACGGGAGTTGTAAAAGGCAGCAATGGTGTTGCCGTTGCCGTGGCGAAAGCCATTAAAAGGAGGAGGATGTTAAAAACTACTCCTAACTTAACAAAGCTAAAAATGGGTATTGCAAACAGCAAAAACAACACAGAAAAATAAAAAACAGACAGATGATATGTTCATGTACATCTCTGATGAGGTCCATTATAAGGGTGGCAACAATAACTTTGCCTCTCTAGCGGCATCCGAATCGGAAGATGAGGATGTAGAAATAGAAAAGCTTAACAGCAGCATACAAATGCTTAATGAAAAAGTGCTTGCTATTAAGTAACGACAAACTGCACGCAGGCAGAGGGAGCAACAAGAAGTAGAGAGCTCCCAACATCAAAAGCAACAACTGCAGCAACAACAAAACCACCAGCAGCCGAAACAACAAATGCAACAAAAGCAAAAGCAGCAAAAGCAACAGCAGCAGCAGCTGCAAGAACAACAACAGCTGAAATCACAGCAGCTGAAAAAACAGCAGCAGCAGCAGCAACAACAACAACAACAGCAGCAGCAGCAGAAGAAGAAGAAGAAGGAGAAGGTGCCTCCGATCAACACCTATAAACTAGAGGTAAATGCAAGCAAGGACCTGTGTAAGCCGGTCATTGGTAATAATTTTAACATAAAGAGATTGGGGAACGATCGCCATGCCATCCACTGCAATACAGTGTAGGGCTACGCGAAAGTGAGAGAGCTCCTAAAGGAAACGACGACGGAGCACTACTCATTCACACCAAAGTGTGAAAAGCGGCAATCGATGCTGCTGAAGGGGTTGGAACCGTCTTCTGATCCTAAGGAACTGCTGGCACTGCTCAAAGAGAAGGAGTGCGAAGGACTCAAATTTGTGGGTGTAAAGCCGTTTATCACAGCTAGAGCTAGGCGGGAGAAACGGAGTCTGCCGTTCTTCTTGGTACAGCTCAGTCCCGAAAGCCGTCTGGATAGTCTGAGGAGTATCAATGTCCTAGACTACCAGGTGGTTCACTGGGAAAAATTAAAAAGGAGCGAAGGCATTGTACAATGCGTTCGCTGCCAGAGGTTCGGGCACGCCGCGTCGAACTGCAAAATGCAGCCTCGATGCGTGAAGTGCGCAAAGAACCACAGTTCCGAGGAGTGTGCTCTGGGTGCTAACGCAGCATCCGATAGGTCGAAGCTCTCGTGAGTGTTATGTGGAAATGTGGGACACACCGCAAACTATCGGGGTTGTCCTAAGTTCGCTGACATTAAGAAAGCAAAACTGGCTCGGCAGCAGAAGGTGGAGGTCAAACGTTCACCTGCCAGATTTCAAACACCAGCCGTCACGTCCCAAATTTCCTACGCCCAAATGGCGTCAGGTAGGGGGGCTACAGTACAGCAAGCGACTGTTGCTTCTCCGGCGCCAACGCCGAGAACAACGGAAGCTGCACCTAACATGCTAGCCATCTTGCTCGCGATCCAAGGGCAGATGGCTCAGCTGCAGAAGCAGGTGCAAGAACAGGCCAAGCGGGTAGACCAGATCTACGCGCTGCTGCCGGGCCTAACGCAACACATGTCGTAATGGGTATGCACATGGGCACATGGTGGAGCAAACTTTGAAGGTCCTTGCGGTGAATGTTAATTCACGAATTAGGATCGAACGCAGAGCCGCGATGTTTAAATTGCTACAAGACTAAACTCATGATGTGCTTTTCGCTAGCGAAACCAAGCTAACCCATAAGCACAAACTGGAGTACAATAATTATATTGTTAGAAGAAGAAATCGGCCCAGATCCAAACGTGGAGGCGGTGTCGCGATCTTCATTAAAGAAGGTATAAAATTTCACAGAGTCTACAAGGGAGTGTTGCGCAGGTTCCGGATGTTGGAGGCAGTCGTCATTTACATACCGCTCCTCAGTGGTAAGCGGCTGTACTTGGCCTCTGTTTATGCACCTGAGGCTTCACAATCCACTCTATTCATTACGGAGCTCGACACTCTTTTTCGACTGGAATTATTTTATGGCTGGAATCGGGGGAGAATTATTTTATAATCGGCGGGGATTTCAACGCTAGACACAGAGATTGGGGAAATAATTTCCCAAATGGGAAACTACTACTCGGTTGGTGGGGTCAGCACGATGTCATATACAGACTCGGTCTTAAAGCGACGGATAACCCGTCGTTTTCCAGAGGCGGGTCTTATTTGAATCTACTGCTGTACGACGAACGCATACGAGTGGCAGGTGCGAATTTACAAACGCTAAACTGTCTGCGCACAATCGTGTATGACAGTGACCATTGCGGTTTTAGCACCGAAATTACAGTTCCCAACGAAATTGCAGAATGGGAGGAATTTGTCCAAAGATATTCTTTCAACTACAGTGAAACTCGATGGACACGCTTCTCCGCAACCTTGAAAAGAGCGCTCTCCTCGAACACTCTCCACGCACCGTACAATAGGAATTTGTCAAACGAGGAGATCGACAATTACCTAAAACAAATGGACGAAAAAGTTAAACAAACTACGACTAACGAAGACCTGTTCCGCAATCCTAATATTGACGCAGCGACAGAAAAGTATACTACTGAGAAGACTTAAAAACTTGTACAGATAGTTAACTGACCGGCAAGCCCCGGAGATTAGGACACTGAAGTCGTCGATTAAAAATATTCAAACACTAATAAAAGAAAATTACAGAATTTCTGTAAGTTTGTATTGGAACAACAAGATTCGGTCTGTAAACTCCAGCAACCCGAATATGTTTCCGCAAATAAATAAAGTATTTCGGAGAAAAAATCAAAACGACCTTCAGTGTCTTAAAATAGCCCGGACAACAGACAACGAACGGTTACTGACAATAGCAGGTATTGATCCAAATGAAGCTGCTGACTATGACGACTTCTTTGTGATCGAGGATACGCAGGAGAAGGTTGAGACCATAGGAGCGACTTTAAAGGAAGTATACAAGTCCATTGATATCATTAGCCCTAATTATGACCTGGACAGTTCAGTTCAGTTTAAATGCATTTTTATTTATATACTTAAATTACTCTTAAATGCTAAACAAAAAAATGCTTAAAAATTAGCTTAAATAACTTACAAATAATCTTATTCTAACTTACTGGCCCCATGCGGGCACTCTAAGTTAAACCTAACACTTCAACTATGTCTTTCGACGAATCTTACAGTCTAATTTTATTTTATTTTTACATTTATTCATACTACACTAAGAAAATAAATTTTAATAAAAAAAAACTTAGTGTCTGGACTTTTTTTAATTTTTTATAAAACTTAAAACCAAAAGCCTACAATATATCTAAAAATAAATCTTAAACTATTTAACCTACTTTCATCTAATTCATAGATACATACATATATATACATACATAATATATATATACATAATATATAAATATATGTATGTATATATATATATATTTTTTTTTCTGTTTTTATATATTTTTTTTTTCTTAAAATCTAACTTAAACCTACCTACAACTATGTAAGCCGGCCATGGCTAAAAAAAGAATTAGGCTGGCCCGCTTTGCTTCACATGAAGCTACATATTATTGGAGGAGTTCGACGACGAAGCATCCTCCTCTTCAACTAGCCACCAAAAGTGTTGGTGCTGCCGAGCAATATCCCTCATGACTCGACCCTCTACCACCATACTGAACCGGAGACGCTCCGCATTGCCATGTGCGACGTCTCTGTCGTAGTTGGGTCGCCTGTTCGCAGCTGTTCGAGCGACGTGGAAGTTTAGCGGCACCGCCAATCTGTCCTGGATCAGACCTTTGCTATCTAAATATAGGAACGCTTCTGGAGGAATAAAACCGTCAAAGCGAGCTCTCTCGTGATTCATATAATTGGGGTAGTAAGCCCCGGAGATCAGGTTGTTTGATGAGGCCATTGCTCTTGCAACGTGCCTTCGAGTCAACTTAATGACGAAATTGTCCACTCTTATTAGGTTCGCCCTATTGTATAAGACCTCATTAGGATAGAATTTTATGTACTCAGACTCTGGTGTTCTCTATAAGCGAACACAGTTCCTAAGACAAGCCCTCTCAAACATTCGAATCTTTTCCAATAAGCTTGCTCTCACGTTGAACCACACGGGACATCCAAATACAAACATGGGCCTGATAAGGGCCATGTAGCAGATAACCTTCACCCTCGCATCGAGTTGGCTGTTATAAAACAGCATATTTGTAAAGGCAAAAGCACCTTCTGCTCTGGCCAGAGCAACATCTATATGTTTGTTAAAATACAGAAATTGATCTAGCCAGGTCCTAAGGAATCTGATTACATTTCGACAAGCAAGTGTCTGCCCGTGCTGTCCCACGATCGAGAACTTTCGCCAATTCTTTCTGGTGTTCCTAGAAGCCCCAGACAAAGCGTCCTAAACAGAGTGGTTTTCGACTTCTGAAAGTTGATTTTCAACTTCCAGTCATCGCAATATCGCTTAATTTTGTCGAAGTGACGTTGCAAAAGTATATTAAGGACCTCAATCTTTGGACCCGATCTATACGCGATTATGTCGTCTGCATACGCTATGGCATGGTGAAGTGAACCTATCAGATGACTCGTGTAAATGTTGAATAGGATCGGCGAATTTACCGCACCTTGTTGCAGACCGTTTTTAATGTTAAATGTTCCAGCAGAAGTCACATCGCCATTCTTCACGATGAACTGTCTACTGGAGAGCATATCGAAAAGAATATACAACAGTGGTTTACTAATGCCCAACCTGTCCAGCTTGAAAAAGAGTCCTTCTAACCACACGGTATCGAAGGCTTTCTCCAAGTCAATCAGGCAGGCACCAGTGCACTGGTTCTTGGCTTTGTTCCATAGGATATCAGAAACCAGTTTAGACGCAGCATGAATAACATCATGCCCCGCCTTGAAACCGAATTGATTATCCGGAACTATATTTTTGTCCTCAACCCACTTAGTCAGGACTCTATTGGTCACCTTCTCGAACACCTTACTGATATTTGGAAGAAGACTTATCGAGCGCAGATTCGCCGGATTGGAAGTGTCTTTATCCCTTTTGGGGATGGGATGTACCACCGCAGTTTTCCAATGCGCTTGATAATGTGCATTATTCATTGAATTATTAAACAGGGTGGTATAAATGTTCACCGCTTCTAGAGGGAGATGTCGAAGCACAATGTTCGGTATTTCATCGGTTCCCACTGATTTCTTACTTCTAAGTGATTCGAAGATCGTTTGGAGCTCTTCCTTCGAAATGAACGGGGGTAGTACCGTATCGTTGGTGATGACATTATTTGCCATACTCTCGTCACTGAACTGGGTGAAACCCGAGCTCTCGAATCGCCAATTCACTATTTCATTTCGAAGGTAGAAATTGTGCACAAGGACTCGATTCTCCAGATCGTGGTTCGGGCCAATGATAACATTCGCCTTGTACACTTCCTGGAAAGTCGCTCCTATAACCTCTACCTGCTCCTGCGGATCCTCGATCACAAAGAAGTTGTCATCATCAACAGCCTCATTTGGATCTATGCCTGCTGCTACCAGTATTTGTTCGTTGTTCGTCGTTCGGGCGATTTTAAGACATATTTTAGACATCCGAAATATTTTATTTATTTGCGTTAACATATTCGGGTTGCTGGTGTTTACAGCCCGAATTTTATTGTTCCAATACAAACTTACAGATGCTCTGTAATTTTCTTTTATTAATATTTGGAGGTTTTTAATCGACGACTTCAGTGTCATGATCTGCGGGTTATGTCTGTCTGTAAGCTGTCTGTACAAGGCTTATGGCCTTGACAGCAGTCTACTTTTATGTCGGTGCAGTGCGTCAATGGTTGCGTTGCGGAATAAATCTTCGTTGTCAGTGTGTTGTTACCGAGGTATCGTTTTGTCCATTGTTCGTTTGATTGTCTCCTCCATTAGTCTTAGATACCTGTCAATCTCCTTGTTTGACAGATTTCTGTTGGACGGTGTGTAGAGCGAATTCGAGGAGAGTGCTCTAGGCAGTGTTCTGGTGAAGTGTGTCCAACGCATCCTACTATAATTGTAGGAATGCCTTTGAACAAACTCATCCAATTCCGCAATTTCGTTGGGAACAGTTATTTCGGTGCTGAGACCGCAATGATCACTGTTATACACAAAAGTGCGTAGACAGTTTGTAGTTTGTTGGTTAGTACATGTCAGTTGTATTCGTAAGTCGAACAGCAAAAGATCCAAATAAGATCCGTGTCTGGGAAACGACGGACTATCCGTCGCCTTAAGCCCGAGTCGATACATTATACTGTGCTGACCCCACCAATTGAATAGTAGGTTCCCTCTAGTATTTGGTGTATTATTTCCACAATCATTATGTTTGGCGTTGAAATCTCCGCCGATAATATGATAGTTGTCTTCCAATTCCAGCCTCAGAAATTGAAAAGTGTCTCGAGCTCTGAGATAAAGAAAGGTGGATTGAGTAGCCTTAGGTCCATAGACAGACACCATGTACAACCGCTTTCCACTACGGAGAGGGATATACACGATGCATGCTTCCGGCACCTCTAACCTACGTACTACACGACTGTATACTCTTTTAAAATGTATACCTTTTCGTACGAAAATTGCAACGCCACCTCCCTGAATGGAGTTGGGTCGGTTTCTCCGTACTATTTTGTATCTTCTGTGCCTCATTTTATGTCTCTTGGGAAGCTTAGTTTCGCTAACCAAAAGCACATCAGGGGCTTGGTCTTTAATCAACTTAAATAGTGCGGCTCTTCGTTCGAGCCTTATCAGTGAATTCACATTCACAGCAAAGAACTTCAGGGTTTGCCCTGCCACGTACGTACCCATTATGGCAAAAGGTGCGTTAGGCCAGGCAGCAGCGCGTATACTTGATCCACACGCGCGGTCTGTTCAGTCAAATGACGTTGTAGCTGAGTCATCTGCCCCTGGATAGAGAGCAAGATATCTAGCATGTCAGGTACTGGTTCCGGTGCTCTTGGCGCTGGGGCCTGAGAAGCAACCTTCACTTGCTGTAAAGTATTTCCCCTACCTGCCGCCATTTGGGCGTAGGTAACATGGGGAGTAACGGCTGGAGTTTGCAAATGCACGGGTGGATGTTTCACCTCCACTTTCTGCTGCCGGGCCAGATTTATTCTTTTGATGTACTGGAATTTGGGACAACCCCGATAATTTGCGGTGTGCCCCGTGTTCCTACATAAAGCACAAGAGAGTTGGCTTTTTTCAGACGCTCCGTTCTTACCCAGAGCGCATTCCTCGGACTTGTGGTTTTTCCGCACTTCACGCATCGAGGCTGCATTTCGCAGTTCGACGCGGCGTGCCCGAACCTTTGGCAGCGAACACATTGTAAAATGTTTTCGCTCCTCTTTAATTTTTCCCAATGTACAACCTGGTAGTCCAGGACTTTAATATTCCTTAGACCATCCAGATTGCTGGTGGGACTTAGCTGGACCAGGAAAATCGGCAGTTGCCGCTTCTCCCTTTTGGCTCTGGCTGTGGTGAAAGGCTTGACCCCGACGAATTGGAGCCCTTCGCACTTCTTCTCTTTCAGCAGTGCAAGGAGCTCCTCCGGCTCAGTCGACGGTTCCAATCCCCTCAGCAGCATTGTTTGCAGCTTGACCCCCTTCGGCGTGTAGGAGAAGAACTCCGTCGTCGAATTCAGCAAATTTTTTATTTTGTAATAGCGCTCCACTGTGTTACAGTGGATCGCATGCCTATCTATGCTAAGTCTTTTAATATAAAAATTATTTCACCCGATTTCTCAGTAGATCCCGCTATTTGCATAGCGGGCTGCTCTTCGAAATCCAGCACGTGATGTTTAACACGAAGTAAAAGTACAAATTAACTGTTCTATTTAATAAAAAAAAAAAGAAAAAAAAAAGACGAAAATAGACACAGGATGGGGGACTCGAACCCGCGACTCATAGGCAGAACACACTGGTCGACTGCGCTAACCGTTTGGCAATCGACTCAAATAACAACATTGCAACCAATTACTTTTACTATGAAAACCGTAGCACTATCTTTTTCACTTTAGAAGAAGCCGAAACACGTCTATACTCTGCGGAGATCTGCGAAGGACTGAATTATGACCTGGACAATCGCGTCTTGGTGGACAACTGCTACATTCAAAATGAAATAGAGAATTGGTGATCCAACGGTTCTGGTTTCACCCGGTTTAGCGACGAAAATATGGCAAATAATGTCATTCCCAGAGAGGGTGACTTACCCACGTTCATTTCGAAGGAAGGACTCTATGAGATCTTCGACACAATCAGGGCTAAGAAATCAGTGGGGACCGATAGTATTCCGAACATCGTGCTTCGACATCTTCCTCTAGAAGCGGTGGACAATTACACCACCCTGTTTAATAATGCAATGAATAATGCACATTATCCAGCGCATTGGAAAACGGCGGTGGTTCAACCTATCCCCAAAAAGGGAAAGGATATATCCAATCCGGCGAATCTCCGGTCGATATCAGCAAGGTTTTTGAAAAGGTGATCAATAGAGCTCTGACTAGGTGGGTTGAGGACAAAGATTTAGTTCCGGATAATCAATTCGGTTTTATGGCGGGACATAATATCTCACATGCCGCGTCTAAACTGGTGTCCGATATCCAATGGAATAAAGGCAAAAAACAATGTACTGGTGCCTGCCTTGTTGACTTGGAGAAGGCCTTCGACACCGTATGGTTAGAGGGTCTTTTCTATAAGCTGACTAGGCTGGGGATCAGTAAACCATTCTTGTACATTCTTTATAATATGCTAACCAACAGAGAGTTCATCGTGAAAAATGGTGATGTGACTTCTGTTGGAATATTTCAAATTAAAAATGGTCTTCAGCAAGGCGCGGTCAATTCGCCGATCCTATACAACATTTATACAAGCGACTTAATAGGTTCACTTCCCCATACTATTGCGTACGCAGACGATTTGGTAGCGTACAGATCAGGTCCAAAAATCGAGGTTATTAATACTCTCTTACAGCGTGACTTCGATAAGATAAGACGATTTTGCGATGACTGGAGGTTGAAAATCAACTTTCAGAAGTCGGAAACCATGTTCACAGGCATTTTGATAACAAAAGCGATAATTTTTGCAAGCACCTCGCGAATCTCTAGCCGATATTGAGGTCAATGGAGGAGGTTGAAAATCAACTTTCAGAAGTCGGAAACCATTCACTTTAGGACGCCGTTGTCTGGAGGCTCTAGGGATACCAGAAAAAATTGGCGAAAGTTCTCTATCATTGGACAACACGGACAACCTCTTGCCTGTCGAAAGGTAGTCAGATACCTTGGAATCTGGCTAGATCAGTTTCTGTATTTTGGCATAAATGTAGATGCTGCTCTGGCCAGAGCTAAATGTGCTTTTGCCCTTACAAAGAGACTGTTTTATAGCAGCCAACTCGATGCGAGGGTAAAGGTAATCTGTTACATGGCCCTTAAAAGGCCCATGCTGGTATTTGGTTGTCCCGTGTGGTTCAATGTACGAGCAAGCTTAATGGAAAAGATTCGGGTGTTTGAGAGGGCTTGCCTTCGCTTGTACAGAACACCAGAGTCGGAGTACAAGAAATTTTATCCTAATGAGGTCCTTTACAACAGGGCGAACCTAATACGAGTGTACAACTTCGTAATTAATCTGACTCGAAGGCACATTGCAAGAGCAATGACCTCGACGAATAACCTGATATCTGGGGCTTACTACCCCAATTACCTTTATCACGAGAGTGTGCGCTCTGACGGCTTCGTTCCACCGGAAGCATTCCTCTACCTAGATCAGAAAGGGTTGATGCAGGATATATCAGCGGTGCCGTTAATCTTCCATGTCGCTCGGACAGCTGGGGACAGGCGACTCAACTACAACAGAGACGTCGCACACGGCAGTGTGGATCGCTTCAGGTTCAGTAGGGCGGTGGGGAATCGCGATAAGAGGGATGTCGTTCGGCAGCACCAGCATTTCTGGTGGTTGAATGATGGAGAAGATGTTTCGTCGTCGTTTCCGTCAATTACGGACCAGCCTCACTAATGAAGCATGGCTGACCAATATATTTGCTTTGTAAATAGCGATGGCCCGCTTACATAGGTTTAGGTTAGCATTTAAGTAATATATACATGTGTTAGTGTATATAAAGGTATATACTAACATATGCATATTATTGTGTATAATATCTAAGTGTGTTTAAGTGTATTTTGTGTATGTAAGTTAAGTAGACTAAGGTTGATTTTAAGTTAGATATTAAGTTTTTATAAAAAATAAAAATTGTCCATATGCTAAGTTTTTGTAATCAAATTTTTTTCTTAGCCCTAAGTATATAAAATAAATATTTCCAAATAAAATGTAAATGAAGTCGAAAGACATAGATATAAGAATTTAGAGTAGCTTAGAGTGCCTGTTTGGGCCAGTAAGTTAGTATAAGATTGTTAAGTAATTGTAAGCTAGCATTTAAGCATTTTTTGTTAGCATGTAAGAGTTAGTGATTAAGAAAATAAAATGCATTGAAGACTAAACTAACTACAGAAATAAATTTAGAGAGAACGAAGGTAAGAAAAATGTCCCTACTCATTTCAAATGTTGTCGGTGCTGTCGCATTGGTCATAAAGCAGCAGCATGTAGAACCAGATTTAATGTAACAGACAAGTCGGCAGTCACTGAGGAATTATTCTCCATAGCGCAAGGGAGAGCGACAGAAATCAATCAGAAATATAGTGTATAGTGTTTGGATAGTGGGGCAACCTCCCACATGTCTAGTGACAAACACAAGTTCACAGATGTTAATATTATGGAACCCTGTCAACTATTATTAGCAAATAAACAAACAACTGATATTAAAGATCGCGGTATAGTGAGAATTTCGACTCTCTACGCAATTATGCAAAATCTGAGTACACACTTTATGTGACTGATCTGAGAACAAATTTAGTATCGATACCTAGAGTGACGGAAAAAGGTTTTACTGTAGTTTTTGATAAGGATCATGCATTGTTTAAAAATTGCACAAAGTTGTTGCCGTTGCTAATAAAAAATGGTTTGTATTACATTGCAGAGAACGTCGACGCCGCTCATCTAGCAAAGTCGTGAAATAACATCTGTTTACGAACGTAGCACGAGAAATTTGGTCATTTAAATTGTAAAGCATTATGTGAAATGATAAACACTAAATCAGATTTGGGTTTGAATACAGGTAGTCAACACATTGAGCGGGGAGTGTACGATAACTTTGGCGCCAAGAATTGATAACGGTATTTTGTAGACGGGTTAAAAACCAGCATTTTTTACTATAGGAGGGGGGTCTATCTTTGAGTTCGTCGATGATGGTGAAGAGCCGAGGTTGTTTTGCTGGTAAAATACCTTCTAAGTGCTCATTGTGAACGGTCGGAGGGTCGAAGTCCTTCAGTTGCAAACCCACACTTTCTTTACCTTTGACAAAACCTGGGTACTCTTTTTTTACGTCAATTAAAAATTCCGTGATTTGGAAGACCACGTCGTCTTTATAATTTTTTTCAAGGCAGTATTTCCGGTAAAAAAAAGTGTCATACATTGGTGAAGGTGCTGCGTTGTATTCCGGCATAAAATTGATTTTTTCAGAAGCTTGTTCTGATTCTCAAGTTCATTTATAGTATTGGTTGCATCGGTCTTGTCAACATATTCGCCTTTGCTGTGGTTTGTAATTTCATGAGTCGTAGAAGTAGGGAACATTTTCTCAATACCTATGTATTGGCGTGCTCTGTCGGTACAAATACGACTGCTGTTGGGGTTAACGTATTTGTGTATATAAGGCCACAAGTCTTCTTTACTTTTGGAGTTCAGTTTAAAGAAGCGTCCGACCTTATCTTATTTACAAAATAACCCCAACACTACGATTTTCATTTGTTCGGTTACACGGCCTCTGTGGTATTTCCTTTTTGTAAGAAAGGTCTCGTCGATTTGTACAGTTTTTCTTTCGCCGCCAATGTCAACATCGACGTGAGATGCTATTATTTCGGCTATTTCATTCACGACAATAGTTATAGTAATTTAGACAATAGTTATTGTCTTACTATATTAGACAATAGTTATAGTAATATAGTAAATAGTAGATTTACTAAGCTCACTTTTATTGTCGTGATGGCGCCAAGCTATTATATGCTAATTTTAAAATAATAACATACATGTAATAATGTTTTTAAAAAATCCTTACGTTGTAGCTTGAGGTTTAATTAACTTACCTAAAAAACCGTGTTCACAGGCATTTTGATAACAAAAGCGATAATTTTTGCAAGCACCTCGCGAATCTCTAGCCGATATTGAGGTCCATGGAAAAATGTACCGAAAGATGGGTTGATTGTATTTCTACAATTTTTGTCACCTTTTTTTAGAGCTTTTCTTTGAGCATCGCCACATCCAACCGAACTTTACATTTCTACACTTTTCTACCTTCATAGGTAAGTTGCAACACAGTGGGGGAATGGTGGTGGGAATTAAACCAGATTCTTCTAAAAATTCAATGCTTCTTCCGTTGGTCGACACCAAATCCCCGAACGAACAAAACACTAAGAAGTTATTTACTTTAGGATGGATTAGAGGATGCTTAGCCGTCATTGCTTATTCACAAAAGATATCACTTGATTCGCACTACGGTTGAACACAGAGTGATCTTTGTGAATATCAATAACTACACGCCTTATCACAAAAAGAAATAATGGTATAAAAGCCAAACGTTAGTTCGGTTACATTTTTGCATCATTATCAAGTGCATTACATATTACATACGTACAAACATAGATATTTCGCAAAGTAAATAATTTACTGCAACATTGGAACATGTGAATTTTCTATAATGCGAATTAGTGAAACTTTGTTATTAATGGGAATTTGTGATGAGTACTGTGGATGAAGAGTATTGATGACATAGGCGCCTGCCTGACGAAAAGCACATACCCCGAGCGGAGCAATGAAGTTGCGTGAACGGAACCTGCCGCAGGCTGAAAGAGATTTGAAATCCCTTAATCCCGCGAAGCGGGTCACCCGTGTACTCTTAATTAGGAAAACTATTGATGTAGGCGTCTGATAGATGTTTAAATAATACTCATTAACTTATTCAAAGGAAGACTACGTACATAAATGCCAAAAACAAAACTAAAGTAGTAATTTCAATTTCAATTTGCTCAAAAACTAGAGAACATAAAGCCATGCGATTTTTTGTGTTTTCGATTCAGAATTAATACGAGCATTGAATACAAAAAACCAATTTGGAACATTATTTCACATTGAGTAATATTGTTAAAATATTGTATATTTATTGAATTAACTACTATAAATTTTTCATTCCACTGAAAGTATACTACTTACATGAATTAATTATTCTATTACATAACTCGAATTTCCCATGTCACATAATTCTATATAATAAAACTTTATATACTAATCATTCTGGTTTGGACTGTGAAAGACTGCGTTTTATTTAACAAATTTAACATATGCTTTGGCATCATAAGTGTAGTCATACCCGCTTGAGTGTTAAGTTCTTTTAAAAAAATTTAATAAAATAAAAAACCATAAATAAAAAAAAAAAACAAAAAAAAAATTTAACTAATTTTTATTCAATTTACATTAGCATTTTTATTTCGTTAGTTCCAGGTTTTGCGCCAATAACAACCACGTTTTGTTGTTCAGTGGACAGAGACGCTAGGAGCGAAGTGAGTTCACTCTTTTGTCTACGGAGAACGGTATCAAAATCAAGGCCCCTCTGTATACCACATTAATTTTTTGGTTCTCGGGAGCGTAAATGATGATATTATTCGAGGAACCCCTGACCACCGAACAGGTGTCATAGAATTGGTCGTTGCCGAAACAAAGCGTTCGGAAGCTTACGCCGAACGTCCCGCTACGTGTTGATTGACAAAGCGCAGCAAAGGGCGACGGAGAATTGGAGTCGTTTTAATTGAAAATGGAAGTTAGAAAGAATTAGCGGAATTCATAAGATGGAAACATCCTATCCGCGCTAACACCCATTTAAGATTTTGTCGTCTTTGACGTACCTTACTTGTTTTTTGACGCGAAGTCCCATTGTATACATAGCTTCGGAGAATCCAAGTTGCAAATGAGCGTTATAGACGCCCAAACTTTTAACTTCAGCTCATGCGCAAGGCAGCAGGATGCGCTTAATTAAATTCATGAATTACTCCGTTATTCCACACAACGATCAAACTATTAACATGAATAGTTTAAACACTTTCTTACATTTGCACATCGTTCACTCGAAATAGTGTATCACATCTGAGTTTATAAGCTATATGACATCATTCTTCACTCAATATAGAGCACTTCAGACCATAGCAGTTAACCTTTTAATAACAAACACCCATGACATGGGAGTTAAATGAAAGTGTTTGACAAATAGAATATGCTATTATATGTTAGGTGTAATAAGTTATTCTATTGTGCTTGCCGCGTTAAGACACTGGATCCCCTTTAGTTGACATCAATCACAAAACGTTAAAGATAATCAATTGAACATAATATACATATTATACCGTTTTTAATTATAAATTTGATTTTCTTATAAATATTAGTCCGTTTATAAATAGCATTCACCACTGTGGCAATAGAAAAAAAATAAAGATAAATTTTTAAATAAAACAATAGCGGCAATAGCGTGTCGAATGTTAGCCTCGAGCTCGTGCAAAGTGGTTGGCTTGTTAGCGCAGAGTGAGGACTTGACGTAGCGCATGAGAAAATAATGCCGGATGTATGGCGTAGCGCCATCTTGTTGGAATCACAGCTCGAATATATCGATGTTGTCGAGGTCTGACCACAGAAAGGCCCGATGATGCCACCATGCCATAATCCGCAGCAAGCAGTCAATCTTTGTGAATGCTGGGCCAAACACTTTTGGTTCGTGTTTGCTCCAACAACGGCAATTTTTCTTGTTTACATAGCCGCTGAACCAAAAATGAGCCTCGTCCGAGAAGATGACTTTGTGGCCAAAATCTGGATCTCTGGTCAACATTTCCAGCGCCCAATTAGCGGACTCACTGCGTTGTCTATGGCGTTCAGCTTAAATTCTTACGTCAGCTCAGGCCTACGGGTGTAGGCCCAAATCCAATCCCAAAACAAGACGGTCTGACTCTGTGGCGATGCTCAATTCATCTGTTTGGCGCCGAATCGACATTTCTGGGTCTTCTTCGATACTGGTCACTACGTCGGTTATGTATCTTTCACTTCGCATCTAGTTTGTATAGTAGTTTAAGATGAAAAAGAATGTGCATGCGGTCAAATATTATCACGGTGTGACGAATTGGCTGCACACTGAAGCCATAATGACGACATACTGAAGCCCTCATAACGAAAAACACTTTGCGGAATAAAAATGAGCCGGAATTTCGATAATATTTTCTAATAATTTCCGATGCATGATGAAATGGCACATCATTACATCTAAGGCTTTTTTGACAGCTGCTAAAACATAACAATTGGAAAAACTATCATTGCCATCTGGTTACCTGTTTCACCTAAAGCATTTTTTTAAAGGTATTTTTTTTACATTCGATTTTACTAACAATTATATATTGACATACCTGCTTCCTGCTATGATATACGTTTTTCGAAACGTCAATTTAATATTCTCCTAATTCTAGTTATAAAAAAACACAAGGTAATAGACATAATGTAATTTTCCCATTTTTTTCAGAGGTGCATAAGGAAATTTCACTCTCAAATGTAAAAAATACTGCTTATCGAATTGGAAAAGATTCAAACTTAAAAAGTTCTAAAATAATATCGCCTCTTACACAGCAATTACACGGGAAAGTCAATATGGAATACGTTTCGCGATTTTGGTATTGAGAAAGAATACGCCGGTACACCCACTAATGTTAATTGCGATAAGGTAAACAAGAATTTCATATCTTTCTATGGCAAGCCAGCTGGGTGCATGGGTGCCCCCCAGCTTAAACCATTAATTAAATATTACAACACCCTATACATTTTATGAAGAATTTGAAATAATAACGAATAAAAATAAATAAAAAATGACGGAGATATGAGCCATGAAGTAGGAATCTCTTTTGAAAATCCTTGCTGATGGTGTATTTATTTTCTCTCTGAGGCATCGGGTGAAAAATTAGATGTAGCATAGGAAAAAATTTTCAAAACCTTTTGTAGAAATGACAGCTGTTTAAAAAAAGTTCAGGTTTTTATCGAAATTTTGCGTTTAAAAAATTTAAGATTTGCGTTTAAAAAATTATAATCAAAAAAATTCTATGTTACATCTTAAATAATTTTGTAAGAAATATGTATTGTAAAATCAATTGAGCAGATCTTCAGGTTTCTTGTATACCAATTGCCAAAGAGGGTAGAATTGCGAATTAGATGTTATGGAAGCTCCACTCACAGTTAAGTCCAGTTCTACTGTTCTCGATTGTCCTAACCCAAGACTTATGAATGGAAAAAAGTAAAAAGCTTTTGAGAAATTAGTACAAAAAATAATCCATCAGTACCTCGGTAGCAAAAATCCTCTATGCAAGCATCAATCTATTGTAGTTTCTGACCCGATAGGAGCTACAATACTGCTCTGCTATTGGTAGAAGAAAAAATCCGTAAGTCTTCGAATAGGAATGATTCGTCGTTTCTAACCCTGCTTGATTTTTCAAAAGCCTTCGACTAGGTAAATCATGATGTTCTCTGCAGTAAACTCGAAATCTGTTTCACGTTTTTGATGGCATCTGTAAAATAGATTATGTCCTACTTAAATAGAAGGAAGCAATGCGATTGTGTTGGCAAGAATTTTTCCAACTTTCTTAATGTACAAAGTGGCATACCGGAAGGCTCTATCCTAGGAGCTACTCTTTTCTCTTTATACGTTAATGACCTATATAACGTTGTTGAGCTCTGCAAAGTGCACATGTATGCGGATGGGGGGCAACTTCTAATAAATCGTCCCCTAAATGAGATGAACCATGCAATTGAACTCTAAATCATGACCTTCGACTTAACGCTGATAAGTGCAAGTGGATTGTCATTCATCGAAGAGTTACTGATCCCTAAAGTTTTCAACCTGTTCACATAAATCAATTATCCATAGGGTGGGCTGCCGTCGCTAAAAACCTTGGTCTATCCATAGCTGGAACACACACGTTACAAATCTTATTGGCAAGGTTTATATTAGAATTCATACTCTATGCGTCACACCATACCTTCTTCTTACTAAAACCAAATTTACGTTGGCAAAACTGCTTATTTTGCAAATTAGGGGTGGCCGTGGTGTAGTGGTAGTAGCAAACGCTTCTCACTCGGAGGGTCCAGGTTCGAATCCTGCCCATGGCAAAAATCAGTTTTTCATTGTATAATTGGAACTCAGACAAAAAAATTCTGCGTGTGAAGGCATAACACTGACACGTAGATTTGGCTGTTATAAGAGTTTCAAGCAATGAAAAAAATACTGGGAATTATATCTCGAATCACTCTGAGTGAAGAAAAACTCTCCGTCCTATTCGGACTCCCACCCCTGGAGAGCAAACATAGAAACCAAACACACCTGAGTTTCAAACCACTACAAAAACAATTTTCCTTTCTCCTCCTTCTATCTTTCCGCCCGCGCCCTGGCAACAGTAAAAGGGTATCAACCCCTTAGGCGCGCGTAAATTATAAAAAAAAAAAAAAAAAAAAAATCCGACTAAAATAGCCTCAATAAACTTAAAATCGCAAGCAACAATAAAGCTAGATACATACGTTTTAAACATAAGGAAGCGAGAATACATCTCCGTCTTATCTTAGCAAATAAGCTGCTGCACTTAGCAGGTCTCTTTACCCTCTCAGAAACAAACTCGTAAGCCAGATTATCAATATATTGAACTCCATTTCTTGCAATCGCGCAGATATCTACTTCTTGTCCAACCCATTATCATGCTTTTCATCCGAGTGTCAATTTTTTGTCCAAACTTCCCGATTATGGAACTGTTGCCTTCAGATCTGAGAGAAATGCTAACCACGAATAAGTTTAAATCTTCTTTACTTTACTGATTTTTGAAGTAATTCAAAACTCCGATGAAACGAGAAAGCAACATGACCTGATTCCGAACTCCGATGAAACAAAAAAGCAAAATGAAGCGGTTCCGAACTCCGACGAAACGAATCCTTAGTCACTTTTGCACCCACAATAACGAAATGTTCCGTTCTTCATGATGTTGGATCACTATTTGCAGTAGTAGTGCTCCTATGAAGCTAATAAAGTTATTCCACTTCAAACGTTCCTTAACACCAATCTCGTTGTGAATGCTAAAAATTTGATTAAACGAAAAACCGGCAAGAAAGAGCAGAATGAGACATGGGAGAAAATCGAAAAGGCGACATATTCGGAGTAGGGAACAGAAAGACAGGGGATAACGCGCACAATGGGACACTAAAGGCTCCGTCAAACAGAGAGCGTTGATGGTTATTCGTTTAAAGAGGCAAGGACCTCAGAATTGACACCAACATAGAGTTTTTTTTTTATTTTACATTTTTAATATATGTATAGTAGACCCAAAATGGAACAGAATGCTAAAAATGGCACCTCTACGACCTCTAGAAGTGGTTTTAAATTTGATTCAAAATGGGGGAGCAATACATGAGAACACGAGACGCGCTGCACCGTGCTACCTCTCAGTTATCTTCAAAACTGCAAATTCTAAATTATCCTTTGGACGGAATTTTATGGTGAAAAATACTGCACGTTAAAATTGTAAAATAGCCTAAAATAAGTGTGTGCAAAGTTTGGGTGAGATCAGTCCAGCCGCTTCGGAAATAATGGGTCATTTGTCTTCCATAAGCATCCCAGGTTTT
Organism: Volucella bombylans; assembly: GCA_949129095.1. Classification (NCBI taxonomy): domain Eukaryota; kingdom Metazoa; phylum Arthropoda; class Insecta; order Diptera; family Syrphidae; genus Volucella; species Volucella bombylans. Next base: position 299,279,164 of record OX422140.1, read on the forward strand.
TATCTCGTTAAAGAAATCGTTTGGGTTTGGACAATATTTTGCAGATATGTTAAATTATTTGTCACCAGAAATGGCGTTTTCTATAAAAAGCTAATATAGATGATATAATGTAATGTTAGAAGGACACTTTTAGCCCTTTAATAGGATGCCATTCACAAGTTGTGATACAAGCAAACGAAAGAAAATTTTTGAAAATTCAGAGACCGTCACCAATCAGGAAATTCTTAAGGATAAGACAAACACCAGCAGATACATCGCATATCGATTATTACTGCTTACTTTTATCAATTTCTATAAAATTGGCATTAAAAATTACACTTATGTATCTGCATCTGAAGTGGTGATTGTGGGTACTTAATAAAATATTTTGTTGCTTTTTTTACCTGTGGGGGAGGATTTTGTTGTATGTTTCGAATTTGATACAACGCGCGGTGTAGTTACCTTTTGAGACTAAAACCGAGATGAAAAATGCGTTATAGTATGAAAATATGATAATGAAAATAAAAATAAATGCGCAATACTCCAGTCTTCGAATTCATTACATTTATTAACAAATAACATTTTAGATACAATAAAATTTAAAAAAAAACTATAAGTAAACAAAAGAAATAAAGAAACTTAATTACTAATGATTATTTATGATGAAAGTCATAAAAGCTTGAGAGCCAACCTATCAAAAATGAGACAAACCGTGTTTTTTTGTTTAATTCAGGTGAATTTTTTTTTATACAATTGAATATAGCGTTTATTAGTCGAAAAACACTTTAATTTATGTACTTACATTTTTTTGATACCAGAAAAGCGTTGGAAAACCGTAAAACAAATTATTGAAACCTGCTAATTCTTTACTGAGGCACTATGCACGACCAAATGTCAAATTTATTGAATTATTTGGATTTTAACGCGAAATAGCATACCTTTAGGCACTTAAAATGTTGAAGGGGATCGTATTAAACGTGATACAACGGCCATTATAAAAAAATATATGAATTTTCTTGAATATAAAGGTTATTTATTGGTATGTATCAAATTTGATACGTTGTGCCGTTAAGGGTTAATATATTCCCTAAGTAATTCATTAAAAAAAGTAGGCTTCGTAAGCATTTCCACTTGCCAAAAATATGAGATCTGCACTTAGTCTTTAATTCATATTTGCATTTTGTTTTTAGTATTTGACCTCACTAATTCCGTAGTTTCGGATATTGTCTTTCATTTTCACGTTAATACAAGTAGTTCGAAAAACAACCATCTTAATTTTAATCTTAACTAACCATCAAATCTTAACTCCATCATTAAACTTACGTTCGAGCCGTCTTATTACATGCAAATATTTTCTCCATTTTCTTCTTTTCTTAAGTGATATACTACACATATAATATTAATAAAATTCGTTCAGCGTTTGCTATCACTCAGACACCGGTTACAATTAGAAAAATTAAAACGCAAATGCGCTGCCGTTTTGAACTGAACTTACAACTGAAAAGTAAAACTTCCGTTAAGTGATTAATCACTTAGATAAACCACACATTATATGCAGTAAGCTCAAACGCTTAAACATGTGATTCCTTGCAGTTTATCAGGCTGTTAACATTTCATTCGACGGTTCGCCCATTTATTCATGACCGGCACATGACTATATTTAAGTAAAGGCTTGACTGTTGCCAAACGCGGTCATCGAAACAACATCACTGAAACCTGCCGCCCAGAGCGAACAATATTATCCTTTCTTTTTCATTATCCAATCCTTTTTTCTCACTTGTATATATATAAAACTTTGAAAAAATAAATAAAAGAATTAAACCAAAAAAGAAGAAAGTATTATCTCTCAAACTGCTCGAACAGCAAATTTTCACATAATTTAAAATAACTGAATTTGATATGGACGTAAACCAATATTTTTGAATCTTTTGAATCATGTGTGCTCTACTTAAATAAAAAACTCGTAAATTCCATTAAGCATATTATAAAACTTTGTGAATCTGATAACAAGTTGTGGACATCGATTCCGGCTTTACAGAATACACTTTTAATTTATTTAACGTGATTCTCGTAACACCTTTAGGTGTTAGGGAGTTTTTGGATCCGTTTTGCAGAACAAATGAAAAATGAAAAACCTCATTAAGTTATTGAAAAATATCATATTTGTATTTATTGTCATAACATTATTGCTTCAACAACGAGTAACGTTTTAAACTTTCTAAATACTTTTAAAGATATCGATATTAGCAGTTTTCAGGATTTTTACAGGATCATTACAGGATCATACAGGATCAAAATCAGCAATTCTGGATGACCGACTAAATAATATGCCTATGTGAGGCTACATTGAAGCGATGGCTGATGAGATACAGGCTGTAGCTACAATAACAAGAACACACTTCGACAACAACTGCTACATATGAAGGACCGATGTAAAGGCCCCAATCCGTTGATCCGTTATTCCGTCATTCCGTTAACGATTGTAACGTATTGCCGGAAAGAATCGTCACATACAATTCGTCTCATACTTACGTCGACAGAAGACAGCTGATGATATTTTGTTATTGCTAAGACTATTTTCTCTTCAAACGATGACAGTTTCTCTACATTCGCTCAATACAAACTTCACTGCACGGATCAACGGATTGAAAAGGTAGAAAGATATCCTACTTTATCCGTCGTAGTTGGCTACGTGTGTGCTAGCTGTGAGTTAAAAACGACAGAAAAACGGATCGGCAGATTCCATGGTTCGAGGCCTTGACTCGCTTGAGCATCAATTGGAAGCTCTCTAACGAAAGCTATTGAAAACAACACTGTAGTTCATATGCCCAAGCAAATGGTGTGAATCCGGTCGAAATCGCAAAAAAAAATTGTTTCTGGGACACATGACGGATTCTGCTCTGATTGTTAATGTAAGAGAGTTGAATTCCAGAAAAAATGTTGCTAATGTGGTTGTGAGACTGCAGAACCAGGAAGATGTCGGCCACTTACTTAAAAAAATACATTAGCTGCGCGGCACAAGTATTTACCTACATGCACAAAGACTTCACTGCGACTACTCGAAAAACCCGAAGGAATCTATGTATACGTTGTACATATGTACAAACATTTAAAAATGAAATCGCTCATAAACACAAGGCCATAAAGGCAGAGGTTAGTAGTCAGAAACTCGCAATAAATAATAAATATTTTTATTTCGAAGGTTATGAATTACAATGTGATGGTGAAGTGGAAAGGGGGAAGGTTATTTTGCAGTTTTCAGTTTTCAATGCATTTTATTTTCTTACTAATTAACTCTTACATACTAACAAAAAATGCTTAAATGCTAGCTTACAATTACTTAACAATCTTATACTAACTTACTGGCCTCACACAGGCACTCTAAGCTACTCTAAATTCTTATATCTATGTCTTTCGACTTTATTAACATTTCATTTAGAATTATTTATACTGTATACTTAAGGCTACGAAAAAAATTTGTTACCAAAAAATTTGGCATATGGACATTTTGTTTTTTATTTTTTATAAAACTTAATATCTAACTTAAAATAAACCTTAGTCTACTTAACTTACATACACAATACAACTACACACAATAGACAATATACACAATAATATACATATATTAGTATATACCATTGTATATATCAATATATGTATATGTTTCTTAAATGCTAACCTAAACCTATGCAAGCTGGCCATCGCTATTTATAGAGCAAATAGTTGGGTCAGCTCTGCCTCATTAGTGAGGCTGATGCGTAATTGACGGAAACGACGACGAAACATCTTCTTCATCATTCAACCACCAGAAATGCTGGTGCTGACGAACGACATCCCTCTTATCGCTATTCCCCACCGCCCTACTGAACCTGAGGAGATCCACACTGCCGTGTGCGACGTAGTTGAGTCGCCTGTCCCCAGCTGTCCGAGCGACATGGAAGATTAACGGGACCGCTGATCTATCCTCGATCAACCCTATCTGATCAAGGTAGAGGAATGCTTCCGGTGGAACGAAGCCGCCAGAGCGCACACTCTCGTGGTAAAGGTAATTGGGGTAGAAAGCCCCCGATATCAGGTTATTCGTCGAGGTCATTGCTCTTGCAATGTGCCTTCGAGTCAGCCTAATTACGAATTTGTCCACTCGTATTAGGTTCACCCTATTGTAAAGGACCTCATTAGGATAAAAAATTTTGTACTCCGACTCCGGTGTTCTGTACAAGCGAAGGCAAACTCTCAAACACTCGAATCTTTTCCATTAAGCTTGCTCGTACATTGAACCACACGGGACACCCAAATACCAGCATGGGCCTGATAAGGGCCATGTAGCAGATTATCTTTACCCTCGCATCGAGTTGGCTGCTATAAAACAGTCTCTTTGTAAAGGCAAAAGAACCTTTGGCTCTAGCCAGAGCAGCAGCTACATGTTTGCCAAAATACAGAAACTGATCTGGCCAGATTCCAAGGTATCTGGCTACATTTCGACAGGCAAGAGGCTGTCCTCGTTGTCCAATGATTGAGAACTTTCTCCAATTTTTTCTGGTATCCCTAGAGGCACTAGACAACGGCGTCCTAAAGGGAATGGTTTCCGACTTTTGAAAGTTGATTTTCAACTTCCAGTCATCGGAAAATCGTCTTATCTTATCGGAGTCACGCTGTAAGAGAGTATTAATGACCTCGATTTTTGGACCTGTTCTGTACGCTATCAAATCGTCTGCGTACGCAATAGTATGGGGAAGTGAGCCTATCAAGTCGCTTGTATAAATGTTAAATAGGATCGGCGAATTGACCGCGCCTTGCTGAAGACCATTTTTAATTTGAAATATTCCAACAGAAGTCACATCACCATTTTTCACGATGAACTGTCTGTTGTGTAGCATATTATAAAGAATGTACAAGAGTGGTTTACTGATCCCCAGCCTAGTCAGCCTATAGAAAAGACCCTCTAACCATACGGTGTCGAAGGTCCTCTCCAAGTCAACAAGTCAGGCACCAGTACATTGTTTTTTGCCTTTATTCCATTGGATATCGGAAACCAGTTTAGACGCGGCATGTGAAATATCATGTCCCGTCTTAAAACCGAATTGATTATCCGGAACTATATGGAAGGTTATTTTGCAATGCGTGATTGATGACAACTCATCGATGATAGCATAAACTTCAAAAGCAGCTGGTTAGAACTAGAAATCTTATCAGCCCGTCTCCACTAGACAAAATTATTTCACATGAAACATCTGGCATTCAGTCTGCCGTATTTTTTTTTTACCATCACTTTTACCCACAGCATCTAATCACAGCTCAAAAAAAGATAATTAGAGTGATCAAATCAAGACTACTTAAAATTATCAATATATTGTCACTTATACATTTATACATCTATAAAGTATTGAGATTATTCTATCTGCGAGGTGGTTATAACAATTTGATTGGGATTATTAACTTAAGTCAATAAATAATGCTCTAGTTGCAAGAGCGAGAGCAGAACATTTTAGATTTCCATTTACTGTTATGTGGCCACATATGTTTAGCAAACTTCCTGCAGATATATGCAATAACAGTGGATTTAAGAATTTATTTACAAATCGTCGAAACTGGGTGTTCTCTACATCAGGTGTATAGGATTTGATTATAATAGTAAGCTAACAAAGGTGTTCTAGTTTTGTTTAGCTTTTCCGTAACGTCCTACTCAAACCAACTTTTCACTCATTAATTGTTTACTAAATTCTTTTATCGCATTGATATCTTAAGCTTGATTAAGTTAATTTCTTAGCCTTAAGTATAGAAAATAAGTATTCCTAAATAAAATGTAATAAAATCGAAAGACATGGATATAAGAATTTAGAGTAGCTTAGAGTGAATGTGTGGGACCAGTAAGTTAGTATAAGATTGTTAAGTAATTTTAAGCTAGCACTTAAGCATATTTTGTTAGTATGTAAGATTGATTAAGAAAATAAAATGCATTTAAAACTAAAAACTAACTTCATTAAGTTAATTTTTTGATGAATTTCTTTACTACCCGGCTTTGAATAAAGATATAATAACTTGAAACTGAAAATTAATAAATGTTATTATATAACAATAGGACAATGATAATTTGTGCAGACTTGAGTTTAAAATTTAAGGCAAAAACTTGTGCTGGTGTTATTATGGAACTATTGAAGAATTTATATTTATTTGGTTATATAATACTCCACTTTTTAATACAGTAGTATTTATATTATTTAATATTATATTATATTAAAACAAATATTACTGAAGATATTTTGTTTTCAATGTGTGCTTTTAACAGCACAAGGCGGCGTAAAATTAATCTCCCTATCGGAAGATGGTATAATTTTTGCAAATGGCGTCGTAAGTTAATCATATTTGACATTTGTAAACTAGACAGTTGCAGTATACAAACAGACAAGAAATGGAGCTTTATACTCCGCAAGAGCGTGGAATAATTGCGTCGATGTTTTTGACCAATAATCAGCCGGTGGTGTTAGCACAGCGTGAAGCGTGGCCGTCACCGGGCTGGTCGTTTGGACGAGAATATCCCGTCTGTGGCTGCCGATGTCGCTGAGAACGAAGAAATATCAACCAGATGACAGACAACGTATTTAGGGATCAGCAGACGGACCCTACAGCGAATTTTAGTGAAAGACTTACACATGTTCCCGTACAAAGTGCGACTGACCGTCAGTCGCGTGTGAATTACTGTAAAGCCATCCTTAATCTCAACAGCGAAGAGGACGATTTTGTGTCGAAAATCATCATGAGCGACAAGGCGCATTTCCACTTAAGCGGTTATGTCAATAAGCAAAATCTTCGTTTCTAAGGCACTAAAAATCCGCGTTTGATGCACATCTACTCAAAGCCACTGTGTGGTGCGGCGTTCACATGAGAGGAGTGATTGGGCTGTATTTTTTTGATGACGCCATCGGCTATCATCGGTCACTGATACTGGCGAACGCTACAGGACCATGATAAATATCTTCTTACTGCCGGAATTGGATGAACGGGGTTTGGTGAACATATGGTTTCAACAAGACGGTGCAACCGCACACACAGCACGAACCACAATGGATATTGTGAAGGAAGCGTGTCCTGGTCGCGTAAACTCCCGTTTTGGTGATTTGTCATGGCCAGCAATATCACCAGTGTTTGGGACTTCCAATTAATTACAAAAAAGTTTATTGAATAATAAGATGTGTAATAATTTGTAATGAGTTCATACTAGCCAAACATTGTTCATTTGCCTTCTAATTATCTGTGTACATACATACATACTTGATAGCTCTCTTTGAGTATTACTTTTTTTGGATACATTAGTGACCGCTAAGCGTTCTCATGTAATCTCGTTCACTTGGATAACAACCACGGAAGCGAGCAGTCTAAGAACACTCTAAACACAATAAAAAACACAATAAAATTATATCGTAAAGCAAAAATTTGGTATGTAGAAAAAAAAGGAATTCGTTTTACTCTCTTACAACCAGATTTAACAATCCCATACATCTTTCTTTGGAGCTACCAACAAGCGTCAGACAATCGTTAATCTAATCTATGTCTATGTAATTACTATGAAATTTGACATTTTAAAAATTACTAAAATATCTGTAACTGAAAAATCAACTGAAGTTATTGCGAATTTTCTAGGTGATTTATTTATTAACCTGGTATAGCCTCAGACAATCGCTAATCTAATCTATGTCTATGTAATTACTATGAAATTTGACATTTTAAAAATTACTAAAATATCTGTAACTGAAAAATCAACTGAAGTTATTGAGAATTTTCTAGGTGATTTATTTCTTACCCTGGTATACATACATATAATATTTCATTGGTAATTTAAGGCAATTTCAACGTTTTTTTGGATATATCTTATTCCATTAAAAACATGTCTATTCATAGTCTTATCACCGTTTATTTCTCCTGAGGCAATAACGTAAATTATTAGGGCGTTTACAAAATAGTTGTTAGCTTTTAAAGTAACTTCTCCATTTCTCAATCATTCAATAAATATAAACGGTTTTTTGTTTTTTGTTTTATTTAATTCAAGCATTCTTATTAAAAAGGGTAGAAAAAATAATAGTCAATTTGATCGATATTACGATACATAAAAATTATTAAATTGTTTATTTGTTTTATTACCTTAAAATGTACTGATATTTTAGTTTTATTTATATTTGATATTTAAGTTTTAACAAAATACTGTGTGGAAGAAAAATAAAAGATGTATTTTTGTAGTAAAAGCAAACCTTACAGTGAAAGAAATAAAATAACTCAGGAAATTATTTCTGTCTTGTTTTTATATTAGGCTTACAGGAATCAATTTCATTATCGCAAGTTGCATCCATCAAGTCTGAAAATTCTTTTAAGATCAATATATGTTCCATATTCAATCAAGGCGCTAAGTGATTTACCCAAACCACCAGTCAATTCTTGTTCATTACGCCAAAGACGTTGTGGCAAATATTATATGTATATTCACATTACAAAGTACTCATTTCGTGATAATGCGCATTACACCTATGCAAACTGCACGCACCATTAAAGTAATTGTTTTTAGCCGCAAGCCATAATGTAGGGTAAGTGCTTTACGTAGCTTAATACCTAAATAAAAGGAATTGAATGCGTAATTTTTTACTATTATATCAAAAGAAAAATATTGAGAATACAATTTTATTATGAAAAAGTAGATTGTACAGGGTGGACTGATTTGGAATACAGATATTTTAGGATCTGGTTCAGTGGTTCATGTTAGGAAAAAATCATATGGGAGGAGGGTCTGTCTTCAATACCCACTGCGTTACATGGTGTTTAAATAGTTTGTCCAAAGAAGTAGGTGCCAACAATTATGTAATTGTAACTTCTAGTGTATTAAATCTAGAGAAACCAAGCTGGGTTGATTTTTGATTATCATGCATGCATCAAACACAAATTTTTTTTTTTTTTAATAAATTTTTTGGAAAATGGCATTTATCTCGGAAAAGTGTGGTCGAATTTATTTGTTTATTTATTATTTTGATGGACCATAATGTAATCTATAAACCCGCCATACGAAGCTTTTACTTGGGACTTACAGTTTTCCAGGTATTAAATAAATTAGTCCCCAATACAAATATTTTTTATTATTACCAAAAAAGTACTCTAAAATAAGAGTACTTTCGTTTACTGTATGTAATTTGTATGATGCATCCAGTCTTGCTAGTGATCTTCTTATAAATGATCAATTTGCTAAGTTAGAGGAATTTCTGATGTCCCGCGTCACTCATGCACGATATTCCTTTGTTCCCATATTCGCCATATTTCTCCCTTTATTACCTCGGCTGCTATGTGGCCAATTTGTCGGCCATTGTTCGGTAGGTTTTATGACCATTTTATTCCCATCAGCTGGGGCTGTTTTTGCATTCGCTTCCAGTCTGGGATCTCCTCGTTCCGTTACGATCTTCGTTTTGGGTCCGCTACCGTTTTTAGCCACAGCGAAGTTTGTGATGCATTATCTTGTTGACTTCCTTGACCCAGTCGTCGAGCATCTCAATCGCCGATAGTTCATAGAGCCCTTTGATCGATTCGATAGCATCTCTCATCGGTTGGTGGATAGAGCGCCTTTTATCCTCCTCCATCTTTACACAAGTGTTTTTATCTGTTCTCCCAGTTTTTGGAAAACAGATGACTGTTGTGCTACCGCACGTTCTGGTGGTGTCGCATTTTTCTCATTTTTCTCAGTACTTTGTATTTGTCACCCGGGTGGCCTCTGCATCCTCGAACTACTCTGGAAGGAATTTACTCCATCGCTTACTTTTACCTCGTTTACTTTTGCTGAATTATTATTATTCATGTTAATTGGAACCAGGATCCCATGGTTATCTATGCAAGCAGTGAGGCCATGCGAAGGTTGACACAGGCCCTTATGGAAACTGTGCCAAAGCTGGATGGGTTCTAACCAGGAATGTTACATGTGGACCTACACCACCAATTTATGGGCAACGAAACATCGAGCGAGGGGTTTGTAGCATTATCCTGTCGATTGACCTATACGTGTAGATTGACGCTACCCCTTACACTTTCAATCAATTAACATAAAATTTTTAGTTCTTGTGAGTTTTGCTGGCGTACTGATGTGCGATAAGTGATACGGACGATTGTATTTCATACATTGCAGTTTGCATAAAGAGGAAAAAGAAAAGAATGCCAAGAAAAAAGAGAATTTGGATGAAGGAGTGGTTAAAAAAAAAGACATCAGTTCACCCACGAAAATCTTCATCATCCGTCATTTTTCAGACAGGTTTCCTCTTACGTGATACAAAACACAATGAGGTAATCTTCACCAATCCAACCATTACATACATCAAACAGCATGACACTCGTCACGCAAAACCAAATATCCTTTGATTTTCGTCGATCAGACTTCTGCAAATGTGTCTGGCGCCCTACGCCCCTTCTGTTGGCCAAAGATGGGCTGTTCGGTGTTGAACCAAAAGAAAAACGGTTGCTATCAAAAACTGCACTGTTAAAGAAAATCCGTATTAACTGGGAAAATTAAACCACTTCTTTTAACGTTACAAAAATCAATACTTTTAATTCGAATAAAATTGCCTTTTTTATGTACAAATGACATTTGTATTTTTTTTGTAATTTGGTTAGCGTTTAGCCGCCGAAAACTCCAAGGGGAAATTTGTTGATGCGTGGATGCGTTTCGTCTTATCAGCTGTGTTGATTTTATTATCAACATGGGCGTTTGCACTGAATTTCTTATTCAAGAAATCAAGCTGAGTACAATAACGATCAGCATTTACCGGTTTATTTTGTTTAAACTGCACATAGTATAATACATCAGACACTTGGTACCCCAGGAACACAGCATTACCTCCTTCAATTGCACACCAAATATTGAAGTTGATGCGTTTTCTCTCTTCCTTAAAATTAAGCTCTTTTTCTAGGCTTTACCAAAATCCTTCCGGCTTAACTGGTCAGACTTAACCTGCTTTTTTGACAATGTTCGGATTAAATTATCATAAATTCTAATACGAGTAGGATATGAGATATCAAAAACCATGGAAATATCTTCGTTGAAAAATCACATGGCAACCTATCGCCTTGTTCAAGTCCTTTTCTGACGTTGAAGGTGCTGGTTTTGTCAGAGTGTATTCTCCAGCTTGAATGCCAAAAATTTGTGTGATTCTGTACAGTTCATCTCTATAGGTGCTACCATATGGGACTTTAAAATTGATGAAGAGGTGATGTGTATCGCTTTAGAACTCCTAGATTTTTTCCAAGATCTGCCGCAATGTTAAAATTTGATCTGTTGTGGATTTTTCTGGCCTAAAACAACACTGATAGGGGCCGGTCAGACTGCTTATGAATATTCTTAGGCGTTCACATAATACGGGAACATGATTTTATATGCGATGTGGAGGAGGTATATTCCCTTGTACTCGTAGTTGGCACAGTCCCGGTGATATCTTTGGAACTGTTGAGGTTCCATTCTGGAGATCTTGGAGATGAGTTGATGAATACTCCGTTTCTAGTCATCACCTACTTCTGTAAACAACTCTGCAGTTAAGCTATAGGTCCAGAAGTGGATGGCCGTGCGTCAAGTGGTAGTGAACTGGCTTCGAAATGGGAAGGTTCAGTATTCGAATCCCAAATGCGCCCGAAAAACATTCATTTTTCAAGTCACATAAAATCAAGTAAGATGAGTAGTTGACTAGAAAATAACCACAAGTCAACTTCCACTAACAATCTAGTCTTCCCACTAAATTTTGGATTGCAAACATGGAGCGAAATAGCCACTGAGTCCAAACATATTTCTTCAGTCTCTGTTCAATTTTCCTAAAATTTTCCTCATACCCAATTGAGTGTTAAGATCTTTTTATATATATAAGAAAAAAAAGTTTTGTTGGACTTCAGCTTGAAAATGGCTGTCCTGACTTCATCTTGGTCAATCGGACGGATATATTGTTGTAGTCCAGGTTGAATGATGGTTGTTTATCAACGCGCCTCTCTAAGGCTTCAGTCGAGCACTTCCAATGCTTTTTCTCTTTTATTTCTAAGAGCCAATGTTCTTTCTTTATTTTCTACAGGGCCGCTTCGTACATCCGCTGTATTTCCAGGTTTGCCTGTCTGCATGCGTTATCGAACAAGGGATTTCTTTGTTGGGGCGGTTAGAAACACAGTATATCAGAGGCGGACTTTCTGAGTGATAATCAGTAGTGATAACACTGGTCTTCCAATTTTGATTTTGGAGGCATCGGACTCTTCGAGATCGGCATAAAGCCCTGGCGGTCTCTTGCGATTGTAACCTTTCAACGTTGAATCTCCTCACAATTGCTCAATGGCTTTGGGTTATTACGAATATTCTCATCTGTATTTTGGCAACAACAAAGTAATGGTTTTTTTGTTCAGGTGTCAGCCAGGCCTCTTTATGGATATCAAAGTGTAGAAACGGTGTGCTGGCTATATTAAACTTACATAGCAACATTAACATTACAAACCGCAGTAAAATCAATAAACTTGTATTCGTTTCCAGATGTGTTGGCATAGAGACCATAGATTCTTGAATAGCTTGGCATTAAAATCGCCAACGACAATTTTCACGTCATACTCGTACATAGGACAGTGCTCGTAGGTTTTGTCGAGAAGCTTATGTTAGCGAATCTTCCTTTTATGCGAATCGTAGACAGGCGTTCGCCTACATGTCCGAAACTTAAGACTTGTTTACTAAGTCGCATTTGAATAAGCGCAGTCTTGCCGGTTATCTCTAACATTCTCCATCGTTTTGAATAAAGGATTTTTCATAATATGCGCCTCATTTTTCCAACAGGGAATCTCTGAATTAACGCATACATCCCTTTTCAGACGTCATATTTTTATTCCAGAATGCCTATTTTTAATTATTGAATACCATGCTATAAATATGCTTCAACAGCTGTCAACGATAAGACAGAAATTAAGTGCTTAGTGAAAAATTTGAATAAACTTATTCACTCCAAAATGTTGCCGTACCACTGAGATTCCAAAACTTCATAACTGAAGAGAATATGGCTGGTGAACGCGACTCGGTAAGTAATGACAGATCGCATAGACCAAGAGCTAGAACGTATTAATTGTGCACTTCAAACTTCCTCTGCTTGGTCTCTGAAGATGGAAGAATGTCCGGATTTTCGTTGAAAAATCATTAGATATTGGATTAAATGTCTTTGTGATAAAGCAAAATTACCACATTTGGTCAAGAAGATAACCGGAGGCATTCCCTCAGTAGCCGTTATATATGAAAAAATTTATTACTAAGTGTAGTTTTCATGAAGGTGACATTAGCTTATATTCAATGAAGACCGCTTTCTCTCCGCGTTAATATTTTTTTTCTAGATACATTTTCACTGGAAGGCGTGGATATGTGGTTTTAATATGATGGTGCTACTTGTCATACAGCTTCAGACTTTCATATTTAGACTTAATTAAGGCTCTGGCCAATAACTCAGAAAGTTTAGACTGCTTGGAGGTGAATATCTGCAGGATTATGAGAAAAGTTTATGGAAAATTTGGTTACTATAATCATATTCCATAAGGTGTTACGACAGGTCTATTATGCATTAATAGAATCAAAGCTTAGATACGGTATTCTTACACGTGGAAACGCAGCCACAACTCACATCAAAAAGCTCCAGAGACTTCAAAATTCAGCTCTAAAAATAATTCAAAAGTGTAACAGGCAGCAAAATGAAAGCAGCTTTGGGGTTCTCAAAGTCGATCAAATCTTCAAGATGACGGTGGTTTTGGAATACCAAGCCGACAATCGTTTCATTCGACCGTTAGAACATGAAATCAATACCAGACAACGCGCACAAGGTTTATTTCAAATCCCGGGCTACAACAACACATATGGCAGAAGACAACTTCAATACATTGTTCCAAAAATAATAAACTCCTTACCTCATGAGGTTAAACCTATAACAAATTATAAAACAAGAAAAAAACAATTAAAAAATATCCTCTTGAATAGCTAGTTAAATAGACAAATGAAAAAATGTCTTAGAACTTTCAAATTTGAAATGAATATCTACGTTTTTTGATGTGTTAAGTCTTAATTTAAAACTTTAAACTCACTCATAGTTTTTTGCTTGTTATAGAAACATAACCTTCTGCAGAAAAGCCAAGGCTTCGCAGGAATTATAAAATGTTTTGTATGTATTTTTGTATATATTTACTAATAACAACTAATGCTATCAATTATATTTCAACCAAAAATAAAAATTTCGTTGATACCTTAAACCTAAAACATTATTTTAAAAACAATAATAATTGTACATATAATGAAAAACCTTATATCTAATACTACTATTTGAGTGAGAGACAGCAATATTTTAACTTATCCTACATGAGTTGTGAAGACTTTTCGGCCTAATTGTCACTTATTATATCTGAATACGTGGATATAACTTTCATCGGCATATTATCTTCTCGCATATTTTAAGTTTCCTGAGCTTGTTTGTCCGAGTTGACTCTTCGCACATTTGATGATGTAAAATTCGATTACAGAGCGATTAATTGTGTTCTCCAATTTCTTACTGTCGGTAGAAAATTTGTTTTTGTGAGTTTCACTTCACATGAAATAAACGAAATAAAAAACGAAATAAACGAAAATAAAACGTGTAATGTATGAAAATATAATATGTACATACTTACTTTACAATTTAAGAGCAATTATTATTTTTTACTTCGTTAAATAAAACTAATTTTAAATAAATTTAATGTCATAAATATATTTGTCTTTTATGCATATATAAATATAATAAGAATATATTTTACAGGTATATGTATGAATGGGAAAAGTATCAAATATACTGGATGCGCCAAAAAGATTTTTATCTACCATGAGAATATTAAATAAAAAAATAATTGCATTAGGTCGATTTTAATCTTTTTCATTGAATAATGCTTATCGAATATGTGTAAAAGATAATATGGGTAGCAAAGTGACAAAGCACGAGATAATGCATTCCGCGAAATTCTCGTGCAATAAAGTTATTGTTGTATTGGCTGTGCAGAATGTGGCACCTTCAAATAATGTGATAACTGAATTTTGTTAGCACACATTTAAATTTTATACTAAGATTCGTTATAATGTGGTCTTTGAGAGGTTTAAATCCAGTGCACCACGGCTAGTGGATGTGCTTGGGCTCTCTGTCAAACCTCTACGTACGGCAGCAATGCCGTGTAATGCGCGATATGCATTTTTTTTCGAACTTCCATAATTTTAACACTTTCTGTCACCGAGTATTGTGAATTACTGTAGATATGAAAAAAAAAATTTTTTAACATTTAGAATAATTTATGTGTCACTCTCATAGTGAAATACCCATTCGCCTACACTTAAGATGTACTTACTTATTAAATGGCGCTACAATTCGAGATGAACCTGTTGCGCAACTAAAGTACGGTCTCTATCTACTGCGGGTTGATCCGGGCTCCGCGGGTTGGAGCATTGGTGTCCATTCGCTCTACATGTCCCAACCATCTCAGGCAGCTGATGCGAAGTTTTCTGATTAGGTTGATATTGCCATGCAGCTCGTACTATTAATCTTTGAATGTTCTTCTTTAAGGCCCATCAACACAAGAGGGATCAAATATTTTTCGAAGGATTTTTCTCTCGCAACGACTGAGGATATCTTCATCCGCTTTCGATAGGGTTCATGCTTCATCGCCATAAAGTAGATCTGGGATAATCGAGGTCTTACATAGAGTCTCCTTAGTTTTTCGGGGTAGGGCCTCACTACTCAATTGCCTCCTTAACACAAAGAAACAATGATTGACAGTGATTTTTGTTCTATTTCTACGGCGGTGAATTTAAAGCAGAGCCAAGGTACACAAAGTTCTCTACTACCCCGAAATTAAAGTTGTCGATCGATTGTGACGTTCTGTCCAATTGGCAGAATACACTTAGTTTGCCGTCATTTATCGCTAAACCCGTTTTGTCATCTTCCGATATATCCGTCTATACGTCGATATCACTGGCGTACGCTTGCAGTTGAACAGACTTTTGAAAGATTATTCCACCGCTATTCACTTGTGAGTTCCGCAGAATTCTTTCAAATATGATGTTAAAGAAGTCGAATGACGGCGCGTCACCTATATAACTCGTCTCTATAAACGCTGTCACATGGTGCCTTAAAATCAATGAAAAGATGGTGGGTATCGATTTGGACTTATTCAGTTTTTTCCAGGGTCTACCGGAGTGGAAATATTTTGCTAATTGCGTGCTTTCCTGGTCTGAAACCGGACAGATAGAGACCAATCAGGTTGTTGGCGAAGGGTTTCAGACATTCACACAATATGGCAGATAAGATCTTGTATACGATGTATACGAGACTTAACCTCTATGGTTAGCGCAGTTGAGAGGGTCTCCGGGCAAACGATATTGAGATTCCACTCATCAGGCATACACTCTCCTGACCAGGTCTGAGAAATGAGTTCGTGCATGTAATTATGTGCATTCACAAAGTAACTTCCAGCATCATTGAATACAGTGGCCGCTCAGCCGTCAGGTCTACTTGATTTGTTGGATCCTAGGGTAGATACAGCTATCCTTCTTTTGTTGTGGTCAGGACGGACATTTTGGCTACCATCGTCTAAGTTGAATGATTGTTTGACGATGGAATGAAGACTATCATTTCACCGTTATACAATCTACAAAAAAAGTTTTTCCACATTCTCAGCGCCGACTGTGATTTTACTACAACTTTTCCTTCTTCAACTCTACAAGTACGGATATTCTCGCTTTGACACGTTTTTTTACCTGTACTATAGAGACAACTTTCGTACGTTATTCCTGGAGTACATCCTTTCAATATCTTCGATTACGTGCTTCTCTTGCTGTTTTTTCTTCTTCTGGAGAAGCCGGTATTCTTTCCGTTTTTTCTGTACAGAAAGCTCACGAACAGCTTTCGTCCTTCGTTGCAGCCCGGGTTTGTAGGCTATTTATTTCTTGACGGAGGTCGGGTGAAACACAGTACATCAGTTGAGGCGTCTCTGTAGGCATGTTGCCCCTGGTCTTCGGTACATGATGCTGGCATCATAGGAGCTTTTAAGAGATTTCGGGATACGCGATCCGCAAAGATTCTGACGGTCTCTTACGATTGCAGCTTTTTATATCTTCTCACAGTAGTTCTTCTTTATTGTTGAGCTTGAGAAATCCGATTCGCATCTTGGTTGTAACAAGGTGGTGATCCGAATCAATGTTGGTTGTCCGAAACCTTCGTACATCCGGAATACTGGAAGCATGCCTTACGTCTTTCCCAAAATGATCAATTTGATTAAGCGTTTGTTGATCCGGCGACCGCCATGTTCCCTTGTGTATATAAATATGGTGAAAAATCGGTTATCTGTACAGAGAAATATTTTTTTTGGCTTCAATTAAGCGTTAGTCTAGCAAGTGTCATACCATTTCGGAATTCAGACTAAATATGCCATCTTTTAAAGTTACTTGCCAAAATGGCACAGAACATTTTTTTGTCAGTACAGTCAGTTTAAGTTGGGTGATTAATGATTTTCAGATACATGGATGGACAAAAAAGCAATATTTTAGTTAAAATCGATATAGTTATGTTTCAATTTTGGATCGTAGTTTACAGAAGAGTTACTCAAGGTTGCGTGACAAAAAAAAATCGAAGAAAAGTAAAGATTTGCGGTCACAGCACTTGAAAGATCGTCGCATGGTGTCAGTTTTCTCAATTTTTTTTGAGTGTCAATAATTTTAAAAGTACATGACTTAGATTTTTTTTTATGATTTTGTGATAACCGACACCACTTGACCTATCACCCGTTTCCGGCTTGATGTTGATTTTTGGGACACCCTGTATATTGAGTATGTGGCAAAATGATTTAGCGCAATTAAAACTCCCGTTTATTAAATTATCTGTATGCACATGCATAACACATATTACGCTTTCATCTAATCACCTCTTTCCCTTTTTCTTAAAAGTAACTTTTTCTCTGACGATGGCAAAATTTCAAGAACACTTTTAACAAATTTGCTTAAATAAGACGCGTTTACTTAATTTAGCTTCATTTGAAGTAGTTCACTGAATACACCTTTTTTGTTTTTTATTTTAATTTATTTAATTTTATTACAATATAAGTAATTTAAGAAAAAAATGTAATTTATTTACTTATGTTTTTATTCCCATATAGAAAAATTATTTAAATTTTTATGACATTTTGAAATTGATACTGATTTTATGCATTGCAGAAAATATTGTAGCACAAAATTTTTGATTATTATTTTTATTTTATTGTGGAATGTAAGCCTAAATATGTAACTCGTTCGGAAATATTTATGTAGTCTATGGAGATGACAATAAGTTAAACTGATTTCTTTAACATTTACCAACATTTACTTAATTCCAAAAATATATTATTAAATATACAGAATAGGAGATATACTCGTAGAGTTGCTCCCATAGTGTTTTATTTTTTCAATAATATGTTATAAAGGGTCCGCCATCTAACGCTTTTTTTTTTTCAACTAGTGCTTATTTCGTGAATGGTAACACTTAGCTCATGTCTGATTTGACAGATAATTAGTTTTATCCTTCCGCTGAACGAATATGGTTGTCTATACGCTTGAACAACGCTGGGAAATATTGCGACAGTACTTTGAAAATCATGGTAATGTTGCAGAATGTGTGCGAAAATTGCGTACGGATTTTGGAAGAAGAGAAGCACCGTCAGCTCCGTATGTTCGTTATCTTGTGAAAAAAGTGAAAGAAACTGGCATCCTCATCGATAAACCAAAGCGTGAAAAGCCAAAAACAGTGCGTACACCCGAGAATATTGCTGCTGTGGCAGAAAGTGTGCGTGAAGCGCAATCAACATCAATTCACCGTCGTTCTCAAAAATTGAACATTTCGGAGACATCATAGAGACGAATTTTGCATGAAGACCTTGGTATGACACCATACAAAGTCCAATTGGTTCAGGAGTTGAAGCCAACTGACCATCCAATGCGTTTTCGCTTCGCTAAGTGGCCTGCGATCGACTTAGAGAAGATGCCCATTTTGCCAAAAAAATCATCTTTTCAGATGAAGCTCATTTTGATCTTGGCGGGTATGTAAACAAACAAAATTGTCGCATTTGGGGCACAGAAAACCCGCACGCATACCTTGAAAAGCCGATACACCCAAAACCAGTCACTGTTTGGTGCGGATTTATGTCCAGAGGCATAATTGGCCCATTTTTCTTCGAAAATGAGCAAGGAGTGGCCGTTACAGTCAATGGCGATCGTTATCGGGCCATGTTGAACGAATTTTTGTTCACAAAAATTGAATAGGAGGATATTGGCAACATTTGGTTTCAACAGGACGGCGCTACGTGCCACACAGCCGAAGCTACACTCGATGTTTTGCGCCCTATTTTTGAAGATCGCATTATCAGCCGCAGAGCTGATGTCGTTTGGCCACCTCGGAGCTGCGATTTTACACCGTTGGACTATTATTTGTGGGGTGCCGTAAAAGATAAGTGTTACGCCGACAAGCCAGAGACAATTGACGCTTTAAAGGACAATATTCGTGAAGCCATTGGTGAAATACAGCTGCACACAATCGATAATGTGCTTAAAAATTGGACCGATCGTGTAGGCTACTGCATGGCCAGCCGAGGCAGCCATTTGAATGAAATTATTTTCCATTATTAACCGGAAGGATAAAATTAATTACCTGATGAATCAAACATGAGCTAAGTGTTACCATTCACGAAATAAGTACTAGCTGAAAAAAAAAACGTTAGATGACGGACCCTTTATAATATTGGTATTGAAATATGATATATAATAGCATTTACTCAGTTTTAACAGTCTAATACTAAAGGAGAGCAATACCATATAATAGAAAACTGATTCTATAATATAAAAATTGGAGTATATTCCAAGTAAATGAATGAATATAATATGTTAGTACAATGTATTATTTGACGCAACATATTCGTTCGTTTTTTTTACATTGTGCACAATAAAAGTTTTTAGTTTTGTTTTTTTAAATTAGTTGCTTTAATATACAATAATTGATGCAGCGATGCACAACTAATAAAAAAAGAGGAAAAGTACTTCATTTCAATTTTTTAGTGTAATTTTATTAAAAAGACCTTCTGGTAAATCAAAAAAAATGTTGACTTGCTGTATTCACGCAAAGAAGATCTGCACATGTACTCATACCAATAAAAATTTTACGGCAAGTTGCTAACATGACCATTTCAAAAATCTCAAATATGTATGTATATTTAGAAATCTCCACAACAAATACGCTCAAAATAAATCACCGCAGATATTCTGGAAATCTTACTGATTCTTCAAATGCACCTCTTCATTAAGACTGATCACTAAAGCTGACAGTAAATTCGATCACTATGTTTGACTTTAATAAGCAATACAAACATCCCAGAGATGACGTTATGTTCCCCGATTAAAAATAATGAGAGAATTAGAATGAGAGTCATTAGAAACTCGAAATTGGATACAAATCTTGTAGAATCTCTGAAGATTCTGTAATACACATGTTTGCAAATAATACGAAAACAACAAAATTTGGAATATTTTCTGATTTGTTTGAAACATACGTATCCACTAAGTGTTTAAACTACCGGACCTCTGTAATACACCCACTTTAAATGGAAATAAAGGCTATACGAAACTCATTACCTCCACTAGACTTCATATATGAAGAATTTTAGTACTTCATATATGAGTACAAGTACATACGTAAATAAGCAGTGATTAAGGGGATGTTGTTCCAACGTTATGAACCTGCAGTCACTAGCAGCTGAACTTGTTTCTTTATTAAACGAATACTATGCTTTTTTCAAACGCGTTATTATTAAAACGATATTGATTTAGTTAGTTGAACTAGAAAGTGAAATAGGTATATGACGTATTAGCCATCTCCGTAGTCTTCGGGGCCGATTGAATTTAATGCTTATCCAATCGATTTCCAGATCAATTTTTACTATTTATTTATATTGTATCTCAAATAAATTTAAACCTTACCTTGAAATATCTTGGGCATTATAAAGGATAATCAATATACGATAATGCTTATGAGAAATTATAGAGTGGAAAATATCATGTAGGGAGTCAAACAGAGTGCACTGTTTTTCAAAAAATAATAATAATCAAGGCATGCAAATTACATGCAATAGAAAATATTGCGATCGATGCCAACGCTGCGTTCATGTAGTATCTAATTGTAGCCAAGTTTTTCTTGGGAATATCGGGAAAGTCACTAATTTCGAGGGGGAAAGTCTACTCGTAATATTAAAAGATATGTGACTAGCGCCTTATCACTTCAAGGTATTTCAGCAAAGTTCGTAAGATGCTCTGAAATGCGCCAATGAAACTAACATTAATCGCTTAATATTATGTTTTAGATATTTGTGGCCCTACATGCAAAAACAAATTTACAGAAATTCAAACGACATCATTAAAGGAATACATTTTCAGCACTTATAGTAGACTTACTATTGGCATATGCATATGAAGGCGGTATTGATATTAGCAATATTATCACAAGAACGAATCATAACGCGCGTTTGGTATTTATCGAAAGGAGCACCAATAGCTTGCTGCCTAAAGAATGGTGTGTGCTTAAAATAAAAATAAATCAGAATACTCTATAGATACCTTGTCGGTACAAATAAATAAATATAAATGGTGCTAACGGAATTTATAAATGGCAATTCAATGAAGAATTTTACACGCTATACTGCTACGTAATAAATAAGTTGAGTCGCAATGCCTCAAATAGAAAAAATAATATACTAAATCCAACGGCACTGACCGACAAGTTATACACATAAAATGACACTTCAGAAGATAATAGCCAGGTTAATGTACAAAGTTCAAATCGGACCCTGAGTCTACTCGATGATAAAATTTCATTTCTGTATTTATTTTATAACTAAACTATTTATGCCGAACAGAAAAATGTATACATGGCATCTTAAGTATGCAAATAACTTTATTGAACATTAGCCTTAAGCATTAATCCAACGTAACTCAATGCATATAATGAGTGAAGGGCAAATACTCGTAGAAGAGAAGTACAACCTTCTTGAGATTTTCGAAATGTGATCCGAACTCTGGATAGTCCACTAGATTGATAAAACCGAAGAAATGGTTGTCAGGGCTTCAGCGAAGAGAAACAGAGTCTCTTTTCTCGGGACGTAAATTGAGAATATCCGGTTCGAGGATCATGCCAGAAAACTTGGAAAATCGATTGAACATGTCTTAACTTGGACAAAATATAATCCTTGTTTGCACACTAAGTGATTTGTTCAAAAAACACGAAATTTCTTCTTCTATTCTTTCCTTTTCTTTTCTATTTATGTCCTTTTCTCTTTGAAAGAATATTTAAAACTTGTATTTAAAAAAAAAGTACTTTGTTCAGATTGTGAAGAAAAGAAATTGAGTATAATTATAGGTAGGTACTCGTAACATAATACCAACATAAAAAAAGATGTGTTCATTGGCTTAGAAATGCCGATTGAATGGATAATAATGCTGCGGGATAAAGTATTTTCCAAATGAATACATACTCGTACTTTAATTTACACAACTGATTACACTAACAGACAAAACTTAAATTGTTTGAATTAGGTTACATTTATCTATTTTCCTATCTGCTGGAAAACGATTAATATAAACAAAATTCTCGCGTTTTGTAATACCAAAGCATTAAGTCATAATTTTAACAAAGTGGGGTCAACATCAGCAGATAGATTAGAGTTTACAGAATGTGGTACTTTCCATAAAAAACTGAAACACAAAAATAATATTGTGCTTCTCTTAAACTAATGGTCCGTCCGTCGTGGGAAATTATTACGGAAGATCTCCATTTCTCAGAACAGGAACGAATATGCCGTCCTTGAGGCAAAAAAAAAAAAAACTTTTTTCCCCTTTCTAATATGTTCACATATTCCTGCGAACTGATTCCTGCAGTTAGCATTTTAATAAAAGGAATTCAAAATGAAAATGTTACGTTATTATAGTTGTAAATATTTTTGAATATTTGTAATAAGCGGATAGAGGTAGTTTTTGAGGCATACCATTAGATGCTATTATTCTAAAGTTTAATCATTTAAGCCAATCA
This sequence comes from Volucella bombylans, assembly GCA_949129095.1. NCBI lineage: Eukaryota > Metazoa > Arthropoda > Insecta > Diptera > Syrphidae > Volucella > Volucella bombylans. The sequence continues at coordinate 299,302,266 of OX422140.1, forward strand.
TTAAGCTATCACCTCTAATACAATTTGAATTCCGCATTTCGCAACATGCCTTAGTAGTTTCATTACCGAAATTAGATTGGTTGAATTCACAATCAGCCGTAAAGGCCAAATTGCTCATCTTACTTGCTTATTGATGTTATTGGAAAATTGGTGTCATCATCATTCTTACAGTTTATGAAACCGAGATCTAGACCCAACTGAGATTCGAATCGCTTATGTAAGAACAAAATGCAGACCAAGCGTGTGCCGTGGTTGATTTCCTTCATGAGGTTTATGATGCATGGGAAAGCATTGAAGTGAACAGCGTCAAGACTGTAGGGCTGGCGACGGTATGGGTGTGAGTTCTGGCAGAACCCAGAAAAACATCTAGGTCTTCCTTATGTACAAAATCTGAGATGAAAAGGCCTTAAGATGAGCTAATCAGGTAGGATGGTTAGAATTTTCTGCTGTTAAGTAGGGAGTATCTGGAAAGGTAATAATCAGAACTGCTAAGGGAAATGATGAAATCCCCAATGAAGATGTAAGTGTTGAAGTGTATCAAAAAACAAGCCAATAAAAATGCAAAATGTACTTCCAAACTACAGAGATGGATCTAAAACAGCAGAGGCATTTTCTGTGCAGACCGTGACCTGAAAATGTTAATTCGACTTAAAGACACAAGCAGTTTTTTCAAATCAGGAGTTCAAGCTATTCTCAGGACGGCGATAATCGACAATCAGATCGAGCTATGAACTTAGCAGGGCAAATTGTTGGGAAGTAACTCATTGCACTGTCTCCTAAGGAAACATGCCAGAAGGCTCAGGCTGGTGGGTGACATGTAACCAGAAGAGGACATAGCACATGTATGTATTGTGCAAATATGAAGAAGTGAAGCCAAACAGAAGGAGTTTCTAGCAATATATTTCTGAATATTTAAAGGAATAGATTAGATGAGCTATTCAGTTTCTACATGGAAGTTGGTTTTTTTCAAATGGAAATGTTTAGGTTTCGTCTTTTTGAACTAGTTTTTAGTTTCAATCGGTTGCACAAGGATCCAAGCCTTACATCACATTTTATCTAACCCAAAAATTACCTAGACTAAGCAAACAAAAATCTGAATATCTGGGCTGCCAATGTAGCAGGAATAAAAAAAAGAATTTGGTCCTTATGCCTACGTTCCATAAGAACATCATTGGTTTATACGAGTAACAAACTGGTTTACTGCAGTGGTGTCCGTATCATTATTACATTGACAAGCTGGATTGTGGATTTCTTTAATGACAGCTATTTGCATATTCGTTGTACAATAAACGACAAAGATTTTTAACAAAATAGTAAACTAACCTATAACTTGATTAGAATATATAATATTTTTGTTATTTTTGATATGATAACCATATATGTACGTATGTACCAGATGTACAGTTAATATTAAATAAATATTCTTCCAAAAATACTTTGTTACCTCTTACGTCTTTGTTACATATTGTATTTCGATTACTTACATTAGGTTTATAAAAAGTCAGTATTAAATGGTTGACACTCAAAAAGTCGAATGTTCGAAGAAATGGATTTTACCCAATAAAAACAAAATATACTATAAACTTATGGTAATCTATTTTTGTTTCAGTTCTGTTCTGACAGTTCCTGTACTGGAATTTGTTGTATCATCAGACGATGATGAAGTTGAGAGTGCAGATGATGAGGATGACGATAACACTGACGATGTCGTTGAGTTTAATTTGGATTTATCTAAACCGCCTCCAACGGTGTCAAAAAATATTTTCCCGGCTGCAGCTGCTGAACTTTTTAACGAACTACTGGATGCTGATAACGGCAATTGTAGTGGTGACACCGCATTTACCCTCAGCTGAGGTATTCGTGATGAATTTCCTCCAACTGAGGGACAACTTCCGGAACTCGTTTGAGGAGTGCATGCACCACTAGTGTTGTGCACTCGTGGAATATTCGATTTACCCATAGCCAATTTTGCTTGCTTAATTACCAGCGGTGTTAAATCCGTCACCGGCGGCTGTATAGTGTACGTTACCTCCGTGTGATGGGCAGCATGGGGTGTTTGAAAAGTGCTGCATACAGATGCCGCCGAAGATGCGCTCGATAGCATTCCTGGCTGACGTATCCCAGATGGGCGCGTAGAGCTATGTTTAGTTAGTGACAGTGGATCATTATGATCGAATGTTGATGGTGTTACTGGTGCTGTTGCTGATGCCGAATTGACATCGTTATCTGACTTATATTTCTCGAAAATTATGTCCTTTGGCTTCTTTTTGGTTATTGTTGAATAGTTATTTTCCAGATTTTTTGGTATAATTGGACCGACGATTAAGGTATTTTGGGTTATTTCTGGGTCATCCTCTTCGGGGCAGTCGTGTGCAAGCATAACGACTGAAGTAGGTATACTGTGACTTTGTCGCCGAAAAGATGGTGGTTTACGACCGAGAGTGGAAATAGTTCTCGGTGGTGGCATTGGTGGCAATTTCCCCATTTGGTTGGGCGTAAAACTGTTTGGCGGCAATGAGTTCCGTTTAAAGTTATTTGATAGACGGTCATTAGTCCCTGGGATGGCGGCTGCAAGTGAAGTTGGTGAAGTTTGTGATGCAATTTGGTTTCCGAATGAGTCACATGGATAGTTGGGTAGAACTTTGGGAAAGTTACGACGTTTAATGGTGTATATCTGCTGTTCTGGTGTGAGTGGATATTTTTCGGAGCTTGCTTCACGACAGGTTACATTGATGTCTTCGTTAATGAAACTAGTAACTTTTTCGTCATTGATGTGCACAGTGTAGTACATTTCCACTGGGTCGGAACGAGAATGCTTGTGATCGATGCGTAAGCAGCGGGACACATCTGCGTCCTCGTCGTCTGAGCCAGATTTTTTGGGAGATTCTGAAGAACCAATACTACTATGAAAGCAACTTGAATCAATAGAGTCCTCGGTAATGAGGTCAGTATCAATATCGACCTCTTGACATATAATTAAGTTTCGAGGGCTTTCAGTTTTTAGTTTTGTAAACTCTATTGGTTCTTGACGTAGGACGCTATTGCTGCGTGCTTGTGGTGTGGCATCGATTCCTACACTAACCTTTCGTGGTCTCTTGAGAAAGCATTTACTTTTAATAGAAAATGATGGTGAAGAATTTTTTTTTGAACTTTTTGGACTTGTTTTCGCTGCACTTTCTTGTGACATCCAATGACAGACTTTTGTGTGAGCATCTATAGTACTCGAACTTAATCGACGCGTGATTTTGAAGCCATTTATTGGAGAATGACTTGTTTTGACCGCTTCGTAAGTATTGGATTTACGCACCATATCCAAAATATAGCTGTCGTCACCGTCGTTAGTTTTAGAACGTTTAAGTTCATCGTCGGTGGTTCCGTCATATGAGAGAATACCAAGCTTTCGACTCATGATTGTAGTTTTCTTTTTCTTTTGTATTAGAAATGTAGAGTAAATAATGACATTGAGAATTATGAATATTGCTATTAATCCGATAAGTAGCTGCATAGTACTTTCAGACTTTGCAACATCCTTATTATCGCCAGACTGTGTGGCAACTGGTATTGGTGTTGTTGTCGTCGGAGCATTTTCATCTACTTTTTCCCGATGAATAACACCATATGTAGGTGGTGCATTGTACATATTCTCGGCGATTTCTTTTGTAACAGCAGATGGAACTGACTTTTGCAGAAGCAGTCTTAAAGTTTTCTGTGGATCGTCGGTCATATGGACTTTGGATGGAAATTTACTCATGTGGCCAGTAACAACTTCCGTAGGATAAAGTGATGTTCCACCTCGAGGTATTTGAGTAGGGGTAAGTGGAAACAAGTGTACATATGGTTGCTGCTGGATAGTGCCTATTTGATTAAGCTCATCCGGAAGTTCCTTATTCCAGAAGTTCATGTACACTTGTCGGTACTTGTAGCCAATTGAGGGTGGGATGCCTGAAAAGAAAACAAAAAAGTATGTTTAGAAGAAATATTTAAATTCATCAGATCATCTTGCAATATAAAGTTCTAATGCTATATATATTTGTATGCCGGGTATTTTATTCTCAGTTTGGACGGTTTTACATCCAAAAATATAATTCAAATGCTTATTTAATTGGTATTAAATTGGTTCCATTTTACTATTTTAAGTTTTGGTCAGCTTTTTCCCACAATGTATCCAGTTTTTTTTTAATGAATTTAACACTCAAGTGGGTATGGGACCGAGAGGGAAAGAAAGATTTTTGGGCTATGTGGTTATTTCGGTCCATATGTGTCATCCAACATTTAATGCAGTCAAGTCGTTCGCAGATCTCCGAGGAGAATAGATGTGTCTCGGCTTTTCCCAAAGTGAAAAAGTGAAAAAGTTTCCTTCGCAAAGATAATTGGTCGCAGTTTTCTTAGTTGACTCAGTAGCCAAGCGGCTAGGGGCGTCGGTCATCAAATTGTGGGACGCCAGTTCGATCCCGGGTCAAACTTGGAACTTTTTTTTGTTTTTTTTTTTCTTTTTCTCAAATTGTGGAAACAAACGAAACCAATAAAATCACGTGATGGATGGTGGAGAGCGTTCCGCTCTTCCCATAACATAACACTACTGTTGGCGGTGCCGTGGCAAAAGCCATTAAAAGGAGGAGGAGTTGAATGTAACAAAAAAGAAAATAAATGCCGTTCTATCAGAGGATGATGAACATTATGAGGGGACAATAACAACTTTGCTTCTCTAGCGGCATCCGAATCGGAAGATGAGGATGAAATGTTAAAAGACATTAACAGCAGCATAGAAACGCTGCAAGAAAAAATGCTTACTGTTAAGCTAAAACAAACTACACGCAGGCAGAGGGAGAAATTAGAAGCAGAAAGCGCCCAACAAAAAAAGCAACACGAGCAGAAACAACAACTGCAGCAACAACAAAACCAGCAGCAGCAGAAACATCCACTGCAGCAGACAAAACAGCAGCAGCAGAAACAACAGCAGCCGCAGAAACATCAACAGATGAAAACACAGCAGCTGAAAAAACAGCAGCAGCAACAACAACAGCAGCAGCAACAACAACAACAACAACAGCAGCAGCAGAAGAAGAAGGAGAAGGTAAATAAAACCAAGGACCTGTGTAAGTTGGTCATTTGTAACAATTTTAATATTAAGCGATTGGGGAACCACACGCGAAAGTGAAAGAGCTCCTAAAAGAAACTACGACGGAGCACTACTCATTCACACCGCAGTGTCAAAAGCGGCTATCGATGCTGCTGAAGGGGTTGGAAAAGTCTTCTGATCCTGAGCAGATCCATTTACCACAGCTAGAGCCAGGCGTGAAAAACGGAGTCTGCCGTGCTTCCTGGTGCAGCTCAGTCCCGAAAGTCGTCTGGATAGTCTAAGGAGAATCAATATCCTAGATTACTGGAGGTCAAACGTTCACCTGTTAGGTTTCAAACACCAGCCGTCATGCCCCAAATTTCCTACGCCCAAATGGCGTCAGGTAGGGGGGCTACGGTACATCAAGCGACTGTTACTTCTCCAGCGCCAATGCCGAGAACAACGGAAGCTGCACCTAACATGCTGGCCATCTTGCTCGCAGTCCAAGTGCAGATGGCTCAGCTGCAAAAGCAGGTGCAAGAACAGGCCAAGCGGGTGGACCAAATCTACGCGCTGCTGCCGCGCCTAACGCAACACATGCCGTAAGGGGTACGCACATGGTGGAGCAAACTTTGAATGTCCTTGCGGTGAATGTTAATTCACTGATTAGGATCGAACGAAGAGCCGCGATGTTTAAATTGCTACAAACCAAACTCCTTATGTGCTTGCTAGCGAAACCAAGCTAACCGATAAGCACAAACTGGAGGACAATAATTATATTGTTAGATGAAGAAATCCAGATCCAAACGTGGAGGCGGTGTCGCGATCTTCATTAAAGAAGGTATAAAATTTCACAGAGTGTACAAGGGAGTGTTGCGCAGGTAGCGGTTGTTGGAAGCAGTCGTTATTTACAATCCGCTCCGCAGTATAAAGCATCTGTACTTGGCCTCTGTTTATGCACCTGAGGCTTCACAATCCACCCTATTCATTACAGAGCTCGAAACGATTTTTCAACTTCTGAGGCTGGAATCGAGGGAGAATTATTTTATAATCGGCGGGGATTTCAACGCTAGACACAGAGATTGGGGAAATAATTTGCCAAATACTAGAGGGAACCTACTACTCGATTGGTGGGGTCAGCACGATGTCATGTACAGACTCGGTCTTAAAGCGACGGATAACCTGTCGTTTCACAGAGGCGGGTCTTATTTGGATCTACTTCTGTACGAAGAACGCATACAACTGACAGGTACCAATTTACAAACGCTAAACTGTCTGCGCACGTTCGTGTATGACAGCCAACGAAATTGCGGAATTGGAGGAGTTTGTCCAAAGATATTCTTACCACTACAGTAAAACTCGATGGACACGCTTCTCTGCAATCTTGAAAAGAGTGCTCTCCTCGAACATGCTCCACCGTCCAACAGAAATTTGGCAAACGAGTAGATCGACAATTACCTAAAACAAATGGACGATACAATTAAACAAACTATGGACACTACAATACCGCGGTATCGACGTACGTCTAACGAAGACCTGTTCCGCAATCCTACTATTGACGCACTGCACCGACAGAAAAGTATACTTCTGACAAGACATAAAAACTTGTACAGACAGTTAACTGACCGACAAGACCCGGAGATTAGGACACTGAAGTCGTCGATTAAAAATATTCAAACGCTAATAAAAGAAAATTACCGAATTTCTGTACTGGAACAACAAGGTTCGGGCTGTAAACACCAGCAACCCGAATATGTTTCCGCAAATAAATAAACTATTTCGGAGAAAAAATCAAAACGACCTTCAGTATCTTAAAATAGCACGGATAGCAAACAACGAACGTTGTCAATAGCAGGTATTGATCCAAATTAAGCCGTTGACGATGACGACTTCTTTGTGATCGAGTATCTGCAGGAGAAGGTTGAAACCATAGGGGCGACTTTCCAGGAAGTATACTAGTCCACTGATACCATTGGCCCTAATTACGACCTGGACAATCGCGTCTTGGTGAACGACTTCTGCTTTCGAAATGAAATAGGGAACTGGCGATAAGAGGGCTCTGGTTTCACCCGGTTCGGCGACGAAAATATGGCAAATAATGTCATTTCCAGAGAGGGTGACCCACCCCCGTTCATATCGAAGGAAGGACTCCATGAGATCTTCGACACAATCAGAGTTAAGAAATCAGTGGGGACCGTTGGTATTCCGAACATCGTGCTTCGACATCTTCCTCTAGAGGCGGTGGACATCTACACAACAGGGTGGTTTAATAATGTAATAAATAATGCACATTATCCAGCGCATTTGAAAACGGCGGTGGTTCAACCTATCCCCAAAAAGGGAAAAGATATCTCCAATCCGGCGAATTTCCGGTCGATAAGTCTCCTTAAGAATATTAGTAAGGTTTTTGAAAGGGTAATCAATAAAGCTCTGACTAGGTGGTTTGAGGACAAACATATAGTTCCGGATAATCAATTCGGTTTTAGGGCGGGACATTATATCTCATATGCCGCGTCTAAATTGGTGTCCGATATCCAATGGAATAAAGGCAAAAAACAATGTACTGGTGCCTGCCTTGTTGACTTGGAGAAGGCCTTCGACACCGTATGGTTAGAGGGTCTTTTCTATAAGCTGAATAGGCTGGGGATCAGTAAATCACTCTTGTATATTCTTTATAACATGCTAACTAACAGACAGTTCATCGTGAAGAATGGTGATGTGACTTCTGTTGGAATATTTCAAATTAAAAATGGTCTTCAGCAAGGCGCGGTCAATTCGCCGATCCTATTCAACATTTGTACAAGCGACTTGATAGGTTCACTTCCCCATACTATTTCGTACGCAGACCATTTGATAGCGTACAGAATAGGTCAAAGAATCGAGGACATTAATACTCTCTTGCAGCGTGACTTCGATAAGATAAGACGATTTTGCGATGAATGGAAGTTGAAAATCAACTTTCAGAAGTCGGAAACCATTCTCTTTAGGACGCCGTTGTCTGGAGCCTCTAGGGATACCAGAAAATTGGCGCAAATTCTCCATCATTGGACAACACGGACAACCTCTTGCCTGTTGAAATGTAGTCAGATACCTTGGAATCTGGCTAGATCAGTTTCTGTATTTTGGCAAAAATGTAGATGCTGCTCTGGCCAGAGCTAAAGGCGCTTTTGACCTTACAAAGATACTGTTTTATAGCAGCCAACTCGATGCGAGGGTAAAGGTAATCTGCTAAATGGCCCTTATCAGGCCCATGCTGATATTTGGTTGTCCCGTGTGGTTCAATGTACGAGCAAGCTTAGTGGAAAAGATTCGGGTGTTTGAGAGGGCTTGTCTTAGGGCCTGTCTTCGCTTGTACAGGAGACCAGAGTCGGAGTACAAGAAATTTTATCCTAATGAGGTCCTTTACAACAGGGCGAACCTAATACGAGTGGACAACTTCGTAATTAAGCTGACTCGGAGTCACATTGCAAGAGCAATGACCTCGACGATTAACCTGTTATCTGGGGCTTACTACCCCAATTACCTTTACCACGAGAGTGTGCGCTCTGACGGCTTCGTTCCACCGGAAACATTCCTCTACCTAGATCAGATAGGGTTGATCCAGGATATGTCAGCGGTGCCGTTAATCTTCCATGTCGCTCGGACAGCTGGGGACAGGCGACTCAACTACAACAGAGACGTCGCACACTGCCGTGTGGATCGGCACAGGTTCAGTAGGACGGTGGGGAATCGCGATAAGAGGGATGTCGTTCGGCAACACCTTCATTTCTTGTGGTCGAGTTTTAGTTTAGTTTTAAACGCATTTTATTTTCTAATCAATAACTCTTACATACTAACAAAAAATGCTTAAATGCTAGCTTACAATTACTTAACAATCTTATACTAACTTACTGGCCCCACACAGGCACTCTAAGCTAATCTAAATTCTTATATCTATGTCTTTCGACCTCATTTACATTTTTTTATGGATATTTATTTTCTATACTTAAAGCTAAGAAAAAAAAATTGTTAACAAAACTTAGCATATGGACTTTTTTTTTTTTTTTTAATAAAAACTTAGTATCTAACTTAAAATAAACCTTAGTCTACCTAACCTACATACACAATACACAGATAGAGACACAAAGAAATTATGCACCATAATATACATACGAGGGCGGGTCAATAAGTCCGTGACTTTTGGAATAAAACACAGATTTTTTGATAAAAAAATAATTTTATTTTTCAACGTAGTCTCCCTTGAGCTCTATACACTTTGTCCAACGCTTCTCCAATTTTGTTATCCCTTCCAAAAAAAATGATTTGTCGAGGTCCTCAAAATAGGCCTTTGTTTGCGAGATGACTTCATCATTGGAGTCAAATCTTTTTCCACCAAGCCATTTCTTCAGGTTTGGGAACAAGAAGTAGTCGCTCGGAGCCAAATCTGGAGAATAGGGTGGATGAGGGAGCAATTCATAGCCCAATTCATGGATTTTTGCCATGGCAACTGCACATGTGTGCACCCTTGCATTGTCTTGGTGGAAAAGAACTTTTTTCTTGGCCAAATGAGGTCGGTTTTTTTTCAAATCGTCATTGAATCGGTCCAATAAGTTGGCATAATATTCCCCATTGATTGTTCTTCCCTTTTGAAGGTAGTCAATGTGGATTATCCCGCGTGCATCCCAAAAAACAGTCGCCATAACTTTATTGGCTGACAAACCCACCTTGACCTTCTTTGGCGCCGATTCACCCTTAGAAACCCACTGTTTTGACTGTTGTTTGTTCTCTGGTGTGTTGTGATGGATCCATGTTTCGTCCACGGTTACAAAACGTATATTAGTATATATCTTTGTATATATCAATACATGTATATATTCCTTAAATGCTATCCTAAACTTATGTAAGCTGGACATCGTTATTTACAAGTAAATAGCTTGGTCAGCTCTGCCATATTAGTGAGGCTGGTCCCTAATTAACGGAAACAACGACGAAACATCTTCTCCATCATTCAACCACCAGAAATGCTGGTGCTGCCGAACGACCTCCCTCTTATTGCGATTCACCACTGCCCTACTGAACCACAGACGATCCATACTGCCGTGTGCGACGTCTCTGTTGTAGTTGAGTCGCCTGTCCCCAGCTGTCCGAGCGACATGGAAGATTAATGGGACCGCTGATCTATCCTGGAACAACCCTATTTGATAAGAGATCGAGGAAGAGGAATACTTCCGGTGGAACGAAGCCGTTAGAGCGCACACTCTCGTGGTAAAGGTAATTAGCGTAGTAAGCCCCAGATATCAGGTTATTCGTAGAGGTCATTGCTCTTGCAATGTGCCTTCGAGTCAGCTTAATTACGAAGTTGTCCACTCGTATTAGGTTCGCCCTGTTGTAAAGGACATCATTAGGATACAATTTCTTGTACTCCGTCTCTGGTGTTCTGTACAAGCGAAGGCAAGCCCTCTCAAACACCAGAATCTTGTCCATTAAACTTCTTTGTACATTCAACCACTCGGGACAACCAAATACCAGCTTGGGCCTGATAAGGGCCATCTAGCAGATTACCATTACCCTCGCATCGAGTTGGCTGCTATAAAACAGTTTCTTTGTAAGGGCAAAAGCGCCTTTAGCTCTGGCCAGAGCAGCATCTACATTTTTGCCAAAATACAGAAACTGATCTAGCCAGATTCCAAGGTATCTTTGTCTCCAGACAAAGGCGTCCTAAAGAGAATGGTTTCCGACTTCTGAGAGTGGATTTTCAACTTCCAGTCATCTCTAGTCAGTTAGTTTATAGAAAAGACCCTCTAACCGTACGGTGTCGAAGGCCAGTACATTGTTTTTTGCCTTTATTCCATTGGATATCTGACACCAGTTTAGATGCGGCATGTGAGATATCATGTCCCGCCTTAAAACCGAATTGATTATCCGGAACTTTATGCTTGTCCTCAACCCACCTAGACAGAGCTCTATTGATTATCAATCTATTGATTGATTTTTTCAAAAACCTTATTGATATTCGGTAGGAGACTTATCGACCGCAGATTCGCCGGATTGGATATATCCTTCCCCTTTTTGGGGATAGGTTGAACCACCGCCGTTTTCCAATGCGCTGGATAATGTGCATTATTCATTGCATTATTAAACAGGGTGGTGTAAATGTCCACAGCTTCTAGAGGAAGATGTCGAAGCACGATATTCGGAATACCATCGGTCTCCACTGATTTCTTAACTCTGATTGTGTCGAAGATCTCATGGAGTCCTTCCTTCCCTCTCTGGCAATTACATTATTTGCCATATTTTTGTCGCTAAACCGGGTGAAACAAGAGCCGTTGGATCGCCAATTCTCTGCTTTATTTCAGTTGTGCAACAAGACGCGATTGTCCAGGTCATAATTAGGGCCAATGATATCAATGACCTTGTATACTTCTTGGAAAGTCGCCCCTATGGTCTCAAACTTCTCCTGTGGATCCTTGATTACCAAGTAGTCGTCATTATCAGCGGCCTCATTTGGATCAATACCTGCTATCGTCAGTAACCGTTCGTTGTCTTTTGTCCGGGCTATTCTAAGACGTCATTTTGATTTTTTCTCCGAAATAGTTTATTTATTTTCGGGAACATATTGAGGTTGCAGGTGTTTACAGCCCGAAACTTGTTGTTATAATACAAACTTACAGAAATTTTGTAATTCCCTTTTATTAACGTTTGAAGGTTTTTAATCGACGACTTCAGTGTTGTAATCTGCGGGTCTTGTCTGTCAGTTAACTGCCAAGGTTTGCTCCACTATGTGCGTACCGACATGTGTTGAGTTAGGCAGCAGCGCGTAGACCTGGTCCACCCGCTTGGCCTGTTCTTGTACCTGCTGTTGCAGCTGAGCCATCTGTCCTTGGATTGCGAGCAAGACGGCCAGCGTGTTAGGTGCAGCTTCCGTTGTTCTCGTCATTGGCGCCGGAGAAGCAACAGTCGCTTGCTGTGCCGTAGTCCCCCTACCTGGCGACATTTGAGCGTAGGAAATTTGGGACATGACGGCTGTTGTTTAAAGCTTAACAGGTGAACGTTTAACCTCCGCCTTCTGCTACCGAGCCAGTTTTGTTCGCTTCAAACTCCGTTTCTCCCGCCTGGCTCTAGCTGTGGTAAATGGCTTCATTCCCACAAACCTGAGTCCTTAGCACTCCTTCTCTTTGAGCAGTGCCAGGATCTTCTCAGGATCAGAAGACGGTTCCAACCCCTTCAGTAGCATCCATTGACGCTTTTCACACTTCGGTGTGAATGAGTAGTGCTTCGTCGTCGTTTCTTGTAAGAGCTCTTTCCCTTTCGCGTAGCCCTCCACTGCATTACAGTGGATGGCATGACGATCGTTCCCCAATCTCTTAATGTTAAAATTATTGTCAATGACCAACTTACATAGGTCTTTGGTTGCATTTACTTCTAATTTATAGGTATTGATAGGAGGCACCTTCTCCTTCTTCTGCTGCTGCGGCTGCTGCTGTTGCTGTTGGTGCTGTTGCTGCTGCTGCTGGTGTTGTTGCTGCTCCTTCTGCTTTTTCAGCTGCTGTTGTTTTTGCAGCTGTTGCTGTTTCTGCTGCTGCTGGTTTTGTTGTTGCTGCAGTTTTTTTGCTGCTCTTGTTCTTGGGAGCTTTCTGCTTGCAATTGCTCCATCTGCCTGCGTGCAGTTTGCTTTTGCTTAATAGCAAGCACTTTTTCTTCCAGCTTTTGTATGCTGCTGTTAATGTTATTTGTTAGTTCTTCCTCATCTTCCGACTCAGATGCCGCTAGAGAGGCAAAGTTTTTATTGCCCCCTCAAACTGGACTTCAGCAGAGATTTACCTTAACGCATCATCTGATTGTGTTTTGGTTTGTTGTGTTAAAGTGGGACTTATTTTCTTTTTCGTTAAATTAGGAGGGGTTGTCAATCTCTTCCTCCTTTTGATGGCTTTCGCCACGGCACCGACAACAGTAATGTTGCCTTTTGCAACTCCCACTATGGGAATAGTGGAACGCACTCCACCATCCATCACGTGGTTTCTTTCCTTATTATATGTGGGTTTTGTTTTAATATTATTATATGTATATATTTACACAATTTGAGGAGACAAAAAAGTTCCCAGTTTGACCCGGGATCCGAACCCGTGTCCCACAATTCGATAACTGACGCCAGTTCAGTCAGTTTTTCAGTTTATATGCATTTTTATTTTTATCACTTAAATAGAGTTGGGGTGGCCGTGGTGTAGTGGTAGTAGCAAACGCTTCGGGTCGTTCATAGACCTCGATAAGGGACAGACGTGTTTCGGCTTTTGTTTGAAATAGTGAATCCGACAAAAAAGACATTTGACGATTTTCATATAGGGCTCCGGTTAGCCCAGTGGTAGTGTGCCCGGTTAACAAGGCAAGGGTTACGGGTTCGACTCCGGGTCGAATAAAATATATCTTTCACTCTTTTTTTTTTCTTTTTTCCTTTAAATTGTTAATTGAAAAATAAATAAAGTGGTAAACAACATCACGCGATGGAATCTGGTGAGCGGCCCGCTAGGCCAAGAACGGAACCACCAGAAAAATCAGGCGATGAATAGGCAACTACTTCCAACCAAACAGTTGTAGCAGCCGAATCTAAAATGAAGAGAAGGAGGAGGCTAAGGCCAATTCCCAACTTGGTAAAGCGCCCCTCCCTTTCAACGTCCACAGAGAAGCTGCCTGGTGGATCGCGGGAAGGGGTGCGCTCGACGACAACGGCAGCAGATAATACACGCTCTAGGCAAGATTCTGACGACTATTCATATGTCTCAGAGGGTGGTGAAGGTCACTACCTCGGTGATAACAGCTTCGCATCTTTGGCGCCTTCCGAATCGGAAGATGAAGACGAAGAAGTGGCATCTTTAAATAGCAGTATCAAAATGCTAGAACAAAGGGTATTAGCCATAAAAGAGAAACAAATGGCAAGAAGAATGAGGGAAGCACAAGAGTAAAGCAAGACCAACAGCAACAGCAGACGCAGCAAGCCCAGAAGCAGTCCGTACAACAACATTTAAAAATGAAAACGAACACAAAAACATCTGTGCAACAACAACACCAAAAAAAAACAAAATAAACTCCAGCCACAACAACAAGAGCAGCCACCACAATCGCAACAGCAACAACAACAACAGCGGCAGCAGCAACAAGAACAACAACTGAAGCAGCAACAACAACAAAAGCAGCAGCAGCAAGAACAACAACAACCGCAGCAGAAACAACAAAATACTACAAAGCAAAGAGTTCCACCTATAAACACATATAAGATGGAACTAAAGGAAACCATTGAACTATGTAAGTCGGCCATAGGCAATAATTTTTTTGTTAAAAGACTTAGTTTAGATAGGCACGCGATCCATTGCAATACAGTGGAGCGCTATCATAAAATTAAAAACTTGTTAAGGGATTCGACGACGGAGTTCTTCTCCTTCACACCGAAAGGTGAAAAGCTGCAGACAATGCTGCTGGGGGGGTTAGAACCGTCGACTGATCCGGAGGAGCTCCTTGCACTGCTGAAAGAGAAGGAGTGCGAAGAGCTCAAATTCGTAGGGGTTAAGCCATTCGTCACGGCTAGAGCCAAAAGGGAGAAGCGGAAACTACCGTTCTTCCTGGTTCAGCTGAGTCCCAACAGCAAACTGGATGGTCTAAGGAGCATTAAAGTCCTAGACTACCAGGTTGTACACTGGGAAAAATTAAAGAGGAGCGAAAACATTTTACAATGTGTTCGTTGCCAAAGGTTCGGGCACGCCGCGTCGAACTGCGAAATGCAGCCTCGATGCGTGAAGTGCGGAAAGAACCACAAGTCCGAGGAATGCGCTCTAGGCAAGGACGGAGCGTCAGAAAAAAGCCAACTCTCTTGCGCGTTATGTAGGAACACGGGACACACCGCAAATTATCGGGGTTGTCCCAAATTCCAATATATCAAAAGAGTAAATCTGGCTCGGCAGCAGAAAGTGGAAATTAAACGTCCACTCGTGCAGACACAAACACCAGCCGTTACTCCCCACGTTACCTACGCCCAAATGGCGGCAGGTAGGGGAAATACGGTACAACAACCAAAGGTAGCTTCTCAGGCCCCAGCACCTCCAGTCGTAATGGGTACGTACATGGCGGAGCAAACTCTGAAGATCCTTGCTGTGAATGTTAATTCACTGAAGAGGTTCGAACGACGAGCCGCACTATTTAAGTTGCTTAAAGACCAAGCCCCTGATGTGCTTTTGGTTAGCGAAACTAAGCTCACCAAGAGACACAAAATGAGGCACAAAAGATATAAAATAGTACGGAGAAACCGACCCAACTCCATTCAGGGAGGAGGCGTTGCGATTTTCGTACGAAAAGGTATACGTTTTAAAAGAGTATACAGTCGTGTAGTACGTAGGTTCCAGGTGCTGGAAGCATGCATCGTGTATATCCCTCTCCGCAGTGGAAAGCGGTTATACATGGTGTCTGTTTATGCACCCAAAGCTACTCAATCCACCTTATTCATCTCAGAGCTCGAGACACTTTTTCGATTTCTGAGGCTGGAATTGGAAGACAACTATTTTATTATCGGCGGAGATTTCAACGCCAAACATAGTGATTGGGGAAATAATACACCAAATACTAGAGGGAACCTACTATTCAATTGGTGGGGTCAACACAGTGTTATGTATCGACTCGGCCTTAAGGCGACGGATAGTCCGTCGTTTCCTAGACACGGGTCCTATTTGGATCTCCTGCTGTTCGACACACGAATACACCTGACATGCACAAACCAACAAACCATAAACTGTCTACGCACTTTTGTGTTTGACAGTGACCATTGCGGACTCAGTACCGAAATAACCGTTCCGAACGAAGCTGCGGAATTGGACGAGTTTGTTCAAAGGCATTTCTACAATTATAGTAGGGTGCGTTGGACACACTTCTCCAGAACAATGACGAGAGCACTCTCCTCGAATTCGCTCTACCCACCGTCCAATAGAAATCTGTCAAACGAGGAGATTGACAGATATCTAAATCTAATGGACGAGACAATTAAACGAACAATGGACAAAACGATACCTCGGTATCAATACACTGACAACGAAGACTTATTCCGCAACGCAAATTAAGCCGTTGACGATGACGACTTCTTTGTGATCGAGTATCTGCAGGAGAAGGTTGAAACCATAGGGGCGACTTTCCAGGAAGTATACAAGGGCACTGATACCATTGGCCCTAATTACGACCTGGACAATCGCGTCTTGGTGCACGACTTCTGCATTCGAAATGAAATAGGAAACTGGCAATCCGAGGGCTCTGGATTCACCCGGTTTAGCGACGAAAATATGGCAAATAACGTCATTGCCAGAGAGGGTGGCCTACCCCCGTTCATTTCGAAGAAAGGACTCCATGAGATCTTTGACACAACCAGAGTTATGAAATCAGTAGGGACCGATGGTATTCCGAATATCGTGCTTCGACATCTTCTTCTAGAAGCGGTGGACATCTACACCACCCTGTTTAATAATGCAATGAATAATGCACATTATCCAGCGCATTGGAAATCGGCGGTGGTTGAACCTATCTCCAAAAAGGGAAAGGATATAACCAATCCAGCGAATCTCCGGTCGATAAGTCTCCTACCGAATATCAATAAGGTTTTTGAAAAAATCAATCAATAGATTGATAATCAGTAGAGCTCTGACTAGGGTTGAGGACAAACATATAGTTCCGGATAATCAATTCGGTTTTAAGGCGGGACATGATATATCACATGCCGCGGCTAAACTGGTGTCCGATATCCAATGGAATAAAGGCAAAAAACAATGCACTGGTGCCTGCCTTGTTGACTTGGAGAAGGCTTTCGACACTGTATGTTTAGAGGGTCTTTTCTATAAGTTGACTAGGCTGGGGATCAGTAAACCACTCTTGTACATTCTTTATAATATGCTAACCAACAGACAGTTCATCGTGAAAAATTGTGATGTGACTTCTGTTGGAATATTTCAAATTAAAAATGGTCTTCAGCAAGGCGCGGTCAATTCGCCGGTCCTGTTCAACATTTATACAAGCGACTTGATAAGTTCACTTCCCCATACTATTGCGTACGCAGACGATGTGATAGCGTACAGAACAGGTTCAAAACTTGAGGTCATTAATACTCCCTTGCAGCGTGACTTCGATAAGATAAGACGATTTTGCGATGACTGGAAGTTGAAAATCAACTTTCAGAAGTCGGAAACCATTCTCTTTAGGTCGCCGTTGTCTAGAGCCTCTAGGGATACCAGAAAAAATTGGAGAAAGTTCTCGATCATTGGACAACGCGGACAGCATCTTGACTGTCGAAATAGATACCTTGGAATCTGGCTAGATCAGTTTCTGTATTTTGGCAAACATGTAGATGCTGCTCTGGCTAGAGCCAAAGGTTCTTTTGCCTTTACAAGGAGACTGTTTTATAGCAGCCAACTCGATGCGAGGGTAAAGGTAATCTGCTACATGGCCCTTATCAGGCCCATGCTGGTATTTGGTTGTCCCGTGTGGTTCAATGTACGAGCAAGCTTAATGGAAAAGATTCGGGTGTTTGAGAGGGCTTGCCTTAGGGCTTGTCTTCGCTTGTACAGAGCACCAGAGTCGGAGTACAAGAAATTTTATCGTAATGAGGTCCTTCACAACAGGGCGAACCTTATACGAGTGGACAACTTCGTAATTAAGCTGACTCGAAGGCACATTGCAAGAGCAATGACCTCGACGAATAACCTGATATCTGGGGCTTACTACCCCAATTACCTTTACCACGAGAGTGTGCGCTCTGACGGCTTCGTTCCACCGGAAGCATTCCTCTACCTTGATTAGATAGGGTTGATCCAGGATAGATCAGCTATCCCGTTAATCTTCCATGTCGCTCGGACAACTGGGGATAGGCGACTCAACCACAACAGAGACGTCGCACACGGCAGTGTGGATCGTCTCAGGTTCAGGAGGGCGGTGGGGAATCGCGATAAGAGGGATGTCGTTCGGCAGCACCAGCATTTCTGGTGGTTGAATGATGGAGAAGATGTTTCGTCGTCGTTTCCGTCAATTACGGACCAGCCTCACTAATGAGGCAGAGCTGACCAATCTGTTTTCTGTGTGAAAAGCGATGGCCAGCTTGCATAGGTTTAGGTTAGCATTTAAGAAATATACTAAGGTATATACTAATATATGTATACAATTGTGTATAATGTCTATGTGTGTGTATTGTTTGTATAGGTTTGGTAGGCTAAGGTTTATTTTAAGTTAGATATTATGTCCATATGCTAAGTTTTTGTTAACAAATATTTTTTTTTAGCCTTAAATATTCAAATAAATAGTTCTAAGTAAAATGTAAATAAAGTCGAAAGACATAGTTATAAGAATTTACAGTAGCTTAGAGCGCCTGTGTGGAGCCAGTAAGTTAGCATAAGATTGTAATGGAGAGACTAAATTAGTCATGTAATTGGACTTGTTGTTGTATTCTAGGTAACCACTTATCTTACACAATTTTAGTTGCCTGAAAAAATAATGTCTTTCGGGTGCGGCTTGAACCCCAGACCTTCGGATTTATAATCGAGTAGACTACTACTTGAGCCACTGCTACAGTTGAAGCTAAGCAAAAGTTTTAAGCTAACACAATTAGATTTTTCCTAGATATTTCTCGTATGCATTTTTTGTTTCGATTACTTATAAAGTACAGTGAACCAGTACCAGTGCCCGTATCAGTTTAAACTAATGTATCTCAACCAATTTTTAAGACATGAAAACAAAATGAACCTCATATTCAGGCATATTTTTATTAAATTTTAAATGTATATATACATATATTGAAAATTGTATCTATTGTACAAATTTTAGGTGTTGGTGGACCATAGGGTCAACCAATTTTCATAAGATGCAAACTAAATCTTTTGAAATCATTAATATGAACGACTTAGAAAATGTACAGGACAAAATACGTTCTCTACCAATTAATACCCAGGCATCGGGCTCAAATGCAAGACAAAATTAAAAGTAAACAATAAGAAAATTTGCAGCCTCTGCTGGAATCAAAAACGCAACAGTACATCTTATTTTAAAAAAGAAATTAGAATTTCATCTGTAGTGCAGAGGCGAGGAATTCCACCAAAACATTCCACCAATGGAACGGCATCACTAAGGCAGGTAAAATCTCTATGATGGAAGATTACTGTTGGATAATAATGATAAAATCATGTATCCTTCCTAGATTATATTTCCTTATCTTAAATTAAGAATGTTTTTAGCAACCCATATTTATTTAACAAATTTAAATTTAGAAAAATTCGGTTATTGTTGTGCGAGGAAAATTCTGCAGTAACTGTGGTTTGCACAACATAAATAATGCAACTAGAGATATAGTGGCCACGTACTTTTAAGTTACCTCAGAGTTTTATGTGGAGAAGTTAGAAAATTTCTTGTTCACTGAACTGCAAGTCTTTCCTGGCTTTAACTGAAGAACATAATTCCAATAGGACGCAGCAACGTCATACAACTCTAACACGTCTGATTCCTATAGATATTTTCTTATGTTCACTAATAAATCGTATTCGCTCGTTCAACTAAAATACAATATCCAACATTAAATGTCTGCTATTACGGAGATTACTTATCAAGTGGTCCGAAGAAATTTTTCTGTTAATTTACATTTATATGGCATTATTCTAAAAAAATTATATTCTACTTTAATAATTAATAAAGTACTTATCAATTAACTACTCCTATGCATTGATATTTACACATTAAAAATGAACTTTTTTTTGGAACACCCTGTATTTAACTTGTTTCATTAAATTCTATGCGTGAAAGCAAATATATGAAGACAAACTTATTTATCATAATTTTTCCTAACGGAACAGATCACTTGAGCTGATTCATTTATTGAAATCTCTTAGTTTTTCGTAGAAAGGGGAGTAAGCGTTTCAGTGAAAAAGCGCCTACAGTGCCAGCACCCAATAGCTCACCACGGAGCACCTGCAGCCTGACACGAGCGCAGGCAGGACATTCACAAAGGTAGTAACCCACGGTGTCGTCATCATGATGTTTAGTTATTTATGCTCAACACATTTAGGTGAAACAAAAGCGAAGTGCCCTATCATGATTGGTGTTTTTATTTTTTGTGGTTGTTTCTTTTATAATGGCTCGGGAATTTAGAATAGACATAGCAAATATCTGCGCGCCAAGAAGAAATCACTTCCCTGCGCACGTTCACGTCTGTAAATACCGACCAACTGTTTTGTAACTTAGTGAAACACAGGTAAATCTCCACCCACACCTCTCAGATTACCCTGATCTGAAGCTACCTGGCTACAAACAAATGCCACTATTCTTTTCGCACAGTGGTCTTTCCATTTACGTGCGTAGTGATAAAGCTTACCAAACTCCACCACAGCAATCCCTGTTCCAATCCGAAATTCAATTTCCTGTGGTAACAATTCCATCTCCGTAAGCAAATTATCCACTACTGCTTTATTTACAGAAACCCCAAACTAGACAGCAACTGGACCATTTGGAGCGGACTTAACAGCTTATTTAGCAATTTTAGCTGGTCGTTACAGAATCGCAAGGGTAGTAAAGCTTTTGGTCGTTCCTCAGAAAATATCAGAAGTTCTGACTCATCCTCCATTTACAATGACATTACAGAGGTCAGCTATTTAGACAAGGCCAATCTACTTCCTGCACACTTTGCGGCCAGCTCAACACATCCAGATTGTTCTTTGTCTCCGCTTACACTTGAGTGCATCGAATCTTCAGTGGGTCGAATCTACTATCACACCCGTGTAGTAGCAAGAGTACTTACAGATCTTAATATATACAAATCCGCTGGTGTTTGCACCAACACTTCAGTTTATTTAAATTTATATAAAACATAGAATTTTTGAATTTCCCGCCTTAAATAAATATTGATTTGAATTTTTACATGTATAAAACTTGAACGTTAATCCATAGAGTAAACTTCCCACAAGAACAAACTCACCACACCCAATTTTCTTCCTTTTCTCACTAATACAATTTGTGAATGGAATCATTGCATTGTTAACTTCAAAGGCGAATCGTTCGTTATGGTTTAAAAAAGAATAAATATAATTTTTATAACGTTTAACAAAGTGGCTTGTCTTTTAATTTAAAAGTTCATTTGGAATTTTTACATGGCGACTGTGACAGGACTCTAGAGTTCAAAGTAAATAAAAAGGTGAAAAATAAACTATAGACAATTGATAAAGGCTTTGACATTATCAGTGAAAGTGCTCGATTCCGCGTTCGATGCGTTCGGTTAAGAAACTGCATACTACAATACATTTCATCTACTGCATCAAGGGGAGTCTTCACAAATCCACATAACATTGGTGAGTCTGTATCGTGATTATATTGATATAGATATTGCGCCAATAAATATAAAAAAGTAATCGTCAAAATTCGATAGTATTTCATTTGCACTTTCACATTTGGAAATCCGATCCTGCAAAGTAAGACAGAAATCCTTAAAGATAAGACGGAACATCCACACGTTATATGAGTATAAAAGTATAGATTTAATTCATTTTTTCATACATATCGTGGCACAGAGTCATCCCAAGGCCACACTTCAAAGAGTCACTTTCTCAAATCGCAAGTCTTATAACATACACACATATAACAAGAATTGAATTCGCCTTCTCCGTTTTCGTTGAGAAATTCGTCATAGACTCAAAAGGTCTGCTCAAAAAAAAACAAAAAAAATGAAATATTGTAGACAATCGATTGTCAAATAATTTACGCTTAGGACTTTGGACTCATCAGCCAATTATAGTTGTGAAGAATTAACGTCACAGCGTTACCGCAAGTTCAGTTTCTTTCATCACCAAGGAGAAAATTTAGTCATTGGAAAAGTTCTTTCCAGATCTACGGGTGCATTCGATCATCTTCCGTGTCGTCGCCGTTATTGTTAGCCGACTTTCGCTTCGGAGATTACCAGATTTCGTCGTGGGCAAAATTCGCTACAAAGCCTTTCAGGAATTTGTGTGACCACTTTTCGCTTTACCTTTTGTTGCTGATAGCATTGTTCGGCTTAACAATCGTCTCCTCGGTGTCAAGAGAAACAATTCGTTTGAAAGCTTTAATTCTGGTTGTTGCATGATCACATTTTTCGCTGCATAGAAAAAAAAAAGAATCTTCAGCAACATATTGCATAGCTCTTTTTCGTGGGATTCAATTCAATTTGCTCTCTTGACAGTCAGTTATTCGCTAGAATCATTTAATTTTAACAATTAACCTGAGAATATAGATTATTTCTCCAAACAAATTATAGCTTATTAATTGTTGGTGACACATTGAATTGTTTCGCAACACTTTGAAGACTTATAATACAATTTTGGCGACAGTTCGAGTCAGCTATTGTACATAAACTTCATTGAAATATAATATTTGATCGTTATCCAATACAAAACATTCAGTCGCGTCCAATTTAATTCTCATCATGTCGGTTCAAGAAACCTCAGAAACAAAATCTAAAACGTTAGAGACATTAAAGGTCAATCGTGCTTCAACAAAAGGAAGCATTTCCCGAATTAAAAACATAGTTGAGACGAAGGTCGGTACTTTAGAGCTAACTGAATTGGAGTGTCGCTTAGGGATATTAGAATCCTACTTCAAGCAAGCTCTGAGTTACCAAACACGAATAGAAGAGATAGTCCCTGCGGATAGTGGTCGTAGTGAGAAGGAGCATTTATATTGTACAATAAAATCTATCTATGGTCGCTTATGGGGAATAATAGAAAGAATAGTATTGCAGCTGCCGACATTTCTCGGACAGCTACTTTGACTCCCTCTTCCCGCCTATCTCTGCAGAGGTTTCCAAGATTTTCTGGAAGCTATTCGGACTACAAAAACTTCATCGGAGTTTTTAAAAACCTTGTTCATAACGATAGTTATTCCTGCTTAAGTGAAAAGTCTCTTGAAATAATAAAGGCATTTCAAATCAATGAGGAAAATTACCCTAAGGCACTTAAGCGGCTGGAAGAAAGATATGACAACAAGTGCTTGATCTTTTTAGAGCATATTTCAACTCTGAGCGATCTACCGAAAATGAAAGGTCTTTCGTCTTTGCTAGATTCCCTTAAATCGTTGGGTATTTATGAAGAGATCTGCAACTCAATTTTGAGTCACTTAGTTATGTCCAAAGTAGATACAGAAACCCACAACAAATGGAATGAGTTTCTAGATTATTCAACGCCGCCTAGTTGGGAACGTTGTTCAGAAGTCCTTAATAAGCGTTGCCAGTTCTTAGAAAGTAAGGAATCCAAAATGTTAAATACAGTAGCTGGGAATTTAGATCAAAACAATAAGCCGTTTCAAAAAAGATCATGTGACGATCTCGCTGTCTATGAAATAAAAAATATATGGGAACCCTAACGTCCGGATTGGCACTTTAGCCAATCAGACATCTCCTCAATCAAATACGAGTACAAGTATTTCAGGGATTCCAGTAACGTCACGAACAACTTTGTTAAACTCAAATGCAGCAAATACAGAGACACAAGTTATTTTAGCCACTGCAGTAGTGAGGGTTAAGAATAGGGCAGGTGAATTCGTTCCAGCAAGAGCCCTTCTGGATTCAGGATCCCAAATAAATTTAATGACTCAAGCATTAGCAAGCTGTCTGCAACTAAGGCTAGTTTATAGTCCAGCAAACATTAGCGGAGTGAGCACAATAGGTACAACCATCGAATCTCAGACAACTATCGCATTACGATCCAGATTCAGTAGCTTCGAGAAGAAAGTAGAATTCGGGATTGCACGTTCGATAACAGAGTTTTAACCTCAAAGAGAACTATTAACAGGTGCTTGAAATATTCCAAAGGACTTACAATTGGCAGATCCATTATTCTTTAAGCCTCATATAATCGACATGCTATTAGGAGCGGATCTCTTCTTTGAACTGATAGAAAGTGGAAAAATTACAATAAGTCCAAATCTACCTATGCTGCATAAGACAGTTGCTTGGGACTAAACAAATCGTCAATTACATATTATCTATATCAACTTAATCATATCAACTTAACTTAACTTCCCTTCATATGTAAATTGAAATGAAATCAATCTTTAAATTGTTTACATTATACTCGTATGAGTACTTGCATATTTTTGTTTCTAATTTAACGTAACCTACAAAATTAACCTATTGTTTGATATTTGCTTGAATTTAATTCATTGTGCTAATGCCTTATCAATCACTTAAATCTGTAATCAATGCTTTTGATTAGTGGTCAGCGATGTTATGTCTGCATGCACAGCATCTTAATACATAATACATGTTCGATTGCCCTCCCAATGTCGCAATGGCTTACAACAACAATTAGTTGTTGTGCAAAGTAGTGGGTGGACAATAGAACCATGATGGTGTCATACGATCGATCTTGCTTTTTCTCTGTCACTTGGATTACAACCGCTGCAGGCATCACATCTTCACCCTAAACTTAACAAAGCTAAGTACGAGTATCACTATTATAACATAACATTCGCAAAGAATTTGATTGTTTGATTTTCCCCAATAAAATTTGTAATTGCACATTATTTTCAATCTCGTTTTTTACTCAATATTGGTGCTATTGCAAATCTTCGTTTATCGCTCAACATAATCTCGTCCTTCGAGCCGGATTAACAATTGAATCGTGTGAAACAATAAATTTAATAATTATCGAACAATCAAAATCCAACTTTTATTGAATTGCATGTGCTTATACAAATATATATATAGACATTTGAATGTACAGAAAATGTTCGTGTGTGTAAAAGTGAGCTGCTCTAAACTGAGAAATTATTAAAATACATTATTTTGTGAAGAACATAAGGATTCCCTTGAGATTGTTTCTCTCTGATTTATATAATATTGTAAGAGTTTCGGTGCGGTTTAGCCTGTATTTCACCAAGGATTTTCCTATATTATCATATTTGTACATTAGACTGAAATGAATGCTTTAAAACAAAAACGCGGTAATGCTAAAGCCTGTTTAACTCGCGCGGTAGAATTTCTTTCGTCGATTCAAGAATCTACCGATTTAGAGATGCTAGAAGTTCGGTTGAATAGAGTAGTGGAAGCGTGGTCCGAATATTCTTTGCTTCACTACGACTGTTTGAAGTACGTCGGGGAAGATGAAATCGCGGAGTATGAGCAAGATTTCGGTGTATATGAGAACAAATATTTTGAGGCTCATTCGGGTTTAAAAAAGGCAATTCGCGAAAGACTAAGTGCAGAAACACCAAAATCGGACGATTCGGCCCTTCAATGTTTAGCTGAACAACAGACCACATTTCTTAAAAATTTAGATTCGTCGAAAAACACGTGTTCGAAAATTAATTTACCTACGATCGTAGTACCTCCATTTTCTGGCAATTATAAGGATTGGCCATCTTTTCGAGATTTATTTGCGGGTTCAGTCGACAATAAGCCAAATCTGACCGCAACTCAGAAATTTCATTACTTGAAATCATTTTTTTGTGATGATGTGCCCAATGTCATAAAGCACATTACTATTTCGGACAGCAACTACCTTGAGGCTTGGGATAGACTTGAGAAACGCTATAACCGCGTAAACCTTATTGTTCAATCGTTCATTCAAACTTTTTTATCACTTCCTTCTATGAGTGTTTCTAATGTGCAAATTCTTCGTCGAATTACCGACGGTGCAGATGAAGTAATTAGTGGGCTAAGTGCATTAGATAACAACAATCGTGATCCATGGTTAATACATCTGTTGCTAAGTAAAGTCGATAGTGAGACAAAATACGCATGGGCTGAAGAAGTGGGCTCTCGCGACGATAGCACGATAGGCGATCTAATCGAGTTTCTTGAACTCCGATGTGACGCGTTGGAATCATGCCATTCGTTAAATCGTTCGACTACATCGCGCGGAAAAAAATCGGGTCAGATTAAAGCTCACTTAGCCAAATCGTCAGAGAACAATACCCGTTGTCTCATGTGTAATAGTGATCAAAATCTATTTCAGTGCCCTGAGTTTATTGCATTAGATATTAATTCGCGTCGAAACTTTACGAAAACTCAATCGGTCTGTTTTAATTGCCTCAGATCAGGTCATACATCGAACAAATGTCGATCAACATTCCGGTGCCGCGTCTGTAAAGCTCGTCATCATTCGCTCGTTCATCAAGATAATCCAAAACATCTTTCTTCATCGTTACCCATACCTATGAATCCAAATCTTTCCCAGCCAGCCTCATCTGTTCGGACTGCTTCGGTACAGCATTACTCTTCGGAGATCCCTTCCACCTCTCTCGCTGCTAACCCATTGGTTAACAATCATTCGCTTGAATCTAGCATTCGACAGCAACTATTTTGCCGACCATTCTGGCTAGAATTCAACATAATCGGGGACAGCTCATCGATTGTCGTGTTTTATTGGATACAGGGTCTCAATCGTCGTTCGTTACTGAATCGTTTGTCCAAAGACTCGGGCTTCCGCGGACTCATGCACGTATCCCTGTTATGGGATTATCGTCGAAAGAAGCGGGATATACAAAAGGGTGTGTTTCAATCAAGCTTTCTTCTCGATACAATGCATCCCTTTTATCGGTTGATGCATTCGTGTTAGCTAAATTAACTTCAAATTTACCAGCAAAATCATTTGACGCAAACTCTTGGGACCATATTCGGAAGTTAGATTTAGCCGATCCTAATTTTAACGTGTCCAGTTCGGTTGAAATTCTTCTCGGAGCTGATAAAGTCTGGTCTATTCTGAAAGGAGAACAAATTCGTGGTCCACATGGCCGGCCTATAGCTCAAAATACATCCTTCGGTTGGGTCATTTCTGGGGAACTGTTCGATCCAATTGGTAGTGCCTGTGCATTATCAGTATTTCATTCAGCTGTCGACGTGGATGCTCTTCTCCAGCGGTTTTGGGAAATCGAAGAAATCTCCCCTCACAAGACTCGTGATATTGTCAACGATCCAGCAGAAGACCATTTTCAGAAGACCGTTTCTCGCGCGCCAGATGGGAAATACGTAGTTTCCCTACCATATAAAACGCCTTCTCCAAGATTCGCGAATACCCTGCAGTCGGCAGTTTCACGCTTATATTCGATGGAGCGGCGATTCCGAAACAATCCCGATCTGCATCAACTTTATTCCAAATTCATGCAGGAGTATCTAGAGCTTGGCCATATGGAAAAAATCCCCAGCGATGAAATAACTAAAAACCCTTCGCAGCAGTACTACCTTCCACATCACGCAGTTTTTAAACCCTCCAGTTCATCCACAAAACTTCGTGTCGTGTTTGATGGTTCGGTAAAAGATTCAAACGGGCAATCATTGAATAACCATCTCTTAATCGGTCCTCCAATACAACGTAACCTAATAGGTGTATGCTTACGATTTCGGCAACATCGTTTCGTTTTTACTGCCGATATCGTAAAAATGTTTTGCCAGATATGGGTACGCGAAAACGATATGGACTTTCAACGCATCGTCTGGCGTGAAAACCCTAATGACCAAATTCAGCACTATCGTCTACGAACCGTGACTTACGGTACAGCATCGGCTCCGTTTTTATCGGTCCGCGTACTGCAACAAATCGCTGACGATTATCAGTCCAAATACCCAAATGCTTCGCGAATTTTGCTAAATGACGTCTACGTTGACGACGTGATGACAGGCGCGTCTTCCATTAAAGGCTTACTAGATTTGCAATCGGAACTCATTGCACTGCTTTCAGAAGCTAATCTTCATCTTCGTAAATGGAGTTCTAATTGTTGGGTTTTACTCGCAAATCATCGTCGTGAAGATTGTGAGTATTCGTTCGTCGATCCTGAACATGCCGAATCTCTAATCAAAGTATTGGGAATGTTTTGGAACCCTGCAACTGATGTGTTTTCGTATCGCGTAACGCAAATGAAGCCATGTACTATGTTAACAAGGAGAACATTACTTTCCGAAATAGCTCGTATCTTTGACCCTCTAGGACTTCTCGCGCCTTCGGTAATATTATTTAAACTCATGTTTCAGAAGCTTTGGTCCTCCGAATTGCAACTGGGTTGGGATGATCCCCTACCCCAAGAACTCTATGAAAGATGGATGAACTATCGTAAACAGTTGTCATCGTTCGAGAAAATTTGTGTTCCGCGGAATGTGTTTTCCTCCGACGAAGCAATCGAACTCCACGGTTTCTCGGATGCTTCCGAGCTAGCCTACTCCGCTGTTGTCTTCGCTCGCTCAATATCTTCTACTGGTGTTGTTAGTGTCAGAATCATAACCGCTAAAACAAAAGTCGCTCCTATCAAACCGGTCTCCATACCCCGTCTCGAACTCTGTGGTGCGCTTTTGGTAGCTCGGTTACTTAACCTCGTGAAATCGTACCTAAATA
Organism: Volucella bombylans; assembly: GCA_949129095.1. Classification (NCBI taxonomy): domain Eukaryota; kingdom Metazoa; phylum Arthropoda; class Insecta; order Diptera; family Syrphidae; genus Volucella; species Volucella bombylans. Next base: position 299,330,655 of record OX422140.1, read on the forward strand.
TCAAAATCGTTAAGACATTCGCGTGGTGCGATTCGAAAATCGTGCTACATTGGCTCTCGTCACCCCCTCGTCGCTGGACAACCTTCGTGGCAAATCGCACTGCTGCCATTCTAGAAGCGGTACCTCGATCTCTTGGCGATATGTTCCTTCGGACACAAACCCTGCTGATTGTGCTTCTCGTGGTGTTCCTACCTCTGATCTTTGTAATCATAATATATGGTGGACTGGTCCTCCCTGGTTATCGATGCCAGAAGACCATTGGCCTTCATCGAAACTTTCCTTAACCATAGCAGACTGTCAATCTCTAAAAATAGAGGAAAAATCTAGTTCAAGGCATGCACTCGTCACGTCGCTTGATGGACATGTCTTTCGAGACCTAATCGAGAAAATATCATCGTGGTATCGCTTGCAACGAATAATCGCGTACTGTTTCCGGTTTATCTCTAATTGTCGACTCAATATCTCTAATCGAGCTATTTACGGTTTAACTTTCGCAGAAATAAGTGTGGCCAGGATTGCCATTTTGAAATTTATTCAAACTAACGCGTTCGAAAATGATATACTATGTCTGCGTACCAAAAACCAACTTCCTGCGAAGTCGAAACTCTTAAAATATTCAGCGTTTTTGGACAACGAGGGATTACTTCGGGTTGGCGGTCGCATAAAACACGCAAGTGTATCCTATAACATAAAGCATCCTATAATTCTTCCCAAAAATAACTCTGTTTCGTGCCTCATTGTCTCAGAATTTCACCAACGATATTTACATGCTGGAGTATCTGAGACGTTCGCATTCGTTCGACAACAATTTTGGATATTGGGAAGTCGAAACCTCATTCGCAAAATCATTCATAGATGCAAACCATGCTTCATGCAGAGAAAACTCACCAGCCAACAGATCATGGGAGATCTTCCGTCTCATCGCATTCAACAAAGTCGTCCGTTTTCTAACACAGGTTGCGACTACGCTGGCCCATTGACGATCAAATTGTCCCGCTGTCGCAAACCAAAAATATCCAAGGCCTATATAGCACTATTCATATGTATGTGCACAAAAGCTATCCACCTGGAACTGGTGAGTGACCTCACCACGGATGCCTTTCTCGCAGCTTTGCGTAGATTTTTTTCTCGCCGCGGTAAGTGCACCAACATCTACAGTGACAACGGGACTAATTTCCAAGGAGCTCGTCGGTGCCTAACCGATATGCACAAACTAGTGATGGAGCAAACTCACAACGACATCATCGCTGCCGATCTTTCTAAGGATGGCATTTCGTGGCATTTTATCCCTCCTTCGGCTCCACATTTTGGTCGATTATGGGAGGCTGGCGTCAAGTCAGTGAAATTACATTTGCGTCGAGTTATCGGGAATGCATTACTAACATTCGAAGAATTGTATACTGTCCTAAGTCAAGTAGAACCAATTTTAAATTCTCGTCCTCTTTGTTCTGTGTCCGATTATGATTTAAACCCTCTAACTCCAGCACATTTTCTTATAGGTGAACCACTGACAGCAGTTCCTGAAGCCAACTATCTGGATACTCCACCAAATCGTCGATCGCATTGGAACCACATTCAAAGCATGACTCAAGGATTCTGGAAACGATGGCACACAGAGTACCTCACAACCCTACAGGAGCGCCCGAAATGGCAGCGAGCTAACACCAACATCAAACTTGGAGACTTAGTGGTCATAAAAGAACCTAATCTTCCGCCAACAAAGTGGGTATTGGGACGAATTGAATCTGTCAACCCTGGCGCCGATCAACACGTACGAGTCGCCACTGTGAGAACTTCAACCGGAACATTGGTTCGCCCTATTTCAAAACTTGCGCTTCTACCGATGTCCTGAAACTCGTTCCAGGGGGGCCAGGATGTTTGGGACTAAACAAATCGTCAATTACATATTATCTATATCAACTTAATCATATCAACTTAACTTAACTTCCCTTCATATGTAAATTGAAATGAAATCAATCTTTAAATTGTTTACATTATACTCGTATGAGTACTTGCATATTTTTGTTTCTAATTTAACGTAACCTACAAAATTAACCTATTGTTTGATATTTGCTTGAATTTAATTCATTGTGCTAATGCCTTATCAATCACTTAAATCTGTAATCAATGCTTTTGATTAGTGGTCAGCGATGTTATGTCTGCATGCACAGCATCTTAATACATAATACATGTTCGATTGCCCTCCCAATGTCGCAATGGCTTACAACAACAATTAGTTGTTGTGTAAAGTAGTGGGTGGACAATAGAACCATGATGGTGTCATACGATCGATCTTGCTTTTTCTCTGTCACTTGGATTACAACCGCTGCAGGCATCACATCTTCACCCTAAACTTAACAAAGCTAAATATCACTATTATAACATAACATTCGCAAAGAATTTGATTGTTTGATTTTCCCCAATAAAATTTGTAATTGCACATTATTTTCAATCTCGTTTTTTACTCAATATTGGTTCTATTGCAAATCTTCGTTTATCGCTCAACAACAGTATTTGGATGGATAGTGTCAGGTGCCTGTATCACTGAGGGAAGCAGAAGCTGCAACTTAATACGAGTACACAGGGCTTCGGAGGACTCGTTCTCCAACCTTGAAAAGTTGGTAGCAAAATTCTGGAACATGGAAGAAATATCTAGCAGATCGCGCCTCACACCTGACCAAGAAATTTGTGAAGGACATTTTAAGAAAAATCTTTGCATCCTCCCGAATGGTAAACTTTCCGTACGGCTTCCTTTCAAGGATAGCCCATCGCAGTTAGGTTTCTCATTAGACGCAGCTAAGGAAAGATTTTTTCTGCTAGAGCGTAGGCTGGACAAAAACTTGGAGCTGAAAAAGGAACATTTAAAATTCATTGAGGAATATATAAAACTGTGAGGGCAGTTTTTGACGCTTCGTGTAAGACGACTACTTCTTTGTCACTCAATAATTTGCTGATGGTAGGCTCTAATGTACAGGAAGAAATGTACTCAATTATATTGCGATTTAGGAGTCACGAATTTGCCTTAACAGGAGATATACAAAAAATGTATCGTCAAATTGAAATTGACCCCAATGACCGACGGTTTCAGCTAATTCTCTGGAGGTTCAACTCGTCAGAAAGGCTTAATACTTCTTGCCTTAATACTGTCACTTACGGAACTGCAGCTGCACTATTTTTAGCCACGCGCAGTCTTAAAGAAATCGGTCTTAGGAGTAAAGTTTCAAACCCCCTCGGAAGTAAAATAATTTTGACAGATTTTTATGTTGACGATCTTATTACGGGCGCTGAATCTATAGCAGAATTAAAGAAAATTCAAGAGGAAGTAACTTATATATTAGGTTTAGCGCACTTTGAGTTACACAAATGGCATTCAAATGCTTCATTGAAGCCGGCTACAAAGACAACAAGGGTAGAATTTAAACCAAATGAAACTGAAACAACCAAAATGCTCGGCATTGAGTGGAATCCGAAAGAGGATGTTTTTAACTTCTTTTATAAAGACTTGGTTTCACTAACCAATTCAACAAAGTGCTCTTTTCTGTTCAAAACCGCAATCGCTAAATTGACTAGAGCTTTGTGGGTGCCCAGTTGCTAGCCAAATTGTGGCAAAGGGTTAAAAATTCTTTGAAAGCGGAGTTTGAAAAAGTATATTTTTGGGTCGATTTCGAAATAGTTTTGTATTGGATTGCGTCTCCATCAAATTTGTTCGACACATTTGTGGCCAATAGGGTTAGCGATATTCAGAGCTTAACTTCAAATGTTTGCTGGAAACATGTCAGATCGGAAAACAACCCCGCAGATTTAATATCTCGTGGAAGCCTAGTTGAGGATTTGAAAGCGTCAATTTGGTTCCAAGGTCCGGAATTCTTAAAAAATTCTTTGAAGAATTGGCCGAAAAATTTAAAATTTAACAAAACTACAATCGACACTTCACTTCTGGATAAAAAAAAAAAAAAAAACATGTTTTCGTCTGTGCGGTAGTAAGTGTCGAGTTTATGGAAATTCTTAACAAATATAGCAGCTTCATGAAAGCCATTGGAGTTGTAGGACACATATTGCGCTTTTGCAAGATAGCTAAAGGCCAAAAAGATAGCTAAAGACTTACAAGGAAAATCATTATCTGCAGAGGAGCTGGACGAGTCAATGATCGCAATCGTGTGGTGCATACAACAGAGATGTTTTCCAGCAGAAATGGCTCAAATAACTACAAAAAAGGAAAATCGGTTCTCGAAGGGCATAGAGAAATTGTGTCCATTTTTAGACATCGTTGCTAACAGAGCATTGCTTCCATTGCATGGAATCCAAAACTAAATTCCCAGTACTCTTACCAGGGGACAACGCGTTTGTGAAAGAGTATGTGCGATATTGTTTTTTTCAGTTTTAAATGCATTTTATTTTCTTAAACATTAACTCTGACATACTAACAAAAAATGCTTAAATGCTAGCTTAAAATTACTTAACAATCTTATACCAACTTACTGACCCCACACAAGCACTCTAATCTTCTCTAAATTCTTATATCTATGCCTTTCGACTTTTTTTACATCTTACTTAGAAATATTTATTTTATATGCTTAAAGCTAAGAAAAAACAATTTGTTAACAAAAACTTAGCATATGGACATTTTTTTTATTTTTTATAAAAACTTAATATCTAACTTAAAATAAACCTTAGTCTACCTAACCTACATACACAATACACAGATAGAGACACAAAGAAATTATGCACCATAATATACATACGAGGGCGGGTCAATAAGTCCGTGACTTTTGGAATAAAACACAGATTTTTTGATAAAAAAATAATTTTATTTTTCAACGTAGTCTCCCTTGAGCTCTATACACTTTGTCCAACGCTTCTCCAATTTTGTTATCCCTTCCAAAAAAAATGATTTGTCGAGGTCCTCAAAATAGGCCTTTGTTTGCGAGATGACTTCATCATTGGAGTCAAATCTTTTTCCACCAAGCCATTTCTTCAGGTTTGGGAACAAGAAGTAGTCGCTCGGAGCCAAATCTGGAGAATAGGGTGGATGAGGGAGCAATTCATAGCCCAATTCATGGATTTTTGCCATGGCAACTGCACATGTGTGCACCCTTGCATTGTCTTGGTGGAAAAGAACTTTTTTCTTGGCCAAATGAGGTCGGTTTTTTTTCAAATCGTCATTGAATCGGTCCAATAAGTTGGCATAATATTCCCCATTGATTGTTCTTCCCTTTTGAAGGTAGTCAATGTGGATTATCCCGCGTGCATCCCAAAAAACAGTCGCCATAACTTTATTGGCTGACAAACCCACCTTGACCTTCTTTGGCGCCGATTCACCCTTAGAAACCCACTGTTTTGACTGTTGTTTGTTCTCTGGTGTGTTGTGATGGATCCATGTTTCGTCCACGGTTACAAAACGTATATTAGTATATATCTTTGTATATATCAATACATGTATATATTCCTTAAATGCTATCCTAAACTTATGTAAGCTGGACATCGTTATTTACAAGTAAATAGCTTGGTCAGCTCTGCCATATTAGTGAGGCTGGTCCCTAATTAACGGAAACAACGACGAAACATCTTCTCCATCATTCAACCACCAGAAATGCTGGTGCTGCCGAACGACCTCCCTCTTATTGCGATTCACCACTGCCCTACTGAACCACAGACGATCCATACTGCCGTGTGCGACGTCTCTGTTGTAGTTGAGTCGCCTGTCCCCAGCTGTCCGAGCGACATGGAAGATTAATGGGACCGCTGATCTATCCTGGAACAACCCTATTTGATAAGAGATCGAGGAAGAGGAATACTTCCGGTGGAACGAAGCCGTTAGAGCGCACACTCTCGTGGTAAAGGTAATTAGCGTAGTAAGCCCCAGATATCAGGTTATTCGTAGAGGTCATTGCTCTTGCAATGTGCCTTCGAGTCAGCTTAATTACGAAGTTGTCCACTCGTATTAGGTTCGCCCTGTTGTAAAGGACATCATTAGGATACAATTTCTTGTACTCCGTCTCTGGTGTTCTGTACAAGCGAAGGCAAGCCCTCTCAAACACCAGAATCTTGTCCATTAAACTTCTTTGTACATTCAACCACTCGGGACAACCAAATACCAGCTTGGGCCTGATAAGGGCCATCTAGCAGATTACCATTACCCTCGCATCGAGTTGGCTGCTATAAAACAGTTTCTTTGTAAGGGCAAAAGCGCCTTTAGCTCTGGCCAGAGCAGCATCTACATTTTTGCCAAAATACAGAAACTGATCTAGCCAGATTCCAAGGTATCTTTGTCTCCAGACAAAGGCGTCCTAAAGAGAATGGTTTCCGACTTCTGAGAGTGGATTTTCAACTTCCAGTCATCTCTAGTCAGTTAGTTTATAGAAAAGACCCTCTAACCGTACGGTGTCGAAGGCCAGTACATTGTTTTTTGCCTTTATTCCATTGGATATCTGACACCAGTTTAGATGCGGCATGTGAGATATCATGTCCCGCCTTAAAACCGAATTGATTATCCGGAACTTTATGCTTGTCCTCAACCCACCTAGACAGAGCTCTATTGATTATCAATCTATTGATTGATTTTTTCAAAAACCTTATTGATATTCGGTAGGAGACTTATCGACCGCAGATTCGCCGGATTGGATATATCCTTCCCCTTTTTGGGGATAGGTTGAACCACCGCCGTTTTCCAATGCGCTGGATAATGTGCATTATTCATTGCATTATTAAACAGGGTGGTGTAAATGTCCACAGCTTCTAGAGGAAGATGTCGAAGCACGATGTTCGGAATACCATCGGTCTCCACTGATTTCTTAACTCTGATTGTGTCGAAGATCTCATGGAGTCCTTCCTTCCCTCTCTGGCAATTACATTATTTGCCATATTTTTGTCGCTAAACCGGGTGAAACAAGAGCCGTTGGATCGCCAATTCTCTGCTTTATTTCAGTTGTGCAACAAGACGCGATTGTCCAGGTCATAATTAGGGCCAATGATATCAATGACCTTGTATACTTCTTGGAAAGTCGCCCCTATGGTCTCAAACTTCTCCTGTGGATCCTTGATTACCAAGTAGTCGTCATTATCAGCGGCCTCATTTGGATCAATACCTGCTATCGTCAGTAACCGTTCGTTGTCTTTTGTCCGGGCTATTCTAAGACGTCATTTTGATTTTTTCTCCGAAATAGTTTATTTATTTTCGGGAACATATTGAGGTTGCAGGTGTTTACAGCCCGAAACTTGTTGTTATAATACAAACTTACAGAAATTTTGTAATTCCCTTTTATTAACGTTTGAAGGTTTTTAATCGACGACTTCAGTGTTGTAATCTGCGGGTCTTGTCTGTCAGTTAACTGCCAAGGTTTGCTCCACTATGTGCGTACCGACATGTGTTGAGTTAGGCAGCAGCGCGTAGACCTGGTCCACCCGCTTGGCCTGTTCTTGTACCTGCTGTTGCAGCTGAGCCATCTGTCCTTGGATTGCGAGCAAGACGGCCAGCGTGTTAGGTGCAGCTTCCGTTGTTCTCGTCATTGGCGCCGGAGAAGCAACAGTCGCTTGCTGTGCCGTAGTCCCCCTACCTGGCGACATTTGAGCGTAGGAAATTTGGGACATGACGGCTGTTGTTTAAAGCTTAACAGGTGAACGTTTAACCTCCGCCTTCTGCTACCGAGCCAGTTTTGTTCGCTTCAAACTCCGTTTCTCCCGCCTGGCTCTAGCTGTGGTAAATGGCTTCATTCCCACAAACCTGAGTCCTTAGCACTCCTTCTCTTTGAGCAGTGCCAGGATCTTCTCAGGATCAGAAGACGGTTCCAACCCCTTCAGTAGCATCCATTGACGCTTTTCACACTTCGGTGTGAATGAGTAGTGCTTCGTCGTCGTTTCTTGTAAGAGCTCTTTCCCTTTCGCGTAGCCCTCCACTGCATTACAGTGGATGGCATGACGATCGTTCCCCAATCTCTTAATGTTAAAATTATTGTCAATGACCAACTTACATAGGTCTTTGGTTGCATTTACTTCTAATTTATAGGTATTGATAGGAGGCACCTTCTCCTTCTTCTGCTGCTGCGGCTGCTGCTGTTGCTGTTGGTGCTGTTGCTGCTGCTGCTGGTGTTGTTGCTGCTCCTTCTGCTTTTTCAGCTGCTGTTGTTTTTGCAGCTGTTGCTGTTTCTGCTGCTGCTGGTTTTGTTGTTGCTGCAGTTTTTTTGCTGCTCTTGTTCTTGGGAGCTTTCTGCTTGCAATTGCTCCATCTGCCTGCGTGCAGTTTGCTTTTGCTTAATAGCAAGCACTTTTTCTTCCAGCTTTTGTATGCTGCTGTTAATGTTATTTGTTAGTTCTTCCTCATCTTCCGACTCAGATGCCGCTAGAGAGGCAAAGTTTTTATTGCCCCCTCAAACTGGACTTCAGCAGAGATTTACCTTAACGCATCATCTGATTGTGTTTTGGTTTGTTGTGTTAAAGTGGGACTTATTTTCTTTTTCGTTAAATTAGGAGGGGTTGTCAATCTCTTCCTCCTTTTGATGGCTTTCGCCACGGCACCGACAACAGTAATGTTGCCTTTTGCAACTCCCACTATGGGAATAGTGGAACGCACTCCACCATCCATCACGTGGTTTCTTTCCTTATTATATGTGGGTTTTGTTTTAATATTATTATATGTATATATTTACACAATTTGAGGAGACAAAAAAGTTCCCAGTTTGACCCGGGATCCGAACCCGTGTCCCACAATTCGATAACTGACGCCAGTTCAGTCAGTTTTTCAGTTTATATGCATTTTTATTTTTATCACTTAAATAGAGTTGGGGTGGCCGTGGTGTAGTGGTAGTAGCAAACGCTTCGGGTCGTTCATAGACCTCGATAAGGGACAGACGTGTTTCGGCTTTTGTTTGAAATAGTGAATCCGACAAAAAAGACATTTGACGATTTTCATATAGGGCTCCGGTTAGCCCAGTGGTAGTGTGCCCGGTTAACAAGGCAAGGGTTACGGGTTCGACTCCGGGTCGAATAAAATATATCTTTCACTCTTTTTTTTTTTCTTTTTTCCTTTAAATTGTTAATTGAAAAATAAATAAAGTGGTAAACAACATCACGCGATGGAATCTGGTGAGCGGCCCGCTAGGCCAAGAACGGAACCACCAGAAAAATCAGGCGATGAATAGGCAACTACTTCCAACCAAACAGTTGTAGCAGCCGAATCTAAAATGAAGAGAAGGAGGAGGCTAAGGCCAATTCCCAACTTGGTAAAGCGCCCCTCCCTTTCAACGTCCACAGAGAAGCTGCCTGGTGGATCGCGGGAAGGGGTGCGCTCGACGACAACGGCAGCAGATAATACACGCTCTAGGCAAGATTCTGACGACTATTCATATGTCTCAGAGGGTGGTGAAGGTCACTACCTCGGTGATAACAGCTTCGCATCTTTGGCGCCTTCCGAATCGGAAGATGAAGACGAAGAAGTGGCATCTTTAAATAGCAGTATCAAAATGCTAGAACAAAGGGTATTAGCCATAAAAGAGAAACAAATGGCAAGAAGAATGAGGGAAGCACAAGAGTACTCCCAAAAGCAAGACCAACAGCAACAGCAGACGCAGCAAGCCCAGAAGCAGTCCGTACAACAACATTTAAAAATGAAAACGAACACAAAAACATCTGTGCAACAACAACACCAAAAAAAACAAAATAAACTCCAGCCACAACAACAAGAGCAGCCACCACAATCGCAACAGCAACAACAACAACAGCGGCAGCAGCAACAAGAACAACAACTGAAGCAGCAACAACAACAAAAGCAGCAGCAGCAAGAACAACAACAACCGCAGCAGAAACAACAAAATACTACAAAGCAAAGAGTTCCACCTATAAACACATATAAGATGGAACTAAAGGAAACCATTGAACTATGTAAGTCGGCCATAGGCAATAATTTTTTTGTTAAAAGACTTAGTTTAGATAGGCACGCGATCCATTGCAATACAGTGGAGCGCTATCATAAAATTAAAAACTTGTTAAGGGATTCGACGACGGAGTTCTTCTCCTTCACACCGAAAGGTGAAAAGCTGCAGACAATGCTGCTGGGGGGGTTAGAACCGTCGACTGATCCGGAGGAGCTCCTTGCACTGCTGAAAGAGAAGGAGTGCGAAGAGCTCAAATTCGTAGGGGTTAAGCCATTCGTCACGGCTAGAGCCAAAAGGGAGAAGCGGAAACTACCGTTCTTCCTGGTTCAGCTGAGTCCCAACAGCAAACTGGATGGTCTAAGGAGCATTAAAGTCCTAGACTACCAGGTTGTACACTGGGAAAAATTAAAGAGGAGCGAAAACATTTTACAATGTGTTCGTTGCCAAAGGTTCGGGCACGCCGCGTCGAACTGCGAAATGCAGCCTCGATGCGTGAAGTGCGGAAAGAACCACAAGTCCGAGGAATGCGCTCTAGGCAAGGACGGAGCGTCAGAAAAAAGCCAACTCTCTTGCGCGTTATGTAGGAACACGGGACACACCGCAAATTATCGGGGTTGTCCCAAATTCCAATATATCAAAAGAGTAAATCTGGCTCGGCAGCAGAAAGTGGAAATTAAACGTCCACTCGTGCAGACACAAACACCAGCCGTTACTCCCCACGTTACCTACGCCCAAATGGCGGCAGGTAGGGGAAATACGGTACAACAACCAAAGGTAGCTTCTCAGGCCCCAGCACCTCCAGTCGTAATGGGTACGTACATGGCGGAGCAAACTCTGAAGATCCTTGCTGTGAATGTTAATTCACTGAAGAGGTTCGAACGACGAGCCGCACTATTTAAGTTGCTTAAAGACCAAGCCCCTGATGTGCTTTTGGTTAGCGAAACTAAGCTCACCAAGAGACACAAAATGAGGCACAAAAGATATAAAATAGTACGGAGAAACCGACCCAACTCCATTCAGGGAGGAGGCGTTGCGATTTTCGTACGAAAAGGTATACGTTTTAAAAGAGTATACAGTCGTGTAGTACGTAGGTTCCAGGTGCTGGAAGCATGCATCGTGTATATCCCTCTCCGCAGTGGAAAGCGGTTATACATGGTGTCTGTTTATGCACCCAAAGCTACTCAATCCACCTTATTCATCTCAGAGCTCGAGACACTTTTTCGATTTCTGAGGCTGGAATTGGAAGACAACTATTTTATTATCGGCGGAGATTTCAACGCCAAACATAGTGATTGGGGAAATAATACACCAAATACTAGAGGGAACCTACTATTCAATTGGTGGGGTCAACACAGTGTTATGTATCGACTCGGCCTTAAGGCGACGGATAGTCCGTCGTTTCCTAGACACGGGTCCTATTTGGATCTCCTGCTGTTCGACACACGAATACACCTGACATGCACAAACCAACAAACCATAAACTGTCTACGCACTTTTGTGTTTGACAGTGACCATTGCGGACTCAGTACCGAAATAACCGTTCCGAACGAAGCTGCGGAATTGGACGAGTTTGTTCAAAGGCATTTCTACAATTATAGTAGGGTGCGTTGGACACACTTCTCCAGAACAATGACGAGAGCACTCTCCTCGAATTCGCTCTACCCACCGTCCAATAGAAATCTGTCAAACGAGGAGATTGACAGATATCTAAATCTAATGGACGAGACAATTAAACGAACAATGGACAAAACGATACCTCGGTATCAATACACTGACAACGAAGACTTATTCCGCAACGCAACCATTGACGCACTGCACCGACATAAAAGTAGGCTGTTGTCAAGGCTAAAAACCTTGTACAGACAGTTTACTGACAGACACAACCCGGAGATTATGACGCTTAAGTCGTCGATCAAAAACCTCCAAGTATTGATAAAAGAAAATTACAGAACATCTGTAAGTTTGTATTGGAACAACAAAATTCGGGCTGTAAACACCAGCAACCCGAATATGTTCCCGCAAATAAATAAAATATTTCGGAGGAAAGATCACAACGACCTTTCGTGTCTTAAAATCGCCCGAACGACGGACAACGAGAACATACTTATAGCAGCAGGCATCGATCCAAATGAGGCTGCTGATGATGACAACTTCTTTGTGATCGAGGATCCGCAGGAGAAGGTAGAGGCTATAGGAGCGACTTTCCAGGAAGTATATAAGGCGAATGACATCATTGGCCCGAACCACGACCTGGAAAATCGAGTCCTTGTGCACAATTTCTACCTTCGAAATGAAATAATGAATTGGCGATTCGAGAGCTCGGGTTTCACCCAGTTCAGTGACGAGAATATGGCAAATAATGTCATCACCAACGATAGGGTACTACCCCCGTTCATTTCGAAGGAAGAGCTCCAAACGATCTTCGAATCACTTAGAAGTAAGAAATCAGTGGGAACCGATGAAATACCGAACATTGTGCTTCGACATCTCCCTCTAGAAGCGGTCGACATTTATACCACCCTGTTTAATAATGCAATGAATAATGCACATTATCCAGCGCATTGGAAAACGGCGGTGGTACATCCCATCCCCAAAAGGGATAAAGACACTTCCAATCCGGCGAATCTCCGCTCGATAAGTCTTCTTCCAAACATCAGTAAGGTGTTCGAGAAGGTGATCAATAGAGTCCTGACTAAGTGGGTCGAGGACAAACATATAGTTCCGGATAATCAATTCGGTTTCAAGGCGGGGCATGATGTTATTCATGCTGCGTCTAAACTGGTTTCTGATATCCAATGGAACAAAGGCAAGAATCAGTGCACTGGTGCCTGCCTGATTGACTTGGAAAAAGCCTTCGATACCGTATGGTTAGAGGGACTCTTTTTCAAGCTGGACAGGTTGGGCATTAGTAAACCACTGCTGTATATTCTTTTTGATATGCTCTCTAGTAGACAGTTCATCGTGAAAAATGGCGATGTGACTTCTGTTGGAACATTTAACATTAAAAACGGTCTGCAACAAGGTGCGGTAAATTCACCGACCCTATTCAACATTTACACAAGTGATCTGATAGGTTCACTTCACCATGCCATAACGTACGCAGACGACTTAATCGCGTACAGAACAGGTCCAAAGATTGAGGTCATTAATATACTCTTGCAACGTGACTTCGATAAAATTAAACGATATTGCGATGACTGGAAGTTGAAAATCAACTTTCAGAAGTCGGAAACCATTTTGTTTAGGACGCCTTTGTCTGGGGCCTCTAGGGATACCAGAAAGAATTGGCGAAAGTTCTCGATCGTGGGGCAGCATGGGCAGCCACTTGGTTGTCGAAATGTAGTCAGATACCTTGGGATTTGGCTGGATCAATATCTGTATTTTAACAAACATATAGATGTTGCTCTGGCCAGAGCCAAAGGTGCTTTTGCCCTTACAAAGAGACTGTTTTATAACAGCCAACTCGATGCGAGGGTAAAGGTTATCTGCTACATGGCCCTTATCCGGCCTATGCTTGTGTTTGGATGTCCCGTGTGGTTCAACGTAAGAGCAAGTTTATTGGAAAAGATTCGGGTGTTTGAGAGGGCTTGTCTCAGGACTTGTCTTCGCCTATACAGAACACCAGAGTCTGAGTACATAAAATTCTATCCTAATGAGGTCTTGTACAATAGGGCGAACCTAATAAGAGTGGACAATTTCGTCATTAAGTTGACTCGAAGGCACATTGCAAAAGCAATGACCTCATCGAACAACCTGATCTCCGGGGCTTACTACCCTAATTATATGTATCATGAGAGAGTTCGCTTTGACGGCTTTATTCCTCCAGAAGCGTTCCTCTACCTAGATATGAAAGGTCTGATCCAGGACAGATTGGCGGTGCCGCTAATCTTCCACGTTGCTCGAACAGCTGCGGACAGGCGACTCAACTACGACAGAGACGTCGCACATGGCAGTGCGGAGCGTCTCCGGTTCAGTAGGTCGGTAGGGAGTCGCGACATGAGGGATGTTGCTCGGCAGCACCAACAATTCTGGTGGCTAGATGAAGGAGGGGAAGTCTCGTCGTCGAATTCCTCCAGTTCTACGTAGCTCCATAGGGAGCAAAGTCGGTCTTCTGCATATTTTTTTTTTTTGTAGCCGTGGCCGGCTTACATAGTTTTAGGTAGAATTAGGGTAGTTTTAAGAAAAAAAAAAAAAAAAAAAAAATCACAAAAAAAAAATCACAAAAAAAAAACAAAAAGAAAAAAAAATATTAGAACAGAGGTGGGTAACACGCTCTAAAATATGGTATAGGATTAGATAGTTTAAGTAGGATTAAGTAGGTTAAGATATAGTTGTAAATAGTTTATACGTTTAGTTTTAAGTTTTATATTATAACAAAAAGTCCATATACTAAGTTTTGCTACTTAAAGTTTATTTTCTTAGTTTTAGTTTTAATAAATGTAAAACAAAAATAAAAATAGTCTGTAAGGAACGTCGAAAGACATAGATTAAGTATTATGTTTAACTTAGAGTGCCCGCATGGGGCCAGTAAGATAGAATAAGATTATTTGTAAGTTATTTAAGCTAATATTTAAGCATTTTTTGTCTAGCTGTAAGTGTCAATGAATTCCAAAAATAAAAATGCATATAAAATGAAAATGAATGTGCCCGGTTACCAAGCCAAGGGTTACGGGTTCGACTCCGGGTCGTATAAAATATATCTTTCATTCTTTTTTTCTTTTTTTTCCTTTAAATTGTTAATTGAAAAATAAATAAAGTGGTAAACAACATCACGCGATGGAATCTGGAGAGCGGTCCGCTAGACCAAGAGCGGAACCACCAGAAAAATCGGGCGATGAACTGGCAACTAGTTCCAACCAACCAATAGTAGTAGCTGAATCGAAGATGAAGAGAAGGAGGAGGCTAAGGCCAATTCCTAACTTGGTAAAGCGCCCCTCTCTTTCAACGTCCACTGAAAAGCTGCCTGGTGGATCGCAGGAAGGGGTGCGCACAACGACAACGGCAGCAGATAATTTAAGCTCTAGGCAAAATTCAGACGACTATTCGTATGTCTCAGAGGGTGGTGAAGGTCACTATCTCGGTGATAACAGCTTCGCGTCTTTAGCGCCTTCCGAATCAGAAGATGAAGATGAAGAAGTGGCATCCTTAAGTAGCAGTATCAGAATGCTAGAACAAAGGGCACTAGCCATAAAAGAGAAACAAATGGCAAGAAGAAAGAGGGAAGCACAAGAGTACTCCCAAAATCAAAATCAACAGCAACAGCAGACGCAGAAAGCCCAGAAGCAGTCCATACATGAACATCTAACAATGAAAACGAACACAAAAACATTAGTGCAACAACAACACCAACAAAAACAAAAGCAATTCCAACCACAACAACAAAAGCAGTTCCAGCCACAACAACAAAAGCAGCCAAAACAATCGCAACAACAGCAACAACAACAGCGGCAGCAGCAACAAAAACAACAACAGAAGCAGCAACAACAACAACAGCAGTAGCAACAACAACAACAGCCGCAGCAGAAACAACAAAACACTACAAAACAACGAGTTCCACCTATGAACATATATAAGATGGAACTAAAGGAAACTATAGAACTGTGGAATTTACGGAAAGGTTTAAATAAAAATTCGTCTTAAAATTACTCTAAACTCTTTATTATTCCAACTAATTTACTATATTTTAGGTTAACATTACCACGCGGCACGATCGAACAGAGAAAAGAAAAGAAAAGCATTTTTGCATGATGCCACAGCAGTATATATACTATCGCAGAAAATGAAAAATTTGTTAAGTGTGAGACAGTATGATCTTACAAAGATGAGAAAGCGAGTGTTACTAAAAGTTTAAGAAAGTACATTACGAACAAATAATTTTCTCATTATGCTTTCAAGATTAGGAGGTCGCCACATCACTCCCCCTCAAATTAGCTAAGTTTTAAACGATGCTTGAAAAGTTATGTTGATTTACTTATTTTTAGTTTAACCCTTCTTCCTGATCTGGTGGTGTATGAAGGTGTGTACTCTAGCTCGCGTGCGTTCTGCATGGAAGTTTTGTTGCATTTTGGGTTGTTGACGGCTATAGCATCAGTAAGTATGAAGGCTGTTTTGAGGCGGTCTATGGAAATGTTTACCTTGCGGTTGTTAACTCTCACCTTAAAGTGTTTGTGTCCGTGGTCGACAACCTCAAAAGGTCCGTCATATGGTTGTTGAAGGGGCGTTCTGACTGCATCATTTCGGACGAAAACGTGGCTGGCAGTTTGTAGACTGGGTTGAACGAAAATCTTGGCGTTGTCGTGCTGTGATGTTAAAGTTGGACGTAACTTGGATATTGAGCGACGTAAGTCCTTGACGAACTCTGTCTGATCATGAGTTTTCCGTTGACAGCCGAAAAATTCACCTGGTAGACGGAGTGACGATCCAAACAACATCTCTGCAGGCGTTGCTTTGATGTCATCTTTGTGTATAGATCGCAGTCCCAGGAGGATCGTAGGCAATACGCTGTACCAGTCATCCGTTTCGTAACAACGAATTGCAGTCTTTAATGCTCGATGCCATCGTTCGATTATCCCGTTGGATTGCGGATGATAGGGGGTTGTCCTCAGATGCTTGATGCCATAAAGGCGTGTGAGTTCCTTAAATATGTTGCTCTCAAATTGTCTCCCCTGATCGGTTGTTATACATAATGGAACGCCGTATCGTGATATCCAGCCAAATGCCAGGGATCTCGCAACGGTTTCGGCCGTAATGTCTGGGAGCGGAAATGCCTCGGGCCATCTCGAAAAACGGTTAATGCATGTGAGTATGTAGCGACAGCCCTGCGACGTCGGCAGTGGTCCAACCAAGTCGATGTTAATATGGTCGAATCGTGCTTGTGGTGGTAGATAGGAACCAAGTTGCGTTTTGTTGTGCTTCTGTACCTTGCTCCTTTGGCATTGTATGCAGTTTCTGACCACGACTGTAATGTCCTTTCGCATGTTAGGCCAAACATAACGCTCATGAACCATCTTAAACGTTGCCCTCCTACCTGGATGAGAGAGCCCATGCAGTGTTGTGATGATCGCAGTACGAAGTCTTCTCGGGATAATGGGTCGAATTTTGGTTGAACTAACATCGCAGTAGAGTGGTGTTTTACTCTCTGGAATTGCAAAAGATTTGACAATTAGTGATGTTGAAAGAAATTTACCTTCTTTGAGACTCTCGTTGAACTCTTCATCGTTAGCTTGCTCCGCAGCAATAGTTTGGGCATCGATCGGCATTTCTTTTTTGATTTCCATCATCCTGGATAGAGTGTCAGATACCGTATTATATTCGCCTTTGACATACCTCACGTCTGTGCTAAACTGTGATATGAAATCTAGCTGCCTAAGTCTCCTCGGTGATGCTTTCTCCGCGTTTTGCTTGAATGCGAAAACGAGCGGTTTGTGGTCGGTGTAAATGCAGAAAACTCGTCCCTCGATTAGGTGTCTAAAGTCATTCACTCCCTCGAATATTGCTAAGAGCTCGCGGTCATACGTGCTGTATTTTCGTTGTCCGTCTTTGAGTTTTTTGGAGAAGAATCCGAGGGGTTGGGACACTCCATCAACAACTTGGTGGAGGACGGCGCCTATAGCTCTATCTGAAGCGTCTGCACTGAGCGATAATGGTGCATTGATCGCTGGATGAGCTAAAAGTGTAGCCTGTGCTAAGTCGTTCTTGCACCGGTCGAAAGCTGCCTCCGCCTCTGGTGTCCACGCGATTAGGGTTGTATCATTTCTTTTGTTCCCCTTGATTAGATTTTGTAGGATCATCTGGTTGTTGACTGCCCGTGGGATGAAGGTTCGGTAGAAGTTGATCGTGGCAAGGAATCTTTTGAGTTCCTTCGCCATTATCGGTTTTCTGAAATCTTTAATGACTTTTACCTTGGCGTCGAGTGGTTTGATTCCCTCGTTGTTGATCTGATGACCGAGAAACTTTATTTCTCGCTGGCCGAGAACGCACTTTGAGGGGTTTATCGTAAGACCGTATTTCTTGAGACGTTGGAAAATCAATCTTAGATGCTGTTCGTGCTCTTCCTTGTTTGCTGATGCCACGCAGATGTCATCGATGTATCCGAATGCGAAGTCTTCTAATCCCCGCAGGACCTCATGTATGTGCCGCTGAAAAGTTTGGGCAGCATTGCGTAGTCCGAATGTCATATACATGAATTCGAACAAGCCGAAAGGTGTTGTTATGGCCGTTTTCGGGACGTCACAAGGCTCCACGGGGATTTGGTGGAATGCTCTGTCGAAATCTATCGTTGAAAACATCGTCTTGCCCTTCAAGTTATTGCGGAGATCCTGCACGTACGATATCGGATACCTGTCTGGTTTTGTGATGGCGTTTAAGTTGCGGTAATCACCGCATGGACGCCATTCTCCATTCGCTTTCCTGGTCATGTGTAGCGGGCTGGCCCAATTGCTATTGGAAGGACGGCAGATACCCTTTTCCATCATGTATCTAAACTCGACCTGAGCCGCTTTTAACTTTTCGGCATTGAGGCGACGGGGGCGAGCAAATACTGGAGGGCCATTCGTCTCGATGCAATGCGTGGTTTTTGTTGCTGCGACTTTGATTGGTTTTCTATTCGTTTGAAACAGTTCCTTGAACTCAGCTAGAATATGTGCAAAAGGACCATTAACATCGAATGCTTTAATACCAATTACCTCGTTCGCACGATATCCTGATGTTACTGTTTCAATTTTGGTGGTGGTATCTATTAACCGCTTACGCTTGAGGTCGATCACAATCCCAAAGTGACTGATGAAATCGGCTCCTATGATCGGTGTTGTGACTTCAGCAACAATGAATGTCCAAGTAAATGCACGTCTCAATCCTAAATCCACAGTCAGCTGTATTTGCCCAAAAGTTTTTATTTTGCTTCCATTTGCTGCGAAGAATGTTGTTTTCGAGGGGGAGAACCGATCACTGTACGAGGGTGGTACGACAGAAATGTCAGCACCGCTATCGATTAAGAATTTTCGCTTTGATATTGAATCGTAAACAACTAGTCTGAAGAGCTGTTGACCAATGTGTTGTTTACTAGCCGAAGCATTGGTCAACGTAGCGGGTTCTAGTTTTTTGATGCCGTTGTGAAAGAACACGGTTCACGACACTTTTTAGCATTTTTGCCGAATCGGCTGTGAAACCAGCAGACATCGTTGTTTCGTTTGGACTGATGAGGTGAATAAGCTTGACGGCGAGCACTTACACTTATGCTGCGATTGCGATAAGCACGTGTACTCATGTTGCTGCTCAATTCGTTTAGCTGGTGGCTGATATGTTGAATTTGTTGCCGTAGTTCTTGCAATGAAAATTCGTTCGACGATGTACATATTGAGTGTTGTTTCTCCTGTTGTGATGCGATGGAATTGATTGACATAGTGTGCGTGAAGTCTCCGATGTCCATAATTTTGTCTGCTAACTTTGAGAGTGCTGTTAATTCTTCACTGGAAGCTTGCAATATGGCACGGACCTGCGGTGGAAGTCGTTGCAACCATAAGGACTTAAGGAAATCGTTGTTTATTTGATTTCCACCTAAATCTTTAAGTTCGTTCAGAAGTTGTGATGGTCTTTTGTCGCCCAGGTCTACTTCTGAGAGCAGTTTTTTAATCTTTCGCTGCTCAGAATCTTCGAATCGTTCGATTATCAGTGCCTTTAAATTATCGTACTTGTTATCCGTGGGTGGATTTAAAACAGCATCGGAAACCTGTGTTAGCACTTGAGATTCAATTGCCCCAACTATCGCGTTGAATTTTGCAGAATCCCTCATGATTTTCGCAGTTTGAAATTGTGCTTCAATTTGCGCGAACCATATTTGGGGTTTTTCATGCCAAAATGGTGGAATTCGTATTCCTACTCTGGTGATCATCTCCGGCGAAGTCTCAAGTGGTGTGGATGGACTAGATGTATCGGTCTTCGATTCGTTTTCTTTTTGCATGTTGTAGGTGCGTGTTCAATATCACGTCGGGGTCACCAATTTGTGGAATTTACGGAAAGGTTTAAATAAAAATTCGTCTTAAAATTACTCTAAACTCTTTATTATTCCAACTAATTTACTATATTTTAGGTTAACATTACCACGCGGCACGATCGAACAGAGAAAAGAAAAGAAAAGCATTTTTGCATGATGCCACAGCAGTATATATACTATCGCAGAAAATGAAAAATTTGTTAAGTGTGAGACAGTATGATCTTACAAAGATGAGAAAGCGAGTGTTACTAAAGTTTAAGAAAGTACATTACGAACAAATAATTTTCTCATTATGCTTTCCAGATTAGGAGGTCGCCACAGAACTATGTAAGTCGGCCACAGGCAATAACTTTTTTGTTAAAAGACTTAGTTTAGATAAGCACGCGATCCATTGCAATACAGTGGAGCGCTATCATAAAATTAAAAACTTGTTAAGGGATTCGACGACGGAGTTCTTCTCCTTCACACCGAAAGGTGAAAAGCTGCAGACAATGCTGCTGAGGGGATTAGAACCGTCGACTGATCCGGAGGAGCTCCTTGCACTGCTGAAAGAGAAGGAGTGCGAAGGGCTCCGATTCGTCGGGGTCAAGCCTTTCACCACAGCCAGAGCCAAAAGGAAGAAGCGGAAACTACCATTCTTCCTGGTTCAGCTGAGTCCCAACAGCAAACTGGATGGTCTAAGGAGCATTAAAGTCCCTAGACTACCGGGTTGTACACTGGGAAAAATTAAAGAGGAGCGAAAACATTTTACAGTGTTTTCGTTGCCAAAGGTTCGGGCACGCCGCGTCGAACCACAAGTCCGAGGAATGCGCTCTAGGCAAGGACGGAGCGTCAGAAAAAAGCCAACTCTCTTGCGCGTTATGTAGGAACACGGGACACACCGCAAATTATCGGGGTTGTCCCAAATTCCAATACATCAAAAGAGTAAATCTGACTCGGCAGCAGAAAGTGGAAATTAAACGTCCACTCGTGCAGACACAAACACCAGCCGTTACTCCCCATGTTACCTACGCCCAAATGGCGGCAGGTAGGGGAAATACGGTACAACAACCAAAGGTAGCTTCTCAGGCCCCAGCGCCTAGAGCACCGGAACCTGTACCTGATATGCTGGCTATCTTGCTCTCCATTCAAGGGCAGATGGCTCAGCTTCAGCGTCAAATACAGGAACAAACTAAGCGGGTAGATCAAACATACGCGCTGCTGCCGGGCCTAACGCTCCTCCAGTCGTAATGGGTACGTACATGGCGGAGCAAACCCTGAAGGTCCTTGCAGTGAATGTTAATTCACTGATTAGGTTCGAACGAAGAGCCACACTGTTTCAGTTGCTTAAAGACCAAGCCCCTGATGTGCTCTTGGTTAGCGAAACTAAGCTCACCAAAGGACACAAAATGAGGCACCAAATGTACAAATAAGTACGGAGAAACCGACCCAACTCCATTCACGGAGGAGGTATACGTTTTAAAAGAGTATACAGTCGTGTAGTACGTAGGTTCCAGGTGCTGGAAGCATGCATCGTGCATATCCCTCTCCGTAGTGGAAAGCGGATATACATGGTGTCTGTTTATGCACCTAAGGCTACTCTATCCACTTTATTCATCTCAGAGCTCGAGACACTTTTTCGATTCCTAAGAACTACTGAGGGAAAATTGAGGGAGAACTACTTTATTATCGGCGGAGATTTCAACGCCAAACATAGCAATTGGGGAAATAATACTCCAAATACTAGAGGGAACCTACTATTCAATTGGTGGGGTCAGCACAGTATAATGTATCGACACGGCCTTAAGGTGACGGATAGTCCGTCGTTTCCTAGACACGGGTCCTATTTGGATCTCCTGCTGTTCGACACACGAATACACCTGACATGCACAAACCAACAAACAATAAACTGTCTACGCACTTTTGTGTATGACAGTGACCATTGCGGACTTAGTACCGAAATAACCGTTCCGAACGAAGCTGCGGAATTAGACGAGTTTGTTCAAAGGCATGCCTACAACTATAGTAGAGTGCGTTGGACACACTTCTCCAGAACACTGACGAGAGCACTCTCCTCGAATTCGCTCTACCCACCGTCCAATAGATATCTGTCAAACGAGGAGATTGACAGGTATCTAAAACTAATGGACGAGACAATTAAACGAACAATGGACAAAACGATACCTCGGTATCAATACACTGACAACGAAGACTTATTCCGCAAGGCAACCATTGACGCACTGCACCGACATAAAAGTAGACTGCTGTCAAGGCTAAAAACCTTGTACAGACAGTTTACTGACAGACGTAACCCGGAGATTATGACGCTAAAGTCGTCGATCAAAAATCTCCAAATATTAATAAAAGAAAATTACAGAGCATCTGCAAGTTTGTATTGGAACAACAAAATTCGGGCTGTAAACACCAGCAACCCGAATATGTTCCCGCAAATAAATAAAATATTTCGGAGGAAAGATCACAACGACCTTTCGTGTCTTAAAATCGCCCGAACGACATACAACGAGAACATACTTACAGCAGCGGGCATAAATCCAAATGAAGCTGTTGATGATGACAACTTCTTTGTGATCGAGGATCCGCAGGATAAGGTAGAGGCTATAGGAGCGACTTTCCAGGAAGTATACAAGGCGAATGACATCATTGGCCCGAACGACGACCTGGAAAATCGAGTCCTTGTGCACAATTTCTACCTTCGAAATGAAATAATGAATTGGCGATTCGAGAGCTCGGGTTTCACCCAGTTCAGTGACGAGAATATGGCAAATAATGTCATCACCAATGAAATGGTACTACCACCGTTCATTTCGAAGGCAGAGTTCCAAACGATCTTCGAATCACTTAGAAGTAAGAAATCAGTGGGAACCGATGAAATACCGAACATTGTGCTTCGACATCTCCCTCTAGAAGCGGTGAACATTTATACCACCCTGTTTAATAATGCAATGAATAATGCATATTATCCAGCGCATTGGAAAACTGCGGTGGTACGTCCCATCCCCAAAAGAGATAAAGACACTTCCAATCCGGCGAATCTCCGGTCGATCAGTCTCTTTGCCCTTACAAAGAGACTGTTTTATAACAGCCAACTCGATGCGAGGGTAAAGGTTATCTGCTACATGGCCCTTATCAGGCCGATGCTTGTGTTTGGATGTCCCGTGTGGTTCAACGTAAGAGCAAGTTTATTGGAAAAGATTCGGGTGTTTGAGAGGGCTTGTCTCAGGACTTGTCTTCGCTTATACAGAACACCAGAGTCTGAGTACATAAAATTCTATCCTAATGAGGTCTTGTACAATAGGGCGAACCTAATAAGAGTGGACAATTTCGTCATTAAGTTGACTCGAAGGCACATTGCAAGAGCAATGACCTCATAGAACAACCTGATCTCCGGGGCTTACTACCCTAATTATATGTATCATGAGAGAGTTCGCTTTGACGGCTTTGTTCCTCCAGAAGCGTTTCTCTACCTAGACATGAAAGGTCTGATCCAGGACAGATTGGCGGTGCCGCTAATCTTCCACGTTGCTCGAACAGCTGCGGAAAGGCGACTCAACTACGACAGAGACGTCGCACATGGCAGTGCGGAGCGTCTCCGGTTCAGTAGGTCGGTAGGGAGTCGCGACATGAGGGATGTTGCTCGGCAGCACCAACAATTTTGGTGGCTTATGGGAGGAGAGGAAGTCTCTTCGCCGAATTCCTCTGGTATAATATAGCAAAGTCGGCTAGCCTAATTATTTAGTCATGGCCGGTTTACATAGATTTAGGTAGTATTAGGGTAGACATAAGAGAAAAAAATAAAAAAATAAAAATTAAAAAAAAAATTTAAAAATAAAAAAAAAAATAAAAAAAATTATATAAGAACTTAGATGGGTAACAACTTCTCTAAAAGAAGGGGTAACATTCTAGGAAATAAAAATATAAAAAATAAAATTAAATTGTAAGATATATACGATAAGTTAGTTTAAGTAGGTTAAGTAGATTAAGTAGGTTAAGATTTATTTATAGGTAGATAGTTTATAAGTTTTAGTTTTTAAGATTTTATAAAAAAGAAAGTCCGTATACTAAGTTTTTGCAGTAAATAAAATTGTTTTCTTAGTTTTAGTCTAAATAAATATAGAAAAAAAAAATAAAAAAGTTGTAATCGTACGAAACGTCGAAAGACATTAAATAAGTATTATGTTTAATTTAGAGTGCCCGCATGGGGCCAGTAAGTTAGAATAAGATAATTGTAAGTTAATTAAGCTAATTTTTAAGCGTTTTTTTGTATAGCGTATAAGTAATAATGAATTGAAAATAATAAAAATGCATTTAAAATGAAATGAATGTAGCAAACGCTTCTCACTCGGAGGGTCCAGGTTCGAATCCTGCCCGTGGCAAGTCAGTTTTTCATTGTGTAATTGGAACAGAAAAATTCTGCGTGTGAAGGCATAACACTGACACGTAGATTTGGCTGTTGTAGAGTTTCAAGCACAGAAAAGAAAAATACTGGAAATTACACCTCGAATCACTCTGAGTGAAGAAAAAACTCTCCGTCCTATTCGGACTCCCACCCCTGGAGAGCAAACATAGAAACCAAACACACCTGAGTTTCAAACCACTACAATAATCTTATACTAACTTTCTGGCCCCGTGCGGGCACTCTAAGTTAAACCTAACATTTAAACTCAGTCGTTCGCATATCTCTGCAGAGAAAAGACGTGTTTCGGCTTTTTCTAAAGTAAAATAAAAATAGTGATTGTTTTTATAACAAATTAGTTGCACTTTCGTTAACTGACTCGGTAGCTCGGCGATTAGCGGCGTTTGCCATTGGCGATTCGAGAGCTCGGGTTTCACCCAGTTCAGTGACGAGAATATGTCAAATAATGTCATCACCAATGAAATGGTACTACCACCGTTCATTTCGAAGGCAGAGCTCCAAACGATCTTCGAATCCCTTAGAAGTAAGAAGTCAGTGGGAGCCGATGAAATACCGAACATTGTGCTTCGACATCTCCCTCTAGAAGCGATGAACATTTATACCATCCTGTTTAATAATGCAATGAATAATGCACATTATCCAGCGCATTGGAAAACGGCGGTGGTACATCCCATCCTCAAAAGGGATAAAGATACATCCAATCCGGCGAATCTGCGGTCGATCAGTCTCCTTCCAAACATCAGTAAAGTATTCGAGAAGGTGTTCAATAGAGTCCTGACTAAGTGGGTGGAGGACAAACATATAGTTCCGGATAATCAAGTCGGTTTCAAGGCGGGGCATGATGTTATTCATGCTGCGTCTAAACTGGTTTCTGATATCCAATGGAACAAAGGCAAGAATAAGTGCACTGGTGCCTGCCTGATTGACTTGGAAAAAGCCTTCGATACCGTATGGTTAGGGGGACTCTTTTTCAAGCTGGACAGGTTGGGCATTAGTAAACCACTGCTGTACATTCTTTTTGATATGCTCTCCAGTAGACAGTTCATCGTGAAGAATGGTGATGTGACTTCTGTTGGAATATTTCAAATTAAAAATGGTCTTGAGCAAGGCGCGGTCAATTCACCGATCCTATTTAACATTTATACAAGCGACTTGATAGGTTCACTTCCCCATACTATTACGTACGCAGACGATTTGATAGCGTACAGAACAGGTCGAAAAATCGAGGTCATTAATACTCTCTTGCAGAGTGACTTCGATAAAATAAGACGATTTTGCGATGACTAGAAGTTGAAAATCAACTTTCAGAAGTCGGAAACCATTCTCTTTAGGACGCCGTTGTCTGGAGCCTCTAGGGATACCAGAAAAAATTGGCGAAAGTTCTCTATCATTGGACAACGCGGACAGCATCTTGACTGTCGAAATAGATACCTTGGAATCTGGCTAGATCAGTTTCTGTATTTTGGCAAACGTGTAGATGCTGCTCTGGCTAGAGCCAAAGGTTCTTTTGCCTTTACAAGGAGACTGTTTTATAGCAGCCAACTCGATGCGAGGGTAAAGGTAATCTGCTACATGGCCCTTATCAGGCCCATGCTGGTATTTGGTTGTCCCGTGTGGTTCAATGTACGAGCAAGCTTAATGGAAAAGATTCGGGTGTTTGAGAGGGCTTGCCTTAGGGCTTGTCTTCGCTTGTACAGAACATCAGAGTCGAAGTACAAGAAATTTTATCCTAATGAGGTCCTTTACAACAGGGCGAACCTAATACTAGTGGACAACTTCGTAATTAAGCTGACTCGAAGGCACATTGCAAGAGCAATGACCTCGACGAATAACCTGATATCTGGGGCTTACTACACCAATTACCTTTACCACGAGAGTGTGCGCTCTGACGGCTTCGTTCCACCTTAAGCATTCGTCTACCTAGATCAGATAGGGTTGATCCAGGATAGATCAGCGGTGCCGTTAATCTTCCATGTCGCTCGGACAGCTGGGGACAGGCGACTCATCTACAACAGAGACGTCACACACGGCAGTGTGGATCGCCTCAGATTCAGTAGGGCGGTGGGAATCGGGATAAGAGGGATGTCGTTCGGCAGCACCAGCATTTCTGGTAGTTAAATGATGGGGAAGATGTTTAGTCGTCGTTTCCGTCAATTACGGACCAGCCTCACTAATGCGGCATAGTTGACCAATTTATTTGCTCGGTGAATAGCTTACATAGGTTTAGGTTAGCATTTAAGAAATATATACATATATTAGTATATACAAAGTTATACAAAGTATATACAAAGGTATATACTAATATATGTATATAATTATGTATAATGTCTATGTGTGTGTATTGTGTATGTAGTTTAGGTAGGCTAAGGATTATTTTAAGTTAGATATTAAGTTTTTATAAAAAATAAAAAATTATGTCCATATGCTAAGTTTTCTTTTTTGTTTTTTTTATTATTTTTATTTTTATTTCGTTTACGAAAAAAAATTTACAGCTTGCTATCGCACAATTTACAGAGATTTTAGTACAGGGGTGTGATATACAATAGAATATCTTTCTATTGACAAATTGTGTACAAATTTAAGAAAAACAAAAAGGTACAAATATGATATTCTTGGGGAAAACGATTAAAAACCCAAATTTTAATAATTAGTAAAAAAAAATATATACGAGTATATATATATATATATAAATATATATTTACATAAAAGTTAATAAAAATCTTAACGATATAAGTACGAGTAATTAATTAACAAAAAGCCATATTAACTCAAAAAAGAGACAAAAAACACAACTAGATAAAGAATCTAAGTAATATTAACAGTTTAAAATTTTTGCCCAACATTAAATAAATAAATAAATAAATGAATAAATAAATAAATATAAATATATATATATATGTATATTAAATAAATAAATAAATAAATAAGTATAAGAATCACGCACTTTAATCTATATATAATTGATTAATGAGAGGATTCTCAGGAATATCGCATCTGATCCTAAATGATTCGTTAAGTTTATGTATTCTATTGGAGATCAATTCAACATTAGCTACTCGATGAAGGTCTGAGGTGGAATGATGCCAGGGTAGGTTTAACATCATTTCTAAAATTTTGTTCTGAGTTATTTGCAATTTTTTTTATGACACGTTGCACATTTACCCCAGACTTGGCATCCGTACAAAAGAATTGATTGGAAAACAGTTCTGTATATTAATAATTTATTTTCATTCGAAAGCAATGATCTTCTGTTTATAAATGGGTACAACAATTTAATGGAAATATTTATTTTTTTAATTGTTTTAATGTTGTGCTCTTGAAAAGTCAGTTTCTTGTCAAGATAAATGCCCAGATATTTTACAGATTGTTTCCAGGTTATGGGGTGCCCGCCAATAGTTAACTGGTTAGTCGGAAAGAAACAAGGTTTTCTTTTTCTGGTAAAAAAGATTGCTTGGATTTTTTCCGCGTTAAGTTTAATTTTAAACTTAGTGTAGTAATCTTGCAATATTTTAGCCGCATTTTTAAGATTCGTCTCAATACTGAGACCAACTTCATGTGACGAAAATATTGCAGCGTATATTGCTGCATTGCAATCTGGAAGATATGGGAAATCTGCCGTGTATAAATTGTATAGTACTGGTCCAAGAACAGAGCCCTGGGGTACACCAGCGGAAAAGTTAACCAGGTCGGACATACCACAATTAACATGCACCTTAAAACATCTATTCGACATGAAACTTTGAACGATTTTAGAGAAGAAAGGAGGAAAGTTTAAGTTTAACATTTTGTATACGAGACCTTTGTGCCACACAGAATCAAATGCTTTTTCAATATCCAGTATGATCATACCTGTGGATCTACCTATCCCAGTGTTTCTTTTAATGAAATTGCATATCCTGAGAATTTGATGCGAAGTTTCGCAGTTTCGTCTAAAACCAAACTGTGCCTCAGGATATATGCGTTGGTCATTAATTATTTTAATAAGTTTCTCCTTTAAGATTTTTTCATAAATTTTACTTACAGAGCTTAGTAAACTTATTGGCCTATAGCTTTCTGTTCTATCTAAAGGTTTGCCTTCTTTTGGTATTGGAATTACTTTCGCATGTTTCCATTCATCTGGAAAGTACTGCATTTTAAGGCAAGAATTTAATATAAAAGTGAGATATTTTATTCCATAATTAGGCAGATTTTTAAGGTAAATATTTTTTATTTGGTCCATTCCACTCGATTTCTTTGTAAGAAGATTACTCGTACTTACGAGACATTTTATATCCACATCGGTTATAAGCTCGTTTGGTGGAGTTTCACAGCTTACCATGCTAAACGACTGAAAAGCATCTTCCACAATACTGTTTGTATTTGCATCCCCTAAATGCTGAGATACAGTGTGATTTTGTGAAAACTTAGAAGCTAATACTTTCGCCTTTTCGGCTTCTGTATAATAAATATTGGGTCCACTTTTGAAGCAAAGCATATGCTTGGCTTTATTTTTTATATATTTAATAATGTTAAAAAAGGGTTTGGATGCTTTGTCTAGCGTTTGGAGCTTCTTATTCCACTTGTTATTTCGGAGGGCTTCAATACGCGTATTGATTATTTTATTGAAATATTTTACTAGAATTTGCGTGACAGGTTGACGATATCTTTGCCAATTTCGTCTGTGCATGTTCCTTATTCTAATTAATTCTAAGATGTGATATGGAATCTTAGCCGTGTAAGTTTTTATCGCAACTTTTGGAATGTCGTTTTCAGCCGAACTAATAATGTCCTTGGAGAATTTCTGAACAATTGAGTCAACATCCTGTTTGCTTTCAATATTTTCAAGATTCATTGGAATAGTTTGCAACTTTCTTTTTACTTCTGTTCTAAAATTAGTCCAGTTTGCGTTTTTCAAATCTAGAAAATATTGCACTTTTTCTAAACCCGACCAGCGAATATGAGAAAGGACCGGATTATGGTCAGAACCAAGCTTATTTATCGAAATTGGTTTTGACATAAGACCAGGGACATTTGTTACAAATAAATCGATAACTGAGGGACTTCCACGAGAACTAGATGGAACATAAGTAGGACTAGGTGGGAACATAATAGACATTGGCAGCACAATAGCGAGACTAGACAGTACATTACCCGATGAATTTGCTCTTAAGCAACCCCAATCTCTGTGCCTGCAGTTTAGGTCAACTCCCATTAAAAATTCACAGTTCATACTAAATAGTTTTCTAAGATCATTTTCTAAGTCAAGTATTTTTTCTTCAGCCGTTAAGGCACCCGTAATTTTTCCGGGAAAATACACACAATAAATTTTCAGTTTTCTTTGATTACGTAAAGTGACTTCAATTCCTACATTTTCCACGTATCGAGTCTGCACACAGGGCAAAAGCTCGTGTTGAGCCCCCGCCTTTCCTAATTTCTCTATCTACTCTATAACATTTATAGTCCGATGATGAAATCCGATTTTCAGATTTCAACCATGTTTCAGTGACTAGAGCAATGTCAATTCTCTTATTATTTAAAAAATTAAGAAATTCTACACGTTTCCTAAGAATACCTCTGGCATTCCATGTAATAACATTCATATTACTATTATCGAAATTATTTAACATTATTATATAGAAACTTAGTCGCTAATTATGCGATAACATTAAATTGATTTAATTTAGATTTACATGTACCTAGTTTATAAATCATCTCCATTACGAGTGAATTCAACTCTTCCATTGTGAACAATTCTCCGTTGGTGTTGGTGACGGGCGAGTTGTTGTTGTTTGATGTAGAAGGTGTTGCCGCTGAGGATGATGTGGTGCACTTCCATGCTGAAGCCCAAGAGTTGTTGTTGGAATTCCCAATCTGGGCTCCTACGCGTGTAGGGAGAGATGGAAAATCGCTCATTGAGAGCAGTGGAGTATTGAAATCGCTATTGTTGTTGTTGCGTTTTTGTGATGGGCGAAAACCTTTCATTGTAGATCTTTGTCTCAGCTGCAGGTAATTGTTTCTACCCGCGCATACGCTATCAGTTGAAACATGATTACCACGACAGTTCGCGCACTTATGCATGTTTGTGTTGTTGCAGTCAATGGTCTTATGATGACCAGCACAGATAGAGCAATATGTTTTCACTCTGCAATTTTTTTCGCCGTGCCCAAACATTTGACAGTTTCGACACTGCGTTACCCTATTCTTTTGTTGGCGATAAAAGCTCCATTTAATTTGAGTATGAAAAATACAACGAACCTTTTTCTTAAGTTCACTTAATTTAATTGATCCCCTATCGAGGAAAACTATATAAAAAGTATCCGTGTATTTTTCGTACTTTTTAGTAATCATTTTGGTTTCTTTGCACTTAAGTCCTAGTCTATTAAGTTCATTATTTATTTCATTTGTGTCATACACACCTAAGCCAAACAAGACTGTTTTAAAAGCTTTTTCGCTTGTTAAATCATGGGTGAAGAATTGACAATTTTCAGATTTTAATTTCTCATGCACAGAATTATACGAATTCATACTTTCACACTGAATTTTTACACCAATGAAGATTTTCTTAATGGAATAATCAGAAATATTGATAATTTTAATTACATTGTGCACAAATTCACATGATTTTTGCAATAGTTTAATAGGGGGTACAATCACTTTCTTGGCATTTTTAATCAGCACATCGTCATCCATTTCTTCACCTTCATTGTCAATGTCTGGATGGCATTGCAACGGACTCCAGTAATTGGAGTTTAAATCCTTTTTAGCCATTTTAACCGGCCGCTTAGGCTTTTTAACCGAGGACAAAAGACTGTCCCCGGCATTTGGGGATCTCGCGCGCTTATTAATATTGTTAAAAGAAAAAAGAAAAAACAAAACGATGTAGAGGTTTACTGGAAGATAGATGCGTGTGGCATGAAAGCTCACACCGAACTCGCTTACTGACTAAGTTTTTGTTAGCAATTTTTTTTCTTAGCTTTAAGTATAGTAAATAAATATTAGTAAAGAAAAGGTAAATAAAGACCGAAAAACATAGTTATAAGAATTTAGAGTAGCTTAGAGTGCCTGTGTGGGGCCAGTAAGTTAGCATAAGATTGTTAAGTAATTGTAAGCTAGCATTTAAGCATTTTTTGTTAGAATGTAAGAGTTACTGTTAACAAAATAAAATGCATTTAAAACTGAAAAAAAAACTAACATTTAAACTATGTCTTTCGACGAGTCTTATAGTCTAATTTTATTTTTATTTTTACAATTTTTTTTAAAACTACGAAAATAAATTTGTTGGTTCCCAACACAATTTACAAAACAAGGCACCACATTACGCCGACATAAAAATATAAACTAAAATTAACTAGTGATATTAAAATACAATTGCCAAACCATTTGCAAAATTGACTGTTGCATTCATTGTGCATATTGGGCTAGTCACTGAGATATGGAAATAAGAAATACATATCCCAGATGACTAGCATATAGTATGCACAATGAAACAAACCCGATTGCGTCAAACTTTCGCGTATTTTATTAAATTAAAAAATGTTTGAATAAAAATAAAAACCGATCGACCGAAACGAGAAAACAAACGAAATGTCAAATTTGCAACATGGTGGTAATGGCTAATAAAATAATAATAAACAGAAAGAGAAAGGAGATCATTCACTACATGATCATCCTATTCCCACCCCCAACATCAAACACGGGGCATTAATGTAAAAAGTAGAACACTAATGTAAATGTAATACATGTAATTATTCATACAGTTCCCATAAAATCAAATGAGAATGTAAATGTACTCGTATTAATGGATCTGTAGGTATATAAGCATTTCAAGTTCAATGACCATATGATGTATAATAAAATAAAATTTGTATGTAAAGCACAGTAGCGACTTAAAGCAAGGCTTCATGGGAACTAAGATGCAAATCTTACGGACACTTGTCAGTTAGCGGTAGACTAGATCGGTACTAATAAAATATTATAACGTAATACGAGCAAGTTTGTTTCATTTTTTATATCGAGCAATTAAACCATTTTTGGTGCAAGACATCCTTCTTGAATTAAAATATTTTTCTAAGGTCGACTCAACTTAGAACATGGTCCTTCTTTGGGTGAAGAACATGGTCCTTCGATAATAACAACCGCGTATAAAATGAAATATAGTTTAATTTAAATACAATTAAAACACAAAGTAAAAAGTCCCGAACAACGACGGACAGTCTATCGACCCCAGTATCCAACGAGTTGACGATATCCCGTACAGCAGCAGCAGCACGCTTTAAGCAACTGTAACTGATAGTTCATATACTGAAGTTGCAGTTGCAAAAGCAATCCAAGGTAGGAATTCTTTTCCTTTTTAATCCTTTGAGTGCTCCATTTAAAAAACACATATTTCTATGTTCAATTGCTCAATACTCGAACATACCGAGTGAACGAATCCTGAAACCAAAGGATTTACAGTGATATAGTGGTTTACAAGCGGCACTAAAAAAAAAAAAAAACTTAAAACACAAAAGTTGAATCAATCAGTGAAATAATACAACATACATAATCATGAGTAAACTCCAAAAATCGATCGAAAAGCAAGAACGTATTCATGAGGAATTGTCTAGTGATTCGTCTTCCGCGAATTAATATAAAGCCATTTTCAGGCAAACCCGAACACTGGAGTGAATTCCACAACGTTTTCGAAAGTGTTTAATTGATCAAAACGCTGATTTGTCTGATATCCAAAAGCTACAATTTCTAAAATCTTCTTTGGGTAAAAAACCTGGAGAGTTAATCTCACATCTTCCAATCGATAGCAAAAGCTACGCATCGGCTTGGGAAATCATCACCGAAAGGTTTCAAAACAAAAGAAAACTAGTTAACACACAGTTGAAAATTTTGTTAGAGCAACAAAAAATTACATTTCAATCAGCCGATCTCTTAAGGGCCTTGCATGATACCAGTAATCAGTGTATCCATGCTCCATGCGAATGGAGGTGGATTCATGGGATCCCATACTAATATACCTCATATATCACAAACTCTCAAAAATCACACAAAAAGATTGGGAAACGAAATTAGGGACTTCAAGAAGTATTCCCGATTGGAAAACCTTCTTATCTTTCATTGAGGGTAGATTCAGCTCACTTGAAAATTTCATGGAGTCGAACACACAATCGAAACAACCGTTGCCATCAACATCCCTTCGAAAATCTATTTCCAACACATATCATGTAAAAACGGAAGGGGTAGACAAACAGTTTCGCTGTAGGCTCTGCAAAGGCGCGCACAGTTTACGCCATTGTAAGAAATTTTTAAAAATGAGTATCAAATCCCGTATAGAGGTAGCCAAACGAAATTCCGTTTGCTCTAATTGCCTTGGTTATGACCATCATATGAGCAATTGCACAAGCACGAATCGATGTTTCAAGTGTAATTTAAAACATCACACTCTTCTTCATATGGAACGGTCTCAACAAAACAATCCACAAAATAGTCAACAACATACACAACAATATGCTCAGCAAAACGTGAAAAATCACTTTTGTCAACAATCATTCCCCAACAATTCCACAGAGATTATAAGTACCACTAATACTATGTCAGCGAACCAAAATCAAGCCAATACCAATCCGTTAAAACAGAATTCTAACTCATATATTCCCAATAAACCACAGGACTACATGAACTGTGGTCCTTCAACATCACAACAAGCAATAAATGCTCAAGCGTACGCGCAATCTCCAAATCAACCTTATGCGTGTCAACAATGTACTCGTATCATAAACTCTCACCTTATTAGAGACACAAATGTCCAAAATATAAACACAACAAAAATAGTACCTAACCATCAACAAACATGTTGTAACCTATCCAATCAAATGCATTCAAAAGCATTGCTAGCGACAGCATAGGTCAAAGTTTCTGCAACCAATGGAAGGTTGGGCATTAATCGACCCCGGTTCGGAAGCAACATTTGTCACCGAAAATGTCGCTCAACTGCTCAATCTAAAAAAGAAAGACCTCAGCACAAGTCGCAGGTTTAGGGCAGACGTCAATTGGCGTATCAAATCACCAAGTTGAGTTTACAATCCGTTCCTTGACTAAGACATCATTTGCTCTACATGTCAAGGCATTTGTCTTCGAACAACTGACGTCACTGCTACCAGCACACCAGTTGACCACAAAAGCGTGGACGCATTTGCACAATCTACCACTGGCCGATCCGTCGTTCAGTTCGCCAGGAAAAATTGACCATCTTCTAGGTGCTGATGCATATTCATCAATTATTCTGGAAGGTCTTGTAAAAGGTGAAAACGGAGTCCCTGTTGCCCAATTCACGGAGTTAGGCTGGATTCTAACTGGGAACACAACCAGTTCAATAACTATTCAAAACCATTTCAACTCCTTGGAGCCTCAGTTAAAAAGGTTTTGGGAGTTAGAAGAGGACCTAGATGTTAGGAAATTTACTGAGGAAGAGAAGAAATGCGAAGAACACTATAAAAGTACCTGCAAAAAAAGAGACGATGGCACGTACGAAGTTCAGTTACCATTTAAAAACAATAGTCGCCCAAATCTTGGTGACTCTAAAAGAACAGCTTTAGCGAGGTTTTTTCAAATTGAGAAACGACTCGAATCAAACACGAATCTAAAGGAGGCATACACAGCATGTATTGAAGAGTACATCACACTACTTTCTTCCACACCACGCAGTGTTTAAAGAGTCGAGCACAACTACAAAGTTGATGCTTCATGTAAAACATCGAACGGAGAATCCTTAAACGACAATTTAATGGTAGGACAACGCATACAGTCAGATATCATCGAATTGATCGCAAAATGGAGAAAGTTTAAGGTGGCATTTGTGGCTGACATCAGTAAAATGTACAGGCAGATTTGGATGGCACTTAACGATACTCCCTACCAAATGATTTTGTGGAGAAAAAACAGCTCAGAGCCCATAAAAACATTTGCGCTCAAAACTGCCACCTTCGGCACTGCATCAGCACCTTTTCTGGCAGTGCGCACATTGCATCAGTTAGCGTCTGAAGTAAAAAATTCGCATCCGCATGTCACCAAGGCACTTACCGAAGGATTCTACGTGGACGACCTTATCTATGGGTCAAATAATGAATCCGATGCAATCAAACTTCAAGGGGAAATGCTGGATATCTTGAAGTCGGCAAGATTTCCGCTCAGAAAGTGGGCAAGTAATTCCTCTAAGGTTCTAAGTCGAGTACCTGAAACGGAAAGAGAGATAAAGCTTCCCCTAAATTTCGACTCAGCTGATTCCATTAAAACACTCGGAATTCAATGGCATCCAGCACAAAACGTGTTTAAATTCAAAATAAACTTACCCCTAGTGAAGGGACACACAAAACGCTCAGTCCTAGCAGACATCGCCCGTCTTTTTTACCCTCTTGGGTGGATATCGCCCTGCATTATTAAGGCGAAACTCATCCTGCAGCATCTATGGCTTCAAGAGCTAGCATGGGACAACCAAATTTCCAAAGAGACAGAAGATCTTTGGATGCCGCTGCGAAATGGCTTCACAGCCCTTGAAGATATCCAAATACCGCGATGGATCCAATATGAAGATTCGGATCAGGTACAACTACATGACTTCAGTGACGCCTCTGAGAAGGCATATGCAGCAGTAGTGTACGTTCGCATCATTAAAAACGGCAAAGAACACATACAGCTCCTAGCGTCCAAAACAAGAGTGGCGCCGGTAAGGTGCATTTCGTTACCGCGTTTGGAGTTATGTGCAGCTCTGCTCTTAGCGAAACTGTTACGTCTCATATCACGGGCAATGCAATTCCACAATCCTGAAGTCTTTGCGTGGTGTGATTCCATGATCGCACTAACTTGGATCAAAGGGAGCCCGTTAACACGAACAACCTTTGTAGCTAATAGAGTGGCTGAAATCCAGACCTTCACTAGCCCCACAATTTGGAGACACGTCGCTTCAAAAGAAAATCCTGCAGACATCGGCTCAAGAGGACTTTCACCAGAGGAGCTCATCGACAACCAATTGTGTTGGCATGGGCCCCAATTTTTAAAAAATTTTACTCTCTCGGAATCTCCAGCAGCAACCCCAATCGAGACTGATCTGGAATCAAAGGAAAAAATTAATCGAACAGATATTCATGTAGGATTCTATCAAACAAAACTATCCGACACTTGTATAATACCCAAATTCGCACAGGTATTATCACTGCATTATTGACCAGGGGTTCTTCGAACAATATTCAACTTTACGGCGATTGATTCGCAACGTTGCGAATGGTGAAGTATGGTGAAGGTATTTCACAAATTTAAAAAAACCTACAAAACAAGAAAACACTTAACACACATACCATTACGCCCGAAGAACTTACCTCAGCTCACAACCAGCTCATAAAAATAGTACAAGAAGAGCTATTCTTGGATGATATCAAGAAATTGAACGGCAGTAACACTGTTAGTAAAGGGAGCAAAATCATTAACTTAAACACGTTCCTCGACGCGGAAGGACTACTGCGTGTCGGAGGTCGACTAACAAACTCCCATTCAATCACTTCCATTTAATCAACGACATCCCTTAATACTCAAGGATTCGCACCACTTCTCCAAATTAATTGTGAGCGATATCCATCAGCGGACTCTGCACGGCGGCGCGCAAATGATGATGGCAGAAATACGGAATACATATTGGATAACGAACATGAAGAGACTCATAAAAATCACAATACACAAATGCGTTCGATGCCATCGTTACAAGGCAAAAATACAGCATCAACTAATGGGAAGCCTCCCAGCTGAACGAGTCATGTGCTGCAGACCCTTCACAAACGCCGGAGTAGATTATGCCGGGCCTATAGAAATAAAGTCGTGGAAGGGCAGATGTAACAAATTCTCCAAAGGTTATATAGCGGTATTTGTATGCCTCTCAACGAAGGCCATTCACATTGAACTGGTGAACGATTTGAGTACGGCTTCCTTCATAGCCGCTTTTCGAAGATTTGTCGCAAGAAGAGGCACATGCGCTAATATATTTAGCGATTGCGGGACAAACTTCCAAAGTGTGCACAACGAAATAAAAAGGGACAGCAAATTCATCTCATCCGAATGGTCGTCAGAAGTGGCAAAGAGCTTGCGGCCATAAATACAACATGGCATTTCAACCCCCCCTTCATCTCCACATTTCGGAGGTCTATGGGAGGCGGGAGTTAAATCCATCAACCACCACATCAAACGAACCATTGGAAATTCCAAATTGACATTTGAGGAGTACTCCACACTGCTCACTCAAATTGAAGCATGTCTCAATTCGAGGCCACTATGTCCAATGTCTTCGGATCCCGAGGATTTAACATTCTTGACTCCTGGACACTTCCTTATAGGAGGATCAATGCATACTGTTCCCGAAAGAAACCTGTGCGACGTTAACATTAACAGCCTGAAAAAATGGCGATACATTCAGCGGCTTATGCAAGACTTTTGGAAGCAATGGAGCATATCATATCTACATCTGCTCCAACAAAGACCAAAATGGCTCCAAAAGCAGCCTAACATCAACATTGGAGATATCGTCATAGTCAAGGAGGACAATTTACCACCCTCATCGTGGTCACTCGCGCAAATAATACAACTACATCCTCACCCGCGTCGCGACAATAAAAACCAACAGATCAACACTTAAAAGGCCAATCCCAAAACTATCCCCCTTACCGTTATCTGAACCTATAAACAATTCAAAATAATCGTAAACAAACGAGCTGTTTTCCCCCTGCCACAACCCATTCATTATCTAAGAACATGAACTACCTATAAAACACCCCAATGAAATAAAAAACAAAACAAATATTAATCGCGAACATGAACTATACCCACAATATAAACCAATGAACTTAAATAAATCAAAAAATATCTCACCCCATGCTAATACAGCCGATCATCCCTTGAAATTAATAGGGAACCAGGCCCAAAAAAGATAATAAATATTAAACATCTCTGTCACTTTGCACATTATGTATATTTACACACACAAAAAAAACATCACTAATGCTTTTGTTTGTTTTTATCATTTTGCAAACCACACGTCGTACCGAGAGCAAAACAGCCATCCGGCCAACACACAACAACAACAAATTAGCGGTAGGACTAGCCGCATGCAAAAGGAGTCTATGGTGAAATGTGAGATGACCAGGATGTCTTGAACTCTGTGCCCGAAGGCCGGGAACATGTTGGTTCCCAACACAATTTACAAAACAAGGCACCACAATACGCCGACATAAAAATATAAACTAAAATTAACTAGTGATATTAAAATACAATTGCCAAACCATTTGCAAAATTGACTGTTGCATTCATTGTGCATATTGGGCTAGTCACTGAGATATGGAAATAAGGAATACATATCCCAGATGACTAGCATATAGTACGCACAATGAAACAAACCCGATCGCGTCAAACTTTCGCGTATTTTATTAAATTAAAAAATGTTTGAATAAAAATAAAAACCGATCGACCGAAACGAGAAAACAAACGAAATGTCAAATTTGCAACATGGTGGCAATGGCTAATAAAATAATAATAAACAGAAAGAGAAAGGAGATCATTCACTACATGATCATCCCATACCCACCCCCAACTTCAAATACTGGTCATTAATGTAAAAAGTAGAACACTAATGTAAATGTAATACATGTAATTATTCATACAGTTCCCATAAAATCAAATGAGAATGTAAATGTACTCGTATTAATGGATCTGTAGGTATATAAGAATTTCAAGTTCAATGACCATATGATGTATAATAAAATAAAATTTGTATGTAAAGCACAGTAGCGACTAAAAGCAAGGCTTCATGGGAACTAAGATGCAAATCTTACGGACACTTGTCAGTTAGCAGTAGACTAGATCGGTACTAATAAAATATTATAACGTAATACGAGCAAGTTTGTTTCATTTTTTATCTCGAGCAATTAAACCATTTTTGGTGCAAGACATCCTTCTTGCATTAAAATTATTTTTCTAAGTTCGACTCAGCTTAGAACAAAATTTTAATTAAAAAAACTTAATGTCTGTACTTTTTTTTTATCTATAAAAATTGAAGCTAATCCTATAAGCTACTTAAAAAGTAAATCTTAACCTACTTAACCTATTTACATCTAATGCATGCATATATATACGAGTATATATATATTGATTAAAATGGATCTTCTATTTTAGACAACCGCCTTTGTTCGTACTTTTTTTGTTCTCCCTCCTTTTTTGACAGTTCAGTATACAGTTCAGTGTACTCAATCTTTACAACTTAGTGATCTACTACAATTACTTACTACTACATAGCCTCTTCAGAATATATTCTTGCAGGCTTACTTCTCTCGAAAAGTATCTAAAATTAGTATCTTTTGAGTTTTGTATGGCGGCGGATGCATCCATCCGAATGTCCTCCAGATTCCCTAGTGCTCCAGTAGGTTGTTTCTCCTGCAAATCAATTAGTCTGTCTACTACCTCCCCTCGTTGATCCACTCCAAAGAGTAATCTGCTCGGTGGGTTGTGTTGTTCATAGCAAATTCTATCTCGGTTAACATCTCTGACCAATTCGCATGAATAAGCGGATCACTGATTTTACTTGGCATAGTTTTGAGAACCAGATTCACTCTCTCCACCTGGCTATTTGGTTGAGCGTATGTAACTGCGATTTTGACATGGTCAACATTTCTTTCCTACAAATACGAACTAAAATCCAACGAAGTGAAACATGACCCTCGGTCACTAATGATGCGTCGAGGTCTACTATAATTAATAAAGTATTTATCTAAGCACGTGATTACCTCTTTCGTGCTGATTGTCTTCACTGCATATAGCTTAACAAATTTGGTAAAAGAGTCAATGACCACCAAAACATGCTTTCTCTGCGAATTTATTGAGGGAAGAGGGCCAAAGTGGTCTATGTGTAGGGTGTCAAAAGGAAAAGGCTTTTTAGGAATGTTGTACAAGTTATGTTCATTTATTCGAACTGGAGGAGAGCACATAATACACCGTATGCAATTCTTTATATATCTTTCAATTTTACCTTTCATTTTTTTAAACCAGTCATTTTTCTTTAGTTGTTCGTACGACTTCCCTATACCCATATGACAAATCTTCTCATGCACTAGGCGTATAATATTGTCCTCCATTTCGGTTGGCACATACAATTGCAAGATGTTGGCCTTATTCTTTCGGAAAACTAGTCCATCTCGTAACTCGTATTCGAAGACCTCTTCTGTCTCAAGACGCTCTCTTATTTGCAATATTTCCTCGTCTCTATTTTGTATGACTCGTATCGAACCGTTCCATTCGAGGGAACTACAATTTTCGGTTCAGGTATTCTCCCTTTCGGAACATGCGGCGACCATTCGTCTTAAAACTTTAGCCTTATCCTTATCTCGGATAGTATTTTTATTTAATACACGGTAGTCGACACATTTTCTATATTTCCCATTTTTTTTAAAACCACCACGATCGGAGAAACATATGGAGACTCACTAGGTTTTATTATCCCCTTTTTTAAAAGTTCATCAATAATTTTTTTGAGAGCTGTACGTTCGGCTATTGATAGTCTTCGTTCATAATCGTAGGGCTTAACAACAACACTCGGTTAAAGGATGTTTTCTCAGACAACCTGTCTTATTTGACGGATTTCTTCAATTTTCAAGGCTGGATTATTATCTATCTCATCGTAATTTTGTGCTACCTCAATTGCCATTATGTGCTCGTTATCCT
Source organism: Volucella bombylans (assembly GCA_949129095.1). NCBI lineage: Eukaryota > Metazoa > Arthropoda > Insecta > Diptera > Syrphidae > Volucella > Volucella bombylans. The sequence continues at coordinate 299,371,645 of OX422140.1, forward strand.
TCCTTCGGGCGATTTTAAGACCGGAGAGGTCGTTGTGATCTTTTTATTTACTCGTATTTGCGATAACATATTCGGGTTGCTGGTGTATACAGCCCGAATTTTGTTGTTCCAATATAAATTTACAGATTTTATGTAATTTTTTTTATTAATGTTTGGATGTTTTTGATCGACGACTTCAATGTCATGATATCCGGGTTATGTCTGTAAGTAAATTGTCTGTACAAGGTTTTTAGTCTTGACAGCAGCCTACTTTTATGTCGTTGCAATGCGTCAATGGTTGCGTTGCGGGTTAAGTCGTCGTCGTCATTGCGTTGATACCGAGGTATCTTTCTGTCTATTGTTCGTTTAATTTATTATTATTATTATTATTATAACTTTATTGAAAATATAAATAAATTATATAAACAATAACATGAATAAAGCGCTAGCTACCAGGGTTTTGCGATAGTTGATATCATATAAAATATTTAAATAGATCGATGTAAATTTAATGTTAGTAGGACAGAATGAACTAATCTAATGTTATTTTCAGAAATACAAGATAAAAGAAGTTGTAATGATTTGCCGGTGATAGTGTTGAATGTTGTGGTGATGAATTCGCATTGTAGCAGGTGAGGAAAAGTCAAAGCAGGTTTTTGTTCACAAAAATTGCAAGGAACAGTCTGCTGTTTGGTGATAAGGTGTTTATGGGTTAAACGAGTATGACCCATCCGGAGTCTAATAAAATTCCTAACAATAACAATGGGTAATTTCGAGGGATAGATAGCTCGTTCAGCTTCCGGATTAATCGATGAATAGTGGTGATGATATTCAGACCAGTCCTTTTTAGTTTTTGTTGACATGATGAAATTGGCATATTTTTTGAAGTCATTGTTGTTAAAGTAATAGAATTGGAAAAGAGGTTCTTTGAAGGCTAGTTTGGCTTCTAAATCAGCATATTCATTGCCATTTATGCCTTTATGCCCCGGGACCCAAGCAATTTTAAGATTTCTCCTCTTAGCAATTAACTTGTCGCGTATTTCAAGGACTATAGTTGAATAGTTGTTGATGTTTTTAACTGCATTGATTGTCGATAGGCTGTCAGTAAATATAATGGTTTTATTAGTTCTTGCAGCCTGGATTGCTTTGAGAATGGCGAAAGATTCAGCGCTAAATGTAGACATTGTGGGATGTAAGAGTCCTTTACTTATTACAGAGCCATGCTCATCTACAACTGCGTACGCGTTTCCGTATTTCGTTTTAGATGCATCACTGAAGAAAAATTGCCAACCATGTTTTCTTAAATTTGCCGTTGCTTGAAAAAACACACTTCTGCATATTTCGTTATTAGCACTGGCTTTTTGAAGGTGTGTAAAAATTGGGAAAAAGGATTCAGATGAAAGATTCCAAGGTGGATTGTTGAAAGAAGACTTCTTACCAATAATGAGGGGAGTGTCAAAATTAGCTGCGGCTGTTATTGCGGTTAATAGGGCTGAAGGGTATTTGGGTGTTTTTTTCCTTTTGAGAATTTTTCTAGCGTCATCTAGGATTGGACTTTGGAAGGAAGAATGGATCTTATGTAATATTTGCCAGGTGAGATATTCGGTTCTATCAGTTAAGTTAGGTAGTCCAGCTTCAACTAAAATGTTTTTGATAGGCGTTGTGCGAAAAACTCCAAGGCATGTCCTTATTGCTGTGTGGAAGGGTGTTGATATAAGCTGCAATGATGATTTACCACATTTACCATATATTGGGAGGCCGTAGTCGATTTTGGAGAGTATAATGGATCGTATGACAGCAATTAAAGTATTAACGTCACATTGACTGTTTTTTGAGCTCAAAAACTTAACTATGTTAACCCTGGTAGTCAGGCATTTTTTTATATATATACAATGATCCTTAAAACTATACTTAGAATCAAATATTATTCCAAGTAATTTGGAAAAATTTACATTTTTAATATTTACATTATTAAGACAAACATTATCAATACATTTTGTACATTTATATTTTTTACAAATGTGTAAAAGTTCACATTTTGAAGTTGATATTTTAGAACCTGATATATTACCCCAGTTGGATATGTTAATGAGTAATTCAGAAAATTTTGATGCCAATAAACTAAGATTTTTACATTTAGAGACCAAAATAAGATCATCAGCATATAGGATATGGTTAATCATAGGAAAATTTAGTACTATCTTGTTTAACTCATTAAAAGCAATTATGAAAAGGATAACTGATAAGGGTGATCCTTGTGGGATGCCATTTTTTAGACAGTGGATGGAGGAATAAATGTTGTTAGTTCTTATGCGAAATTGGCGGTTAGTGAGGAAAGCTTTAACATAGGTGAGGATTTTGGGTCCAACTTTCCATTCAGCCAGTTGTTTTAGGATGACATGGGGTCCAACCCTATCAAAGGCCTCGGCAAAATCAACTGACAATATTGAAGCGTGGTTTTTTTCCGATAGTGCTGAAGAAATGAGGAAGTCAAGATGAAGGAGGGAGTCCATAGTGCTCCTTCCCTTTTTAAAAGCAAGTTGATTCTTATCGATCAATTGTTGTCTTTCGATAAACCAAAAAATTCGCTTGGAAATAATTTTCTCTAAAATCTTACTGATACAGGGAAGAAGCGATATGGGACGGTATCCTGATATGGTGGAGCGATCTTTGTTTGGTTTATTTATAGGTATTATGGTTGCAACCTTCCATGCTTGAGGGATAATACCTTTGTCAAAAATGTTATTGTAGTGGGAAAGAAGTTTGGAGAGGAGACAAGGAGGGCATTTTTTAAGCATTTCGTAAGATATCCTGTCGAAACCTGGAGTTTTACCTTTTGCTGAATATAAACAGCTTTCGAGCTCAAGAAGCGTTATAGGAGCTTCAATTAAAGTAGCAGAGGGAGAGATGGTATAAAGTGGAATGGGAGTTGTTAACCAATCGTATTTATTTTGTAAATAATTCGAATGGAAATTAGAATCTGCATGTGATTCTTTCCAAGTTTCAGCAAAATATGAGTTTATTTCATTCGGATTCGTTATATTAAATGTATCTGTTTTTATGACCTTTATGATGTTGGGAGAATAGTCACCAGTAAGACATTTTATATCATTCCACATCTTTTTAGGACGTGAGTTTTGATTGATTTCAGAGGTAAATTTTTCAAAACATTTCTTTTTTTTCAATTTTTGCAGCTCTTTGAAATTTAGCGTTGGCCTTACGATAATTTATAAGATAAGAATCTGAAGGAGAATTCCTAAAAGCCTTGAACGCTGTTTGCTTCTTTTGTCTGAGGGAGTTAATATGCGGATTCCACCAAGATACGGTTTTATTGTGAGATTTTGATGTTGTTTGGGGGATACTTATATTGGCTGCGTAACGGATTGATTTGGTTATAGAAGCGGCTTCCCTGTTTACTTCAGCAAAATAAGGTCTATCTGAAACTTGCTTCGAGATCACAGTCTGAAACAACTCCCATTTAGCTAAATCAGTCAAAAATTTGGGATGGGTTTTAGGAAATGTGATATTGTTATCAAAAGAAAAAGTAGTTAAAATTGGGAAATGATCGCTCCCATATAAGTCGTCATAGACTTCCCAGGTTGATTTTGGAAAAAGATGAGGAGACATGAGAGGTAAGTCAATGTGGGTAAACGAACTGTGTGTAGAAAAGTGGGTAGGGCGACCGTCATTTAAAATTGAGAGGCTATTGTTGGCAATAAAGTTTTCGACTAACTTACCTCTCCTATTACCAATTGGGGATCCCCAAGAAGGGCTCAAAGAATTAAAATCACCAGTAAGAATGATTGGAGTTGAAATATTGCTAATAATATTATCAAGGTCACTGGAAACAAATGGTTGCTCAGGTGGAATATAAAGACTAACGATAGTTAGTTTGAATTTTAATTCAATTTCAACAGCGACCGCAGAGATGGGTGAATTTATGCGAAAGAACCTATGGGGGATAGACTTATGCACAAGGAGACCAATACCCTGCTTACAAGTAGTATTTGCCGGAAGGTTGTGAAAAATGGGTGAATATTTTTTGGGTGAAAAAGCATGTTGCTTGAATTTTAAATGAGTGGCCTGAAGAGATATTATGCATGGGTTTAATTCGTTTATTAATAATTGAAGAGAATGGTAGTTGTTGTAGTAACCATACATGTTCCATTGCAAAATTTTAAGGTTACCGTAGGCAGTAGAATCGCTCCCTCTGCACATACAACCAAGTGCATGAATAGAGGGACGATTTCCGCCTGATGAATTGAGTGGAACACTGACACTATTATGATGAGTCATAATTGATGTCAGTGTTAATGGGAGAAAGTGTTAGATCGGAAGTAAGAGTTTGACGAGATGATATCGTTGTGTAAGATGAGATAAGAGAGGAGGTTAGAGGAAGAGAATTTTGGAGAGATTGAGAGGAGACTTTGTTGGGCTTGGGATTCGAACTCGAAGGGGTATGATCATTAGAGAGTGAGAGATTGTAGAGTTTTTCTTTGTTAGCTGATTCGATGGGATTGGAGATAACTGTTGTTTGGTTTGGTATTTCTTTCTTGTTTTGCAGTTGAGAAACATAAGCTGGAGAATTTTGTTGACTGTTGTTTTTGTTGTCTTTGTATGATTTAGAGTAGGAAGAAGAGGTGGAAGGCATGGATGACGTATTTGATGAAGCTGTTGTTAGGTTTTGTTTAGTTGTGTTATTTTGCAAATGTGAATCTTTATGGTTTGCGTTGTTCCTTTTGGAATTAGAGTCATTTAGATTATTTGAAGAAAGTTTTAGCTTTTCGGAATAGAGGCCAGATGAAGGAGATGGAAGAGAATGACCACGATCGCTTTGTATTCGTCTTGCTTCTGCTAGGGTACATTTATTTTTTGTTTTTATAACAAGAACCTCCTTACTTTGGAGATATCTTGGGCAGTTTTTCGACGAGGCAGGATGAGGACCAGAGCAGTTGACACATTGAACAGGTGATGCCATCGTGTGGGGGGAAGTTACATGTATCACATGAAGCGGGATTTTTACACCATTTAACTGTGTGCCCAAGCCGTTGGCATTGACGACAACGCATTGGATTCGGAATATATTCCGATATTTTGGTTTTGTACCAACCAATTTCAATGCAGTCTGGGATTTTGTAAAGATCAAAAGTAAATATCATGAGGCCTGTGGGTTTTCTTATGTTATTAATTGATTTGGTAAATTTGTAAACGTCGGTAACAAATTGACTCTTTAATTCAGAAATTATTTCAGGTTCGGGTACATCAATTAGGCAGGGAGCATATGCTATTCTTTTGCATAGATTAAGGTTCGAATGAAGTTTGATAATTACAGGGCAAACACTATCGAAAACTTTTGAATTAATAAATTGTTCAGCTATGTTTTGGTCTTTTGTTAGGATGAGAATGGAACCATCTCGTAATTGGGAAATTTTTTCATAACGGGTACTGATGGAGTCGATTAATTTTTTTAGGATAAATACATTGACTGATTTTAAAGGCTTGGATTCATCTTTGGATAAAATATGCACAAAGCGGGGATTTTTATATATAGATTTCGTTGGCAGAGATGGGAAATCATTAAACATAATGTCGGATGGCCTTGTTCTTTTAGTAGGCGGCGGGGGAGGGTCAGGGGGATCCGAAAGCGAACAAATGTCAAGAAGACCGTACCGCTTACCGGAGCGGATTGGCTTTGGAGCCATCCTTAAACTGAGTTAAAACGGGAGAAAAAGTTATGCCGTGAGATTAGTTAATATAACAGATGGGGGAAAAATTAAATTAGGTTCTCTTAGCGGGGAGAGAGAAAGAAGAAAAGCGGGATAGCTAACACAACACTATATGCAGAAAATAGGTCTGAACTGATTGGAGGTCAGCCGACGGCTGTCGTTTAATTTAATTGACAGATTTCTATTAGACGGTGGGTAGAGCGAATTCGAGGAGAGTGCTCTCGTCATTGTTCTGGAAAAGTGTGTCCAGCGCACCCTACTGTAATTGTAAGAATGTCTTTGAACAAATTCGTCCAATTCCGCAGCTTCGTTCGAAACGGTTATTTCGGTACTGAGACCGCAATGACAGTGACATACACAAAAGTGCTTAGATAGTTTATGGTATGTTGGTTAGTGCATGTCATGTATATTCGTGTGTTCAACAGCAGGAGGTCCAAATAGGACCCGTGTCTAGGAAACGACGGACTATACGTCGCCATAAGGCAGAGTCGATAAATTATACTGTGATGATTCCTCCAATTGAATAGTAGGTTCCCTCTAGTATTTGGTGTATTATTTCCCCAATCTTTGTGTTTGGGGTTGAAATCTCCGCCGATAATAAAGTAATATCTTCCAATTCCAGTATTAGGAATCGAAAAAGTGCCTCGAGCTCTGAGATGAATAAGGTGGATTGAGTAGTCTTAGGTGCATAAACAGACACCATGTATACCGCTTTCCACTACGGAGAGGGATATACCCTATGCATGCTTCCAGCACCTGCAACCTACGTACTACACGACTGTGTACTCTTTCGAAACGCAGTCCTTTTCTTACAAAGATCGCAACGCCTCCTCCCTTAATCGAGTTGTGTTGGTTTCTCCGTACTATTTTATATCTTCTGTTCCTCAATTTGTGAATAAACATTCACTGCAAGGACCTTCATGGTTTACATGTACGTACCCATTACGACTGGAGGTGCGTTAGGCCCAGCAGCAGCGCGTATATTTGATCACTGTGTTACAGTGGATCGCGTGCCTATCTTCAATTAATCTTTTAATAAAAAAATGACAACCTATGGCCGACTTACACAGTTCGATTGTGTCCTTTAACTCCAATTTGTACGTGTTGATTGGTGGCAACTTCTGCTTGATTGATTTCTGCTCTTGCTGTTGTTGTTGTCTCTGCTGCTGTTGATTTTGTTGACGTTGTTGTTGACGCTGTTGTTGTTGTTGCTGCAGCTGTTGTTGCTGCTTATTCTGCTGCGATTGATGATGTTTGTGTTTTTTCTGTGTTTGTGTATCTGTTGTTGTTAATTTTTGTTGTTGTTTCTGAAGTGTTTTTTTTGTAGCGGTTGTTTCTGTTATTGTTGTTGTGGCATCTCCACGTTTCTATTTTGTTGTTGCTGAGGTTTCTGGAGTAGTTGCTCCTTCTCCATCTCCCTCCTTGCAACTTGTTTTGCCTTTATAGCTAGCACTTTTTGTTCTAGCTCCCTAATGCTAGACCTCATCCTCTTCGTCATGTGACTCCGATGCAGCGAGGGATGTGAAGCTGTTGTCTGCTCCCATCTTCGCTGCGGAAAACAACTTACCGCAGCTTGTAAATGAGCCCACGCGAATACCGGACGTTGATAGGCATACCGCCAACACCCTGGACTTCTTTTTAACTTCTCACCCTGATAAGTACACCGTTGATGTGCTCTCCCATCTAGGCTCGTCGGACCATTTGTGTCATATCAGATAATTTCTCATGCACCGACCACACAGTTAGAGAAAAAATTCCTAAAAGAACCGTATGGCAATACGGAAAAGCCAACTGGTGCGGTCTACAGCTTCTTTAGGAATTTTAACTGGTCGTTATGTTTCCTCGATAACGACGTGGATGCCGCTGCTGACATGATCACAGACACCATTCTCTTTAGAATGAGATCCTTTATCCCTCATCGGATGAAGAGCATCAAACCAAAAGAAAAGGCATGGTACGATTCAAGCTGTAAAGAGGCTATCAGGGCTAGAGAAATGTTTTTTCGGTCCTTCAAGGCCAACTTGACCGAGGAAAACCGAAACAAGTTTAAACGAGCCAGGAATGACTGCAACGTGAGTAGCCGTGGCTCAAGTGGTAGTGTATTGACTTCCCATTCGGACAGTTCGGGGTTCAATATCAGCCGTGACCGAAAGACATTTTTTCAGACAACTGAAACCTCGTGAGGTGAATGGTTGCCTAAATACAATACCAAGTCAATTTACACTAATAAATTAGTCTCCCCATTGTTAAATGCCGTCACCTATGGAGCGAAATAACCACTGAGCCCGAATATCTTTCTCTCCCTCTCTCTATCCAATTTTCCGAAAAATTTAACACGTGCTCCGGCATTTTAAGAGAAGTCATACCCTCTTCAACAGTACTAATCGGCTGTCTGATCTAATCAGATGTTTTTTCTGTGCGGTACATTCCAAGAGACTAACATTCGCAAACGTAATCTGGTGAACTTTACTTGAAGACATTAATTTGTCTTTCAACATTAAAAATCGGAAAATGAGTACGGATGACCAAAACTATAGGTTTGGGTGATTTACCCCCTTGCAATGCCTTCCGGACTCTGACAACAATATCTTAACAGGTGGCAAAGAATTACAGCCCTAAGGCAGCAGTTTTGGAAGATATGGTCAACTGAATACGTCCGAAGTCTTCAAGAAAGGTCCAAATGGTGTACCACCAAGACGAATGTAAAAGAAGGCGCACTAGTTATTCTGACGGAGGAAAACCTGCCTCCATACAAATAGGTTCTAGCGAGGGTGGAACGAGTTATAAGATGAGATGACGACAACGTTCGGGTGGTAGATTTGAAGACTCCAAATGGGATATTTCGACGTCCAGTAACCAAGATAGCACGTCAATAGGGCCTGAATGTTTGCGCCAACTCTTCAGTTTATTTAAATTTATATAAAACATAGAATTTTTGAATTTCCCGCCTTAAATAAATATTGATTTGGATTTGTACATGTGTAAAACTTGAACGTTAATTCATACAGTAAACTTCCCACAAGAACAAACTCACCACACCCAATTAATTAATACAATTTGTGAATTGAATCATTGCATTGTTAACTTCAAAGGCGAGTCGTTCGTTATGGTTTAAAAAAGAATTAATATAATTTTTATAGCTTTTAACAAAGTGGCTTGTCTTTTAATTTAAAAGTTCATTTGGAATTTTTACAGCTGGTTTACATAGTATATCTCCCCTTCTTCTGAAGAGGTGTTCTTCCATCCTGGCAAAATCATTTCGTTTACTTTCCTACTCTTTACGACACTTTCCGAGCAGATGAAAAACTGCATTTGTCCAGCCCGTCCGTAAAAAAGGCGAATCTTCTTCTCTTTCCACCTACAGACCCACTGTACTTACGTCTCTGCTTCACGTCATGTAAATGCTGATAAATCTTCTCAATGACCGGCAGTATGGTTTTCGTAGCAACTGATTTGATGGCTTGTCTCACCGTAAAGTAGAACCTAAGCATACATCAATCTGGCGCAAGCAAAATAGTCGCACTTGATATTTTTAAGGCATTTAACAGAGTTTAGCATCAGGCTCTTTTGTCGGAAATGCATGTTTTTGGGGTCGATGAATCTCTCCTTCAATGGATTAAAAAACTACCTTTCGGAGCTAACTACGTTTTACCTTGGATGGTTTCAAGTCTGATATCCATAAAATAAATGCTGATGTGCTTCAGGGCGTCTTCATCTGAGACGCATGTGCCCTCATGACGACAATCTTTGGGCTCGGGTTGTTGGAGGTTCATTGTCACGTATTTAAAACACATGTTTACACATAAACGACAGTCGATGATATCGTGTCGTTGGCGATTCTAGCCCTTCCCATTATTGGCAAGATTTGAGCTGGTCTAGATATTTAATGGGTCCCGACTGTTTAAGTTCCTAAGTTCCGCATTAGAATTTATTATTTGTTTTATGTGTGTTTCCACCATGAAACTTTTTCAATGGTGTGGTTATTTAATATCTCTTAACAGAATTCTAGACTGCTGGACTTGTTTTTTTTTTCTTTTTAGTTCATATTTAAAGTCCATTTTTTAAGCAGTCGGCTTTTTGAAGTTTCTAAATTAACTTTTTTATTTTACACTTTTTAGGTAGACGGTTAATAAATGGAAAATTTCGCAACCTTGTCATTTCATTGAGGGATATCGTGGGGATTATTAAGTACCTTGCTATGGTCTAAACTACTAATTATTAATCTATCTAGAGACCAATCCTGGCTCAAGTCCACATAAGCTTGACCTTTCGCAAAAATGCGTGAACTTAAATCAACTACAGATCGGTCCAAAGTAGTTCCTTGTAACTTGTGTACAGTAACACCCCAACATAATATCAATGGCAACATTTTTCGTTTTATTTTTCCCTGTCCATGAAATGCATCGAATTCTGTCGTCGATGGTTTGATTTTGACTCCGACTCCAGGGATATTGTTTCTAATAGCTTTGTCATCAAATTCAATATAAACAGCCTGTGGCAATCCTCCGGGTTCCAACTGGTCCCTTCGAAGGGCTGGCCACTCAATTGTCCTTACAACTCCCATTGCTCAGTTGACAAGACCGTGGTTAACATTCAAATTTCTTCGCAATATAACTCGAGATACTAACCCAATTGTCAAATATTTAACGATTCCTCCAGTTTTGTTTGGGTCATCAGAAACATATAAATCTTTCGGCTTTTGAACATATATCTTCGTTTCTACTGATATCTACTGTTTGTAATTTATATAGTTTAGTAGTCTTTGCCAATACGAGTATATCTGTGATCTTTTGATTATGCTCATTAACCTGTTTAGTAGTTGGAAAGACTCGAATTAATTTAAGTTTAAATATTACAGTTAGCTGCTAGTATATTAAATAAGGGGGGTACAAATAACTGTATCACAAAATAGATCAATAGATTGCTGCTTATTCTGCTGCGATTGATGATGTTTGTGTTTTTTCTGTGTTTGTGTATCTGTTGTTGTTAATTTTTGTTGTTGTTTCTGAAGTGTTTTTTTTTGTAGCGGTTGTTTCTGTTATTGTTGTTGTGGCATCTCCACGTTTCTATTTTGTTGTTGCTGAGGTTTCTGGAGTAGTTGCTCCTTCTCCATCTCCCTCCTTGCAACTTGTTTTGCCTTTATAGCTAGCACTTTTTGTTCTAGCTCCCTAATGCTAGACCTCATCCTCTTCGTCATGTGACTCCGATGCAGCGAGGGATGTGAAGCTGTTGTCTGCTCCCATCTTCGCTGCGGAAAACAACTTACCGCAGCTTGTAAATGAGCCCACGCGAATACCGGACGTTGATAGGCATACCGCCAACACCCTGGACTTCTTTTTAACTTCTCACCCTGATAAGTACACCGTTGATGTGCTCTCCCATCTAGGCTCGTCGGACCATTTGTGTCATATCAGATAATTTCTCATGCACCGACCACACAGTTAGAGAAAAAATTCCTAAAAGAACCGTATGGCAATACGGAAAAGCCAACTGGTGCGGTCTACAGCTTCTTTAGGAATTTTAACTGGTCGTTATGTTTCCTCGATAACGACGTGGATGCCGCTGCTGACATGATCACAGACACCATTCTCTTTAGAATGAGATCCTTTATCCCTCATCGGATGAAGAGCATCAAACCAAAAGAAAAGGCATGGTACGATTCAAGCTGTAAAGAGGCTATCAGGGCTAGAGAAATGTTTTTTCGGTCCTTCAAGGCCAACTTGACCGAGGAAAACCGAAACAAGTTTAAACGAGCCAGGAATGACTGCAACGTGAGTAGCCGTGGCTCAAGTGGTAGTGTATTGACTTCCCATTCGGACAGTTCGGGGTTCAATATCAGCCGTGACCGAAAGACATTTTTTCAGACAACTGAAACCTCGTGAGGTGAATGGTTGCCTAAATACAATACCAAGTCAATTTACACTAATAAATTAGTCTCCCCATTGTTAAATGCCGTCACCTATGGAGCGAAATAACCACTGAGCCCGAATATCTTTCTCTCCCTCTCTCTATCCAATTTTCCGAAAAATTTAACACGTGCTCCGGCATTTTAAGAGAAGTCATACCCTCTTCAACAGTACTAATCGGCTGTCTGATCTAATCAGATGTTTTTTCTGTGCGGTACATTCCAAGAGACTAACATTCGCAAACGTAATCTGGTGAACTTTACTTGAAGACATTAATTTGTCTTTCAACATTAAAAATCGGAAAATGAGTACGGATGACCAAAACTATAGGTTTGGGTGATTTACCCCCTTGCAATGCCTTCCGGACTCTGACAACAATATCTTAACAGGTGGCAAAGAATTACAGCCCTAAGGCAGCAGTTTTGGAAGATATGGTCAACTGAATACGTCCGAAGTCTTCAAGAAAGGTCCAAATGGTGTACCACCAAGACGAATGTAAAAGAAGGCGCACTAGTTATTCTGACGGAGGAAAACCTGCCTCCATACAAATAGGTTCTAGCGAGGGTGGAACGAGTTATAAGATGAGATGACGACAACGTTCGGGTGGTAGATTTGAAGACTCCAAATGGGATATTTCGACGTCCAGTAACCAAGATAGCACGTCAATAGGGCCTGAATGTTTGCGCCAACTCTTCAGTTTATTTAAATTTATATAAAACATAGAATTTTTGAATTTCCCGCCTTAAATAAATATTGATTTGGATTTGTACATGTGTAAAACTTGAACGTTAATTCATACAGTAAACTTCCCACAAGAACAAACTCACCACACCCAATTAATTAATACAATTTGTGAATTGAATCATTGCATTGTTAACTTCAAAGGCGAGTCGTTCGTTATGGTTTAAAAAAGAATTAATATAATTTTTATAGCTTTTAACAAAGTGGCTTGTCTTTTAATTTAAAAGTTCATTTGGAATTTTTACAGCTGGTTTACATAGTATATCTCCCCTTCTTCTGAAGAGGTGTTCTTCCATCCTGGCAAAATCATTTCGTTTACTTTCCTACTCTTTACGACACTTTCCGAGCAGATGAAAAACTGCATTTGTCCAGCCCGTCCGTAAAAAAGGCGAATCTTCTTCTCTTTCCACCTACAGACCCACTGTACTTACGTCTCTGCTTCACGTCATGTAAATGCTGATAAATCTTCTCAATGACCGGCAGTATGGTTTTCGTAGCAACTGATTTGATGGCTTGTCTCACCGTAAAGTAGAACCTAAGCATACATCAATCTGGCGCAAGCAAAATAGTCGCACTTGATATTTTTAAGGCATTTAACAGAGTTTAGCATCAGGCTCTTTTGTCGGAAATGCATGTTTTTGGGGTCGATGAATCTCTCCTTCAATGGATTAAAAAACTACCTTTCGGAGCTAACTACGTTTTACCTTGGATGGTTTCAAGTCTGATATCCATAAAATAAATGCTGATGTGCTTCAGGGCGTCTTCATCTGAGACGCATGTGCCCTCATGACGACAATCTTTGGGCTCGGGTTGTTGGAGGTTCATTGTCACGTATTTAAAACACATGTTTACACATAAACGACAGTCGATGATATCGTGTCGTTGGCGATTCTAGCCCTTCCCATTATTGGCAAGATTTGAGCTGGTCTAGATATTTAATGGGTCCCGACTGTTTAAGTTCCTAAGTTCCGCATTAGAATTTATTATTTGTTTTATGTGTGTTTCCACCATGAAACTTTTTCAATGGTGTGGTTATTTAATATCTCTTAACAGAATTCTAGACTGCTGGACTTGTTTTTTTTTTCTTTTTAGTTCATATTTAAAGTCCATTTTTTAAGCAGTCGGCTTTTTGAAGTTTCTAAATTAACTTTTTTATTTTACACTTTTTAGGTAGACGGTTAATAAATGGAAAATTTCGCAACCTTGTTATTTCATTGAGGGATATCGTGGGGATTATTAAGTACCTTGCTATGGTCTAAACTACTAATTATTAATCTATCTAGAGACCAATCCTGGCTCAAGTCCACATAAGCTTGACCTTTCGCAAAAATGCGTGAACTTAAATCAACTACAGATCGGTCCAAAGTAGTTCCTTGTAACTTGTGTACAGTAACACCCCAACATAATATCAATGGCAACATTTTTCGTTTTATTTTTCCCTGTCCATGAAATGCATCGAATTCTGTCGTCGATGGTTTGATTTTGACTCCGACTCCAGGGATATTGTTTCTAATAGCTTTGTCATCAAATTCAATATAAACAGCCTGTGGCAATCCTCCGGGTTCCAACTGGTCCCTTCGAAGGGCTGGCCACTCAATTGTCCTTACAACTCCCATTGCTCAGTTGACAAGACCGTGGTTAACATTCAAATTTCTTCGCAATATAACTCGAGATACTAACCCAATTGTCAAATATTTAACGATTCCTCCAGTTTTGTTTGGGTCATCAGAAACATATAAATCTTTCGGCTTTTGAACATATATCTTCGTTTCTACTGATATCTACTGTTTGTAATTTATATAGTTTAGTAGTCTTTGCCAATACGAGTATATCTGTGATCTTTTGATTATGCTCATTAACCTGTTTAGTAGTTGGAAAGACTCGAATTAATTTAAGTTTAAATATTACAGTTAGCTGCTAGTATATTAAATAAGGGGGGTACAAATAACTGTATCACAAAATAGATCAAATAGATTCAATTATTGCCAGGGGGTGCCAATAAATTGTTCATATGGGACTACGGTTATTGCAGTACTTTTGACTGTGCCAACAACGACTGTTATTTGTTTGAGATTTTTGAAAATGCGAAAACAGAAGAAAAGTTACGATGAGGATCGGCTTCAACTACCTCTTTCGGCAATAAAAAGCGAACAGTTATCAAAGAAGAGAGCTTCGGAATTTTACGGCATACCACGATCAACTATTCAGTTTTACCTTGGTGCCACTTTTAAGAAACCCGCTCATGGCCCGTCTCCAATTTTATCGAAAGAGGAGGAGGTAACAATTATTAATTGAATAAAAATTTGTCAAACTAAAGGTTTTCAAAAGCGAAAGGAAGATGTTTTAAGTGTCGTCAAAGAATTCCTAGAGCAAATTGAAAGGGAACATCCATTTGGAGAAGACAATATTCCAGGAAAAGGATGGTTTAATGCCTTTCTTAAGTGGCATCCCTCACTTAAGTGTAGAGCAATTGATCCTGTATCATGTGCTAGCGCGAACGTAGCGTTGTCGGATATTTTTGCGTAGTTCGATTCGATTCAACAATACTTGGTAGACAATGACTACTTCGCAACTTTGGATGATTCAAGTAGAGTTTTTAATGGGGATGAAACCAATTTCATGCTCTATATAAAAACAAAAGCTTCTTTAGCTGCAAAAGGGGCTAAAAATATATACGATATTGACAGAGGTTTGGCTAAATCGAATTTAACAGTAATGTTTTCATTTTCCGCTTTGGGGCTTATGTGTCCACTCATGATTATATATCCCTATAAAAGGTCCATCCGTACGCAGATCTCCGCAGAGAATAGATGCGTCTCGGCTTGAAAAAGTGCAAAAGTTTTCATCGTAAAGATAATTGGTCACAATTTTCTTAGTTGACTCGGCAGCCAAGTAGTTAGCGGCGTCGGTCATGAAATCGGGGGACGCGAGTTTGGCCCCTGGCCAAACTTGGAACTTTTTTTTGGCTGAAATTGTGTAAATAAATTTAGTGCTTCAAAAACAAAACCAATAAAATCACGCGATGGATGGTGGAGAGCGTTCTGCTCTTCCCATAACGGGAGCAAAAGGCAACAATACTGTTGCCGGTGCCGTGGCGAAAGCCATCAGAAGGAGGAAGAGGTTGAAAACCCCTCCTAATTTAAAAAAAAAATATAAGTCCAGTTTTAAGAGCTGAGAAAGATAAAACAACACAAAGTAAACCACAATTATATGATGCGTTGAGGTACATCTCTGCTGAAGTCCTATATGAGGGGGCAATAACAACTTTGCCTCTCTAGCGGCATCTGAGTTGGAAGACGAGGATGAACTAATAAACGTCATTAACAGCAGCCTACAAAAGCTGGAGGAAAAAGTGTTTGCTATTAAACAAGACCAAACTGCACGCAGGCAGAGGGAGCAATTACAACTTGAGAGCTCCCAATAACAAGAGCAGAAACAAAAACTGCAGCAACAACAAAACCAGCAGGAGCAGAAACAACAACTGCAGCAAATTAAACAGCAACAACACCAGCAGCAACAACAACAGCAACAGCAACAGAAGAAGAAGGAGAAGGTGCCTTCTATCAATACCTATAAATTAGAGGTAAATGCAACTAGAGACCTGTGTAAGTTGGTCATTGGTAATAATTTTAACATTAAGAGATTGGGGAACGATCGTTATGCCATCCACTGTAATACAGCGAAAGGGAAAGAGCTCTTACAAGAAACGACGACGGAGCACTACTCATTCACACCGAAGTGTGAAAATCGGCAATCGATGCTGCTGAATGGGTTGGAACCGTCTTCTGATCCTGAGGAAATCCTGGGACTGCTCAAAGAGAAGGAGTGCTAAGGACTCAAGTTTGTGGGGATAAAGCCATTTACCACAGCTAGAGCCAGGCAGGAGAAACGGAGTCTGGAGCGAAGGCGTTATACAATGCGTTTGCTGCCAGAGGTTCGGACACGCCGCGTCGAACTGCCAAATGCAGCCTCGATACATGAAGTGCGCAAAGAACCACAGTTCCAAGGAGTGTGCTCTGAGTGGGGACGGAGAATCCGATAGGACGCAGCTCTCGTGCGTGTTATGTGGGAACGTGGGACACACCGCAAACTATTGAGGTTGTTCTAAGTTCACTGACATTAAAAAAACAAAACTGGCTCGGCAGCAGAAGGTGGAGGTCAAACGTTCACCTGTTAAGTTTTAAACAACAGCAGTCATGTCCCAAATTTCCTACGCTCAAATGGCGCCAGGTAGGGGGACTACGGTACAGCAAGCGACTGTTGCTTCTCCGGCGCCAATGACGAGAACAACGGAAGCTGCACCTAACATGCTGGCCGTCTTGCTCGCAATCCAAGGGCAGATTGGTCAGTTGCAACAGCAGGTACAAGAACAGGCCAAGCGGGTGCACCAGATCTAGGTGCTGCTGCCGGCTTTAACGCAACATATGTCGTAATGGGTACGCACATGGTGGAGCAAAGATTGAAGATTATACAATTGCTACAAAACCAAAATCCTGATGTGCCTTCGCTAGCGAAACCAAGCTAACCGATAAGCACATACTGGAGTACAGTAATTATATTGTTAGAAGAAGAAACTGCCTCCAAACATGGAGGCGGTGTCGCGATCTTCATTAAACAAGGTATAAAATTTCACAGAGTGTACAAGGGAGTGTTGCGCAGGTTCCGCGTGTTCGAGGCAGTCGTCATTTACATGCCGCTCCGCAGTGGAAAGCGGCTGTACTTGGCCTCTGTTTATGCACCTGAGGCTTCCCAATCCATTTTATTCAGAGCTCGACACGCTTTTTCGACTTCTGTGGCTAGAATCGGGGAAGAAATATTTTATAATCGGTGGGGATTTCAACGCTAAACACAGAGATTGGGGAAATAATTTGCCAAATACTAGAGTGAACCTACTACTCGATTGGTGGGGTGTTTCTTATCGGCTCGGATCAGTATTTATCCTATTATTGTTATTATTAGGTTTTGATCTTATGATTTTATTCATAGATCCGAGAATCGACACTTGTTCAAAGGCAAGCTAAAATTGTTTTGATATATATCCTTCCTATTCATTGTCAGCCCCCTCTTCTTACAACCTTGAAATAAATTGTTACTTAACATTTTACTACTGGCTTCTTTTTTTTCAATATGATATCCATCAAGGGGACTGATCGATACACGGTTCTTAGGTTGGCTTTACATGGGAGAGGAATTCATTTCGCTTTTTTTTTTGTCCGGATGAGTAGCTAAAGGGGATTTAGAAGTGGTGGTGACGCATAAATTAGTGAGCATAACGGGATAGCTTCTTGAGGTATCTGCGGACTAAGTTGCTATGAAGGCGTGTTATAGCACTTTACTGATGAACCCTGAAAGTCCTTGCAGTGAATGTTAATTCACTGGTAAGGTTCGAACGAAGAGTCACACTATTTAAGTTGCTTAAAGAGCAAGCCCCTGATGTGTTTTTCGCTAGCGAGACTAAGCTTACCAAAAGACACAAAATGAGGCAGAGAAAATATAAAATAGTACGAAGAAACCGGCTCAACTCCATTCAAGGAGGTGGCGTTGGGGTATTTGTAAAAAAAGGAATACGTTTTAAAAGAGTATACAGTCGTGTAGCACGTAGGTTCAAGTTGCTGGAAGCATGCGTCATGTATATCACTCTCCGTAGTGGAAAGCCGTTATACATAGTGTCTGTTTACGCGCGTAAGGCTACTGAATCCACCTTATTCATCTCAGAGTTGGAGACCCCTTTTCGATTCCTAAGGCTGCAATTGGAGGAGAATTATTTTATTATCGGTGGAGATTTTAACGCCAAATACAGAGATTGATACTCCAAATACTTGAGGGAACCTACTATTCAATTGGTGGGATCAGCACAGTATAATGCATCGACCCGGGCTTAAGGCGACGGATAGTCCGTCGTTGTTTCCCAGACACGGGTCCTATTTGGATCTTCTGCTGTTCGACACACGAATACAACTGACGGGCACTAACTAACAAACTACAAACTGTCTACGCACTTTCGTGCGTGACAGTGAACATTGCGGTCCCAGCACCGAATAACTCCGAGTAACACCGAAATAACTGTTCCCAACGAAATTGCGGAATTGGATGAGTTTGATCAAAGGCATTAATACAATTATAATAGGGTGCGTTGGACATACTTCTCCACTGACTGACTGACTGACTGACTGACTGAACACTGACAAGAGCACTCTCCTTGAATTCGCTCTACCCACAAGCTAATGGACGAGACAATTAAACGAACAATGGACAAAACGATACCTCGGTATCAACACACTGACGAGGAAGACTTATTCCGCAACGAAACCATTGATGCACTTCACT
Source organism: Volucella bombylans (assembly GCA_949129095.1). Classification (NCBI taxonomy): domain Eukaryota; kingdom Metazoa; phylum Arthropoda; class Insecta; order Diptera; family Syrphidae; genus Volucella; species Volucella bombylans. The sequence goes on from OX422140.1 coordinate 299,390,324, forward strand.
GAAATTAGAAGCGGTGGCCATTTATACCACCCTTTTAATAATGCAATGAATAATGCCCATTATCTAGCGCATTGGAAAACAGCAGTGGTACACCCCATCCCCAAAAGGGATAAAGACACATCCAATCCGGCTGATCTCCGGTCGATCAGTCTTCTTCCAAACATCAGTAAGGTTGTCGAGAAGGTGATAAATAGAGTTCTGGCTAAGTGGGTTAAGGACAAACATATAGTTCAGGATAATCAACTCGGTTTCAATGCGGGGCATGATGTTATTCATGCTGGTTTCTGATATCCAATGGAACAAAGGCAAGAACCAGTGCACTGGTGTCTGCCTGATTGACTTGGAAAGGGCCTTCGATACCGTATGATTAGAGGGACTCTTTTTCAAGCTAGATAGGTTGGGCATTAGTAAACCACTGTTGTATATTGTTTTTGATATGCTCTCCAGTAGACAGTTCATCGTGAAGAATGGCGATGTGACTTCTGCTGGAACATTTAAAATTAAAAACGGTCTGCAACAAGGGACGCGATAAATTCGTCGATCCATAGCGTACGCAGACGACTTAATATATATACCTTTGAATCGTGATTTTGACAAAATTAAGCGATATCGCGATGACTGGAAGTTGAAAATCAACTCTCAGAAGTCGGAAACCATTTTGTTTAGGACACCTTTGTCTGGAGCCTCTAGGGATACCAGAAAAAATTGGCGAAAGTTCTCTATCATTGGACAACACGGACAACCTCTTGCCTGTCGAAATGTAGTCAGATACCTTGGAATCTGGCTAGATCAGTTTCTGTATTTTGGCAAATATGTAGATGCTGCTCTGGCCAGAGCTAAAGGTGCTTTTGCCCTTTCAAAGAGGCTGTTTTATGGCAGCCAACTCCATGCGGGGGTAAAGGTGATCTGCTACATGGCCCTTATCAGGCCCATTCTTGTATTTGGGTGTCTCGTGCGGTTCAGCGTGAGATCAAGTTTATTGGAAAAGATTCGGGTGTTTGAGAGCGTTTGTCTTAGGAGTTGTCTTCGCTTATACATAACACCAGAGTCTGAGTACATAAAATTCTATCCCAATGAGGTCTTGTACAATAGGGCGAACCTAATAAGAGTGGATAATTTCGTCAATAAGCTGACTCGAGTATATTTTCTTAGTCTTAATAAATGTAAAAATAGAAATAAAATTAGACTGTAAGATTCTTCGAAAGACATAGTTTAAGTGTTAGGTTTAACTGAGAGTGCCCGCATGGGGCCAGTAAGTTAGTATAAGGTAATTTTAAGTAATTTAAGCTAATTTTTAAGCGTTTTTTTGTCTAGCATATAAGAGTAATTTAAGTGATAAAAATAAAAATGCATAAAAACTGATAAACTGATGCAATGAGTAGTATACGCTGGACATCGCAAGTGTCGCATCACGGTCTGAGTGGTGTCATCCAACACCTGTGTGACCAGACAGTGAAGGTGTCCAGTTTATGGTTTTCATTTTTGTAAAATTTGTATAGTATAAGAGTATAAATAGTGTAGAAATAAAGTATTATAATATAAGATTCGTTGATAAACCATTCTACAAGGTGTTTGTTTATTGTGAGTCCCCCCACCAAAAATAAGGCTCCCATCTCATAAAATTCACTTTATTTATCATAACTAAGAGTTTTATGATATATCTGATCCCCGACATAAAGGAAAGGACTGCATACAATACAGAAAGTTACTCTTATCATCCGAAATTCAGCCCAATTTGGGAACTTGCCAAAATATGGAATGCATATCTCGGTCTTCTGTCGTAGATTAATTTGCAGGAAAGGCTTCTGTTTATCAGCAAAAGGTTCTACCGCTTCGGCTTGAAAATTTAATGTGATTCTTAGCACATTTGAGAAGAATATCGAAACCAAACACACCTGAGTTTCAAACCACTACAAAACAATTTTCCTTCCTCCTCCTTCTAACTTTCCGCCCACGACCTGTGGTAAAAGGATATCTAACCCCTTAGGTGCGCGAAAATTATAAAAAAAAAGAAGTTCGGTCAAGGTGAAAGAAGATCATTTAGAGATGTATTATTACCTGAATGAGCTGATGCATCAAAAACAATTCTTAACATTGATGTAGTCTTGTCGTCGCTTTGAACTACTTATAGGTTCTTCGACGACACACTGCTTTCCTTGACAAGTTCAACTCCACTCTCTATTAATTCATTCATCGCTCTTCCATATGAAAATAGATCCATCGGTCGGCGTAGAAGTTTACGAATTATATTGCCAAACCTGGATTGTACGCCTTCCCTATAGCTGCCGATATGAAAAAACTTTTAACTAGTAATAGCCATTTTTTCTGAGTACGTACTTACTAAATTATCCCGTGATTTCTCCTCGTTCGTGATCCCTGTGGTCTTCAAGTCTCAGAAGTTAGGTTTTTGTTATCTCACAGCATACACATTTAAAAGCATAACATTGGTAAGCAGATGGAATTATCAGTTGCGCAGCGCCTCGATGGCCCTCGAAGTGTCCATCCAAATACTGTATCCATTATATATTTACTGCTAGCAAATTTGAGGATAGGTACTGCCCCTCTCGTGAAACTATTCTCAAATAATAATAAGAACCAACCAATAAACAAATAACTGGTTCTTGGGGAAACGCCTCCGTTTTTAAAAATCTTAATCCCAGTTGGACATCTCGTCCACTTTCAAAGCGATTATTGATATGATTTGCCCAGGAAACTGGCTAGTTAAGTAAAGACGCACCAAATTGCATGATTGCAATCCAAACGTTGATATTTATATGGTGTCGCTCCAAAATCGCAATTCGCAAATTCATTTTCCTTGAGACCTTTGATTAAATGTCTGATAAATAATTTATTGGAAGAATCCAGAGTGCTGACAAAAGCCTTTGCGGTTTTTAGGTAGATTAAAGCTGGTGAGCACGCGTTAAATGTCTTCTCAACATTAGAATTTCGACGTGGAACAGACGTTTTATTATTTTTTTTTTGCGTTCTGTTCGCCGTCTATTTCGCCCATAGGGGTAGCATGATGTCCATTGGGAGTCAGAATATTTTAGGTTCGTCGATCTACAATCTTTATGGCAGTGACCTTTGAGAGTGTCGCGGAAATATCTCCGATCTCCCATTAATATTTGTTTTCTTTGTTTTGCAGATGTTTTTGCTCAATGGTTATTTCATTGACTGTCATCCAAAATTTAATGGGCCCATTAAATTATTAGTATAAATTCGTCTCACAAGATTTTGGTTGCCTAAAAAAAAATGTTTTTCGTGCTCGGTTGGGATGGAACGCAGAACCGTCCGATTGGGAAGCCAATACATTTCCACTTGAGCCACGGTCACCCACCATAGAGTTATAAGTCTCCTCAACATCGCATACAATCTTATCTGCAAAACGCTTCGTTAATAACCTGATTGGCCCCAATCAGTGCGGTTTCAGACCAGCAATACCGTCAACCGACCAAATCTTGACACTCAGGCAGATCCTGGAAAAAACTCAACAAGTCCAAATCGATACCCATCATATTCTCAACAATTTTAAGGCTGCGTATGATAACATTTATAGAGACGAGCTACATAGAACCAAGTCTGGTTTTAGAATCCATGCCAGGGTCGTTCATCTGTGCAGAATCACGATTGAGAATACTCGCTGCTCTCAAAGTCAATATCGACCGAGACCTTTGATGTCAAAAAAGGTTTTAGGCAATGTAAGGTGCTGTCATGTGACTTTTTTAACAACATAATTGAAATAATTGTGCGGAACACTGGAGGCGCAAAAGTCTGTGAAACTATTATCGTATGCTGATGATATCGACATACGAATAATTGGGAAAAAACAGCGGACTCTCATATATACGTTCGCTAGTATTGAAACCAAAGTTGTTCAAACAATCCAATAACTTAATTTCGCACCCAATTGTTATCGCTAACTCGCCTCTTTTATTGTTGACCTACTAGTGTGTTCATTTCATTTAGTGCATTATTTTCTCTGCAATTTTTTTTTGTGTTGCTTTTTTTTTGTTGTTTTTCGTCATGTCTTCTTATGGATTAACCATGGACAATAATGCTAACTTTGTTGCCTGTAAAGACAATGCATTCCAGTGGACAAACTATCAATCTTTGAATAAAGTGTAAGATATGCAGGAGACTTTGGTCATAGCATTCAAAAATGAATTGCGCGTTTAATTAAATTAGAAGGTACAAGATCCAGGAATAAAGAAACGTCCAAGCGCCACATCGATAAAGTGTTAAGTGAATTTATATCAATCGGTTCCACAATGACGGATTCCAACAAGAAAACCTTTAATTTCATCAACTCTCTCCGGGAGGACATAGATATTCATCTCCAGTCATCCACATCCAATCTTCATCTTCAATTTGCAATATACAACCATCTCAAAGCATTACGAGTCCATGTTTGACGTTATATTCGATAAAATCAATGAGCTTAGTGATGAACTCACTACGAATAGAACAATGTTGAATGATTTGGAAAATCTTATTGAAACAGTCATAAAATCGATGGTCGTCCTACCCACCACTCTATGGCACCACCACCAGCCAATGCACAGTATTCCCAACATCTTACCACAAAAAACAAACGGAATTTCAAGATTTACTTACTGACTAGAGATGAATGATTATTTGTTAACCCATTAAATAACCTCGGCAAGCTACGGGTCTTCAAATGGACACAGAGACAAAACGAAGCAACGTCTCTCTAAAGCTAATTATAAATCGACCAGAACCATTCCCTATCCACATCCTAAGCCTGACCCCAACTGGAGCCCTAAAACCAAAATATTTCTCAATTTTTCCCCTCCTGTCTATATCCCTAAGCAACCCCCTTCACATAACCTCGCAAAAGATCCACGTGCCCCTTTTCCTTCCAAGCCCCAACGTGTTTCATTTAATTTAAGCCATGCCCCTGATACTGTCACTGCTCAACAGTCCATACCCCTCCCACGAATACAAAAAACAACTTTCCCAATTTCGACCTTACAACAGGAGCCAAATTAGTAAACTTAAATCCTTAGAGGCCTCTGCCCCTAATTCTAATCCTCTTTTGCCACCTAATGTTAAATTGACCCAAAAGAATATAGATACCACGGAATGCCGTTGTGCGCTTGTTATGGTCTCCATCCAACAGAAAGGCGTTCCTACTGATATAACTAGTCTCAAGAAACTCTACAACAAGTCATCAATACACCTCCCCAAAAGATTGCGGATGACCTCGCTGCTTTCCACAGCTATGTACAATCTCAAATTTAGCGTAGCCGAGCTGACTATAATAATTTTTTTAATTTCTAACTTGCCTTCTTTACCTACATCTCATCTACACTCCTCCACGCAACAAACTACCTCTTACATTTTACTACCAAAACGTAAGAGGCTTGCGCTCTGAAACTCGTTCTATTTTGTCTAAATCTCATGGCCTCTCTATCAACGTCTCTGCTCTTACAAAAACCAATCTGATCCCCGACATAAGAAGCCAGGAGCTATTCCTATCATCTTATAATGTGTTTCGAGATGAAGATCACTCTCCCTATAGTTAATCACCCTACCCTCTCTAAAGTTGATTCTCCATGCAGCGGTGTCCTACTAACTATCAATAGCCTCAACTCTTCTCTCATCGCTATCTCTTCTTCTGTTAAACTTGATTTTGATTCCACTAAAATAACACTTCCCAAAGGGTCTCTGTATCGAATCCTACATTCTTGCTATTAAAGCAATTGACCTAAGTGATTACATCGACGGTATCCTTATCTTTGGTGACTTTAATCTGCCACTGCTTAAGTGGATTCCATCGGATGATCACTTATTTTTACCGCGTCAAATGCTAGATCATCCAAGGAATGTCTGTTCATTGAACGCATAATTGACTCAAGCCAATGATAAGTAAGTGGCGCCCCTAACTCCATTGGTTTGCACCTAGACCTTATTTTCACTACTGATCCCATTAACTGCACAGTAACTTTCAACTGTCGACAACTTTCGCCTCCCCCTTCTTCTCTCATTTCTCCATAACTCTCCATCCCAGTCCACTTCTTCTTCTACTATCTCTTCTTACAACTTTCATAAAGCTAGTTTTCGTAAAATCAATATCTATTTTAGCAAATCTTCTTTTGGTTTTACCAACCAATTCTTATCTGATGCTGTCTCCATTTTTACAGTGAAATATTTAATTCCATTTCTCTTTACATCCCCTATTTCTCGGCATGAAACGTCATCTACTTCCCCACCCTAGTATAGCCGAAGACTTCGCTCTTTACAAAACAAAAGAAACAAATTATTGACATTTTTTCTTCGCACCAATTCTTATTATGACTACTCTAACTATCTTGATACCTACCTCCAATTCACCCAGCTTTATAACTGCCCCTATCAGCGCTTTCTCGACACAGCGCAGACTAACCTTATCAACGATCCTAAATGTGCGATCAGACGGCCAACCAATCTTGTCATCCGGAACCCATGCTGACGTCACTATGAATTAGAATTTATCCTAAAGTGGTCATCCCGTGTGATCGCCCGTCATCCGGCATGTCATTGAACGTGTCAACCGGATGACACATCAGACGACACGATTTCTATGTCATCCAGATGACTGATTTGGTTGACCGTGTGATCGCTTGTCATCGCTATTGGGACTGGATGACCAAATTTTTTTGACAGCGTGTCATCCGAATGACAATGTCCCATGGATGACATTACTTGATTTTCCTCATTGTCATCTAACATCGGATGACACGTGTGCATATAGTAATTGAAAAAGTTAAGTTTATTTTGCTTCTGTGTTAAAAAAATGAGTATAACGACTGTGAAGCCCATATTGTGGCTAAAAATAAAACACCCACGGTTTCAGGAAAAAAAAGATGCAGAAAAATAATATTTTCCTGGGACCGTGAAACAGAGTCTTTAATTGTAGCTGTGCAAATAAATCCTGTCCTTTGGGATAGTGGGCGGAAGGATTATAAAAATCCTAACTCGAAAACTGATTCCTGGTAACAGGTGGCGGTCAATTTAAATATTGAGGGTGTTGACGATGTTGAGGTTCGCCTTAAATGGCAATCACTTCGCAGCCATTTTAAGGCCCATTTGGGTAAATTTCAAGCTAGAAAATCAGGCCAAGGGACAGGCGAAATTAGCAAAAACATCGTGGCCTCATCTGAGTGAAATGATGTTTTTGGAGTCTTCCGAAGTGACACAATCGTTTCCATCGACGTCCACATTTGAATTGGTAGGTACTCGTTCTTCAATTGATCTGCTTTCATGTATAATATGTATACATTCGCACATTACTATATTCATTTGTTTTTTTTTTTTAAGGGGGCTGCGTACGATGATTGCTCAATTTTAAATGAGTTGACTCAGTTGTCAAACACTGAACCGTTCCTCGAAGCTGTCCAACAAACACCAGTGCCGAAAAAAAGGCAAAAGAGAGAAACAACGGAAACGCCGTCGTCAACAGCAACGCTATCACCATCGTTGTCCTCCAATTCCAATTCTGGCAGCTTTCGGAATTTGGAGGCTGAAGTGTTGGGGAATATAGCACGCAGGCAAGATGATCGGCATGGTGTGTTCGGTGAACTGGTCGCATCACATTTGCGAAGACTTCCAGAAGACGCCGCCTTCAATTTGGAGGGTAGAATCATGCAATTGATTTACTCTCAGCCGGCGCCTTCACGCACAAATGTCACCGACCCGAACACCATGACGACTACTTTCATTTCACCATAGCAGATAGACTCAACACCGAATCAGCAGCGGGCCGTCCATCGACCAATATCCCGCCGATTGGGATTTGTAGTAGCCACCTTATACAAAAAATCTATTTATGAAAATAAAATTTTCATAACAATATCACTGACCTTAACAAAAAAATAAACATGGCATATACGATATCAAATTCGACCAATAATTTGGTCAGTAAAATTGTTACGATATTGAAGGTACGATGATGATTTCCGTAAAGTTGATTATTGGTTTTTATTTTTCTTCTATTCCTTCCGTCTGAAGTAGTTGATTATTTTTCTATTATGACAGGGATCGCATGACCATTCTTTTTTTTTCAAATATATTAAATAAACACTTCTCTTTTCATTGGTAATTACTTATTATGTTAATATTTAATATAAATTCGTATTTTACTATAACAATATATATAATATATATATAATAACTTCCGCCACAATTCTCCCACACTTCTTGCCAATTTATTTTGAACAATCCTCGGCATTTATTGTTCAATTTTTGCGCAGTAAAACTAAACCACTTACTTAATATTATGTTTTTTTCTTTTGCAGTATTTTTTCATCATACAAACTTTTTCTATTGTTTTATTTTTATTTTACTGACTGCCGTTTTCGTTTTTCGCAAACAACTAAATACAAATCGTCATCAGTGTCATTAGTGTCATCCGTGCCATTAGTGTCATCTCGTGTAATCGCTTGTCATCCGGCTATGTCATCCAGGCATGTCAACCGGATGACAAAGCAAGCGTGTCATCTAGCGGATGACACGCTAGCAGATGACATGCAAATGACAACCGAATTACAAAAGTTCTCTGACGTCACATTGTCATCCGGATGACAACTTCAGATAACCGTCTGATCGTACCTTAAGACATTTTATCAATACGTCAACTACGAAAGAAAATCAACGGTTACCTTCCCCCTCTCTCGTTCGATAATACATCATCGACCGACCAACATACTATTGCTAACTTTTTTGCAAACTTTTATAAACAATCATTTGCAGACCACTTCTTCGTACCCGTACCACAAGGCAGACATCTGTGACTTGGAGACACTAATACAAAATAAATAGATAATTCATTTATTTTATTGAAAAAAAAAGGAAATTCAATACATATTATTTAGCGATTGCTATTCAACTATTTATTTTTACGTGTTAGACAAACTACAGTTTTCTGTGAATGCTCGTTACACACGGCTTTCTGACAAACACCACAGCATTGCTTAGAAGATCATCCTTTTTCATACGGGCACAGTAACAGCGTCGTCTCTTATTTGATTGTACTGCTGATACAGTTGGAGCTAGGTTTGTTGATGTTTTTTCCCAATACCTCGTGTATCGCAGCAGCGTTTGACTTTGACAGAAATATCTTACTTCGAGGCCTGAAACATATATTTGGAATGACTAAGGCTTTGGCGAGTTCCTTTAAAACAAAGTTTTCTCCGGGAAATTAGCTTCGCCTGGTTCCAGTAAGGGGATTAATTCAGCCAAATAACTTTTGCTGCAATACCACACACGTCAATGATATTATAAAATTGTGCTTGAGACCATCTACTCATTTTTCGCCTTACAGTAAAAGCGTGACACATTTGATCTAGCGTGTCTACTCCCCCTTTTGTACGGTTATGGTACAAATTTATTTCTTTTTTATTTTGGACATCATTGGACATTGGATGCATAGTTAACAGAAGTATAACGGCTCTGTTTTTCTGGGGTACGTGGCTAACGATTGTCATATTTCGAAGAAAGCCAAACACGATGCTTTCAACCTCCCTTACTCTATGAGGTAGAAAGTTTGCTGGAATGCATCTTTTATTTTTTCGCAATGTGACGACACATGTTAGTCCCTTCGATAACAATGTTTGTGCTAGCTCAAAGCTAGTAAAATAATTGTCAAACGTCACGTTCCTGTTTGTCCTTTGAAAAGGTGCACATAACATCTCACCAACTTGAGAAGAGGGGTTGATTGCGCTACTCGTCCCTTCTTTTACGGAATGCCATATAGCAGACAACTGGTACTGGAATGGCAAATCCACCAAATTTTCATTCCATATCTATGCGGTTTAGAAGGAATATATTGAGGAAATGATACCTTACCTCTGAAGGGCACTAGTTGTTCATCTATTGTCTAGTTACTACCCGGCATGTAACGTTTCCGCAATTCTCTGTTGATAATATTCCAAATATCTCTTATTGGCGCGAATTTATCTTGCGCTCTGCGAATTGATCGTGTAAATTTGTTATCAAAACGCAAATGACGCAATAGTGCAACGAATCTATTTTTCGACATACAAGCCAGAAAAATTCGACTCCCAAATAAAGAATCCCAAGATGCTTCGTATGACGTGCCACCTTGTCTGCTTAATTCAGCATCGATCCTATGAACGCTCGAATTTCCACCATATCGGTCATCTTCCATTTTGTTGATTCCGTCCAAGTTAGTGCTTTTTTTTATAATTTGCGCGCTCAAGGGATCTATGTATCCTTAAAATGTTTGCACACAGCGCGGGCGAAGGAAAATCAGGAGGATGTTTGAAGGTTATAATGACTGGGGAACAAAGAGCTAGGCAGGGCATTCCAGAAGCTAGTTGTACGGCTTAGGAGCGAATCACGATATTTTAGAGTACGTCCCAAAGTGGGCTTGAGGATATACTGATGAGCTTTCATAGCGAGACGAGTGTTACGGTTAAAAGTTTGAAGGGGAGGGATGCTACTGGCGATTTGTGGAGTGGTGGGAATTGGACCACTGGTGGTGGAGATAGCGATAAAACAGAGTGAGACATAAGACATTATCTAAAAGATGCAGAGATGTTTTGGGAGCACCCGACCAGTTGTGGGCATTGTACCCCAATTTCGAGCGGATAAATGCCTTATATATTGAGGCCAGATCAGAGGGGTTGAAATATTTCTTACATCGCTTGAGGAAACCCAGACATTTCGCAGCATTTTTGACGACATCGAATATGTGCTCATTCCAACGTAAACTGTCACTGGCACACATACCGAGAATGGAAAGTTTATCGGTTTCGACGATGCAAATGCCATTCATGGATAATGGCTAGGTGTTTAAATTTCACTTTAACGACAGCAGACAGCATTGTCTTTTGGAAGCATTAAATTCTACTCTGTTAGTGTTTCCCCAATTAGTTATGCTGTTAATATCAGAATTTAATGAGCTTAACATACGCTGGTGTTCTCGTTTTACAGCCGAAGAGCAGAGACGTGAGTTAGAGAACGAATATGAAAAGCAGAGAGTACTGTCGTCAGCAACGGAATACATTGGATTAGAAGTGGCAAACAAGAGATCGTTGATGAAAATTAAAAATAGTGTTGGAGACAGAACGGAGCCCTGAGGCACACTACCATTTATTTTGTCAATATCTGAATTTAACGTTCCGAAAGGAAATATCTAATCCATTGGAGAAGAGAGTCGTCGATCCCAAACGCACGCATTTTCAACAAAAGAGCCTGATGCCAAACTCTGTCAAATGCCTTAGAAATATCAAGTGCAACTATCTTGCTTTCGCCAGATTGATGTACGCTTTGGTTTCACTTTTCGGTGAGACATGCCATCAAATCACCATTGGACCTGTTGCTACGAAAACCATATTGCCGGTCATTGAGAAGTTTTCGTGTTTCGAGATATTTCATGAGCTGACGATTTATCAATGTTTCCATGACCTTCGAAAGAAGGGACGTTAGTGCAATTGGTCTGTAGGAGGAGAGAGAAGATGATTCGCCTTTTTTAGGGACGGGCTGGACAAATGCTGTTTTCAATCTGCTCGAGAAGAGTAGGATTGATGAAAAAGCTTACGCAGTGGTTTTGCCAGCGTGGAAGAACACCTCTTCAGAAAAAGGGCAGATATACCATCTGGTCCAGCGGGTTTATGTATGTTGAGATCTTTAAGTACTCTTGCTACTATACGAGTGCGAAAGTATGTTAGATTCGTCCCATTGAAGATTCGACGCACTCAAGTGTAGGCAGAGACAAAGCACAATCTTGGAGTGTTGCACTGGCCGCAAAGCGTGCAGCAAGCAGATTGGCCTTGTCTGAAGAGCTGACAGCTAGAATGTAATTGTGAATGAGTGTTGGGATGGAGGATGAGGCAGAGTTTCTGATGTTTTTGACAAACGACCAAAAGCTTTTACTACTTTTGGGACATTGTAGTATTTTTTGCCTCCCCTTTTGGTCATTCTGAAATTTCACACGCTTAATTTTTTGTTTTAAAAAAATAACTTCACATTGAAGAGGGTTTTTTTTATATTTATTGTAGCAGAATATTTATACATTATTAACTTAATATTTATACACTTAACTAAATTGCACAATTTACAGAGTTATGGTATGAATCTACCTTACTACTGATAATTATAATATTTTAAACAAGCAAAAGAACAACGCAAACAAAATCTTGAAGGAAAAGCTACAAAAAACCTTCATTAAAACAAAACAAATACTTTAAGATTCAGTAACAATAAGAAGGGAGGGCGGTGCAGTAAATTTATCAAACCAAACTTTTAGTTTTACAATAATGAATTAAGTAAATCAATAATGAAAATATAAATAAATAAACAAAAGTACTCGATAATAATAAATTAACAGAAAATGAAAAGAAAATAATAAATAAATAAATAAATCTAAAAAAAGAAAAAGTAAATAAATAAATAATTAAATAATTACACAGGTAAACAAAAAAAATAAAAATAATAAATATACTCGTATATATATATAAAAGAACAAGTAATATATAAACAAGTAAACAGAACAGAAAACAAAATGTTTAATACAAATCAAACAAATAAATAAATAAATTAGTAAAATTAATATCACTGAATCAGTCTTATTTTAAATAATGGTGAAATAAACTATAAAGCTAGGTCTGAAATTAAAGCGTTATCAGACGACATGCAAGACATAATGTTATAAATATCGGAGTCCCAACTATTAATTGAAACCTTGAATTTCCTTTCAGACAGAAAAGATTGGATATTTCTGATTAAGTATATTGGAAAATTAAGTCGCAAAAGCATCATGCCAAACTGTATCAAATGCTTTCTCAACGTCAAGAAGTACCATTCCTGTATTTTGTCCTCTCCTTAAGTTATTTCTAATGTATTTAGTTATTCTATGTACTTGGTGGACTGTACTATGATGAGCCCTAAAACCAAATTGTTCAAGTGGTAGAATGTTATTTCTTGTTACTTGAGAAACTAGTTTATTCTTTAATAAAGTCTCAACGCATTTGCTTAGAGAGCTTAAAAGACTTATTGGCCTATAATTGCTAGGCATGTTTGAACTTTTACCCGGCTTTAAAATTAGTATAATTTTAATTTTAGCTGTTTTCCAAGAATTAGGAAAGTAATTTGACTTCAGACAGCAGTTAAATACGAGCAGAATTTGTAAAAATTTTATTCCTGATTTAGGCAAGTTCTTTACGTATAATGTTTTTAATGCGATCAAAACCTGCAGATTTTCTTTTTTTGAGGTTTAAAAGAACATCTTTGACTTCTTCAAATGTAACCTCTTCCTGAGTACCATTTGAAGGACTTGAATTAATTATATTGATTGAGTCACTAACCACTGATTCAACTGTGCTATTACAAGGAATACCGCTAGTTACCAATTGGTTATCATAGAAAGTTTCTGCCAGGACATTAGCTTTTTCTGTGCTAGAAATTATTACATTGTTTCCTACTCTAAGAGCTGGAATGTGCATGTTTTTCTTTTTAATTATTTTGACCAAGTTCCAAAATGGTTAACTTCCTTTGTCCAAACTTTGAAGTTTCTGATTCCAAGATCGGTTTCTATAAGTTAAAATTGAATCTTTTATTATAACAGTCAGTGCCTTAACTTCAGAATTATAGAAAGGCTCTTGTTTTTATCCATTTACTTCGATTACTATTACGAACTTTTATTAGTTCATGAATATATGGAGGTAATATATTTGTACTACTGTGACGTATTTGTTTTTTAGGAACTGCCTTTTCTATACTTTCTTGTACAGCAGTTGCAAAACAAGAAATACTGAGGCCTATTTGTTGTTGATTGGCCACATCAGTAAAAGGTACATGAATATTTGTTAATTTGCATTCTTAATGTTTAAATTTCATGTTGCCTTAGCAATGAAGAGGTTAGAGATCTAATTAATACCGGTAAATGATTTGAGTTTAGCTCGTTTATGACCATAGGTTAATTAAAAAGATTGGACATGTTACTCAAAAATAAATCCAAAGTTGATGTATTTGATCTATTATTAGCAGGGTAGTAAGTTGGATGAGGAGGATACAAAATATCAAATGGATGCCTAGAATTAAGGTTTGCAAGAATGTTACCCCATGCATTTGCCCTTAAGCAACCCCAACTTCAATACCTGCAATTAAAACCACCCCCGATTAGAAATATCTCGTTTGAACTTTTATAAGCTTCCTCAAGTCGTTTTTTAAATGAAATCGTTTTACCGCATTAGCTGAACCTCCAGAAAAATAAGCGGAAAATATTTTTAAAGCGGTACCATTTGCAAAAGGTATTTTAATTCCTATGTTTTGAATAATTCTAGTATTTACAATTGGAATTAACTCATGTCGTATTGTTTTTTTCACTAAAATGGCAACACCGCCCCCCCTTCAGCCAACTCTATCAAGACGATAAAAAATGTACTCTTGATTAGTCAATTTGTCGTCTAAACTTAACCATGTTTCAGACACTAAACCTACATCAATATTATTCTTAATAAGAAAATTAAAAAATTCCATAGATTTGCGTCGAATGCTTCGAGCATTCCAACATATTATGTTCATGGCTGTTCTATTCATGGCTTATTATAATAAATGTACGTAGTCGCTAATTGTGCAATTGTGTTGAACTGGTAAGCTTTGGGTTTGCAATTCCCCAACAAAGTTATCATCTCCGCAGTAAACTTGTTGATTTCTTCCAATGAAAAAAGACCGCTGGTGTTATCATCAGCAGCAACATTGTTTATTGACCATGCACCACAGTCCGTGGGAACAGGGACAGGGACAGGGACAGAAACAGGTTTTACAAACATGTGCGCCCGCTGATGAGTTGGGAGTTGTGGGAAGTCGGAGGGGTTTGGTTCGTATGGCTGGTGCATCTTTTTGACAACTTGAGTTTGACGCTTATTCTTAGTAGAAAGCTTTTCTCTCGTATCGTAAAAGCTTTTTTAGTGGGTCTTGATGTGGCAATTTTTTCCTCCATGCCCGAACATCTGGCAATTGAAACACTGTGTATAATTTTGCGTTCGACACCGTGCAAAATCCCACTTCACTTGTGTTCTGAATATGGATGGTATGTTTTTTTTTTAAATCCGCAAGCCTAACCGAGCCACGTTCAAGGAAAACTATATAGATAACATCACTGAAATGTTGATGCTGTTTTTTTATAAGTTTAACATTTTCACATTTTAAGCCAAGTGTGTTTAGTTCTTTTTTCAAGTGTCCAATTGGCATTTCGTCAAGCCCAAAAAGAACAACTTTAAATGACCTTAATGTTGGAAGGTCATGTGTAAAAAATAACCAATTTTTAGATTTTAATGTAGAACATACGCTTTCATGATCTTCACTTTTGTCACAGATTATTTTTATGCCGAATGGGATTTTTTTTATACAGTAATCTTTAACTTTGATTTCGTTCAGCAAGGAGTGAACACTTTCAGACGATTTATGCAAAACGCGAATGGAAGGAATCCTAATTTTTTTAATTGGTACTACTCCACCAATTAAAAAAAGACTTATTCACACTCAATACAGTTGTCAGGCATTGCAAGGGGGTAAACCGCTCAAACCTATAGTTTTTGTCATCCGTACTCATTTTCCGATTTTTAATGTTGAAAGACAAATTAATGTCTCCAACTAAAGTTCACCAGATTATGTTTGCGAATGTTAGTCTCTTGGAATGTACCGCACAGAAAACACATCTGATTAGATCAGACAGCCGATTAGTACTGTTGAAGAGGGTATGACTACTCTTAAAATGCCGGAGCACGCTTTTCGGAAAATTGGATAGAGAGAGAGAGAGAGAAAGATATTCGGGCTCAGTGGTTATTTCGCTCCATGGGTGGCAGCATTTAACAATGGGGAGACTAATTTATTAGTGTAAATTGACTTAGTGTTGTATTTAGGTAACCATTCACCTCACGAGGTTTCAGTTGCCTGAAAAAATGTCTTCCGGTCACGGCTGATATTGAACCCCGAACTGTCCCAATGGGAAGACAATACACTACCACTTGAGCCACGGCTACTCACGTTGCAGTCATTCCTGGCTCGTTTAAACTTCTTTCGATTTTCCTCGGTCAGGTTGGTCTTGAAGGACCGAAAAAACATTTCTCTAGCCCTGATTTGGTTTGATGCTCTTCATCCGATGAGGGATAAAGGATCTCATTCTAAAGAGAATGGTGTCTGTGATCATGTCAGCAGCGGTATCCACGTCGTTACCGAGGAAACATAGCGACCAGTTAAAATTCCTAAAGAAGCTGTAGACCGCACCAGTTGGCTTTTCCATATTGCCATACGGTTCTTTTAGGAATTTTTTCTCTAACTGTCTGGTCGGTGCATGAGAAATTAGCTAATATAACACAAATGGTCCGACGAGCCTAGATGGGAGAGCTCATCAACGGTGTACTTATCAGGGTGAGAAGTTAAAAACAAGTCCAGGGTGTTGGCGGTATGACTATCAACGTCTGGTATTCGCGTGGGCTCATTTACAAGCTGCGTTAAGTTGTTTTCCGCAGCGAAGATGGGAGCAGACAACAGCTTCACATCCCTCGCTGCATCGGAGTCACATGACGAAGAGGATGAGGTCTAAGCTTTGAAAAGTAGCATTAAGGAGCTAGAACAAAAAGTGTTAGCTATAAAGGCAAAACAAGTTGCAAGGAGGGAGATGGAGAAGGAGCAACTACTCCAGAGACCTCAGCAACAACAAAATAGAAACGTGGAGATGCCACAACAACAACAACAGAAACAAACGCTACAAAAAAAAAATAAAATTTAAGAAACAACAACAACAGATACACAAACACAGAAAAAACATAAACATCATCAATCGCAGGAGAATAAGCAGCAACAACAACAACAGCGACAACAACAACGTCAACAAAACCAACAGCAGCAGAGACAACAACAACAGCAAGAGCAGAAATCAATCAAGCAGAAGGTGCCACCAATCAACACGTACAAACTGGAGTTAAAGGACACAATCGAACTGTGTAAGTCGGCCATAGGTTGTAATTTTCTTAATAAAAGATTAAGTGAAGACAGGCACGCGATCTACTGTAACACAGTGCAGCGCTATTACAAAATAAAAAAATTACTGACGGATTCGACGACGGAGTTCTTTTGCTGCACCCCGAAGGGGGACAATCTGCAGACGATGCTGCTGAGGGGATTAGAGCCGTGGACTGATCCGGAGGAGCTGCTTGCACTGCTTAAAGAGAAGAAGTGAAACGTCCACTCGTGCAGGTACAAACACCAGCCGTTACTCCCCAAGTTATATACGCCCAAATGGCGGCAGGTAGGGGAAATACGGTACAACAAACAAAGGTAGCTTCTCAGGCCCCAGTGCCCAGAGCACCTGAACCAGTACCTGGAATGCTGGCTATCTTACTCTCTATTCAGGGGCAGATGGCTCAGCTTCAGCGACAAATACAGGAACAGGCTACGCGGGTAGATCAAATATACGCGCTGCTACTGGGCCTAACGCACCTCCAGTCGTAATGGGTACGTACATGTAAACCATGAAGGTCCTTGCAGTGAATGTTTATTCACAAATTGAGGCACAGAAGATATAAAATAGTACGGAGAAACCAACCCAACTCCATTAAGGGAGGAGGCGTTGCGATCTTTGTAAGAAAAGGACTGCGTTTCAAAAGAGTATACAGTCGTGTAGTACGTAGGTTGCAGGTGCTGGAAGCATGCATAGGGTATATCCCTCTCCGTAGTGGAAAGCGGTATACATGGTGTCTGTTTATGCATCTAAGACTACTCAATCCACCTTATTCATCTCAGAGCTCGAGACACTTTTTCGATTCCTAATACTGGAACTGGAAGATATTACTTTATTATCGGCGGAGATTTCAACGCCAAACACAACGATTGGGGAAATACTCGTAATTTTGTGCAATAAAAAGTAGTAAAGTAACATAAGTACTCGTAAGTTTAAGTTTTAAGTATTACAGAAGCTATAGTTTACATAGGTATTGCACGCCGAAGGAAAAATCTAACCAGTTTTTAATTGCCTGTGTTTACTTAGAACAACAAGTTCTGAATAATTTGTATGAACAAAATGTATTATAAAATCGAAGTCAATTCTTTGGATTGTACGTTGGGCGTTCAATATATTCTCGGTATCGATATGAAGGAAAATGCGAATTCAATTTAAATTGTTTTTATTTTTCAATATAATCTCCCCTAACATCAATGCATTTGTTACATCTTGAGATAAGCTTTTTTAAACCCTCAAAAAAATAAATTTCCTCTTTCTCTGCAAAATACCCATATATTGCCGACTTGAGTTCTTCATCATCCGAAAATCTTTTTCCACGAAGACATTTTTTCAAATCCGGAAACAGGAAATAATCACTAGGGGCAAGGTCTGGACTATAGGGTGGGTGTTGGATTTCTTCGAAACCACAATCTCGCGCAGCAGCCTTGGAAACTCGCGCCGTGTGAACAGGAGCGTTGTCATGAAGAAGCAACACACCCGCTGCGAGTTTACCCCGTCTTTTCTTTTTAATTCCCTCCCACAAATTATGCAAAGTGGAAGCGTAGGATGTGGCGTTGATGGTTTCACCTTTTTTTTTGTACTCAATGAGCAAGATTCCCTTTGAGTCCCAAAAAACTGTGGGCATGATCTTCCCGGCAGACGGAGTGACTTTGAACTTCTTCGGGGGGTCTGTTCCTTTTTTATGCCACTGCATGGACTCTTGTTTGCTTTCAGGGTCATAGTGGTGGACCCATGTTTCGTCCCCAGTAACAATTCGATCCATAACACCGTCCGCGTTCTCACTACACATCTCCAAAAGCTCTCTACAGCATGCGATTCTCACTTTTTTCTGAGGCGCTGTGAGCATTCGTGGCACCCACCTTGCACTGACCTTTGAAAGGTTAAGATGGTCATGAAGAATGGTGTGAATGGTACCATTTGAAAGCTTGGTGATCTCTGCCATCATTTTCACCTTTATTCGGGCATCCTCAAGAACAAGTTTTTCGACTTCTTTGATGCTTTCTCCCATTCAAGCAGTAGCCGGGGCGCCGGAGCGGGGGTCGTCTTCAATGCTCTCTCTGCCTCTCTTGAACTCACTTGACCACTTTTGCACAGTTGATAATGAAGGTGCGGAACCCTGGTAGACAGCCACCATCTCTTCATGAATAGTTTTTTGACTTTTTCCTTGCTTAGTGAGAAATTTAATTACAGCCCGATGCTCAATTTTCACCATCATCGTCTCAGTTGCCATTATGATTCTGTTTAACTAGAGATAAAACGCGAATTAATAATCACATTTATATGAAATTTTACATGAATGCACTAAAATAATAGTATTACTTGATAAACAAGTCAAGCTTCACACCGATACCGAGAATATGTTGTATTGTGTGTGCAGCCGACCATCAGACATGCGTCGCGTCGTGCAGATGTGTCTGTGGTTTCTATTTTTAACACTTATCTTCATACATAAAGCAACCACAGTTCACGGAGCTGCGCGGCGCGTTCGCTGGCTGTGTAGGTGCTTTACCTCATTCGCCGTCGACTGTCGACCGATTTGGATGTTTATTTATGTGACTGAACAATTTTTCTTAGTAGATTTTGTCAGCAGTACTTTTTCAGCGATATAATATTTTGCAGTTCATTTTTCGATAGCAATGGGTGATAAGAGATTATCTGAAGTTTCTTGTTCTGTTCGTAGGAAAACTAAAAGGAATTACCCTGACTTGAAAATTGTTAAATGTCCTTCTAGGGAAACAAATTAAATTAAATGCTCTCGTCATTGTTTTGGAAAAGTGTGTCCAACGCACCCTACTGTTATTGTAGGAATGCCTTTGAACAAACTCGTTCAATTCCGCAGCTTCGTTCGAAACGGTTCTTTCGATACTGAGACCGCAATGGTCACTGTCATACGACATATTACATTACAATTATGTAATTTTAATTCTATTACGTTTATGACTTTGAACTAGAATACATTAAGAAATATATGCTCACTCTGAATTAAATCGTTTTGATATTCCAACAGATTATGGGCCCTGCCCAGCCTATTAAGAGACAATAAAAATCCAAAATAATTACAGTCATTAAGTTGTTGTCAAGGTGCCAATGATTAAATTGAACGATGTCAAATAATCATTTAGTGCGGATTGAGACACCTACACGGGAAACTTCGACACATAGAAATTACACGTACGATCTACGAATCGCTTAGAAGTAAGAAATCAGTGGGATACTATGAAATACCGAACATTGTGCTTCGACATCTCCCACTAGAAGCGGTGGACATTTATACCGCCCTGTTTAATAATGCAATGAATAATGCAAATTATCCAGCGCATTGGAAAACAGCGGTGGTACACCCGATCCCCAAAAGTGATAAAGACACATCCAATCCGGCGAATCTACGCTAGATCAGTCTTCTTCAAAACATCAGTAAGGTTTTCGAGAAGGTGATCAATAGAGGCCTACCTAAGTGGGTTGAGTACAAACATATAGTTTCGGATAATTAATTCGGTTTCAAGGCGGGGCATGATATCATTCATTCTCCATCTAAACAGGTTTCTGATATCCAATGGAACGAAGGCAAGAACTAGTGCCTGCCTGATTGACTTGGAAAAGGCCTTCGATACCGGATGGTTAAAGGGACTCTTTTTATTTTTCTTTCCTGAATATTCTTTTTGATATGCTTTCCAGTAGACAGTTCAACGTGAAGAATGGCGATTGCTGGAACATTTAACATTAAAAACGGTCTGCAACCAAGGGCTGTAAATTCGCCGAGCCTATTCAACATTTACACAAATGATCTGCACCATGCCATAGCAGACGACTTAATCGCATACAGACCAGTTCCAAAGATTGAATTTATTAATATACTCTTGCAACGTGACTTCGATAAAGTTAAACGATATTGCGATGACTGCAAGTTGAAAATCAATTTTCAGAAGTGGAAACCATTTTGTTTAGGACACCTTTGTCTGAGGCCTCTAGGGATACCAGAAAGAATTGGCGAAAGTTCTCGATTGTAGGGCAGCACGGGCAGCCACTTGCTTGTCGAAATGTAGTCAGATGCCTTGGGATCTGGCTAGATCAATAATCAATATCTGTATTTTAACAAACATATAGATGCTGCTCTGGCCGGAGCCAAAGGTTCTATTGCCCTTACAAAGAGACTGTTTTATAACAGCCAACTCGATGCGAGGGTAAGTGTTATCTGCTATATGGCCCTTATCAGGCATATTTTTTTTTTTAGTTTTATATGTATTTTATTTTCTTAACACTAACTCTTACATTCTAACAAAAAATGCTTAAATGCTAGCTTACAATTACTTAATAATCTTACACTAACTTACTGGCCCACACAGGCACCCTAAGCTACTCTAAATTCTTACAACTATGTCTTTCGACTTTATTTACATTTTATTTAGGAATACTTATTTTCTATGCTTAAGGCTAAGAAAAAAATTTGTTTACAAAAACTTAGCATATGGACATTTTTTTTATTTTTTATTAAAACTTAGTATCTAACTTAAAATAAACCTTAACCTACCTAACCTAAATGCACAATACACACAAAAAAACACATAGACATTATACACAATCATATACATATATCAGTATACACCTTTGTATACACTGATATATGCATATGTTTCTTAAATGCTAACCTAAACCTACGAGTATGTAAGCTGGCCATCGCTATTTACTGAGCAAATAAATTGGTCAGCTCTGTGTCATTAGTGAGGCTGGTCTGTAATTGACGGAAACGACGACGAAACATCTTCTCCATCATTCAACCACCAGAAATGCTGGTGCTGCCGAACGACATCCCTCTTATCGCGATTCCCCACCGCCCTCCTGAACCTGAGACGATCCACACTGCCGTGTGCGACGTCTCTGTTGTGGTTGAGTCGCCTATCCCCAGTTGTCCGAGCGACATGGAAGATTAACGGGATAGCTGATCTATCCTGGATCAACCCTATCTAATCAAGGTAGAGGAATGCTTCCGGTGGAACGAAGCCGTCAGAGCGCACACTCTCGTGGTAAAGGTAATTGGGGTAGTAAGCCCCAGATATCAGGTTATTCGTCGAGGTCATTGCTCTTGCAATGTGCCTTCGAGTCAGCTTAATTACGAAGTTGTCCACTCGTATAAGGTTCGCCCTGTTGTGAAGGACCTCATTACGATAAAATTTCTTGTACTCCGACTCTGGTGCTCTGTACAAGCGAAAACAAGCCCTAAGGCAAGCCCTCTCAAACACCCGAATCTTTTCCATTAAGCTTGCTCGTACATTGAACCACACGGGACA
Source organism: Volucella bombylans (assembly GCA_949129095.1). NCBI lineage: Eukaryota > Metazoa > Arthropoda > Insecta > Diptera > Syrphidae > Volucella > Volucella bombylans. The sequence continues at coordinate 299,412,596 of OX422140.1, forward strand.
ACCAAATACCAGCATGGGCCTGATAAGGGCCATGTAGCAGATTACCTTTACCCTCGCATCGAGTTGGCTGCTATAAAACAGTCTCCTTGTAAAGGCAAAAGAACCTTTGGCTCTAGCCAGAGCAGCATCTACATGTTTGCCAAAATACAGAAACTGATCTAGCCAGATTCCAAGGTATCTATTTCGACAGTCAAGATGCTGTCCGCGTTGTCCAATGATCGAGAACTTTCTCCAATTTTTTCTGGTATCCCTAGAGGCTCTAGACAACGGCGACCTAAAGAGAATGGTTTCCGACTTCTGAAAGTTGATTTTCAACTTCCAGTCATCGCAAAATCGTCTTATCTTATCGAAGTCACGCTGCAAGGGAGTATTAATGACCTCAAGTTTTGAACCTGTTCTGTACGCTATCACATCGTCTGCGTACGCAATAGTATGGGGAAGTGAACTTATCAAGTCGCTTGTATAAATGTTGAACAGGACCGGCGAATTGACCGCGCCTTGCTGAAGACCATTTTTAATTTGAAATATTCCAACAGAAGTCACATCACAATTTTTCACGATGAACTGTCTGTTGGTTAGCATATTATAAAGAATGTACAAGAGTGGTTTACTGATCCCCAGCCTAGTCAACTTATAGAAAAGACCCTCTAAACATACAGTGTCGAAAGCCTTCTCCAAGTCAACAAGGCAGGCACCAGTGCATTGTTTTTTGCCTTTATTCCATTGGATATCGGACACCAGTTTAGCCGCGGCATGTGATATATCATGTCCCGCCTTAAAACCGAATTGATTATCCGGAACTATATGTTTGTCCTCAACCCTAGTCAGAGCTCTACTGATTATCAATCTATTGATTGATTTTTTCAAAAACCTTATTGATATTCGGTAGGAGACTTATCGACCGGAGATTCGCTGGATTGGTTATATCCTTTCCCTTTTTGGAGATAGGTTCAACCACCGCCGATTTCCAATGCGCTGGATAATGTGCATTATTCATTGCATTATTAAACAGGGTGGTGTAGATGTCCACCGCTTCTAGAAGAAGATGTCGAAGCACGATATTCGGAATACCATCGGTCCCTACTGATTTCATAACTCTGGTTGTGTCAAAGATCTCATGGAGTCCTTTCTTCGAAATGAACGGGGGTAGGCCACCCTCTCTGGCAATGACGTTATTTGCCATATTTTCGTCGCTAAACCGGGTGAATCCAGAGCCCTCGGATTGCCAGTTTCCTATTTCATTTCGAATGCAGAAGTCGTGCACCAAGACGCGATTGTCCATATCGTAATTAGGGCCAATGGTATCAGTGCCCTTGTATACTTCCTGGAAAGTCGCCCCTATGGCCTCAACTTTCTCCTGTGGATCCTCGATCACAAAAAAGTCGTCATCATCAGCGGCCTCATTTGGATCAATACCTGTTATTGTCAGTAACCGTTCGTTGTCTGTTGTCCGGGCTATTTTAAGACACTGAAGGTCGTTTTGATTTTTTCTCCGAAATAGTTTATTTATTTGCGGAAACATATTCGGGTTGCTGGTGTTTACAGCCCGAACCTTGTTGTTCCAATACAAACTTACAGATATTCTGTAATTCTCTTTCATTAGCGTTTGAATATTTTTAATCGACAACTTCAGTGTCCTAATCTCCGGGTCTTGTCGGTCAGTTAACTGTCTGTACAAGTTTTTAAGTCTTGTCAGAAGTCTACTTTTTTGTCGGTGCAGTGCGTCAATAGTAGGAATGCGGAACAGGTCTTCGTTAGTCGTACGTCGATACCGCGGTATTGTAGTGACCACAGTTTCTTTAATTGTCTCGTCCATTTGTTTTAGGTAATTGTCGATCTCCTCGTTTGACAAATTCCTATTGGACGGTGGGTAGAGCGTGTTCGAGGAGAGTGCTCTAGTCAAGGTTGCGGAGAAGCGTGTCCATCGAGTCTTACTGTAGTTGTAAGTATATCTTTCGACAAACTCCTCCAATTCCGCAATTTCGTTGGGATCCGTAATTTCGGTGCTAAAACAGCACCGAATGTGCGCAGACGGTTTAATGTTTGTAAATTCGTACCTCTCCGTCGTATACGTTCGTCGTACAGCAGTAGATAAAAATAAGACCCGCCTCTGGGAAACGACGGGTTATCCGTCGCTTTAAGACCGAGTCTGTACATGACATCGTGCTGACCCCACCAATCGAGTAGTACGTTCCCTCTAGTATTTAGCAAATTATTTCCCCAATCTCTGTGTCTAGCGTTGAAATCCCCGCCGATTATAAAATATTTCTCCAACGTTTCCAGCCTCAGAAGTCGAAAAAGCGTGTCGAACTCTGTAATGAATAGGGTGGATTGTGAAGTCTCAGGTGCATAAACATACGCCAGGTATTGCCGCTTTCCCCTGCGGAGTGGGATGTAAACGACGACTGCCTCCAACACCCGGAACCTGCGCAACACTCCCTTGTACACTCGGTGAAATTTTATACCTTCTTTAATGAAGATCGCGACACCGCCTCCACGTTTGGATCTGGATTTCTTCATCTAACAATATAATTATTGTCCTCCAGTTTGTGCTTATCGGTTAGCTTGGTTTCGCTAGCAAGCACATAAGGAGTTTGGTTTGTAGCAATTTAAACATCGCGGCTCTTCGTTCGATCCTAATCAGTGAATTAACATTCACCGCAAGGACATTCAAAGTTTGCTCCACCATGTGCGTACCCCTTACGGCATGTGTTGCGTTAGGCGCGGCAGCAGCGCGTAGATTTGGTCCACCCGCTTGGCCTGTTCTTGCACCTGCTTTTGCAGCTGAGCCATCTGCACTTGGACTGCGAGCAAGATGGCCAGCATGTTAGGTGCAGCTTCCGTTGTTCTCGGCATTGGCGCCGGAGAAGCAACAGTCGCTTGCTGTACCGTAGCCCCCCTACCTGACGCCATTTGGGCGTAGGAAATTTGGGGCGTGACGGCTGGTGTTTGAAACCTCACAGGTGAACGTTTGACCTCCACCTTCTGCTGCCGCGATAATTGTGATTTTTTAATGTCGGTGAACTTAGGACAACCACGATAGTTTGCGGTGTGTCCCACGTTCCCACATAACACGCACGAGAGTTGCGTTCTATCGGATGCTCCGTCCCTACCCAGAGCACACTCCCCGGAACTGTGGTTCTTTGCGCACTTCACGCATCGAGGCTGCATTTGGCAGATCGGCGCGGCGTGCCCGAACCTCTGGCAGCGATCGCATTGTATAACGCCTACGCTCCTTTTTAATTTTTCCCAGTGAACCATTGTCTAGGTTCTAGGACATTGATACTCCTCAGACTATCCAGACGGCTTTCGGGACTGAGCTGCACCAAGAAGAACGGCAGACTCCGTTTCTCCCGCCTAGCTCTAGCTGTGGTAAACGGCTTTACCCCCACAAACTTGAGTCCTTCGCACTCCTTCTCTTTGAGCAGTGCCAGGATCTCCTCAGGATCAGAAGATGGTTCCAACCCCTTCAGCAGCATCGATTGCCGCTTTTCACACTTCGGTGTGAATGAGTAGTGCTCCGTCGTCGTTTCCTTTAGGAGCTCTTTCACTTTCGCGTAGCCCTCCACTGTATTACAGTGGATGGCATGGCGATCGTTCCCCAATCGCTTAATGTTAAAATTATTACCAATGACCAGCCTACACAGGTCCTTGGTTGCACTCACCTCTAATTTATAGTGGTTAATAGGAAGCACCTCCTCCTTCTTCTTCTTCTGCTGCTGTTGTTGCTGCTGCTGCTGTTGTTCTTGCTGCTGCTGCTGTTTTTTCAGCTGCTGTGTTTTCAGCTATTGTTGTTTTTGCGGCTGTTGCTGTTTTGGTTTGCTGTGATTGGTTTTCTCTGATAACACTGTGTAGTCTATTCACAGAATTTAAGAAAAACAGAAAAAAACAAAAAAAAAAGTTCCAAACTTAGACTGGGGTCGAACCCGCGTCTCACAATTTGACGGTCGACGCCGCTTCATTTTTCATTCATTTTAAATGTATTTTTATTTTTTCAATTCAGTAACACTTATACGCTATACACAAAAACGCTTAAAAATTAGCTTAATTAACTTAAAAATAATCTTATTCTAACTTACTGGCCCCATGTGGGCACTCTAAATTAAACATAATACTTAATCTATGTCTTTCGACGTATCGTACGATTACAATTATTTTTTTTTATATATTTATTTAAACTATAACTAAGAAAACAATTTTATTTAGTGAAAAAACTTAGTATATGGACTTTATTTGTTTTATAAAAACTTAAAAAAATAAGACTTACAAACTATCTACATATAAATAAATCTTAACCTACTTAACCTACTTAAAATAACTTATTGTATATATCATACAATTTTTTTTTCTAGATGCGTTACCCCTTCTAGAAGTTGTTACCCATCTTAGTTCTTTTATATTTTTTTTTATTTAATTTTATTTTATTTTTTTTTTTTATCTTACCTTAATCCTACCTAAGTCTATGTAAGCCAGCCATGACTAAAAAATTAGGCTAACCGACTTTGCTTCCGATTGAAGCTATATTGTACTAGAGGAATTCGACGAAGATACTTCCTCTCCTCCCATAAGCCACTAAAATTGTTGGTGCTGCCGTGCAACATCTCTTATGTCGCGACTCCCTACCGCCCTACTGAACCGGAGACGCTCCACACTGCCATATGCGACGTCTCTGCCGTAGTTGAGTCGCCTGTCCGCAGCTGTTCGAGCAACGTGGAAGATTAGCGGCACCGCCAATCTGTCCTGGATCAGACCTTTCATATCTAGGTAGAGGAACGCTTCTGGAGGAACAAAGCCATCAAAGCGAACTCTCTCATGATACATATAATTAGGGTAGTAAGCCCCGGAGATCAGGTATGTTCGATGAGGTCATTGCTCTTGCAATGTGCCTTCGAGTCAACTTAATGACGAAATTGTCCACTCTTATTAGGTTCGCCCTATTGTACAATACCTCATTAGGATAGAATTTTATGTACTCAGATTCTGGTGTTCTGTATAAGCGAAGACAAGTCCTGAGACAAGCCCTCTCAAACACCCGAATCTTTTCTAATAAACTTGCTCTTACGTTAAACCACACGGGACATCCAAACACAAGCATAGGCCTGATAAGGGCCATGTAGCAGATAACCTTTACCCTCGCATCGAGTTGGCTGTTATAAAACAGTCTCTTTGTAACGGCAAAGGTACCTTTGGCTCTGGCTAGAGCAACATCTATATGTTTGTTAAAATACAGATATTGATCTAGACATATCCCAAGGTATCTGACTGCATTTCGACAAGCAAGTGGCTGTCCGTGCTGCCCCACGATCGACAACTTTCGACAATTCTTTCTGGTATCCCTAGAGGCCCCAGACAAAGGCGTCCTAAACAAAATGATTTCCGACTTCTGAAAATTGATTTTCAACTTCCAGTCATCGCAAAATCGTTTAATTTTATCGAAGTCACGTTGCAAGAGTATATTAATGACCTCAATCTTTGGACCTGTTCTGTACGCGATTAAGTTGTCTGCGTACGCTATGTCATGGTGAAGTGAACCTATCAGATCACTTGTGTAAATGTTGAGTAGGATCGGCGAAATTACCGCACATTGTTGCAGACCGTTTTTAATGTTAAATGTTCCAGCAGAAGTCACATCGCCATTCTTCACGATGAACTGTCTACTGGAGAGCATATCAAAAAGAATATACAGCAGTGGTTTACTAATGCCCAACCTGTCCAGCTTGAAAAAGAGTCCCTCTAACCATACGGTATCGAAGGCCTACTCCAAGTCAATCAGGCAGGTAGCAGTGCACTGATTCTTGCCTTTGTTCCATAGGATATCAGAACGCAGCATGAATAATATCATGCCCCGCCTTGAAACCGAATTGATTATCCGGAACTATATGTTTGTCCTCAACCCACTTAGTCAGGACTCTATTGATCACCTTCTCGAAAACCTTACTGATGTTTGGAAGCAGACTGATCGACCTCAGATTCGCCGGATTGGATGTATCTTTATTCCTTTAGGAGATGGGGTGTACCACCGCTGTTTTCCAATGCGCTCTATAATGTGCATTATTCATTGCATTATTAAACAGGGTGGTATATATGTCCACCGCTTCTAGTGGGAGATGTCGAAGCACAATGTTCGGTATTTCATCGGTTCCCACTGATTTCTTACTTCTAAGTGATTCGAAGATCGTTTGGAGCTCTGCTTTCGAAATGAACGGTGGTAGTACCATTTCATTGGTGATGACATTATTTGCCATATTCTCGTCACTGAACTGGGTCAAACCCGAGCTCTCGAATCGCCAATTCACTATTTCATTTCGAAGGTAGAAATTGTGCACAAGGACTCGATTTTCCAGGTGGTCGTTCGGGCCAATGATGTCATTCGCCTTATATACTTCCTGGAAAGTCGCTCCTATAGCCTCTACTTTCTCCTGCGGATCCTCGATTACAAAGAAGTTGTCATCATCAATAGCCTCATTTGGATCGATGCCTGCTGCTATAAGTACTCGTATGTTCTCGTTGTCCGTCGTTCGGGCGATTTTAAGACACGAAAGGTCATTGTGATCTTTCCTCCGAAATATTATATTTATTTGCTGGAACAAATTCGTGTTGCTGGTGTTTACAGCCCGAATTTTGTTGTTCCAGTACAAACTTACAGATGCTCTGTAATTTTCTTTTAGCAATACTTGGAGGTTTTTGATCGACGACTTAAGCGTCATAATCTCCGTGATATGTCTGTCAGTAAACTGTCTGTACAAGGTTTTTAGCCTTGACAGCAGTCTGCTTTTATGTCGGTGCAGTGCGTCAATGGTTGCGTTGCGGAATAAGTCTTCGTTGTCAGTGTATTGATACCGAGGTACCGTTTTGTCCATTGTTCGTTTAATTGTCTCGTCCATTAGTTTTAGATACCTGTCAATCTCCTCGTTTGACAGATTTCTATTGGACGGTGGGTAGAGCGAATTCGAGGAGAGTGCTCTCGTCAGTGTTCTGGAGAAGTGTGTCCATCGCACCTTACTATAGTTGTAGGCATGCCTTTGAACAAACTCGTCCAATTCCGCAGCTTCGTTCAGAACGCTTATTTCGGTACTGAGTCCGCAATGGTCACTGTCATACACAAAAGTGCGTAGCCAGTTAATGGTTTGTTGATTTGTGCATGTCATGTGTATTCGTGTGCCGAACAGCAGGAGATCCAAATAGGACCCGTGTCTAGGAAACGACGGACTATCCGTCGCCTTAAGGCCGAGTCGATACATTATACTGTGCTGACCCCACCAATTGAATAGTAGGTTCCCTCTAGTATTTGGTGTATTATTTCCCCAATCTCTATGTTTGGCGTTGAAATCTCCGCCGATAATAAAGTAATATCTTCCAATTCCAGTCTTAGTAATCGAAAAAGTGCCTCGAGCTCTGAGATGAATAAAGTGGATTGAGTAGCCTTAGGTGCATATACAGATACCATGTATAACCGCTTTCTACTACGGAGATTGCTATACACGATGCATGCCTCCAGCACCTGGAACCTACGTACTACACGGCTGTATACTCTTTTGAAACGCAGTCCTTTTCTTACAAAGATCGCAACTCCTCCTCCCTTAGTGGAGTCGGGTCGGTTTCTCCGTACTATTTTATATCTTTTGTGCCTCATTTTGTGTCTTTTGGTAAGCTTATTTTCGCTAACCAAGAGCACATCAGGGGCTTGGTCTTTAAGCAACTTAAACAGTGTGGCTCTTCGTTCGAGCCTAATCAGTGAAAAACATTCACTGCAAGGACCTTCAGGGTTTGCTCCGCCATGTACGTACCCATTACGACTGGAGGTGCGTTAGGCCCGGCAGCAGCGCGTATATTTGATCTACCCGCTTAGCCTGTTCCTGTATTTGACGCTGAAGCTGAGCCATCTGCCCCTGAATAGAGAGGAAGATAGCCAGTATGTCAGGTACATGTTCCGGTGCTCTAGGCGCTGGGGCCTGAGAAGCTACCTTTGGTTGTTGTACCGTATTTCCCCTACCTGCCGCCATTTGGGAGTAGGTAATATGGGGAGTAATGGCTGGTGTTTGTGTCTACACGAGTGGACGTTTAATTTCAACTTTCTGCTGCCGAGTCAGATTTACTCGTTTGATGTATTGGAATTTGGGACAACCCCGATAATTTGCGGTGTGTCCCGTCTTCCTACATAACGCGCAAGAGAGTTGGCTTTTTTCTGACGCTCCGTCCTTGCCTAGAGCATATTCCTCGGACTTGTGGTTCTTTCCGCACGTCACGCATCGAGGCTGCATTTCGCACTTCGACGCGGCGTGCCCGTACCTTTGGCAGCGAACACATTGTAAAATGTTTTCGCTCCTCTTTAATTTTTCCCAGTGTACAACCTGGAAGTCTAGGACTTTAATATTCCTTAGACCATCCAGATTGCTGGTGGGACTTAGCTGGACCAGGAAGAACGGTAACTTCCGCTTCTCCCTTTTGGCTCTAGCCGTGACGAATGGCTTGACCCCTACGAATTTGAGCTCTTCGCACTCCTTCTCTTTCAGCAGTGCAACGAGCTCCTCCGGATCAGTCGACGGTTCTAATCCTCTCAGCAGCATTGTCCGCAGCTTTTCACCTTTCGGTGTGAAGGAGAAGAACTCCGCCGTCGAATCCCTTAACAGGTTTTTAATTTTGTGATAGCGCTCCACTGTATTGCAGTGGATCGCGTGCCTATCTAAACTAAGTCTTTTAACAAAAAAATTATTGCCTGTGGCCGACTTACATAGTTCAATGGTTTCCTTTAGTTCCATCTTATATGTGTTTATAGGTGGAACTCGTTGCTTTGTTGATCTCGGTGGCTGTTGTTGTTGTTGCTGTTGCTTCTGCTGCTGCGATTTTCGTTGCTGTTGTTGCTGCTTCTGCTGCTGCGATTTTTGTTGCTGTTTTTGCTGCTGATGCTTTTGTTGCCAAATACTAGAGGGAACCTACTACTCGATTGGTGGGGTCAGAACTATGTCATGTACAGACTCGGTCTGAAAGCGACGGATAACCAATCGTTTCCCATAGGCGGGTCTTATTTGGATCTACTGCTGTACGACGAACGTATACGACTGACAGGTACGAACTTACAAACGCTAAACTGTCTGCGCACATTCCTGTATGACATCGACCATTGCGGTTTTAGCTCCGAAATTACAGTTCCCAAAGAAATTGTGGAATTGGAGGAGTTTGTCCAAAGATATTCTTACAACTACAGTAAGGCTCGATGGAAATGCCTCTCCGCAACCTTGACAAGAGCACTCTCCTTGAACACGCAACACGCTCCACCCACCGTCCAATCGGAATTTGTCAAACGAGGAGGTCGACAAGTACCGAAAAACGAATGGACAAGAGAATTAGAACACTGAAGTCGTCAATTAAAAATCTTCAAACATTAATAAAACAGAATTAGAGAATTTCTGTAAGTTCAAATGGGAACAACAAGGTTCGGGCTGTAAACACCTGCAACCCGAATATGTTTCCGCAAATATATAACCTATTTCGGAGAAAAAATCAAAACGACCTTCAGTGTCTTAAAATAGCCCGGATAACAAAAGTAGGTAGTGATCCAAATGAAGCCGTTGACGATGACGGCTTCTTTGTGATCGTGGATCTCCAAGAGAAGGTTGAGGCCATAGGGGCGACTTTCATTGAAGTATACAAGGCCACTGATATCACTGGTCTTATTTATGACCTGTGCGTCTTGGTGCACGATTGTTACATTCGAAATGAAGTAGAGAATTGGCGATCCGACGGCTCTGGTTATTATGGGTTGTAATCATTCATTTTCATTTTATATGCATTTTTATTTTTATAATTCATTTACACTTACAAGCTAGAAAAAACGCTTAAAAATTAGCTCAAATAACTTAGAAATAATCTTATTCTATCTTACTGGCCCCATGCGGGCACTCTAAGTCAAACATAATATGTCATTCGACGTTTCTAACAGACTATTTTTATTTTTGTTTTTACATTTATTAAAACTAAAACTAAGAAATTAAACTTTAAGTAGAAAAACTTAGAATATGGACTTTTGTTATAATATAAAACTTAAAACTAAACCTATAAACTACCTAAAACTAAATCGTAACTACTTAATCCTACTTAAACTATCTAATCCTATACCGTATTTTAGAGAGGGTAACACTCTCTAATATAATTTTTTTTATGTTTTTGTGATTTTTATTTTTTATTATTTTTTTATTTTTCTTAAAACTACCCTAATTCTACCTAAAACTATGTAAGCCGGCCGCGGCTAATCAAATATGCAGAAGAAAGACTTTGCTTCCTATGGAGCTATGTAGAACTGGAGGAATTAGACGACGAAACTACCCCTCCTTCATCTAGCCACCAGAATTGCTCCTGCTGCCGAGCAACATCCCTTATGTCGCGACTCCCTACCAACCTACTGAACCGAAGGCGCTCCGCACTGCCATGTGCGACGTCTCTGTCGTAGTTGAGTCGCCTGTCCGCAGCTGTTCGAGCAACGTGGAAGATTAGCGGCACCGCCAATCTGTCCTGGATCAGACCTTTCATATCTAGGTAGAGGAACGCTTCTGGAGGAACAAATCCGTCGAAGCGAACTCTCTCATGATACATATAATTAGCGTAGTAAGTACCGGAGATCAGGTTGTTCGATGAGGTCATTGCTCTTGCAAAGTGCCTTCGAGTCAACTTAATGACGAAATTGTCCACACTTATTAGGTTCGCCCTATTGTATAAGACCTCATTGTGATAGAATTTTATGTACTCAGATTCTGGTGTTCTGTATAAGCGAAGACAAGTCCTGAGACAAGCCCTCTCAAACACTCGAATCTTTTCCAATAAACTTGCTCTCACGTTGAACCACACGGGACATCCAAACACAAGCATAGGCCTGATAAGGGCCATGTAGGAGATAACCTTTACCTTCGCATCGAGTTGGCTGTTAGAAAACAGTCTCTTTGTAGGGGCAAAAGCACCTTTGGCTCTGGCCAGAGCAACATCTATATGTTTGTTAAAATACAGATATTGATCTAGCCAGATCCCAAGGTATCTAACTACTATTCCAAAAAGCAAGTGGCTGCCCATGCTGCCCCACGATCGAGAACTTTGGCCAATTCTTTCTGGTATCCCTAGAGGCCCCAGACAAAGGCGTCCTAAACAAAATGGTTTCCGAATTCTGAAAATTGATTTTTAACTTCCAGTCATCGCAATATCGTTTAATTTTATCGAAGTCACGCTTCAAGAGTATATTAATGACCTCAATCTTTGGACCTGTTCTGTACGCGATTAAGTCGTCTGCGTACGCTATGGCATGGTGAAGTGAACCTATCAGCTCACTTGTGTAAATGTTGAATAGGATCGGCGAATTTACCGCACCTTGTTGCAGACCGTTTTTAATGTTTAATATTCCAACAGAAGTCACATCGCCATTCTTCACGATGAACTGTCTACTGGAGAGCATATCAAAAAGAATATACAGCTTGAAAAAGAGTCCCTCTAACCATACGGTATCGAAGGCCTTCTCCAAGTCAATCAGGCAAGCACCAGTGCACTGATTCTTGCCTTTGTTCCATTGGATATCAGAAACCAGTTTAGAAGCAGCATGAATAATATCATGCCCCGCCTTGAAACCGAATTGATTATCCGGAACTATATGTTTGTCCTCAACCCACTTAGTCAGGACTCTATTGATCACCTTCTCGAAAGCCTTACTGATGTTTGGAAGCAGACTGATCGACCGGAGATTCGCCGGATTGGATGCATCTTTATCCCTTTTGGGGATGGGGTGTACCACCGCTGTTTTCCAATGCGCTGGATAATGTGCATTATTCATTGCATTCTTAAACAAGGTGGTATAAATGTCCACCGCTTCTAGTGGGAGATGTCGAAGCACAATGTTCGGTATTTCATCGGTTCCCACTGATTTCTTACTTCTAAGCGATTCGAAGATCGTTTCGAGCTCTGCCTTCGAAATGAACGGTGGTAGTACCATTTCATTGGTGATGACATTATTTGCCATATTCTCGTCACTGAACTGGGTCAAACCTGAGCTCTCAAATCGCCAATTCACTATTTCATTTCGAAGGTAGATATTGTGTACAAGGACTCGATTTTCCAGGTCGTGGTTCGTTCCAATGATGTCATTCGCCTTATATACTTCCTGGAAAGTCGCTCCTATAGCCTCTACCTTCTCCTGCGGATCCTCGATCACAAAGAAATTGTCATCATCAACAGCCTCATTTGGATCGATGCCTGCTGCTATAAGTATGTTCTCGTTGTCCGTCGTTCGGGCAATTTTAGGACACGAAAGGTCGTTGTGATCTTTCCTCCAAAATATTTTATTTATTTCCGGGAACATATTCGGGTTGCTGGTGTTTACAGCCCGAATTTTGTTGTCCCAATACAAACTTACAGATGCTCTGTAAATTTCTTTTATTAATTCTTGGAGGTTTTTGATCGACGACTTAAGCGTCATAATCTCCGAGTTATGTTTGTCAGAAAACTGTCTATACAAGGTTTTTAGCCTTGACAGCAGTCTGCTTTTATGTCGGTGCAGTGCGTCAATGGTTGCGTTGCGGAATAAGTCTTCGTTGTCAGTGTATTGATACCGAGGTATCGTTTTGTCCATTGTTCGTTTCAATGTCTCGTCAATCTCCTCGTTTGACAGATTTCTAGTGGACGGTGGGTAGAGCGAATTCGAGGAGAATGCTCTCGTCAGTGTTCTAGAGAAGTGTATCCAACGCACCCTACTATAGTTGTAGGCATGCCTTTGAACAAACTCGTCCAATTCCGCAGCTTCGTTTGGAACGGTTATTTCGGTACTGAGTCCGCAATGGACCTGTCATACACAAAAGTGCGTAGACAGTTTATGGTTTGTTGGTTTGTGCATGTCACGTGTATTCGTGTGTCGAACAGCAGGAGATCCAAATAGGACCCGTCTCAAAGAATCGACGGACTATCCGTCGCCTTAAGGCCGAGTCGATACATTATACTGTGCTGACCCCACCAATTGAATAGTAGGTTCCCTCTAGTATTTGGTGTTTATTTCCCCAATCTCTGTGTTTGGCGTTGAAATCTCCGCCGATAATAAAGTAATATCGTCCAATTCCAGTCTTAGGAATCGAAAAAGTGTCTCGAGCTCTGAGATGAATAAAGTGGATTGAGTAGCCTTAGGTGCATAAACAGACACCATGTATAACCGCTTTCTACTACGGAGAGGGCTATACACGATGCATGCCTCCAGCATCTGGAACCTACGTACTACACGGCTGTATACTCTTTTGAAACGCAGTCCTTTTCTTACAAAGATCGCAACTCCTCCTCCCTTAGTGGAGTTGGGTCGGTTTCTCCGTACTATTTTATATCTTTTGTGCCTCATTTTGTGTCTTTTGGTAAGCTTATTTTCGCTAACCAAGAGCACATCAGGGGCTTGGTCTTTAAGCAACTTAAACAGTGTGGCTCTTCGTTCGAACCTAATCAGTGAAAAACATTCACTGCAAGGCCCTTCAGGGTTTGCTCCGCCATGTACGTACCCATTACGACTGGAGGTGCGTTAGGCCCGGCAGCAGCGCGTATATTTGATCTACCCGCTTAGCCAGTTCGCTAAGCTGAGCCATCTGCCCCTGAATAGAGAGGAAGATAGCCAGTATGTCAGGTACATGTTCCGGTGCTCTAGGCGCTGGGGCCTGAGAAGCTACCTTTGGTTGTTGTACCGTATTTCCCCTACATGCCGCCATTTGGGAGTAGGTAATGTGGGGAGTAATGGCTGGTGTTTGTGTCTACACGAGTGGACGTTTAATTTTCACTTTCTGCTGCCGAGCCAGATTTACTCGTTTGATGTATTGGAATTTGGGACAACCCCGATAATTTGCGGTGTGTCCCGTCTTCCTACATAACGTGCAAGAGAGTTGGCTTTTTTCTGACGCTCCGTCCTTGGCTAGAGCGCATTCCTCAGACTTGTGGTTCTTTCCGCACTTTACGCATCGAGGCTGCATTTCGCAGTTCGACGAGAGGTTCCGAACCTTTGGCAGCGAACACATTGTTCCTCTTTAATTTTTCCCAGTGTACAACCTGGTAGTCTAGGACTTTTATGCTCCTTAGACCATCCAGTTTGCTGTTGGGGCTTAGCTGAACCAGGAAGAACGGTAACTTCCGCTTCTCCCTTTTGGCTCTAGCCGTGACGAATGGCTTGACCCCTACGAATTTGAGCTCTTCGCACTCCTTCTCTTTCAGCAGTGCAACGAGCTCCTCCGGATCAGTCGACGGTTCTAATCCTCTCAGCAGCATTGTCCGCAGCTTTTCACCTTTCGGTGTGAAGGAGAAGAACTCCGCCGTCGAATCCCTTAACAGGTTTTTAATTTTGTGATAGCGCTCCACTGTATTGCAGTGGATCGCGTGCCTATCTAAACTAAGTCTTTTAACAAAAAAATTATTGCCTGTGGCCGACTTACATAGTTCAATGGTTTCCTTTAGTTCCATCTTATATGTGTTTATAGGTGGAACTCGTTGCTTTGTTGATCTCGGTGGCTGTTGTTGTTGTTGCTGTTGCTTCTGCTGCTGCTGTTGTTGCTGCTGCTGCGATTTTTGTTGCTGTTGTTGCTGCTTCTGCTGCTGCGATTTTTGTTGCTGTTTTTGCTGCTGATGCTTTTGTTGTGGTTGTACATGTTTCTTTGTAAGTTATGTGCCGATTTCTGTATTTTTTGTTGTTTTAACGGCTGTTTCTGTTTTTGTGGTAGCTCCCCGCTTACATTTGGTTGTTTCTGAGGGCTCTGGATTTGTTGTAGTTTTTCCAACTCCCTCCTTGCCACTTGCTTTGCCTTAATAGCAAGCACTTTTCGCTCTAGCTGTTTAATGGTACTATTAATAGCTTCCACCTCATCCTCTTCGTTATCTGACTCAGATGCAGCTAGGGAGGTGAAGGTATTATCTGCTCCCATATTTCCCCACCATCCGATACGTAGGTGTAATCATTAGTATCCAACACTTGCCCCCTAGTCTTTAATGCTGCCCTTGCTGTTGTTGTTACCGTCGTTTCCCTCGCTCCACCATGCAGCATTTCTGAGGAAGCTGATAGGGAAAGGCGCTTTACGAGATTCGGAGTCGGCCTCAGCTTTCTCTTCCTCTTTGTAGCTATTTCTGTTGTTGTTGTTTCTGTTCTTTGGGCTGGCTGTACGGCCTGATCATCAGATGACATCATGCCATCTGCTGACCCCGCTATTGGAATAGCGGGCCGCTCACTTCCACTCATCACACGATCGATCGATCACACTTTCTGTTTGTGCCGTTGTATATCGATTTAAACTTTTTTTTTTAAATAAAAATTCGATGTGGTTTTTCCGGGAATCGAAACCACGACCCCTGTTTTGTCGGCCGACACCACTACTGCTGCGCCACCGAATCACTTGGCCAAAATGTTCCTAATTTTTCTTTTATTTTTTTACAACACGTCTGTCCCCGATCGAGGTCTATGAACGACTGACTATTGCTCCACCGAAGCACTTGGCTTAAACGTTTCTACTTGTTTTTTTGTCACTTTTGTTTTACTTTTTCACTGGAAAAGAAGCCGACACACGTCTATCCTCTGTCGAGGTCTATATTATGGGTTGTAGTGAGCAGGTTTCCGTTCGCTGGTAATTAAAAATATTCTTCCAACCATCATTAGCACATGTTCCACATTCCATCATTCCACATGTTACCAACCCGGCAAGCAGTCGTTCATAGAACTCCACGGAGATCACACGTGTTTTATGTTTCGGCTTTAGAAGTGCAGAAAAATATAAAGCATAGTTTTAGCTAACGGATTTTTCAAGTGTTCGGTAGCCGAGTTGATAAAGACATTGACAAAAAGTCTCGAGGTTGTGGGTCGATTCCCAGGCTCTGCAAAAGTTTCTTGTTTTTTTTTTATTAATAGACAATTAGTGAAAACACAAAGTGATAACCAAAAAAAAAAAACAAGTTCCATGAGTGGAAGTAAGCGGTCCGCTATCCCAATAGCGGGATCAGCAGATGGCATGATGTCGTCTGAAGATCAAGCCGTTAGGCAACAAGAAAAATAGCAGACATAAAGAAGAGGAGAAGTCTAAAGCCGACTCCGAATCTCATTAAGCGCTCTTAACTGTCAGTTTCGTTAGAAATGCTGGATGGTAGAGTGAAAGAGAGGGCTGCGATGATATCGGCAAGCGCAGCAACAAAGCAAAGGAGTCAAAAGTCGGACAATAACCACTGTCCTGATGTATCCGATGGAGACGGAGGACAATACATGGGAGCCGGCAACAGCTTCGTATCCATGGCTGCATCGGAGTCAGATGACGAAGTGGACGAGTTCGAAGCCCTGAGCAGTACCATCAAGTAGTTATAACAACAAGTGTTTGATGGAGAAGCAGCAAACTCTCCAGAGACCTCAGCAGCGACAAAACATAAACGTGTAGCTCCCACAACAACAACAACAACAACACCAACAACAACAGAAACAATCACTGCAAAAACAAAACATACAGAAACCTGCACAAGAACTGAAGAAAAAAACAGTTGTACATACACAGCAAAAACATTAAGACCGTCAACAAAAATCACAGAAGAAACCGCAACAACAGCAGCAGCACCAACAACAACAACAACACCAACAACAACATCAGCAAAGGCTGCAACAACAGCAGCAGCAACAACAAAAACATCACCAAAAGCAACAGCAGCAGAGACAGCAACAACAGCAAGAACAGAAATCCACGAAGCAGAAAGTGCCACCAATCAACACCTTCAAATTCGAATTAAAGTATACCATCGAATTAAAGTACACACAACTTTCTTATAAAAAAATTATCAGTAGATAGGCACGCGATCCACTGCAATACAGTGGAGCGCTACCACAAAGTTAAAAGTTTACTGAAGGATAGGACGACGGAGTTCTTCTCCTACACCCCGAAGGGGGAGAAGCTGCAAACAATGCTGCTGAAGGGGTTGGAACCGTCGGCTGATACGGAGGAGCTCCTTGCACTGCTTAAAGAGAAGGAGTGCGAAGAGCTGGAATTCGTAGGGGTTAAGCCATTCGTCACGGCTAGAGCCAAAAGGGAGAAGCGGAAAATACTGTTCTTCCTGGTTCAGCTTAGTTCCAACAGCAAACAGGATGGTCTAAGGAGCATCAAAGTCTTAGACTACCAGGTTGTATTCTTTTTGATATGCTCTCCAGTAGACAGTTCGTCGTGAAGAATAGCGATGTGACTTCTGCTGGAACATTTAACATTAAAAACGGTCTGCAACAAGGTGTTGTAAATTCGCCGATCCTATTCAACATTTACACGAGTGATCTTGTAGGTTCACTTCACCATGGATTATGCTTCGTCGTCGGACTTCTCCAGTGATATATAGCTTCATGTGAAACAAAGTGGGCCAGCCTAATTTTTTTTAGCCATGGCCGGCTTACATAGTTTTAGGTAGGTTTAAGTTAGTTTTTAAGAAAAAAAAGATATATAAAAACACAAAAAAAAATTATATATTAAGCATATAGGTATTATGGATATATATATAGACATATATATATATAAGATTTATTTGTTGGTAATCTATAAGTTTTTAGTTTTAAGTTATTATAGATAAGAACAAAAAGTCCAGACACTAAGTTTTTTTTAATTAAAATTCATTTTCTTAGTTGTAATAAATGTAAAAATAAAAATAAAATTAGACTGTAAGGTTCGTCAAAAGACATAGATTAAGTATTATGTTTAATTTAGAGTGCCCGCATGGGACCAGTGAGTTACAATAAGGTTAATTTTAAGTTATTAAAGCTAATTCTTAAGCGTTTTTTGTTTAGCGTATAAGAGTAATTAAAGTTATAAAATAAAAAATGGATAAAAACTGAACCAACCCGGCAAGCAATTCTCAGTTCCCAGGTTCAAATCTCCGTGTAGGATCATGTTTCTTTTTTTCAATTGCTCTAGTTTACACATTGCGCGATTCGACGTCATGGTATCGTATGATATTCCTTCGGTAAGGATTAGCGAATGTAGAATATCAGGAGATGTGGTCTGATCTGATGAACCAGTTGAACAAGAAAAAAAAAACGGATCATGGTAGGTAGTACGAGTTTGAAGAAACAACAGCCGCCTTGTAGGGCGTGGGAAGGCTGCGATTGAAAGTGAGGGTCAGTTAGAAGGAGTCAAGCAAGCAGTTCGGTAGTCCGGTGAAAAATAGTTAGTAGAGTAAGAGGACAGACATATAGGAAAACAAAATGAAAGATTAACTAGCGAGTGGAGAAGTGTGGTACAGGATCATGAGTGATAATAGCTTCCAGAAAGATTTGTCTAGAAAATAAAAAAAGAGAATAGGAAGCTATTAGTGCCGGAAAGTAAACTAGAAGTTCTCGGGGGAAAAAAAAGAAAAATAGATTATTTGAAATTAATTTTGAGATGCCGAAGGTGAATTAATACACAAAAAAAAATGCTATGAAATAAAAGGAAAAAAAAGGGAATTGAATTGAAACTATCGCATACTCGTAGTTTACCGATTAGTCCCAAAAGAATTGTGCTATATACATTTATAGTGGTTGGAGTTTATTTTTTTTTAAGTGTGCGGTTGTATAATTTGGTGTAGTGCTAGCGCAACATTTTGGGAAAAGGCGAAACCAGGCTGGAGGAAGTGGCTAAAGATCCAGAATTTGATGTTTTCTCGGGGAGAAGAATATAAGTTGCAAGTATTCAAGCTATTGTAATAAGTATATTTATTCTTTTACGATTTATGTGCAATAAAATCTTGTATCTTTCGGACAGTTGGTTTTTGTTCTCATGCGAGTGCACTAATCGAGCTTTGAGTAGGTGAGATAGTAATAGCGTTTGAGTTCGACGCGGCGTGGAAAGCAGAGTTAAATCATGTATATTTGTTTTTGAATTGAATTGGATTATAAAAGGTTAAGATTAATGAATTTAGGACTAATTAACTGAGACCTAAGCTAGTTTTAAGAGATATTGTAAATATATATTTAAGAAGTCATTAAAGATTGTAACGTTTGTAGAAACCGATTTGTTCTTATTTTTCCTCCTCCGTTTTGTTTTTTTTTTATTGTTTCATTATTTAGTTTTGTCCTCTCGGAGCGCGAATCCCACATTTAGTCGCGATTCTTGGTGGGGTAGTTAAATGGAAGAGCAATCGCGTGGCGCCCATTTTAGCACCTTAACCTACGACCACTCTCCTTAGTGGTCAGGCACTCTTCCGTGGTACGGCGCGTAGAACGGAGAATTCGGCGGTAACATGGTTTCATCCGCTTTAGCTACGAAAATATGGCAAATAATGTCATTGGCAGAGAGGGTAACCTACCCCCGTTTATTTCGAAGGAAGGACTCCATGAGGTCTTCGACACAATCAGAGTTAAGAAATCAGTGTGGACCGATGATATTCCTAACATCGTGCTTCGACATCTTCCTCTAGAAGACGTGGACATTTACACCACCCTGTTTAATAACACAATGAATAATGCACATTATCCAGCGCACTGGAAAACAGCGGTGGTTCAAACTATCCCCAAAAAGGGAAAAGATATATCCAATCCGGCAAATCTCCGGTCGATAAGTCTCCTTCCGAATATCAGTAAAGTTTTTGAAAAAAGTAATCAATAGAGCTCTGCCTAGATGGGTTGAGGACAAACATATACTATAGTTCCGGATAATCAATTCGGTTTTAAGGCGGGATATGATATCTCAAATGCCGCGTCTAAACCGGTGTCCTATATCCAATGGAATAAAGGCAAAAACCAATGTACTGGCGCCTGCCTTGTTGACTTGGAGAAGGCCTTCGACAACGTATAGTTGGAGGGTTTTTTTTTTAAAAGCTGACCGGGTTGGGAATCAGTAAACCACTCTTGTACATTCTTTCTAATATGCTACACAACAGACAGTTCATCGTGGAGAATGGTGATGTGACTTCTGTTGGAATATTTCAAATTAAAAATGGTCTTCAGCAAGGCGCGGTCAATTCGCCGATCCTATTCAGTATTTGTACAGTAAATACTATTGCGTACGCAGACGATTTGATAGCGTACAGTACAGGTCCAAGAATCGAGGTCATTAATACTCTCTTGCAGCGTGACTTCGATAAGATAAAACGATTTTGCGATGACTTGAAGTTGAAAATCAACTTTCAGAAGTCGGAAACCATTCTCTTTACCAGAAAAAAATGGCGTAAATTCTCCATCATTGGACAACACGGCCTCTTGCCTGTCGAAATGTAGTCAGATACCTTGGGATCTGGCTAAATTCTTTCTGTATTTTGGCACAAATGTAGATGCTGCTCTGGCCAGAGCTAAAGGCGATTTTGCCCTTACAAAGAGACTTTTTTATAGCAGCCAACTCGATGCGTGGGTAAAGGTAATCTGCTACATGGCCCTTATCAGGCCCATGCTTGTATTTGGTTGTCCTGTGTGGATCAGTGTACGAGCAAGCTTAATGGAAAAGATTCGGGTGTTTGAGAGGGCGTGCCTTAGGCCTTGCCTTCGTTTGTACAGAAAACCAGAGTCGGAGTTCAAAAAATTGAATCCTAATGAGGTCCTTTACAATAGAGAGCACCTAATACGAGTGGACAAGTTCGTAATTACCTGACTCGAAGGCATATTGCAAGAGCAATGAGCTCGACGAATAACCTGATATCTGGGGCTTACTACCCCAATTACCTTTACCATGAGAATGTGCGCTCTGACGGCTTCGTTCCACCGGAAGCATTCCTCTACCTTGATCGGATAGAGTTGATTCAGGATCTTAGTTGATCCGTTAATCTTAAATGTCTCTCGGACAGCAGGGGACAGTCGACTTAACTACAACAGAGACGTCGCACTCGGCAGTGTGGATCGTCTTAGGTTCAGTAGGGCGGTGGGGAATCGCGATAAGAGGGATTCTTATCGGCAGATAATGATAATGCAGCACCAGCATTTCTGGTGGTTGAATGATGGAGAAGATGTTTCGCTGTCCTTTCCGTCAATTACGGACCAGCCTCACTAATGAGGCAGAGCTGACCAATCTATTTGCTCTGGAAATAACGATGGCCAGCTTACATGGGTTTAGGTTAGAATTTAAGAAATATATACATATGTTAGTGTATACAAAGTTATATACTAATATATGTACATTATTGTGTATAATGTCTATGTGTGTATTGTGTATGTAGGTTAGGTAGACTAAGGTTTATTTTAAGATAGATATTAAGTTTTTATAAAAAATAAAAAAATGTCCATATGTTTTTTGGGGTACGATAACGTTGGTACCAAAAATTGATAACGGTTTTTTATAGAGGGGTCAAAAACAAGCATTTTTTTCAATGGGACGGGGGTCTATATCGCCCCGTTTAGAAGGTAGGGGAAATTTTATTACAAAATGACTTAAAATGGAAAAAAATTATAAAAAAACAACGGCAACACTTACAACAAAGTATTGTACCAGTTTCGAATGTCAGAAACCTATTCTTCAACCCTAAGTTGCTGCTATATTATTTGTGTCTATAGTTTTTAAGAAGCACGCATGCAAACCAAAAATTTTGATAGAAAAAATTTTAAAAATGAAGTTCGAAATTGTGAAATGAAGTTCTAAATTGGATCCTTGTGGTCGATGCCTATATCAATTTTGAATCAAACACAGAAAACCAAATGGATTTATGTCGTCTAGTTTTTGAGAAAATTGAAAACTACCAAAACTACTTTTTTATGAAATTTTTGTTTTTTGGTATTACTGTGATCTCACTTTGAGGATTAATTTTGATGAACCTATCATATTTATAAGTAAAGTATTGCAAATCATTTAGCGTTACCCAGTATGCGCCACGAGGAGGTAGAATTGCATTGCATTCCGCGTCTCAGTCAGTCAGTTTGTCAGTAAGTCAGTAGTTAGTTAAAAATAGTCAAGTCGATCTTTAATGTACATATTAAAAAGGTATGTAAGTCTCGTCAATAAAATCATCGTCCGTACTGGTGTTACGTACTATCGAGTTCGTTGAGTTCGTCAATGATGGTGAGGAACCGAAGTTTTTTTGTTGATAAAATACCTTCTAAGTGCTCACAGTGAACGGTGGGAGGGTCGAAGTCCTTTAATTGCAAACCTACATTTTATTTACCATCGATAAAACATGAGTATACTTTTTTTACGTCCAGCAAAAATTCAATAATTTGGGAGCCCAAGTCGTCCTTATATTCTTTTTCAAGGCAGTATTTTCGATAAAAAAAAAAAGTGCCATATATTCGGCATAAAATTGTTTTTTTCAGAAGCTTGTTCTGATTCTCCAGATCATTAATTGCGTTAGTTGCATCGGTCTTGTTAACGCCTTTGCTGTGGTTCGTAATTTCATGTGTTGTGAAACTAGGGAATATTTTTTCAACACCTATATACTGGCGCGCGCTGTCGGTAGAAATATGACTGGTGTTGGGGTCAACGTATTTATAGATATCTTCCTTACATTTGGAGTTTACTTTAAAAAACCGCCCGACCTTATCTTTTTTGTAAAACAACCCCAATACCACGATTGTCATTTGTTTAATAATACGGCCTCCTTTTCGTAAGAAAATGTTCGTCGATTTATACAGATTTTTCTTTGCCGCCAATGTTAACATCAACGTGAGACGATATAATTTCGGCTATTTCACGACAATAGTTAAAGTAATCTATTATAGTAGATTTGCTTAGTTCGTTTTTATTGTCATGATGGCGCCAAGTGATTAAATGCTAATTTTAAGAAAATGATATACAACAATATTAAAAAAAACATAGAGTTATAACTTAGGATTTAATTAATTTACCTGAAAAGCCGTATTTACAGGCATTTTGATTACAAAAAAACCTCGCGAATCTCCGACATTGAGGCCCATGGAAAAATGTGGGTTAAATGTATTCCTACAATTTTTGTCAAATTTTTTTAGAGCTTTTTTTGAGCATCGCCACATCCAACCGAACTTTATGTTTTTACATTTTTCCACCTTCATCCGTAAATTGCAGTGGGGGAGTTGATGTTTTAGTGGGAATTAGACCAATTTCTTCTAAAAAAGCAATGCTGTTTTTGTTTGTCGACACCAAATCCGCAAACGAACAAAATATTGAGAAGTTATTTAGTTTAGGATGGATTAGAGGATGCCTAGCCGCCATTGCTTATTCACAATAAATAATACCCTATTCGCACTAAGGTTGAACACAGAATGACCTTTGTGAATATCAATAACTACACGCTTTACCACATGTGTATGAAAAACAAAACAACAATACAAAAGTCACCCGTTTGTTCGGTTATATTTTGCATTATTATCGGGTGCATTATACGAGTACATTACGCAAAGTACAAACATACATACTACGCAAAGTGAATAATTTGCTACAACATTTGAACATGTGAATTTTCTATAATTTTGGAATGCACATACCCCGAGCGGAGCAACGAATTTGAGTGAGCGGGACCTGCCACCTGGGAAAGAGAGTTGAAATCCCTTAATCCCGCGAAGCGGGTCACCCGTGTACTCATAATTAAGAAAACTATTGATACAGGAGCCTGCCAGACGTTTAATTTATTATATTCATTTACTTACCTCAAGGGAAAACCATGTACATGCCAAAAAAAAGAAAAAATAGTAGTTTTCAATTTTCTCAAAACCTAGACGACATAAATCCATTCAGTTTTTGGAATTTCTTAAAAACTATTGACACAAATAATATAGCTGAAACTTAGGATTGAAAAATGGGTTTCTGGCTTTCGAAACTGGCACAGTACTTTATTATAAGTGATGCCATTGTTTTTTATTAATTTTTTCCCATTTTAACTCATTTTTTAATAAAATTGTCCCTACCTCCTAAACAGGGCGAGATAGACCCCCCCCTACCGTAGTAAAAAATGCTTGTTTTTGACCATTCTATAAAAAAATCGTTATCAATTTTTGGCGCCAAAGTTATCGTACTCGTGCCGTTTTTTGTTAACAAATTTTTTTTCTCAGCAAAATGTAAATAAAGTCGAAAGACATGGATTTAGAGTAGCTTAGAGTGACTGTGTGGGGCCAGTAAGTTAGTATAAGACTGTTAAGTAATTTTAAGCTAGCATTTAAGCATTTTACATACTAAATGTAAGAGTTAATGATTAAATAAAATGCATTTAAAACTAAAACTAAAACTAACTCTACTACTTCGTCAGTAAAAAATAGCGTAAATACATCCACAGGATGATCAATGTGTTTAATATGTAATATCGATTTTTCCAATAAGGACTTGCCAAATTTTTTTTTAAATAAAACGCAAACCATTTGAGATATTTCAAAAACTTTAGTATCGGCTTAAAGTACAGGCAAAACATTTATGAATGGAACTCCACTTCATTCATATGGACACCGCGGGCACGTTTGCAGCGGTCGATTCGTTGGACCCAATTTTCAACGACTCGGCCACACATTTCGGCCGAAACGGCCGCTTTTTCGCTTTCAATGTTGACTCTGAGCTCTTCCAACGTCGTCGGTGTGTTGATATAAACCAATGACTTAACGTAGCTCCACAGAAAATAGTCAAGCGGTGTTAAATCGCACAAACGAGGCGGCCAATCGATAGGTCCATGTCTTGGGATAACACGCTCACCATACTTACTCTTCAATAAATCGATTGTAGCTTGTGGCAACTTCCTGTTGAAACCACATGTCATCCAAGTCCATATCTTCCAATTTGGGCCAAAAATAATCGGTGATCATGGCGCGATAACGCTGACCATTCACAGTAACGTGACGATCGTTATCGTCGACGAAAAAATATGACCCAATAACGCCGCCGGCATGCAAACCGCACCAAACAGTTATTTTTTGTGGATGAAGTGGTGGTTCATGAAGCACATGTGGATTTACACCCGACCAATAACGCATATTTTGCTTATTGACGAACCCATTGAGCCAAAAATGAGCTTCGTCACTGAAGATGATTTTGCGATGAAATTCATCATCTTGGCGCATCTTCTCCAGAATCCAATCGGAGAACGTATGTCGCTTCAAATGGTCCATCGGCTTCAATTCTTGAGACTGCTTGATCTTGTATGGGTGTAAACCAAGATCCTTACGCAAAATACGCCATAATGTGGTCTCAGCGATGCCCAATTCTTGAGAACGCCGTGGAATTGACTGATTTGGATCGTTTGCTACGGATGCCTGAACGGCAGTGATATTTTCGACACTTCGACCAACCCGTTGTCTCACTGACACGGCAACATTGCACAACGAATATATAGACTCAAATTTTTGCACTAAACTTGTTATTGCCTGTCTACTTGGTCGAGAATTACGACCGAAAATTGGAGTTAACGCTCTTAAAGCTGCAGTCACCGACTCCGAATTTCGGTAGAAAATTTTTATAATTTGCAGACGCTGCTCATTAGTGTACTTTACCATAATGAAAATGTTGAGTTTACTGAATAAATTGACAGTGACAGTTTGATGATTAGTGAAAGAGTGCGTTCACAAATTAAATTCAAAGTTGTCAAGTCCCAATTGGAAAACCCTTTACAACTTTATTTACTTTGCCTCGGATAATGTTACGAGCTGAAGGTCGGCCTTGCAAATTTGGTGGTATTGAAGACCACTTGGTTCCGTTTTTTCCAATCAATAATTCAGCAGAATTGTCACCACTTTTAAGACCTTCGCTTCCTTCGCTTCCTTCAGTAGATTCGTTGCTTGTTATTTCATCCTCTGATTCAGATGCAGTCTCCAAAACATCAGTTTCACTATCTGAGATGTCAGATTCGACGAAATCTTCAGCAGTGTCTTCTACTAAACTTTTGTCATCGTCAACTTTCATAGCATTTCTTATTTCTGCATCCGTTAGGTTTCTTGTTCTTCTAGACCCAGACATGTTGTTAGTAAAAATCATAATTTCATAAATGCTGAGCTTCGTTCTGATAATGACTATTGTAGTACATGTGTAAGTGTATACTTTGCTCTATATATGCACGTCTAGAGTTTTATTTGCCTCCAAAATCAGATCCAAACTGGTTCACGTATAAAACACAACTAAAATATTCGCAACAAAATGAAGCAAATATTCTATTTTGCAAGAGATCATGTTCTGACATGTATAAACAATATTCAGTTCCGTTTATTTAGTGGTAAACGAACTGTAAATTCAACATCGTTGTAGTGTCTTAGAATCACTACGAAACAGTTTATGTTCTTTTTAAATATTTTATGTAATAAGTAAACATTATCGAAACACAAAGAAAAAACTTGTGTATAACAGTAACGTACCAATAACAAAATACATTAAACTGATTTTACGTTAAGAAATTGTTTAAAAAAATTTATATTGGTCTGAAATAAAATGGTGACTTACAGTCACAGCGTGGCGTTTGCTTCCTATCCATTAACGCTGATGACACTAAGTTCTCCAAAACTATTTCTTCACCCCAAAACAGTATTTTCTTTCAAGAAGACCTCGAGTTTTCCACTTGATGTCTAAAAAATCGCTTTGAACTTAATGTCTTTATTTTCTGCAAGACCAACCTGTACACCGGGTTTAATCCCTTCGCGACCCTGGAATTTTATACGACAGAGATTCAAACTTCCCTTCGAATATTGATGAGATAATCCTTAAAGCCAACTCATCACTTGGTTTTATCAAACGATTTTGTAAAAAATTTTGCAACCCTTATGTGACTAGGTCATTTTACACTATCCTTGTCTGGCCCCTTCTCTAATATTCCATCCGAGTGTGGTCCCCCTTTAAGCGAGTGCATATATCCCGAATCGAGAACATTCAACGTTGTTTTCTTCGATTTGCCCCTCGTGGACTACCCTGGGATGACGCCTTTATCTTACCACGCTCTCGTGAACATCTCAAATTTCTTAACCTGAATACCGTATACTCCATTAGGTCAACTCAAACCTCCCTCTTTTTGATTTTAACCTAAGCACTTCTCGTCTTAAACTTGTTCTCCTCTAACATTCCCTTAATTTCTAACCTTGTTGGTTTTAAGTCCTAGTTTTTAAGTTAATTTAAGATTGTATTAAGCGAAATCAATGGGGGCGTGAGACCCCACCAAATTGAAAATTGAAAATGGACTTTGTCTATCTTAGCTCTGCTATAAATTCTGCCAACAACGCCTCTGTAGAGATAAAACGAAGAATCACTCTTGCCAATCGCTGTTTCTTTTGGCTAAGATAGCAATTGAGTTGTAAGGCCCTATCCAGAAATACTTATGAGACTCTAATAAGACCTTGATCATCCCAGTCCTAGTTTATAACGTTGAATCATGGGCTCTATTGAAAGCGGATGAATATATCCGCAGTCACTTTTATTTGCGTTGACGCAGACTGACGGACCGTTGGCAGAGAAGAAGATTCAGTGCCGAACTATACTAGCTGTTAAGCGACATCGACGTAATAAGAAAACTGCGCATCAGTCGCCTGAGATAACTAGGACATGTAGAGCGAATGGACACAAATGTCTTAAGGCTGATCTTAATTTCTTTTGCGATGTCACCAATCGATGATTTTTTGAAACTTTTAAGTGAAAGATGGACAAGTGAGGGAGAAACGGCTTGGAAAAATTTTAACACCCCTCACACAACAAAGAACTTTGTTGAACTACCAAACATTAGACGGCCGTAAACAAATATCAGTATATTTCGAGCGGTTCAGCGATCACCTTCACAATATAATAAATTTTAAGGCCATCAGAGCTGTTAGGATTCAGCCACACAATTATCAACTTATTTGACTCACCAATGTTAATATAGCACTGATTTCTTTTGCTAAATTCTGGCCAATCCAAATCATATCGATCCCATTCCAGTGCATGCAAGTTAATAAATGTCCCTCTCCAGGGTGCCTTTGGGTTTCTGTAAATATACAATTTTTTTATTCTAAGCAAGTTCGCACAGTCACATATGTATGTATGTAATGATCGCAAAGTGCGTGGCATAAAACGTATTCTCATTTTGTTTGTCTTTCGATATTTAATAAAATGTTTCGGAGAACATACAGCAGACACGAACTACAGCATGATAGACATACTCGTAAACAAATGTAACTTACCCCGTCTTAGCAAAATTAGTCCAATAAGACATTACTGCCTCAGAGAGAAGTTTCTCTTGGGCGTTGTATTTATTGTGAAATGGTCCGGCTGGGGCCAACGGTGCACCAAATATGAAAGCCAATTCCTCTCCACTTATGCTATGTGGAAGCTGTCGAAAAAAAGAAAACATAGGATTGTCATAATTCTGCTGATACTAGAATTATTTTATTATATGTATTTGTTTCTTTTATAGAGTTCACCCTTTTTTTTGTGAAATAAAACCCAAACATGACTTTAATTTTGAAAGATAAATACAGTTCTTGCACATGCTGGTAGGTATCGAAGGCATAAAGAAGAAACGAGCATAAACGACTAGGTCTAAATAGTTGATGACTATGATGACAATATCTTTCTATGTCGCACTGCTTTACGTACCAAAAAGAAAGGAGGAAAGGATTTTGCAGGAATTTTTTTTAATAAACTGTCAGCTTTCCTAAATCAGCTACATATGAGTACGGTATTTGGATACTGTACGAGTTTACATATGTATACTTGTCTATATTTTATAAACGAATGATACTATTTTGCAATAAACTTACGCTTTTTAAAATGAGTTGAGCTAATTGAAGGAGTTTTTTTTTTCATTTTCTGTGCATTTTTATTTTTATATCTTAAATTACTCTTACTTGCTAGACAAAAAACGCTTAAAAATTAGCCTAATTAACTTAAAATTATCTTATACTAACTCACTGGCCCCATGCGGGCACTCTAAGCTAAACCTAACACTTAAACTATGTCTTTCTACGTATCTTACAGTCTGATTTTATTTTTATTTTAACATTAATTAATACCAAAACTAAGCAAACATTTTTTAACAAAAAAAACTTAGTAACACGACCCTTTTTGTTATTTTATTATAAAACTTGAAACTAGAAAAAAAAAAACAACCTATAGACTAAATATAAATCTTAATCTACTTAACCTACTTACATCTGACACAAATATAGAAATGCATAAATATATATATATACATAATGTGTATATACATAATACATAAATACATACGTATTTTTTTTTCTTAAAACTAACTTAATTCTATCTAAGCCGGCCATGGCTAAAAAAGAATTAGGCTGGCCCACTTTGCTTCACATGAAGCTACCTATCACTGGAGGAGTTCGACAACGAAGGATCCTCCCCTTCAACAAGCCACCAAAATTGCGGGTGCTGCTGAGCAACATCACTCCTGTCGCGACTCCTTACCGCCTTACTGAACCGGAGATGCTCCGTACTGCCATGTGCGACGTCTCTGTCATAGTTGAGTCGCGACAGAGCGAGATGAAAGATTAGCGGCACAGCCAATCTGTCCTGGATCAGACCTTTACTATCTAGATAGAGGAATGCTTCTGGAGGAATAAAGCCGTCAAAGCGAACTCTCTCGAGATACATATAATTGGGGTAGAAAACCCCGGAGATCAGGTTGTTCGATGAGGTCATTGCACTTGCAATGTGCTTCCAAGTCAACTTAATGACGAAATTGTCCACTCTTACTCGTATTAGGTTCGCCCAATTATACAGGACCTCATTGAGATAGAATTTTATATACTGAGACTCTGGTGTTCTCTATAAGCGAACACAAGTCCTAAGACAAGCCCTCTCAAACACCCGAATCATTTCCAGTAAACTTGCTCTCACTTTGAACCACCCGGGGACATCCAAATACAAGCATTGGCCGGATAAGGGTCACGTAGCAGATCAACTTCACCCTTGCATCAAGTTGGCTGTTATAAAACAGTCTCTTTGTAAGGGCAAAAGCACCTTTGGCTCTGGCCAGAGCAACATCTATATGTTTGTTAAAATACAGATATTGATCTAGCCAGATCCCAAGGTATCTGACTACATTTCGACAAGCAAGTGGCTATGTTGTCCGACGATAGAAAACTTTCGCCAATTCTTTCTGGTATCCCTAGAGGCCCCAGACAGAGGCATCCTAAACAGAATAGTTTCCGACTTCTGAAAGTTGATTTTCAACTTCCAGTCATCGCAATATCACTTAATTTTGTCGAAGTCACGTTGAAAAAGTGGAGTAATGACCTCAATCTTTGGACCTGATCTGTATGCGATTATGTCGTCTGCGTACGCTATGGCATGGTGAAGTGAACAGATCACTCGTGTAAATATTGAATAGGATCGTCGAATTTACCGCATATTGTTGCAGACCGTTTTTAATGTTGAATGTTCCAGCAGAAGTCACATCGCCATTCTTCACGGTGAACTGTCTACTGGAGAGCATATCGAAAAGAATATACAGCAGTGGTTTACTAATGCCCAACCTGTCCAGCTTGAAAAAGAGTCCTTTTAACCATACGGTATCGAAGGCTTTCTCCAAGTCAATCAGGCAGGCACCAGTGCACTGGTTCTTGCCTTTGTTCCATAGGATATCAGAACGCAGCATGAATAATATCATGCCCCGCCTTGAAACCGAGTTGATTATCCTGAACTATATGTTTGTCCTTAACCCACTTAGCCAGAACTCTATTTATCACCTTCTCGACAACCTTACTGATGTTTGGAAGAAGACTGATCGACCGGAGATCAGCCGGATTGGATGTGTCTTTATCCCTTTTGGGGATGGGGTGTACCACTGCTGTTTTCCAATGCGCTAGATAATGAGCATTATTCATTGCATTAACAGGGTGGTATAAATATTCACCGCTTCTAGTGGGAGATGTCGAAGTACAATGCTCGGTATTTCATAGGTTCCCACTGATTTCTTACTTCTAAGTGATTCGAAGATCGTTTGGAGCTCTTCCTTCGAAATGAACGTTGGTAGTACCCTACCGTTGGTGATGAAATTATTTGCCATATTCTCGTCACTGAACTGGGTGAAACCCGAGCTAGTTTAGTTTTTAGTTTTAGTTTTATATGCATTTTATTTACTTAATCACTAACTCTTACATTCTAACAAAAAATGCTTAAATGCTAGCTTACAATTACTTAATAATCTTACACTAACTTACTGGCCCCACACAGGCACTCTAAGCTACTCTAAATTCTTATAACTATGTCTTTCGACTTCATTTACATTTTATTTATAAATACTTATTTTCTATACTTAAGGCTAAGAAAAAATTTGTTTACAAAAACTTAGCATATGGACATTTTTTTCGTTTTTATAAAAACTTAGTATCTAACTTAAAATAAACCTTAGCCTACCTAAACTAAATGTACAATACACACATAAACACACATAGACGTTATACACAATCATATACATATATCAGTATACACCTTTGTATACACTGATATATGTATATGTTTCTTAAATGCTAACCTAAACCTATGTAAGCTGGCCCTCGCTATTTACTGAGCAAATAGATTGGTCAGCTCTGCCTCATTAGTGAGGCTGGTCCGTAATTGACGGAAACGACGACGAAACATCTTCTCCATCATTCAACCACCAGAAATGCTGGTGCTGCCGAACGACATCCCTCTTATCGCGATTCCCCACCGCCCTACTGAACCTGAGTCGATCCACACTGCCGTGTGCGACGTCTCTGTCGTAGTTGAGTCGCCTGTCCCCAGCTGTCCGAGCGACATGGAAGATTAACGGCACCGCTGATCTATCCTGGATCAACCCTTTCTGATCTAGGTAGAGGAATGCTTCCTGTGGAACGAAGCCGTCAGAGCGCACACTCTCGTGGTAAAGGTAATTGGGGTAGTAAGCCCCAGATATCAGGTTATTCGTCGACGTCATTGCTCTTGCAATGTGCCTTCGAGTCAGCTTAATTACGAAGTTGTCCACTCGTATTAGGTTCGCCCTGTTGTAAAGGACCTCATTAGGATAAAATTTTTTGTACTCCGACTCTGGTGTTCTATACAAGCGAAGACAGGCCCTAAGGCAAGCCCTCTCAAACACCCGAATCTTTTCCATTAAGCTTGCTCGTACATTGAACCACACGGGACAACCAAATACCAGCATGGGCCTGATAAGGGCCATGTAGCAGATTACCTTTACCCCCGCATCGAGTTGGCTGCTATAAAACAGTCTCTTTGTAAGGGCAAAAGCACCTTTAGCTCTGGCCAGAGCAGCATCTACATTTTTGCCAAAATATAGAAACTGATCTAGCCAGATTCCAAGGTATCTGACTACATTTCGACAGGCAAGAGGCTGTCCGTGTTGTCCAATAATCGAGAACTTTCTCCAATTTTTTCTGGTATCCCTTGAGGCTCTAGACAACGGCGTCCTAAACAAAATGGTTTCCGAATTCTGAAAATTGATTTTTAACTTCCAGTCATCGCAATATCGTTTAATTTTATCGAAGTCACGCTTCAAGAGTATATTAATGACCTCAATCTTTGGACCTGTTCTGTACGCGATTAAGTCGTCTGCGTACGCTATGGCATGGTGAAGTGAACCTATCAGCTCACTTGTGTAAATGTTGAATAGGATCGGTGAATTTACCGCACCTTGTTGCAGACCGTTTTTAATGTTTAATATTCCAACAGAAGTCACATCGCCATTCTTCACGATGAACTGTCTACTGGAGAGCATATCAAAAAGAATATACAGCTTGAAAAAGAGTCCCTCTAACCATACGGTATCGAAGGCCTTCTCCAAGTCAATCAGGCAGGCACCAGTGCACTGGTTCTTGGCTTTGTTCCATTGGATATCAGAAACCAGTTCCGACGCAGCATGAATGATATGATGCCCCGCCTTGAAACCGAACTGATTATCCGGAACTATATGTTTGTCCTCGACCCACTTAGTCAGGACTCTATTGATCACCTTCTCGAAAACCTTACTTATGTTTGGAAGAAGACTGATCGAGCGGAGCTTCGCCGGATTGGAAGTGTCTTTATCCCTTTTGGGGATGGGGTGTACCACCGCAGTTTTCCAATGCGCTGGATAATGAGCATTATTCATTGCATTAACAGGGTGGTATAAATATTCACCGCTTCTAGTGGGAGATGTCGAAGTACAATGCTCGGTATTTCATAGGTTCCCACTGATTTCTTACTTCTAAGTGATTCGAAGATCGTTTGGAGCTCTTCCTTCGAAATGAACGTTGGTAGTACCCTACCGTTGGTGATGAAATTATTTGCCATATTCTCGTCACTGAACTGGGTGAAACCCGAGCTCTCGAATCGCTAATTCACTATTTAATTTCGAAGGCAGATATTGTGCACAAGGACTATATTTTCCAGGTTATGGTTCGGGCCAATAATGTCATTCGCCTTGTACACTTCCTGGAAAGTCACTCTTATAGCCCCTACCATCTCATGCGGATCTTCAATCACAAAGAAGTTGTCATCTTCAACGGCCTCATTTGGATCGATGCCTGCTGCTAAAAGTATGTGCTCGTTGCCCGTCGTTCGAGCGATTTTAAGACACGAAAGGTCGTTGTGATCTTTCCACCGAAATATTTTATTTATTTGCGGGAACATATTCGGGTTGCTGGTGTTTACAGCCCGAATTTTATTGTTCCAATACAAACTCACAGAATTTCTGTAATTTTCCTTTATTAATGTTTGGATTGGGGGTTTTTAATCGACGACTTCAGTGTCATGATCTCCGGGTTATGTCTGTCAGTAAACTGTCTGTACAAGGTTTTTAGCCTTAAGAGCAGTCCACTTTTATGTCGGTGCAGTGCGTTAATAGTTGCGTTACGGAATAAGTCTTCTTCGTCAGTGCGTTGGTACCGAGGAATCGTTTTGTCCATTGTTCGTTTGATTGTCTCGTCCATTGATCTTAGATACATGTATATCTCCTTTGACAGATTTCTATTGGACGGTGGGTAGAGCGAGTTCAAGGAGAGTGCTCTGGTCAGTGTTCTGGTGAAGTGTGTCCAACGCACCCTACTATAATTGTAGGAATGCATTTGAGCAAACTCATCCAATTCCGCAATTTCGTTGGGAACAGTTATTTCGGTGCTGAGACCGCAATGGTCGCTGTGATACACGAAAGTGCGTAGGCAGTTTGTAGTTTGTTGGTTAGTGCATGTCAGTTGTATTCGTGAGTCGAACAGTAAAAGATCCAAATAGGACACGTGTCTGGGAAACGACGGACTATCCGTCGCCTTAGGCCCGAGTCGATACATTACACTGTGCTGACCCCCCAAAGTGAATAGTAGGTTCCCTCTAGTATTTGGTGTATTATTTCACCAATCACTATGTTTGGCTTTAAAATCTCCGCCGATAATAAAATAGCTGTTTTCCAATTCCAGCCTCAGAATTCGAAAAAGTGTCTCGAGCATAGCCAGACACCATGTACAACCGCTTTCCACTACGGAGGGGGATATACACGATGTATGCTTCCAGCACCTGGAACCTACGTACTACACGACTCTATATTCATTTAAAACAAATACCTTTTTGTACGAAACTCGCAACGCCCCTCCCTGAATTGAGTTGGGTCGGTTTCTCCGTACTATTTGTTATCTACTATGCAGTATTTTGTGATTTTTGGTAAGCTTAGTTTCGCTAACCAAAAGCACATCAGGGGCTTGGTCTTTAAGCAACTTAAATAGTGTGGCTCGTCGTTCGAGCCTAATTAGTGAATTCACATTCACAGCAAGGACCTTCAGGGTTTGCTCCGCCACGTACGTAACCATTACGGCAAAAGGTGCGTTAGGCCGCGCGTTCTGTTCAGTTAAATGACGTTGGAGCTGAGCTAGCATGTCAGGTACTGGTTCCTGTGTTCTGGGCGCTGGGGCCTGAGAAGCCACCTGCGTTTGCTGTATCGTATTTTCCCTACCTGCCGCCATTTGGACGTAGGTAACATGAGGAGTAACGGCTGGAGTTTGTAAATGCACGAGTGGGCTTCTACTTTCTGCTGCAGGGCCAGATTTATTCTTTTGATGTACTGGAATTTGGGACAATTCCGATAATTTGTGGTGTGTCCCGTGTTGCTACATAATGCACAAGAGAGTTGACTTTTTTCAGACGCTCCGTTCTTACCCAGAGCGCATTCCTCGGACTTGTGGTTCTTTCCGCACTTCACGCATCGTGGCTGCATTTCGTAGTTCGACGCGGCGTGCCCAAACCTTTGGTAGCGAACACATTGTAAAATGTTTTCGCTCCTCTTTAATTTTTCCCGTGTACAACCTCTTAATCTAGGACTTCAGTACTCCTTAGAAAATCCAGATTGCTGGTTGGACTTAGCTGGACGAGGAAAATCGGCAGTTGCCGCTTCTGCCTTTAGGCTCTAGCTGTGGTGAAAGACTTCGCCCCCACGAATTGGAGACCTTCGCACTTCTTCTCTTTAAGCAGCGCAAGGACCTCCTCCGGATCTGTCGACGGTTCTAATACCCCCAGCAGCATTGTTTGCAGCTTGTCTCCCTTCGGGGTGTACGAGAAGTATTCCGTCGTTGTTTGTTATTCAATGGACTTTTAATTTTGTGGTAGCGCTCCACTGTGTTACAGTGGATCGCGTACTTATCTACACTTATCTTTTTATAAAAAAAATTACAGCCTATGGCCGACTTACACAGTTCGATCGTGTCCTTTAACTCCAATTTGAAGGTGTTAATTGGTGGCACTTTCTGTTTGGTGGATTTCTGCTCTTGCTGTTGTTGTTGTCTCTGCTGCTGTTGCTTTTGCTAGTGTTGTTGTTGCTGTTGCCGTTGTTGCTTTTGATGTTGCGGCTTTTGCTGCTGTTGTGGCTTTTGTTGTTGCTGTTTTTGTTGTTTATGTTTTTGTTGAGTTTGTGCTCTTGTTCTTGCTAGTTTTTGTACATGTGTCTGTAGTTTTTGTTTTTCCATCGGTTGTTTCTGATGTTGTTTTTGTGGAAGCTCCGCGTTTATGGTTTCTTGCTGCTGAGGTATCTGGAGTTGTTGCTGCTTCTTCTTATGGCCAGCACTTTTTGTTGTAGCTGTTTCATGCTGCTATACAGGACTTCGACCTGTTCCTCTTCGTCATCTGACTCCGATGCAGCTAGGGATGCGAAGCAGTTGTCTGCTCCCATGTATTGGCCTTCCCCTCCGTCAGGTACTTGCGGACAGTCGTTATTGTCCGACTCTTGCCTCATTCGCTTTATTGCTGCGCTTGCCGATATCAGCGCAGCCCTCTTCTTCAATCTGCCATGCAGCATTTCCAACGATGCCGAAATGGGGCTCTTATGGAGATTCGGAGTCGAAGTCGGCTTCAGCGTCCTTCTCCTCTTTGTGATGATGTCTGTTATTGTTGTTGATGTTGATTCTGAGTGGACTGGCTTAACGGTTTGATCATCAGACGATATCATACAATCTGCTGACCCCGCTATTGGGATAGCAGACCGCTTGTTTCCACTCATCACACGATCGATCACACTTTCTTCTTCTGCAGTTGTCTATTGAATCAAAATTTTTAAAAATAAAAATTCGATGTAATTTTTTCGGGAATTGAACCCACGACCCCTGTTTTGCCGGGCGACACCACTACTATTGCGCCCCCGAAGCACTTGGAAAAATGTTTCTAATTGTTCGTTTATTAATTTTTCACTATTTCATTTGAAAAGAAGCCGAAACTCATCTGTTCTCTATCGAGATCTATGAACGACTGATTGCTATAGAAGGAAGTTAAGAAAATATTCACGTATTTATTAAAGTGTCTATAGTACAATTTTTTGGACACTCTATTTAAAAAATGTATGGATGTGCCTGCATGTGTGTCAAATTTTTGCCCAAATTTAACTCGCGAAAAAAATTGTGGAATCAACTTGAATTTTATCACTTCGGGTTAAAAATTTCGCAATACGGGAATTATTGGCGTCACTTGATCCACATGTAGTGGATATGTTGTTTTTGTAGCTACTCGTACATAACCGGTTCGTTTTGTAATAGTTTTTATTAAGTTTGAACAATTTTAAAGCAAGACTGATAATATATTGAAAACATGGTTATTGGTGGCTTTTCGTAAAGGACGAGCTTTTTGGATGACCTCACGTGGTGCTGCAAGGCTATCTAAAATTGAACCAACACTGAGCGTATGTTGAGTCTGTTTGTGGAAATGTGGAGCCAGACACTGAGAACAGAGAATCTCGTCTGAGTGAACTTCAGCATGCATGTGCCGGGCGAGGCATCTCCTACTGTCCTGATGTACAATTGCCTCAGATGTCTAACAAGAGTTTCTCAGAAGGAGGACGTGTAGCAAAAGAATTCACTTCGATGGAAATAACCGTGACATCTACATCTAGAATAGTGGAAGCTTTATTTTAGCCACACCGAGATATTTGAAGCTCAGAGCAATAAGGCAGTGTCAGTGGTTGGGATATTCTCTTGATGGGCCAACGGGACCGCTCGCATCCGCGAAGAAGCTTACAGCATCAGGCCACTCGTACAAGGAGATAACACCAAGGACCTGGGTCTTGAAGTCGGTAGTTGTACGTTAGGATTACTTCCCTATCACTACAAAAGAAAAAAATTTCCGAAACAGATCGGATATGGGTTGCCTTACTGTTGACGAAACAAAGATAATGACCGTCGGATCTGCACGTAGAATATTCGGACTCTTAACAGACCACCTGCAGCCGAGAAATAAGCACAGACCCTTGACTGCTGTCATACAGGTATCACCGCCATCCAAGAGCTGCAGGAAGCCGGAAGACAGGAATGACATCACCAAAGAATGCTGACACTAAATATGAGCAATGTCTTACTTATGACTTTGCAATCGTACGAGGCAATGTTAACGTCAAGATAGGAAAGAAGGTCATCTTTGATAAGACAGTTAGTAAGCATAGCCTACACGACACCACGTCTGGCAACGGACTTACTACACGAAATATCACTATAACAAACACACGATCTCCTCATCTTAATATACACAAGGGCGCATTCTACCCCCTGATTATGAAGCGCTAAACCATTGGGGATCGGCGTAAAATTCCCTAGACTTCTGAATTTTCTGGGCAGCTAACATTGACCCGGATCACTACTTTGTTGTAATCAAGGTATGAATGTGGATTTATCACACGCAGCAAGAACAAATAAGTACTGTGTGAAGATATAGTATTGAAAATCAGCAGTTGCAAAAGACCACAAGAATGTCTCCCGAAATCTGTCAACAACTCCTATGCCGCCAGCATTCAAGTACCGAAGACCAGTTGCAGCGCTGTCAACGTGCCGACCACCACCGATAATTCCCTGATTTTATGAAGCAACGATGATAACCAAAACTTCCGCCCACCTGACTAAAACGAAGTAAAGATAGTAATATCTAAGCTTAAATCCAACAATGCTGCTGCTGGTTCAGAATTTTTTTGAACTGGATAATTCTTGGTGGTGAATTTGATATAACAATGGTCATGGCAAGTTATTCTTTGTTGGATTAAAACAGCTTTTTCATACCTAAGTGTAGAGCATTTTTACTGGAAGAACTGTGAAAAAAATTACAATATAAAAACAAAGAAAAGTAAAATGTTGTCCAATTCGTTTTCAATTTTGGTTTGTCTTAACTATTTCAGTAATAGCATAAAGTAACGTCTAGCTTTTACAGTAAAAGCAACAGAGAAATGTCCTTGAACAAAAGTATCTCAGGTTATGGTGATACATACCTATTGTTTAAACATGTTTGCACCAGCAAACTATTTCAGTAATAGCATAAAGTAACGTCTAGCTTTTACAGTAAAAGCAACAGAGAAATGTCCTTGAACAAAAGTATCTCAGGTTATGGTGATACATACCTATTGTTTAAACATGTTTGCACCAGCAAGGGTAAATGCAGGCGCACTGGAGACATGATAACGTAATAATTGTTCCATGTTATCCGTTATGCTGGTTTCCTTCCGTGTTCAATTCACTGGATCGTTATTTTCGTTGAACTTGAACGAACAAATGATTAAAAAGGGGTAAGTATGGCGTATGGGCACTATACTCGTATGTACGTATGTATCTATATTGCGTTTTGTGCCCACTTATGGAATCGTGGTTTTCAATCCAGCAGCATTTGGAAGGGTACGTGTTGGTAAAACATGGTAAAAGTTTTCTATTGTTAAGAGATTGTTTTTAGGATTGCAGTTGTATTTAACTAAACTAAAGTTTCTCCTTTTCCTCCTGCATATGT
Source organism: Volucella bombylans (assembly GCA_949129095.1). Classification (NCBI taxonomy): domain Eukaryota; kingdom Metazoa; phylum Arthropoda; class Insecta; order Diptera; family Syrphidae; genus Volucella; species Volucella bombylans. The sequence goes on from OX422140.1 coordinate 299,451,598, forward strand.
TCATGTATGTAAAAGCACAGGGTGAGTTTTATGCTTTAGTCCGCGTTTGTTTCCTATCATTTTGGTTTGACTGTCACTTCTCAATTCATATCTAATATAGTGAAAAACATCTCATTTAAATAATTGCTCAATTGTGAATACGAGAAGAAAATTGCTTAATTTTTTGACGAAACCTATTTTCTATTTGTTAATAAACAGAATACGAGTGTTTTTAGAAAATCTATGGTTTTCTTTCTAATGATTGCTGTCCTACCAACTGAATATTCTTTTTAACTCTCTTTTTGTCAACTGCCAGCATTGACTGTCAAATCAAATATTAACCGTTTTTTCATTACACAATCTTTTGGATACAATACAGCATTGAAGTAGTATAAGTAATCCTTGTTTATCTTAACCATCTTCAGAAACAGAGCATTATTTGTAAACGAATTCAGATTTGCAAGTAAAAAATAAAAAGTTAACAAGAATTCGATATGAATAACAGAACCACGCAAATTCGTTGGGTAAAAAAATCGTTGATACGTGGAAACTCCAAGTTGAAGCGCTCTTAATCAAATATGATTTTTGGGATTTTGTGAGTGGCGAGAAAGTTATGCACAAGATTGAAACTGAAATGCGGCTTCGGAAAATACTCTAAAAACGTGGATGAAAGGTGATAGAAAAGTTCGTATTTGATCGTTCAGAGTTAAAGCAAATCAAGAACTGCCTAACCTCTAACGTTGTATGGAATAAATTGCATGAAATATACTAGTCAAAAGACCCGCACGAAAAGCTGCCTTCCTGAAGACGTTAATTTTGCATACAATAACATTGCAGAGCTTTTCGATGCCGTAGACATTCTAGCAATAACGCTGCCTTATATTCTGTCTGAAAATTCCGACAATTTTCGTTGAGCGATAGAATCCCGTGATGAGTTACCGAACGCAGACTACTATATTAGAATAAAATATTGGAAGAGTCCGAAGAACGAGAATGCAGAGAAAACATTAAAATGTCATATTCGTTAGAAGACCACCAGATAACTCAGTCGTTCGCAGATCTCCGAGGAGAATAGATGTGTCTCGACTTTTCCTAAAGTGAAAAAGTTATCTTTGTAAAAATAATTGGTAGGAAATTTTCTTAGTTGACTCGGTAGCCAAGCGGCGTCGGTCATCAAATCGTGGGACGTGAGTTCGATCCCGGGCCAAACTTGGAACTTTATTTATTTATTTTTTTCTCTTTGGATCAAATTGTGGAAACAAATTTCTTTAAAACAAAACCAATAAAATCACATGATGGATGGTGGAGAGCGTTCCGCTCTTCCCATAACGGGAGTGGAAAAAGGCAAGCACACTTTTGCCGGTGCCGAGGCGAAAGCCATTAAAAGGAGGAGGAGTTTGAAGACCCCTCCTAACCTAACAAAAAAGAAAATAAATGCCGTTTTAACGACTGATGAGGTCCATTATGAGGGGGGCAATAACAACTTTGCCTCTCTAGCGGCATCCGAATCGGACGATGAGGATGAAATGATAAAAGATATTAGCTGCAGCATTGAAAAGCTGAAAGAAAAAATGCTTGCTGTTAAGCAGAAACAAACTGCAAGCAGGCAGATGGAGCAATTAGAGGTAGAAAGCTCCCAACAAAAAAAAGCAACAAGACCGGAAACAACAACTGCAGCAACAACAAAACCAGCAGCAGCAGAAACAACAACTGCAGCAGAAAAAATAGCAGCAGCAGAAACAGCAACAGCTGCAAAAACAACAACAACAACAACAGCGGCAGAAACAACAACAACAGCAACAGCAGAAGACGAAGGAGAAGGTGCCTCCTATTAACACCTATAAATTGGAGGTAAATGAAACTAAGGGCCTGTGTAAGTTGGTCATTGGTAATAATTTTAATATTAAGCGATTGGGGAACGATCGCCATGCCATCCACTGTAATACAGTGGAGGGCTACGCGAAAGTGAAAGAGCTCCTAAAGGAAACGACAACAGAGCACTACTCATACACACCGAAGTGTGAAAACCGTCTTCTGATCCTGAGGATCTCTTTGGCACTGCTCAAAGAGAAAGAGTGCGAAGGACTCAAGTTTGTAGGGGTAAAGCCATTTACCACAGCGAGAGCCAGGCGGGAGAAACGGAGTCTGCCGTTCTTCCTGGTGCAGCTCAGTCTCGAAAGCCGTCTGGATAGTCTAAGGAGTATCAATGTCCTAGACTACCAGGTAAAAAGGTAAAAAAAGGGAAAAACTAAAATGGATTGAGGGCGTTATACAATGCGTTCGCTGCCAGAGGTTTGGGCACGCTGCGTCGAACTACCAAATGCAGCCTCGATGCGTGAAGTGCGCTAAGAACCACAGTTCCGAGGAGTGTGCTCTGGGTGTTGATAGGTCGCAACTCTCGTGCGTGTTATGTGGAAACGTCGGACACACCGCAAACTATCGGGGTTGTCCTAAGTTCGCTGACATTAAGAAAGCAAAACTGGCTCGGCAGCAGAAGGTGGAGGTCAAACGTTGATCTATTAGGTTTCAAACACCAGCCGTCACGTCCCAAATCTCCTACGCCCAAATGGCGTCAGGTAGGGTGGCTACGGTACAGCAAGCGACTGTTGCTTCTCCGGCGCTAATGACGAGAACAATGGAAGCTGCACCTAACATGCTGGCCATCTTGCTCGCAATCCAAGGACAGATGGCTCAGCAGCAAAAGCAGGTGCAAGAACAGGCCAGATCTACGCGCTGCTGCCGGGCAACACATGACGTAATGGGTACGCATACGGTGGAGCAAACTTTGAAAGTCCTTGCGGTGAATGTTAATTCACTGATTAGGATCGAACGAAGAGCCGCGATGTTTAAATTGCTACAAGACCAAACTCCTGATGTGCTTTTTGCTAGCGAAAACAAGCTAATCGATAAGCACAAACTGGAGTACAATAATCATATTGTTAGAAGAAGAAATCGGCCCAGATCCAAACGTGGAGGCGGTGTCGCGATCTTCATTAAAGAAGGTATAAAATTTCACAGAGTGTACAAGGGAATGTTGCGCAGGTTCCGGGTGTTGGAAGCAGTCGTTATTTACAATCCGCTCCGCAGTATAAAGCATCTGTACTTGGCCTCTGTTTATGCACCTGAGGCTTCACAATCCACCCTATTCATTACAGAGCTCGAAACGATTTTTCAACTTCTGAGGCTGGAATCGGGGGAGAATTATTTTATAATCGGCGGGGATTTCAACGCTAGACACAGAGATTGGGGAAATAATTTGCCAAATACTAGAGGGAACCTACTACTCGATTGGTGGGGTCAGCACGATGTCATGTACAGACTCGGTCTTAAAGCGACGGATAACCCGTCGTTTCCCAGAGGCGGGTCTTATTTGGATCTACTGCTGTACAACGAACGTATACGACTGACAGGTACGAATTTACAAACATTAAACTGTCTGCGCACATTCGTGTATGACAGTGACCATTTCGGTTTTAGCACCGAAATTACTGTTCCCAACGAAATTGCGGAATTGGATGAGTTTGTCCAAAGATATTCTTACAACTACAGTCAGACTCGATGGACACGCTTCTCCGCAACCTTGACAAGATCGCTCTCCTCGATCACGCTCCACCCACCGTCCAATAGGAATTTGTCAAACGAGGAGATCGACAATTAGCTAAAACAAATGGACGAGACAATTAAACAAACTATGGACACTACAATACCGCGGTATCGACGAACAACTAACGAAGACCTGTTCCACAATCCTACTATTGACGCACTGCACCGACAGAAAAGTAGACTTCTGACAAGACTTAAAAACTTGTACAGACAGTTAACTGACCGACAAGACCCGGAGATTAGGACACTGAAGTCGTCGATTAAAAATATCCAAACGTTAATAAAAGAAAATTACAGAATTTCTGCAAGTTTGTATTGGAACAACAAGGTTCGGGCTGTAAACACCATCAACCCGAATATGTTTCCGCAAATAAATAAATTATTTCGGAGAAAAAATCAAAACGACCTTCAGTGTCTTAAAATAGCCCGGACAACAGACAACGAACGGTTACTGACAATAACAGGTATTGATCCAAATGAGGCCGCTGATGATGACAACTTCTTTGTGATCGAGGATCCACAGGAGAAGGTTGAGGCCATAGGGGCGACTTTCCAGGATGTATAGAAGGCCATTGAGATTATTATCCCTAATTATGACCTGGACCGCGTCTTGGAGCACAACTGCTACATTCGAAATGAAATAGAGAATTGACGATCCAACGGCTCTGGTTTCACCCGGTTTAGCGACGAAAATATGACAAATAATGTCACCAGAGAGGGTGACCTACCCCCATTCATTTCGAGGGAAGAACTCCGTGAGATCTTTGACACAATCAGGGCTAAGAAATTAGTGGGGACCGATGGTATTCCGAACATCGTGCTTCGACATCTTCCTCTAGAAACGGTGGACATTTGCACCACCCTGTTTAATAATGCAATGAATAATGCACATTATCCAGCGCATTGGAAAACGGCGGTGGTTCAACCTATCCCCAAAAAGGGGAAGGACATATCCAATCCGGCGAATCTCCGGTCGAAAAGTCTCCTTCCGAATTACAGTAAGGTTTCTGAAAAAGTAATCTATAGAACTCTGTCTACTTGTGTTGAGGACAAACATATAATTTCAGATAACCAATTCGGTTTTAAGGCGGGACATGATATCTCACATGCTGCGTCTAAACTGGTGTCCGATATCCAATGGAATAAAGGCAAAAACCAATGCACAGGTGCCTGCCTTGTTGACTTGGAGAAGGCCTTCAACACCGTATGGTTAGAGGGTCTTTTTTATAAGCTGACTAGGCTGGGGATCAGTAAACCACTCTTGTATATTCTTTATAATATGCTAACTAACAGACAGTTCATCGTGACGAATGGTGATGTGACTTCTGTTGGAATATTTCAAATTAAAAATGGTCTTCAGCAAGGCGCGGTCAATTCGCCGATCCTATTCAACATTTATACAAGCGACTTAATAGGTTCACTTCCCCATACTATTGTAGCGTAGACGATTTGGTAGCGTACAGAACAGGTTCAAAACTTGAGGTCATTAATACTCTCTTGCAGCTTGACTTCGATACGATAAAACAATTTTGCGATGACTGGAAGTTGAAAATCAACTTTCAGAAGTCGGAAACCATTCTCTTTAGGACGTCGTTGTCTGGAGCCTCTAGGGATACCAGAAAAAATTGGCGAAAGCTCTCTAACATTGGACAGCACGGACAGCCTCTTGTCTGTCGAAATGTAGTCAGATACCTTGGGATCTGGCTAGATCAGTTTCTGTATTTTGCCAAAAATGTAGATGCTGCTCTGGCCAGAGCTATAGGCGCTTTTTCCCTTACAAGGAGGCTGTTTTATAGCAGACAACTCGATGCGAGGGTAAAGGTAATCTGCTACATGGCCCATGCTGCTTATCAGGCCAATGCTGGTATTTGGTTGTCCCGTGTGGTTCAATGTACGAGCAAGCTTAATGGAAAAGATTCGGGTGTTTGAGAGGACTTGCCTTAGGGCTTGTCTTCGCTTGTACAGAACACCAGAGTCGGAGTACAAGAAATTGTATCCTAATGAGGTCCTTTACAACAGGGCGAACCTAATACGAGTGGACAACTTCGTAATTAAGCTGACTCGAAGGCACATTTCAAGAGCAATGACGTCGACGAATAACCCGATATCTGGGGCTTACTACCCCAATTACCTTTACCACGAGAGTGTGCGCTCTGACGGCTTCGTTCCACCGGAAGCATTCCTCTACCTAGATCAGATAGGGTTGATCCAGGATAGATCAGCGGTGCCGTCAATCTTCCATGTCGCTCGGACAGCTTGGGACAGGCGACTCAACCACAACAGAGACGTCGCACACGGCAGTATGGATCGCCTGAGGTTCAGTAGGGCGGTGGGCCAATTTATTTGCTCTGTGAATAGCGGTGGCCAGCTTGCATAGGTTTAGGTTAGCATTTAAGAAACATATACATATATCAGTGTATACTAAGCTGTATACTGATATATGTATATGATTGTGTATAATGTCTATGTGTCTTTATGTGTGTATTGTACATTTAGGTTATGTAGGTTAAGATTTATTTTAAGTTAGATATTAAGTTTTTATAAAAAATAAAAAATTATGTCCATATGCTAAGTTTTTGTTAGCAATTTTTTTTCGTACCTTTAAGTATAGTAAATAAATATTAGTAAAGAAAATGTAAATAAAGCCGAAAGACATAGTTATAAGAATTTAGAGTAGCTTAGAGTGCCTGCGTGGGGCCAGTAAGTTAGTATAAGATTGTTAAGTAATTTTAAGCTAGCATTTAAGCATTTTTTGTTAGTATGTTAAAGTTAGTGATTAAGAAAATAAAATGCATTTAAAACTAACCACCAGATAACAAGGAATAAAAACTAAGTCATATCCAAAAGAATTTAAGTATAAGTGTCTCAATTGTAGAAAGATCGGCCCATAAGGCAGGCATCATATAGGAAGACCATACGAATGAACGGAATTTTCCAAAGAGTGTACAGAGGATAATAGGGAACAGAAATATTCTGAAGAAAACAACGTCTGCAGCAGGGATAACTTATGTCGGCACAGTTGCTGCACTTCGCAAATGATATCAATAAAGGACAGTTTGGATCATTTGAAGAAGGCTGAACAATCTTTGAACTTACCAAATGGCGGAACATCATCAATCAACGGCATTGGTTAGGTCAGAATATCTGCATAAGATGGCGAAAATACACAACACTCAAAATTAGAAGATGTAACTTTTGTGCCTGGTTAAGCACTAACTTTATAACCTTTGCAAATGCAGCAGGCAAGAGACTCGAGATAAGTTCTAACAAAGAAACAGAATCCATAATTGCACCAGTCGCAATGTTACATGTCGTGGCGGAGAGACGCGGTAATCTGTACTACGTAAAAATGGGTAATGTGATTGCGAATTTCTCGGCAGCCAATAAATCCTTTATCGGCAACAAAGTATCCTTGACTGAACTCGAACAACTGATCTACTAGAAATAGTTCGCATCGATATATATGGGCAATGAGAACAACTTCTATCTGTTGAGTTCAGTATTTTACAAGTTTTATTGATGACAAATCTCGATGGATTGAAATAATTTTTTGAAGAATAAAAGTGACATTTTTTCCGCTTCCAAGGAATTTAAGGCGTTTGCTGAGACACGAGCGGAGCAACGAAGTTGCGTAAGCGGGACCTGCCGCCTGCGGAAAGAGAGTTGAAATCCCTTAATCCCGCGAAGCGGGTCACCCGTGTACTCTTAATTAAGAAAACTATTGATATAGGCGTCTGCGAGATGTTTAAATAATACTCATTAACTTATTCAAAGGAAGACTACGTACATAAATGCCAAAAAACAAAACTAAAGTAGTAATTTCAATTTCAATTTTCTCAAAAACTAGAGATTTTTTGTTTTTTTGTGTTCGATTCAGAATTGATATGCGCATTAATACAAAAAACCAATTGGGCACATCATCTCACAATTTTGAATAATATTGATTTAAAAAAATTTGTTTGTTCATTTTTTACCAAAAATTTAAGTTTGAATGCGAATTTTTCAAAAACTATTCCCAAGAATAATTTGATGTAAATTTTATATTAAAGAGCAAATTTTACGCTTTCAAATCCTGTATAGGACTTTATTGTAAGTGTTGCCGTTGTTTTTTAATAATTATTTTTTTTTCCATTTTAAGTCATTTTTTTCTAAAATTGCCCCTAACTCCTAAACGTGGCGGGATAGACCCCCCTCCCATAGTAAAAAATACTAGTTTTTAACCCCTCTACAAAATACCGTTATCAATTCTTGGCGCCAAAAGTTATCGTACTCTCCCCGAGTGTGGTATGACAAATTAGATAAAGAGCTAACTCAATTATATTTGAAGAGAACCAAATCCGCTTTTAGGTAAAGCAGAGAGGGTCAAATACCATAGCGATCTTAATTTATCGAGATGAGACCAATGAAATGAAGCGAAAACTTATGCAACTGTATGAAATGGAATATTTACGAAAACTTCTCCAATCTTTGGGACTAAAATTTAAAAAAGGGATGAACTAAGCAAATATTCATATCACAGGCAAGATATACATTCGAAGTTTGAAAGCGATTCGGGAAATCCATAATGTATAGTATATGACCGTACCATAATCTTATTGGATCTCTTATGTACCATACTTATGTAGCCGTTTCTACATGGCCAGATCTTGCATATACAGTCAGTATGTTAAGCCAATTTAATAGTTGTTATTCTTTGAAAAACTGGAGTGCAGCTAAGCTATTTAAAAATGACATCCAAATATGGACTAGTATTTCGGAAATCCGGCGAAAGCCCAGTCTGTTCTGGAGATGCATATCTATCACTGGGTGATAGGAAATTTTCACACAATTTCCCGCTTGTTGTTGTTATTCGAGTAAGCAAAGAACGGTAGCACTTTAAAGTGCCAAAGCTGAGTACATAGTACTTACAGAAGCTACTAAAGAAGCGATACACTTACAGTGGCTTATTCAATAACTAGGGTTAACTGTGGACTCAACAACAATCTACAATGACAATCAAAGGACACACAAATTAGCAAAGAATCCAGCTTTCGACAATCTGACTAAATAAACATACATATATCTTGATATGCGGTATCATTTCTTCCGGGATATTTGTAAACAAGGACTGATTAATCTGAAGTATTGTAAGATAACAGGTGGCGCAAAATTAATCGTCTAGTTTTGTTTTTGAATTGCTTTTTTACTAAATAAAAGCAAAATTATTTTGAGTGATGAAAATTGTTATTAGGACCTTTACAATTGTTTCTGTTAAGTGGAAAAGATGATATCCGCCAAGTGGCTACCGCCACTTGATACACGATTGTGCCCGTTTTATTGCATTTTCCATGACTTTCCGCAAGATTTCCGGTGATAACTGTTCGCATTCCTGTCGAATATTCTCTTTAAGGGCTGCGATTGTCTGAGGCTTGTTGGCTTAAATACGGGACTTCAAGTAGCCCCAAAGAAAGAAGTCTGGGATGGATAAATCGGGCGATCTTGCTGGCAGTGCCAAATCGCCGAAACGGGAGATTACTCGACCAGGTAACGCTTCCTTCACAGTATCCATTGTGGCTCCTGCTGTGCGTGCGGTTGCACCATCTTATTGAAAACACATGTTCACCAAGCCCTGCTCATCCAACTTCGCCAGTAAGAAGTCGTATATCATTGCTATGTAGCGTTCACCAGTAACAGTGACGTATTGCTGATGGCGTCCTAAGAAAAAACGGCAAAATCACTCCTCCCACGTGAACGCTACACCACACAGTGGTTTTGAGTGGAATTAATGGATTTTCAGTGCCCCAGAAATGAAGATTTTGCTTATTGACGTAACCGCTTAAGTGGAAATGCGCCTCGTCGCTCATGTGACTTTAGACACAAAATCGTCCTCTTCGTGGTTGAGAAGAGGATAGCTTAACAGTAATTCAAACGCGACTGACGGTGAGGAGGCATTAACTGATGAACTGTTTGCACTTTTTACGGGAACATGTATAAGTCTTTCACTAAAATTCGCTGTAGTGTCCGTCTGGTGATGCCCAATTGTGTGGCCCGTCATCTGGTTGATGTTTCTTCGTTCTCAGCGACATCGGCAGCCGCAATATTCTCGTCCAAATGACCAGTTTGGTGACGGCCATGCCCTGCATGGTCTCCTGTGGTGCCACTCTGTTCGAGTCGAGTAGCTAAACGCCGGAATATTTGCCCAGTTGGCGCGACACGGTTAGGAAATCGACGGCGAACTTCACGCTGTGCTAACACCACCGACCGATTATTGGTCAAAAACATCGACACAATTATTCCGCACTCTTGCGGAGTATTGCACTCCATTGCTTATCTGTTTGTATACTGCAGCTGTCTAGTTCACTAATATGAAATATGATTGGCGTACGACGCCATTTGCAAAAATTATACCATTTTCCGATCGGGTGATTAATTTTGCACCACCTTGTATATGCATATGTATGTGTTATATATATATCTCAAGAGTACATATTAAATTGGTCAAAAACCTTAAGAGAGAAATTTTTCTTCTATCTCCATATACAAGTTTTTCTATTTTATGATTGATGCGCCACCTTTTGAATATCCTTTTAAGGTCTGTTTTTGGCAATTGGCAGCACTGACTGCCAAACCGAATATATACTATTTTTGTTACATATTCTTTTGGATACAATAATGCATTGAAGTAATATAAGCAATCCTTGTTTATTTTAAACTTTCTCAGATGAGTATGTATAGAGATAATACAGCATTAATTGCATAAGATATAGCCCCTACTTGGGGACTGTAAAGTCAATTAGTACACCAATGACTATTCCACTTTCGTAAGTGAATGATGTAATATATTATTATTATCCATTCCCACGAACTTGTAAATAACAATTATACAAAAATGATAGGTAAACAAAATCAGCCGGGAACATATAACGCACCTTCTACTCGTATGTGGTTGTGCTGTCCGCTTTTTTTTCTTGGTTTTCAATACGAGTATCTGTAAAACAATTTGCATTGAGGCAAAGGCCGTAAGGAAAAAGTCAAAAATCAAAAGTCTTCTTGAGGAAAGTTTTGACATAAATTCTCTGGTTGAAATTGAAAGCAAGCTTTATATTTATCCGTTTGACTTTTATGAGAGAGTATATGGAGCGCAAATTGTCAAAATAAACGGAGTTTGGAACAGATTTTAAAGAAAAACGTCACTAACAAAAATCAATTGGTAAAGTGCTTATTTTAGAAATGTTTAGATGGTGCATTAGATCAATGCAGTAAAGAGAGTTATTTTGCATTAAAATGCCTAAAAAATGGCAAATGAAATTAAATTTTACCAAAATAGCTCAAGTGGAATATTTTTATGTACATACTCGTATGTACTCGTATGTACATAAAAATATATCAACTAATTAGCATTTAAAAAAATGTTAACCAAATGAATTCGAGAACTGTACAAATATACTCTTATCATTAAAGTATGTATATATTAGTATATGTAACGTAAGAATATAAATTTAGGGAATAAATTCTTAAGTGAATTATTGATATTCTTTCGACTTCCTAAGTCAGCCTAAATTTATAGTGTTGTGGCCTCTGAATTTGAATAGAATATCTCTACATGGCCTACAGGCGAATCAATATGAATAAATAATAAGATACGATATACTTATTATTTTATTTATAGTGTGGTACTACTAGCTTAGAGATGATATAATTGAGTTGTAAGTTTATCATTCTAAGTCTATCTAATTTTGGTGGTATCTTGAAATGGATATAAGGTAGGTCAAATAGGAAATCTACAGCAAAAAAAATATATTTATACTCCTATGTATGGTGACTAATTTCAAGATGTGGATATTTATTTTCTGAGAAGCCAAAACAAAAAACAAACGAAAAAGTGGCGATACATACTCGTATTTTTTTTTTCTCCAGTTAAAATGAATTAATTTTTGATATCCAGTCATTGATATTATTCGTTAATGTCGAATTAACGATTTAAGTAGTTGCATTGCTTATTATCTGTTATTTATTATTCACTCTTTACTGTTAACTGTTAACTGTTTATTATTTATTATTTTTAGTTGTGTTTTTTCCTCTATTTATTTGTTTATTATATTTCATGCACAATTTTTCTATATTTATTGATCTTATAAATTGTAAATGGCAATCAATTAGGAATGTAGAAATTTAGTTATCGCCTCCCGTTCTCTCAAGTCTAGAACTATGCGATTATTTTGTACGGTAATGAAGGTTTTTCCCAGTATTTCCCTTCAAATGAATATGTAATAATAACTTTTAAAAAAAATTATAATTACTTTTCAGTACTATTGTAGCATTACCATGTAGTTTTTGGCTGTTCGGACAAGTCTGCGAATGTTCAGCATCCAGTATTTAGCTCGTATTGCAGAGACAATCGCTTCCTGATTTTGATGTTGATATATTTCATGAATAATAACGCACTATTCTTTGACATTGGATGATTATTTGGTAATATTATTGGCCTTCCTGTATCCTTCTGCACACAGTCAACATTGTCGATACGCCCACCTAGTCGTATTATGTGCTCATCATCCAATGTTGTTGATAATTTAAATATGGGACTAGTTTTTGGTACGGCTACCTCGGACTTTAAGCATTCTAATTCTTTAGCGTACTGCTCACCCTGTACTATTCGACTTAGACATTTTTTTGGCGTCTTTCACTTCCCTTGTAGATGGGAACACTGTTGATGGTGACAATGTTGGTATGCATTTATTTTTATCCCGATATTTAAACCTCAATACAGCACGCTGTACCCAACACATGGTACGTAGCAGCTTATAATAGTTGGAGTAATTGGCGAATGGGATTAATGATGTACCCTCAGCTACGGTTAATATAAACATTGACTTCCTCTCAGCCATCTGGTCGTCTACCTTGGTGTCAGTAGGCATTTCGGGCCATTTCTCGATAGGCCGCGATAAATAAGATGGACCACTTAACCATTCTAGTCGTTTGCGGACTTTGTTATTAACTGTGTCTTCTACCCTCATCCGCTGGATTCTGAGCGCCCGGTACCCACTTCCAATTATGTACATCAGATTAGTACAATATTTCAGATATCCGATGTGCAACGAACTTCTTATAACAGTGACTATCTGATTGAATCCAATGAATGACTGTCCGACCAGAGTGTTAATGAATTTATGTTCACATTATGCCCCTTTATTATTGCATCTTTTAATCGTATGCCCAGAACCGCTGCCTGCAGCACCAGCCTGGGTATAGACAATGACTTGATAGGGCTAAATTTTGTTTTTCCCATAACAAATACTATTTTGACTTCGTCCTCATATGATATGCGCCAGTAAACAACAGCTGACATTGCGACTTCGCTTGCGTCCACGAATATGTGAAGCTGAATGTCGGTACAGACATTTGTGAAGTGAGAATGGTAGCACCTTGGAATCTTGAACTCGTTAATTTTGTCCAATTGATTGAACCACTTGAACCATTTTTCATATATTTCCGTTGACACTGGATCATGCCAATCTGTTTTTGTCTTCCACAACTTCTGTAAGAATTAAAAAAGCAAAACTAGCTCGACAGCAGAAGGTGGAGGTCAAACTTTCACCTGTTAGGTTTCAAACACCAGCCGTCACGCCCCAAATTTCCTACGCCCAAATGGCGTCAGGTAGGGGGGCTACAGTACAGCAAGCGACTGTTGCTTCTCCGGCGCCAACGCCGAGAACAACGGAAGCTGCACCTAACATGCTAGCCATCTTGCTCGCAATCCAAGGGCAGATGGCTCAGCTGCAGAAGCAGGTGCAAGAACAGGCCAAGCGGGTAGACCAGATCTACGCGCTGCTGCCGGGCCTAACGCAACACATGTCGTAATGGGTATGCACATGGGCACATGGTGGAGCAAACTTTGAAGGTCCTTGCGGTGAATGTTAATTCACTAATTAGGATCGAACGCAGAGCCGCGATGTTTAAATTGCTACAAGACTAAACTCATGATGTGCTTTTCGCTAGCGAAACCAAGCTAACCCATAAGCACAAACTGGAGTACAATAATTATATTGTTAGAAGAAGAAATCGGCCCAGATCCAAACGTGGAGGCGGTGTCGCGATCTTTAATAAAGAAGGTATAAAATTTCACAGAGTGTACAAGGGAGTGTTGCGCAGGTTCCGGGTGTTGGAGGCAGTCGTCGTTTACATCCCGCTCCGCAGTGGAAAGCGGCTGTACCTGGCCTCTGTTTATGCACCATGCCCATTATGTCATGGAGAAGGTAGCCCAAATTAACAGGTTAAATTTTGATTTGTCTGAAGACGCAATCGTAAGAATAGTAATAGGTTGTATTTCCGATATAAGCCTGCGCAATTCTCCGACCTTTGTCATGCCAAAGACAATACAAGACAATACAAGACCTTACGGAACACCTTTCGTCTATCAGTGAGCGAGCACGCAGAAAATTTAAAGAACGCCAATTACTAGTAAACGCCCACGTCCCGAAAATTATAGGCGCTGTTTTAGTTGTGGTTTGGCAGGTCATTTGAGGGCAAATTGCCCAAAATTAACAACTTCAAGTATTGGTTTGGTGGTGCCAAAGGAACCAGTGACAAACAAAGTTATAGAGAGTTGTTCATATTGTAAAAAGAAGGGGCATACTGAAGATAACTGCTGGACCAAAAAAGCATTTATCACAGCGTAAAAATGTTAGTATTGTTGTATATAAGGAAATACCCAAAAATACTAGAGTAGTATCAATTGAAGGAAATCGATATAACTGCCTCTTAGACACCGGTTCCGACTGTTCTCTTATAAGGGCAGACGTGGCAAACAAGTTGACCTTTGAAAGAGTAAAAGAACCTATAGCAGTCAGGGGAATTGCCAAAGACTCAATTTTAATCGATTATAAAATCAGTGTCAGAGCTTGCTTTGAACTTGTTAATGTCGAGGTATCGCTCTATATAATTGACCCCATGTATCTTCAGTGGGAGATACTGGTTGGGCGCGATGTGCTTGAAGATGTCACGTTAGAAATACGGATGGACAAAGATGGGACGAAAATACAAAGAAAAATGAGGAACTGCCTTATAGCTAACACTGATATCGAAATAGTTGAGCAGGGAAAATCATCTGAAGAGCAGTTAGAATTGTTACTAGATAAGTATTCGGAGTTCGTTAGAAGCGGAATACCATCCAAAGAGGTCAAAACAGGCGTCCTAGATATCCGTTTGTCAAAGGACGCTGTGGTCAACCACCGACTTTATCGTATGGCTCTATCATAGAGAAACGTGGTGAAGAAAATAATGGGGAAATTAACAAAGAAAAACATAATTCGTAAGAGTAGGTCACCATCTGCTAGTCCAATTATATTGGTAAAGAAGAAAAATAGTGAACTCAGAATGTGCGTAGATTATAGGGCTTTGAATCGAATCACCATTAAAGATCGCTATCCCCTTAACCGCATTGATAACCAACTTGACCAGTTATCAGGAAATAGATTTTTTACATCCTTGGACATGGCTTCCGGATTTCACCAAATTCCAATAGCGGAAAATTCAGTCGAGAAAACAGCGTTCGTCACTCCTGATGGGCAGTTTGAGTATTTGAGAATGCCGTTTGGTCTGGCCAATGCCCCGGCAGTTTTACAACGTGCTATAAATAAATCTTTGGGGGGACTAAAAGATAAAATATATTTGGTATACATATTTGGATGAAGTATTGGTACCTTCAAAGACAATTGAGGAGGGCATCGAACGACTAGGCATAGTTCTTAAGGCTCTTACGGATAATGGGTTATCTTTCAACATCAAGCAGTGCAAGTTTTTGCAAACCAATTTGGAATACCTAGGACCTGAAATTTCTTTCGAAGGTATACGACTCGGTAAATCGAAAATCAGTTCTCTGCAAGATTCTTCGAGTCCATCGAATGTAAAGGAAGTACGACAGTTCATGGGATTGTTGAATTACTTTAGAAAGTTTATACCGGAACTTTCGGCAAAAACAAGATGCATCACGTCACTGACTAAACTGAACAAAAAATTCGAATGGACCACCGAATGTGAAGAAGCTAGGCACTACTTTATTAATCACTTAACTAAAAGACCATTGCTGGTAATTTTGAATCCAGATCTGCCTACTGAACTGTATACAGATGCCAGCTCCATTGGATATGATGCTATCCTGTTTCAGTGAATAGATGGTACTCTTCACGTAGTCGCCTATTTTAGCCAAGCCACCAAGCCTCACGAGTCTAAGTACAAGAGCTAAGAACTTGAGACACTTCCTGTGGTCAACGCTATGAAACAATTTCGCACATATTTGCTAGGTATAACGTTCACACTCGTCGTTAAGCTTTTAAAATAGTCTTGTTTGGCTTAGGTGTGTATGGCACAAGTGAACTTAATAGACTAGAATTTAAGTGAAAAGAAACCAAATTATTACTAAAAAGTACGAAAAATGTACGGATACTTTTTATACAGTTTTCCTCGAAAGGGGATCAGTTAAATTAAGTTAAAGTTCACTTAAAGGGGTCGAAAAGGGGTCGTTGTATTTTTCACACTCTAAATAGAGCTTTTATCAGCAATAAAAGAATAGGGTAACGCAGTGTCGAAACTGTCAAATGTGAAAACATATTACTTTATCTGTGCTGGTCATCATAAGACCATTGACTGCAACAATACCAACATGTATAAGTGCGCAAACTGTCGTGGTAATCATGTTTCAACTGATAGCGTATGCGAGAGCAGAAGCAATTACCTGCAGCTCAGACAAAGATCTACAGTGAAAGCTTTTCGCCCATCACAACAACAATCGCGATTTCAATACTCCACTGCTGTCAATGAGCGATTTTCCATCTCTCCCTTCACGCGTAGGAGCCCAGATTGGGAATTCCTACAAAAATTCTTGGGCTTTAGCATGGAAGTGCACCACATCATCCTCAGCAGCAACACCTTCTACATCAAACAACAACAACTCGCCCGTCACCAACACCAACGGAGAATTGTTCACAATGGAAGAGTTGAATTCACTCGTAATGGAGATGATTTATAAACTAGGTACATGTAAATCTAAATTAAATCAATTTAATGTTATCGCATAATTAGCGACTAAGTTTCTATATAATAATGTTAAATAATTTCGATAATAGTAATATGAATGTTATTACATGGAATGCCAGAGGTATTCTTAGGAAACGTGTAGAATTTCTTAATTTTTTAAATAATAAGAGAATTGACATTGCTCTAGTCACTGAAACATGGTTGAAATCTGAAAATCGGATTTCATCATCGGACTATAAATGTTATAGAGTCGATAGAGAAATAAGGAAAGGTGGGGGTGTTGCAATATTGATTAGGAGATCATTTCAACACGAACTTTTGGCCTGTGTGCAAACTCGATACGTGTAAAATGTAGAAATTTAAGTCACTTTACGTAATCAAAGAAAACTGAAAATTTATTGTGTGTATTTTCCCGGAAAAATTACGGGTGCCTTAACGGCTGAAGAAAAAATACTTGGCTTAGAAAATGATCTTAGAAAACTATTTAGTATGAACTGTGAATTTTTAATGGGAGGTGACCTAAACTGCAGGCACAGAGATTGGGGTTGCTTAAGAGCAAATTCATGGGGTAATGTACTGTCTAGTCTTGCTATTGTGCTAACAATGTCTATTAGGCTCCCGCCTAGTCCTATTTATGTTCCATCTAGTTCTCGTGGAAGTCCCTCAGTTATTAATTTATTTGTAAAAATATCCCTGGTCTTATATCACAACCAATTTCGATAAATTCATTCATTCATTCATTCATATATTTATTCTTTTTACAATTGACAAAATTAGATACAAATATAGAATGCAAGATCTTAATCAAAACATCTTCAGAAGTAATAAAAAAACAAGCAGTTACTTAATAGAATAACAATAAAGACAGATTAAAAAGTAAATAATTTATCAATTGAAAAAATGAAAAGATAAATTCTGTAGTTAACTAAAACTAGTGTCGAATGCATCAATTATAAGACTATAATTAAAAAATACTAAGCATAATAAATTTGTGTGAAGAGAGGAACAAAACAAATGTTAAGATTCATCGATTATTAAAAAATTTAATTTAATCATTCAACAAAATTAAACCATGCGACCAATTAAATGGTTTATTTCATGTTGGTCGAAGTCAAATAGCCATTCCTTAACTTTGCTATTTCGAAGGACAAGATTTCTGCTTTGACTAATTTCAAGCGGCAATATATTATATAATCTTGGAGCAACAGAGGAGTAAAAGTTCAAAAAGCGATGTTTGTTGAAAGATGGAATGAAAGCAAGATGGTTATTGCTACTACGCATTGACTGATGGGTTGGATTTCTGTCAATGGAAGAACCACTCCTAACGAAAAAAAAATCCTTAACACTTTGTATAAGTAAAGATGCTTGAGTGCTAGGATTTTAGAGTTTACAAAAAGAAAATAACTACTTTCTCGGCGATTCTTTCTCCAGATTATTCTAACTATATGTTTTTGCACAATGAGTAACGTATGGACTTTATTTTTATGAAATCCTCCCCAACAGATGAACTAGTCCATAGTATATTGTTTCCATCAGTTTTTTAGAACAAAATTGCCTCAAATGGTACATTAACTTCGTAGTTTTTAACAAGTAAGATGTTAGACTGGCAGTATGATTACTCCAATTCAGTTTGCTAACAATTTCCAGACCCAGATATTTAAAAATTGTAGTTCTTTCTATATAAAAACACTGAGGTGAACAAGTTAAATCCCGATTAAATAAGGTAGAAGATGATGTCGCTTTGCATGTAACAGGGCTAAATAATAAATGCTTACAACTTGCACTATGAAAAATCTAAGGTGGGTAATCAACAGGGAAAATACCACTGTAGATACTTTTATTAAAAATATCCGTTAAGACATCAACAATATTTAGTGAGACCTTCTTAATAAAATTGTTAGACCAACTATCTCTCGTGGAAGAATTAGAATTTTTTAGAGAGTTGATAATCCTAAATAGTTCTAAAGAAGAAATCGGGTCATAAAAAAAACTATTGGCTTGACTCCTCCATTCATTGCTAAAGCAATCTTCTACACAATGATTCGACGATTCAGAGAAACCAGCACTAGAAAGAGTCTTGTAAGCCATACTTGTAAAATATTTGTTAAAAACCTTAGATATTTCACTAGGATTAACTATATTATGTCCCTGATAAGATACACAATTGAGTTCATTTAAAGCGGGTAGTTTTTTATTTATAAGTTCGTTAATAATTGTCCATTCTTTATTTAAATTGCTTCTAGCTAGATGTGGTTTATTGGTGTAATAATTGTCTTTGTTCACAATAACTTCCTCTGCAATTTCCTTGCACACTCTATTATAGAGAAGTCTAAGACTTATATTATTCGGTTTCTTTTTGCATTTAATATATAATTTATTCTTCTTTGCAATCCTCTTTAATAAAGCTGTAGACATCCATGGCTTAATTTTTTTAACTTTACATTGTCTTTGAGTTTCAGTAAGACATTCACTAACATGAGCTTTTAAGATATTAGCAAAGATGTTAAAAGCATTAGAGGGATTACTTTCAAGGTACACATCAGTCCAACTTCGTGTAGTAGAAGATGGTTAAAATGCTCGTAGTTCAAGTCTTTAACTTTCTCAAACCGTACAGACATATCAATTTGTTTCATATTGGGGCATAGAAAAACTAAACCAACCATACAATGATCGGTGATATTAAAATCTTAAATGGAGCTGGTGAAATATGATCAAAACAGGTTTGTGTTGAAGGAGTTATTCTAGTAGGTTCTCTAAAACACGATTCCAAACCCTTTGCCACAGATAAATAATTTAAAACAATAGCAGAATCAGATAAAATATCTAAATTTATATCACCAAGGATAAATAGATTCTTTGACTTCAACAAAAACATTTTTACTTTTTTCATGTAGCCTGTAGAAGCACATAAAAATAAACTTTCTACACTCAATTTTGCAAGAAACTTTAACCATATCAGCACTTTTAAAGTTATTGCAGCAACACTCATACTCCAACTTATCACTTATAAAGGCAGCCACACCATCACCAGCATAAGAATTATTACATCTAGGATGAAATTTATAACCAGGTATACTAAAAAGATTAGCTTCAGTATCAAAAATCCATATTTCCGATAGGAAAATTAAATCAGGTTTATTCACAAATGATTCTAAATGAGTCAGAAACAGATCAAAATTTGTACGCATATTTCTAATATTTTGATGAATGATAAAAAATGTTTTCTTTGGAATTACTGAATGATAAAAACTTCTGAAAATCTCTTTATCAAAACTACAAAATTCATTATATTCTTTGAAATAACTATCCAGATTTTGAATACAATTTGAATTAATAAAAGGCATTATTAGTTAAAAAAAGAATAAAAAGAAACTAAATTAGATTGACCAAGTTTTCAATATCTTTAAAAGAACTTAATTTAAAAGATTTATCACCTTCTTGTTTTTTCAAAGAAATCACTCCCCTATTTACCAACAAGAACGAAAAATTATTTTCATTTTTAAATGTTTCAGCTCTATTATATACTACTCTGTTATAATTAGTTAAACTCTCATTAATATAAATTGGACTATTATCAGATTTAAACCCTAAAATACTTGTGCTTAACTTATTTTTCTTTTGTAAAACTATTTGCTTAACTTTATAGTTTTTAAATTTGACACGTAAAATCTTCACAGTTTTTGCCCATGTACGAGTAGATTAAGGGTTAGAGGTGAGCTTACGTGCGATGTTCTTGACATAACAATGTTTTATGTCATCGGTTTTCAAATTTTCATCGATTCCCTTTTTCAATAAATTGACAGCTACGTTCAAAGCATTACTGTTGTCAACATTAGGAACCCCAATAATATCAACATATTTTCGCAATGGTTTTTGTTGCAGGAAGTTCACAGTACTTTGAAGTTTGTTTATATGTTTACACAATGTTTTATTTTCGTCTTGCAGGCAGTCAATTCGTCTTAAAGCATTAGAGTTAACTTCTTTTAGTGCAGCAATTTCATTATATAGAATGTCAAGTGTGATAGGAGTTGGTGACGTTATATTATTATCAGCAGACCGAGGCGATACTAAGTTAGAGGGAGACAGATGCACTTCCTCGACGGGTGACTGGACATTAACTTTATTATGCACTTGTTTAACTTTCTGAGGAGCGGGTGGTGGTGAGCGTAAAGAATAACGCCTTTGTTTGTCACACGACACACAACGATAAGGAATCTTGTTCTTTTTCATGTATTCACCATCACTTTGCTGAAGATTTACACAAATCAAATGGTAGTAAACCTTACACAGCGTGCACTGAATTTTGGCACCAATTCGGTCAATTCTTTGACCACACTTGCAAGGCAGTTTATAAGAAAAAGTAAGAAAAGACAGTATTTATTTTATTTTATATTAATGCAAAATGCAATATAAAGAACAAGGGCCAGTTTTTTTTGCTGGATAAAACAATTCAAATATAGAGAAGCTTTAGAAGTGTTAGCAAAATTTTAACACTTGTTTACCGCACTACATTCCGTTGAGATCTCTGAAATGAACTTGGTTCTGACCATAATCCGATCCTTTCTCTTATTCGTTGGTCGAGTTTAATTTTAGAACAGAAGTAAAAAGAAATTTGCTACCTATTCCAATGAATCTTGAGAATATTGAAAGCAAACAGGATATTGACTCAATTGTTCAGAAATTTTCCAAGGACATTATTAGTTCGGCTGAAAACAACATCCCAAAAGTTGCGATAAAAACTTACAGGGCTAAGATTCCATATCACATCTTAGAATTAATTAGAATAAGGAACATGCACAGACGAAATTGGCAAAGATATTGTCAACCCGTCACGCAAATTCTAATAAAATATTTCAATAAAATAACCAATAAGAGTATTCAAGCCCACCGAAATAACAAATGGAATAAAAAGCTCCAAACGCTAGACAAAGCTTCAATACCCTTTTGGAACATTGTTAAAATTATAAAAAATAAATCCAAGCATATTACTTGTCTCAAAAGTGGCTCCAATAATTATTATACAGACACCGAAAAGGCGAAAGTATTAGCTTCTAAGTTTTCTCAAAATCACACTGTATCTCAGGATTTAGGGGATTCAAATACAAACAGTATTGTAGAAGATGCTTTCTAGTCGTTTAGTACGGTAAACTCCACCAAACGAGCTTATAACAAATGTTGATATAAAATTTTTCGTAAGTAAAAACACCAATCCTTCCTGCAACCTTGCCTATAACAGTGTCCAGTGAGGACACCTATGATACTGCAGAGATATTCCCTATTTAGAAAGATAAAACTCTTAAATCGATTCAGACCCAGCTTTGGCCAGAGTGGTTTAGTCGCTGGACATGTCGATACAACACTCCACATAAGGTTTGTTCTTCTATTTATTAGCATCCAATTTCAATTCTTGCACTTTAGTTATTTCAATAATATTCAATCATGGCAATAACGTATTTCCTTAAAGATTTTATATTTATTTTTTATAATAAGATTGAAATGTATTATTACAACAAACGATCCACCATAGTGAAATCTTATTTAATATTCTTCCGAAAATTATGCCACGATGATGGGAAATAGACATGTAATGTTTAAGAGGAATTACATAGCTTCTCATTCACTACTAACTAATTAATAGATTCTTCAGTTTACTCAATTCCTCTGACTACTCACAGGTTTTTATTTCAACGAATACTGTTTCGACTAATATGGCAATTTTTGTTTTTAATAGAACGGAGAACACTTATTTCTTATTCAATTCCTAGTAACATTATTATTATTTCATTATTAAAACTGATTTTTTGAAAAAAAAAACATTATTATGTCTGTAGGAATACTTCGCAACATTAAAAAAACAAGTAATAGAAAGTCGGACTTATATATTTCAACATTGTTTTTTGTATTTGTTTATTTTTTTTAATTTTTTAATTGATTTTTTGAAAAAAATCTCATTATATAAGTAAGTAATGTTTATTTAATGATATCAACTGCTATTATTCTGAATTTAAAGGTCTTTATGTATTCGTCAAATGGCATTTTTGCATAAAATGAGCTATGCACACACATATAAGCACATATTATAGCTATTAAGTACATATGTATGTTTAAGGAATTCCGATTAAGATAAAATGTTATAATTTACAGCAACAACCAACAACCTGGATACTCATATATCAACTTAATCCCTTCACCTAAATTTTGTTTTTCGTTACATTAAAATTAACACCAACCTCGTTAAGCACATTGATTTACTCATTCAAATCCTGTTGCAAAGAACAAATCTTCATCATCTATCAGCAGACAAATGTTTCGACTAGTGCATACCTACCATACAAAACTATTTCACTTAGTTTAACCATTTAAAGTTGATTGCCTATAACCCACTGGTAACATGCAAACGGTTATCTCGCATCAGTATTGCTAACTTAACCTTTAGGACGATAAACTAAACTTCAACGACCAAGCTCCCTAAGTAGGAAAAAATCATTGCTACCCATGCTCTAAAATACTTACGCTCGAATATGGTCCAGCCGCACTATTATGTCCAAACACATACATATAGTTTCTAGGATTCACATCGGCATGAAATAATCCTGTCTGAATTAACGGTCCAACAACTCGAGCATCAGATAAAATATCCAACACAACATCTCGGTGTTCCAGGCCAGATGCTTTAATGGGATTGTTGTACATGTCCGTGTACCTTTTCGTTGTTTTGGGTGAAGGGTAGTGTTCAGGACCAAACATGAAAAAAAATAAGAGTTTAAATAAAAACGTGCAAATATTTTTATTTTCTGTACTTTATTGGTGTTTAACGAAATGTTTATTAAATTGAAAAAAAGAATTACATATACGAATATTGATAAATGAAAATAAATCAATGATTATATTGAACGTTCAGAGAATATTAAGAAATATTTTCTCATTATATTATAATATATATCAAGGATATAAGAGATTTCAAATGGAGTTCTTACTTAATTTTTGATTTAAATTAACTTTTTTAAGGTAAAGTGAAAAAAATTGCATCACCTTAAATGGGTCTGCAAGAAACTGATAGGAACTTAACACCTAAACCTAAAATAAAATTCAGTTGAACTTTAACCGGCAGAATTAGACGATTTTAAATTTGTATGAAATACCAAACGTATGTTTATAAAAAATTCAACAATATTTTAAACTATTTTAAGACAGTGGCAATTAAGGAAAATTTCGGGCGTTCGTGCATCACACTGTGAATTATGATCAATCCGTACCAAATCAAAAACGGAAAATGTGTTATTTTTAAACTTACAGAATTGTTAACTCTGATATCAGCCAAAATGCTTCTTAGACAGTAGCAGACACACAAATCAAAAATAAAGGAGTTATCCATTACGTGACCCAGAACATTTCTATTACTAGGAGATTGATCTAAAGGAATGATTATATACCGATGCAGTTTGGTAAAGCAACTACTGATTTCGTCATTGTTATTTTAATTTCCAGTCATCTTACGGCGCAATGCTTAAAAACCAATTAAATATATTAATAATTTAGACTCCTGTCTTGAGGTTAAGGACGAACGAAGACCAAAGCCAATGAGGAATTGCTTCACTCTTCCACCCTCACACTATAGCGCCGACCGATATAAGCTGACTAAATAATGAGGTTTTTTTTTGTTGTAAAATGCGATTCTCTAAGTGCTCTGATGGAACGCCTTGCAATCTACGTGGTGGGCTTAGAATTTGCTAGAAGCGAGTTCCTTCTAATAATCTTGAATTCTTTATTCTTTTAAGAACTTAATACTTAAGAGGGTATGAATGCTCTTAAAATGCCAGAACATTTGTTAAGATATTTAGAAAGTTGGAAAAAGAGAGACAATCAAAATAAATTGATGCGGCCAACATTTATTGAGGAGACCCTTGGACTTCTTGTATTTTAAGCAAGTACTCATCACACCTAGTTAAAGTTGCACGAAAAAACTCATGTCTTTCGGATCCGGTGAGGAATCGGTTTCAGTTCAGTTTTCATGCATTTGCTTACTCTTACTTGCTAGACAAAAAAATGCTTAAAAATCAGCTAAAAAATCTTAAAAATATCTTATTATAACTTACTGGCCCCTCGCGGGCACTCTAAACTAAACATTCAAACTATGTCTTTCGACGTATCTTACAGTCTAATATATTTTTATGTTTACATTCATTAATACTAAAACTAAGAACATAAATTTTAAGTAAAAAACTTAGTAAATGAACATTTTTTTAATTTTTTATAAAACTTAAAACTAAACAATATACTACCTAAAAATAAATCTTAACCTATTTAACCTACTTACATCTAATGCATACATATATATACACATATATATGTATATATATATACATAATATACAGGGTGTCCCAGTTTAGGTTTGCGTCCTGATAGCTGAAGATTCCTGAAGTTATGGCTAACAAAATCTTGTTAGGCAAGGGGGGTGGAAAGTTATAGGCCGTAAAAGTGAGGAACTTCTGATTTCGAGGTAAAAATTGCTTAAAGGCCGAAGCTTTCTAACGGATTCAGCTTAAGAAACCGTTATGTAAATTTTTAAAAGAGAATTTCAGTGTACATAAAATACAAAAATTTCGTCGAGTTCGATGAACGCCAGCCAAAAGTATAGCATTTTAAAGCTAACATTTTGAAAAATCGTTGGACCAATTTCATCAGAAAAATGCGTTTATCTCGAAATTTTTAAGCTAACTTTTTTTATCAAAACTTTTGTCTTCTCTTCGGTCGCACCGCTCAATAGCAGCCAATACTATGAAATTTACTTTCAATACTCAAGGCAAGACTTTTCCGAGCGCTAGATATCTTATCGCATTTCTTGAACCCTCTGACGACAGTAGCAATATATTTGAAACCCCTTCGCTATTAAACTTGAGCATTTTCGGTCAGACTTCTGGCAAACCAATTAATTTATGAACATGTCGAGATTTGACTCTTGACTCTTTCTACCGTGCGACTTCTGCACCTCTACTCATACCCCATTGGTCCATTCAGGATAGAGCAACTAGTTCGTTTATGTACGAATAAAAACTTTTTTATAAAAAAAGATAATTTATTTAGATTTAGCTTTTTAAATCTTACTGCTTCATTCCTTTCCTCTGATTGAATACTAATTACGAGTACATAATTCTTTTTCTTTGTATCATACTTACAGGTTTTTATAAATCTACATTATTTTTTTATATAATTATGAGAGATACTCATAGTAAGGTTGCACAAATATGCACATACACGATTAGGAATTCAAATGAAAATAGTCAAAAAATGAATAAAACACTAACGAGATTAATGGAAACATGTGTTGTCATTTTATCTAAAATTGATAGTTAATCAACTTTAATTTTAATTTATTTTAATTCAATTAATAATAATAACAACAATTAATAACAACTCATTTGAAATGTTATTTTTTATTTTACTTATGTTTAATTATGCCACTGTTGATGTGTTGATTTCGAGAATATAATCTGACGTCGTTGGTGAGTAATTACATGTTAAAAAGCCTACTTGTTTATGGTATACACATTAAAGGCAGTTATTATGGTTTTACAAAAAGAAAAAACTGCACCAAAACTGTCATTGTTGACGGCATACACATATATTGGGTTGTTCAATACGTTCTGCGGTTTTTTAGGGTTAAAGTTAAACACACATTTTTGGTATAAAACCTTATATTTTATCCATCGGATATTGCCCATCATGACCTATTACTTTCTTTTAACGTTCTGGAAGAGATATAATGCCTTTTCTGTAAAAGTCAGAATTATGGGTAGAGAAGTGTTCCAGGTACTCGTACGTTTTGATCTCATCTTCAAAAATGAATTGCCTGTTCCCTGGTTGGTTGCTCGGATGATGTGAAGTATATTCCCAGAAAGGAAAGACACAAATCGTTGATTGAAGACAGCTTTCTTTGCTCTTAGGAAGAGGTCTTATTTCGTTTAAGGTTTGTACAGGAAGAAAACAGATTTATCTTACGAAATATGGAAGCATGGCTTCTGATTATATAATGATGTTATTGTTTTCTATCAATATATGCGACATCTTAACCCTTATCCTGTATACATGGGTCAAAATTGTCCAAACCGGCCTTTCATTGGGCGTATTTTGTTTACTTTTGAATATTTTTATTTAAAATTTCTTTACATTTATTTTTTTAGGAAACTAATCCAACTTTATAAACTTTTATCATATTTGTTCATTTATGAGATTTTATGATAAAATTTTTGCGAATAACACACGATGTATTCGTGGGTCAAAATTGCCCAATATGGTTTTTTAACTAGTGTTGTTGATAAGAATTTACTTTATTATTTGTAAACACAATTTCTCTCAAAGAATGGAAATTATAAGTGGTCTAGTTGGCCAGTAATAGATTTTTCGATAGGGCGGCGTAGAACAGAAAATGTTATGAACACTTTCTCAGGACTGACTCATTATTCTATCTCTCGTGTTCCCGATATAAAATTCCAATACAAATTTTCGATTGTTTCTACCACTTTATATCACCGATATTATTGTTAACATGACAAACATTGAAGGTTTGTTTCTTATATTTTGTTTTAAATATCAATTTGTGTTTTTAGGAGAAAACTTATTTATAGAAACCTGGATTAGAGTTGATGGAATCCTATATCGGAATACCTTTGTTTGCTGGAGTTTTTCGGTCCCATGGCGAGGCAAGTTTGTGGAATGACTGCAAGGTAAGGCCATTTTGCAAAGCTACAATGAGTCTGAGAAGATTCCAGAATATTTCCACATTTATACGATTCGATAAAAAGTGTGACAGGAATGAACGACGAGCTCGGTATAAGCTCGCTCCAATAATGGATTTTTTTGGAATAGATGGGCTGAGATGAACAATTTCATCTAAGTCAGGAAAGTATGGAATAAAAGTATGGGCTCCATGCGACAGTACAACAAGATTTACCTGGTCCACGCAAGTTTATACCAGTAAGGATTGAAATAGTAGACCCATACGAAATCAAGGCTATCGACCTCATAAAATACTTTAAAGACAGAAATATTACATGTGATAATTTCTTCACTTCACACGAATTAGGAATCGAATTGCTAAAAAGGAAACTCACTGTAGTTGGAACAGCGTGAAAAAATA
Organism: Volucella bombylans; assembly: GCA_949129095.1. Taxonomy (NCBI): domain Eukaryota; kingdom Metazoa; phylum Arthropoda; class Insecta; order Diptera; family Syrphidae; genus Volucella; species Volucella bombylans. The sequence continues at coordinate 299,479,331 of OX422140.1, forward strand.
AAAGATGTTTGCCGCCAAAAATTTAGGATTTGAAAGGCAAGCCGGAGAAATTTTCCCATTTCTTTTTTGATAATGACAACCATACAGCTTTTATTCCATATGTTCTGAAAAAAAAAAACAGTGCAGTTATTCTCATGATCATCTTGCATCACAATAAAGATGTAACTGATGATGCAAATAAACTGGAAATAATAAAAAATTACAACTCCAAAAAATCAGGGGTAATTACCCTTGACCAACTTATTCGCATTTATTTACACCTGTAAGCGTAGAACAAGCAAGTGGCCACGCACGTTATTTTATAACATTATGGATATATCAGCCTATAATGTTTTAGTGATATATAACACATATCTATCTTTCCAAATTGGAATAAAGTAAAACACTTCAGACGAAGGCTTTTTTAGGAGGAATTAGGGAAATCTCCCGTCGAACTTCTCTTCCACACAGTGCTAGGGAAGATCAGTGCTTTAACGTCAATAAGAAACCATCGACGACAACAACAACAACAACAACAACAATGCCATCATCTCTGCACCTGCTAGATAGGATTCAAAACCGTGCAATAAATCTCATAGGTGATACTAATATCAGTCAGTATATTGACACCTTCGAACACCTACGTAATGTCTCCTGTCTCACTTTGTTTTATCGCCATTTCCACCATCAGTGCTTCATTGAAATCGCCAGTAACATTCCGTCCCTTCAGACCTCCAACCCTAATACCCATCTCGCTATGAATGTTCATCAGCATACCCTCAAGCCCACTTTCGGACGTACTCTGAAATATCGTGATTCGTTCCTAACCCGTACAACTCGCTTATGTAATGCCGTGCCGAGCTCACTATTTCCTAGTCGTTATAACTTGCGAACATTTAAGACCAATGTACAGCGATACTTCTAATTTCTTTTTCCCTAACTTTCCTTCGCCCGCGCTGTGAGCAAATATTTTAAGGGTATAGTAACCACTTGAGCGTGCACTAATTGTTTAAAAAAAACATGTGTCCGAATCGCTCCAACAGCAATAATAAATACAATACGGAACAAAAAATTATAAGTGGAAGCTGTGATTGTTAAATAAAAAACGCATTGGGCAAATTTGACCCACAAATACTATGTGGCTTTTTTTTAACTACAGGATAAGGGTTAATGCTACAACTATGAACTACAATTTCTTAAGTGAACATTATATTTTGACCTGAACATTGCCGACCCCATTGCAAAACTTTACTAAAAACTTTAAATATACAATTTAAGTTAAGCGTATTATCTCTAGTACAAAGTTTCAAAACAATACGTATAACGTGCGATCAATATTTCATACGATAGTGCAATAAAGAAACTAAGTACGAGGTATTATAATTATACCATTAGTGACTATTTTCAAATCGTATATAAGCCACGCAGTTATGAAAGCATGCCCTAGGTCTGAGTTAGGATGCAAAGCTTAGCAATTGCAATTGGACGCATTATAACTCCATTTTGAGTTTTGATTTCAACAACGCGAACTCTGTTATCTTGGATAATTTTGATTACGCCACCCAGACGCCATTCATTCGGGGAAGATTTTCATCCTTAATGTCAACCACGCCGTTTAAATATATATTTCGCTTCTGAGGATACTTCCACTTGTAGCGTTTGTTAAGTTCCTTTAAATATTCATCCTTCCAAGGACGACAGAATTGGTGGTGTAAAATCTTAACCCTTTCCTATCGTTTTACACAGCTCATGGATTTTTCTTCAGGCTTAAATTCTAGGGGTGCTAAAAATGGACCGTCACAAAGAAAATGTCCTGGAGTTAATGGAGGGATTTCAGATATGTTTTCCGACGTAGGAGAGATCGGTCGAGAATTAAGATAACCTCCGATTTTTTCAAGAAGAATGGAGAATACTTCAAAAGTAAGTTGTGTTTGTAATTTCTTTCTGTGTATTACATAAGTCCTACACAAGCGAATGTTCCTTTTCACCTAGTTGTTCAGCTTCGTTATCCAAAACTCACAGCCGAGAAGACGTACTACTACCAAAGCAAGCCGCAACGCGAATCACAAATTCTGTATTGTATGTACATATTAAGTGAAATCACTTGTTTGGTCTCAACTTTCGCGGTTAAAATCCTGATAAGCTACTCAATTACACTTGACGAATGAAATTTGATTTGATAATGGAAAAGGCTACTGATGATCGGTTGAACTTTTGTGGAGCTCTAATAAGAGACAGCTGTTGATGGTTTTAGTGATATTTGAGTCACTGCATGGATGCTGAGCGTATGCGAATCACTGTACTAATGCTTAGACTAGGGCTTAGAGAGAATAAATTATGAATGGTGGTCCTTGATATTGGTAGTCAATCTTATGGACTGTCTTTTTGGTGATCTTCGACGTGATGTGGGTGATCGCAGGATGGATGTTATTTGAATCACTTTGTCGATAGAAAACTTCGAGGTGTAGCGGGGCTGTGGTGAACTGGTGGACAACTTCTTTTTTTTTTGCCTAGGTTGACGATCAATGTGGAGTGTCTGCGATACCCGAAGGGTAGGCCAGTGTACGATGTAGAGATCAAGCTGTGCCGTGGTCTATCGTCTTAAAATACGTTTAGATTAATCTGAGTACGAGTTTAATGATTTCCTGAGTAAATTTTAATAATTTTGCGGATAATCAGCTGCTGATCGTGTGGAGTTTCTTCCAGTTCTACGATAATAATTCATGATTGGTGATCGAGAAACGTTGCCATCGCTGAACGTTTGAACTTGTTGATTAACGTCCGGAGACACTGGCTATAGGTAGGTCGGGGCAGGAAGCAGAGATTGGGCTTGAAAAACACTGTCGAAGAACGCCTGGGAACATCTTCAGAGTGATAATTTGCTGAGTAAAGGGTGGACAAGATATAGACGATTGTACTGTCCGATGATGATCGCCGATCGATGAGTGAGCTATGAGTAATACTTGATGCGGAAATCTTGTATTGGCGGTTGATTGAAAATGCAAATGAATACTCCACAAAATGCGGGAACTTTGAGGATGTAATTAAATATTACTTTTATGAATATTGTCCGGCACAATAGGATCAAATGTTGGAGAATAGACTTTCCATGGTTGGTTGCACGGATGATGTGGAGCATTTTCAAAGAAAAAAAAATCGTTGATTGAGGACAGCTTTATTTGCTTTTAGGAAAAGGTCTTACCTCGTTGAGGGTTTGTACAAGAAGAAGACAGATTACGAAATATGGAGGCATGGCACCCGATCAGATAATGATGTCACTGTTTTCTATCAATATATGCAACATCTTAATGTTACAACTATGAATTACAATTTCTTAAGGTAAGATTACACTTTGACCTAAACATTGCGTTCCATCCAAATTATTTTGGAGAGACCGGAATCCGAAGGCGCAAGGTCTGGAGAGTATGGTAGGTGCTGCATAATTTCCCAGCCAAATTAATTCAGTTTTGTTTTGTTACTAAAGCTGTGTGTTGTCTGGAGTTGTCAAGATGGAAAAGAACGCCATTCCTGTTCACTAAATCTGGCCGTTTCTTTTCCACTGCCTGCTTCGAACTGAGGGGAATATTTAATGGCATTTGTTGTCTGATTGCGTGGAAGCAACTCGAAGTAAAGGACACCTCGCCAGTCCCAGCAAATTCTCAGCAACACATTTTGGGATGCAAATCTTTTTTACCGACAGATTGAGGAGTTTCACCAGGAGCGCACCATGCCGAATGTTGTTGTAAACCACCCTTTTACCTCCCTTAACCACTCTTTTCAGAAAAGCCTCAAGCGAGTTCCCTCTCAATAAAGACACACAGCCTATTATGCGATCCATAATGTTTCTTTCGCTGAGTTCGTGAGGAACCCAGATATCCACCTTTTTCGACATTCCAATCCTTTTAAGTTTCAGCGAAACGGTTATATGGGCAATGTTAAACCGGTGAACGACACAGGAGTCGTCAAATGACTTTCAACGCTAACTGCAGCCAAGATTTGATCGTAGTCTATGGTGGGTGGACGTCCAGAGCGAACAGCATCAGCAAGGTCTGTACTTCTTAAGGGATAGCGTATAATAGAACGCTGACAACGTTAATGTCCATGTATGCTGTCTCGTTGCATCTCTATCGCATTGACTCCTTTTAAAGTAAGCAAAATATACCGAAAATGCACTTTTTTATCCTTCAATTTAAAAAATATTCAGCACTTAAAAAAACGTCCGATCAAAACAAATTCTCGTAACAATATAAAGGATAACTCTCTCTGATGGAATAAATAAATAAAAATTCAGAATGGTATACTCACAGATTTTCTGAAACGACACACTCTATTTCCAAGACAAAAACTGCAGAACTTATTGAACAACCTATTATTTCGTTTTTGGCAAAGAGGCTGAGAAAGTTGTACTTTCTAAATTGCTCACTTTCAGCTAAGTTTGAGAGTTTTGATTTCACCGTTTGAAACATCTACCTCAAATAAGAGTGCTGGAGACAAATGATAATATGGGAGGATCCACATCTGCCATTAAAAAAACAACCTGCATTTAACATGGCAACCGCAGCTCATTCGCTCAGCTTGGTTTCTCCTTTATCGTCTTTTCTATGTGTGCCCCCAGTTCTTATAAGTTCACGTTTTGTTATACTCACTGACACTCGTAACATTTTCCATTTCCGTCGCCGACATATTATCTTTGTATTTTTGTTCGTCGTCCAACATTGTGATGCTAGAGGAACGACTGTCATATATGACAAACTCTTAAGTCTAGGCGACATTTTTCTGTCACAAAATACGGCCGTGTTTTCGTGCCATTTAAGCCACCCCACACTGGCTGTATAGGCCACAGTGTCACCGCAATCTCATTGGGTCTTTACAACAGATCCTGAAGGAAATATTTAAATTTTTCCAACTTCGGCACTATGACTCCTTCTAAACATATGTCAGGAGTTGGGTTGGCTGCTTCGGAAAAACGTCAACTCATTTATACGGTCTTAATACGATTGACTTGTAGCCCATCATCCTCCTTGTCCTTGGTGTACTCTAACTTTAACTTCGAGTTCTCCGACTATTTCTGCTGTGCAATTTTCGTTTTAACATCGACATATATATCGCATATAATTTTTATATATCTATACATATGTCTCGGGTATATTTTGGGATCATAGATCTTTTATTTTGGCGATTGAATTTCTTGCGAAATTGTTCGTCGTTGCGCCACGATTTTTAAGAGTTAAGTCATTTAACCGTGTTTCGACGTTCGTTGCACTTCATGAAGATACTGTTTGTAGCCTGTTTATAGGTAGTGAGGGTACCTCATTTATTTCTCGGCATCATGCCCTTCTGCTATCGCACGTGCACTTACTACAGTTTTTTGCCCCTTTTTGTAACGTTCATAACTTAAACAAGACGTACTTTATCAGTTTCGGCTTGTCTTTTGTTCTTTTACCGTCATTTCCCTTTCAAGGTTCCACCACCACATTTCTTATATTTGTGAGCCGGTCTTTCACACATTTTTCTTTGAAGTTATTCCAAATATCTTGTGCGCTTAGTTTTTCTTCTTTTAGGTTTGCGGCACTTTGGTACAATTTTCATAAATTTATCGCCGTTTCCGTGTTTACTTTGTATGTACCCGTTTATTTTTTTCTACCGATATCGATTTAGTTAGTTGCTCCTTGGTGTTTCACATAAAATTCGGTCAGCAATAGTCAATACTTAACATACTTGATAGTGTTTCGCCTAAGATCACTTTAGAATTTTTTCTATTGTATATACATATATATATATATATATATCTTCTTCCGCTGCATTGCTCGTTCGGAATTCATTTCCTCCTGACAGTTTTCGTACTCGTAGTTCTAAGTTCAATTATCAGTTTTATTTTCATAAAAAGTCGGTAGCTAATTTATAGCTACCAAGATAATTATTTTTGGTTTAACTATTGACATAATTGACATAACACACAAGCGCAATACTCTTTGAACTTGCTTTAAAATAAAATTGTTGCTGGATTTCGAAAGCAAATGCTTATTAAGACCATATTCAGTTAAATTGAATGCCATTGCCAATTAACATTAGAATTCTATTCAACTTCCGAGCACGTTAGTACTCAAAAATGTTTGATAGATTAACAACAACGACATACATATACATACGAGTACATACTACACGGTACGGGTGCCGATTATTTAAGCCGATACTCGAACGGGTATTTTATTGAATACCATTAGAAACGTACTTGCTGTAAGGGAATACGGTTTTTGATAGTTTCCGACTTATAGCAAACCAATTAAATTGCACTTTTATTGATATGGATCCCTTTAAAGCCATGAAAATCAAATTAGATTACTGAATATGAGTATTCAATATTTTCAGAATTAGTGTCTATGGGCTAGAAAATCTATTGGCGGCCAATTCTCTTAACCAAAACGGGAAATTGGTGCTTCGGATATCGTTGGCTGACGAACCAAATTTTCAAAGAAGTATGTTCCGATGATGACTCAGCATAATATCCATAACAAACAACGACACGTTGTTAATGTACTTGTTTCTCAACAATTTGGATTTTCTGAACCCCAAATTAGACAATTTTGACTATTCTAAGAAGCCATCAAAATGAAAATGAGCCACATCGCTGAGAGTGAATTTGTTTGAAAATCAGCGTCAACTCATTGTTGCTCCATAACCCACTCAAGGAACTTTCTTCGCCGTGGGTGGTCAGTAGACTTCAGTTCTTAAGCCAATTGCACTTTTTATGCTTGGAGATGCAAATCTTTCATGAGCATATGCTGTAGAGACCTTCTCGTAATGTCCAATTCTTGACCACGGTGCTGAATTGATGTTCTGACGCTCACGCACTGCTAAGATATTTTGTGTTGAACGACTTGTTGAAGGACGACCAAAGTGTCTACGATCACTGATTGATCAAGTCTCCCTGAATTCTTGAGTTAATCTCCTCGTAGTAGATGAAGTTAAATCGATATTCCGACCATATTTTGGACGAAAATTGAGAACTACAACTGCCAAAACATCATTATTTTTAACATATTGCTCAACAATGAAAACACGTTCTTACTTAATAAGGTAGAAGCTAAACACCTTAATTTCAAGGAAGTATCAACTGAAAGTGCGTTCAACATTACCGATTTAATCTGGATGTACGGCAAATCCAAATGTGCATCAGGCTTACCATGTTGGAATGGATTTCTCGAACATCTAAGTAAAAAAGGCACAAACTCGTAGCGTAAGTATCATGGTTCTACCATTTATACATAATCGAACACGTCATTATACGACATTTATACATTTTAAAGTGAGCTGTAGATAATGCAGCTTCAAATAATCAAAAACCATGTATTGTTACAATCGATCAACCACTTATACATGAACGCACGTGTAATAGTAGCTGCTAGCGAACCAGGATCAGAACTTTTGAAAGCGATTGTGCGATTGTGGGGGTCTTATACGAGGGGCGTGCAATATATTCTCGGTATCGATATGAAGGAAAATGCGAATTCAACTTAAATTGTTTTTATTTTTCAATATAATCTCCCCTAACATCAATGCATTTGTTACATCTTGAGATAAGCTTTTTTAAACCCTCAAAAAAATAAATTTCCTCTTTCTCTGCAAAATACCCATTTATTGCCGACTTGAGTTCTTCATCATCCGAAAATCTTTTCCCACGAAGACATTTTTTCAAATCCGGAAACAGGAAATAATCACTAGGGGCAAGGTCTGGACTATAGGGTGGGTGTTGGATTTCTTCGAAACCACAATCTCGCGCAGCAGCCTTGGAAACTCGTTCCGTGTGAACAGGGACGTTGTCATGAAGAAGCAACACACCTGCTGCGAGTTTACCCGTCTTTTCTTTTTAATTTCCTCCCGCAAATTATGCAAAGTGGAAGCGTAGGATGTGGCGTTGATGGTTTCACCTTTTTTTTGTACTCAATGAGCAAGATTCCCTTTGATTCCCAAAAAACTGTGGCCATGAGCTTCCCGGCAGACGGAGTGACTTTGAACTTCTTCGGGAGGTCTGTTCCTTTTTTATGCCACTGCATGGACTCTTGTTTGCTTTCAGAGTCATAGTGGTGGACCCATGTTTCGTCCCCAGTAACAATTCGATCCATAACATCGTCCGCACATCTCCAAAAGCTCTCTACAGCATGCGATTCTCACTTTTTTCTGAGGCGCTGTGAGCATTCGTGGCACCCACCTTGCACTGACCTTTGAAAGGTTAAGATGGTCATGAAGAATGGTGTGAATGGTACCAATTGAAAGCTTGGTGATCTCTGCCATCATTTTCACCTTTATTCGGGCATCCTCAAGAACAAGTTTTTCGACTTCTTTGATGCTTTCTCCCGTACAAGCAGTAGCCGGGGGGGGGGTCGTCTTCAATGCTCTCTCTGCCTCTCTTGAACTCACTTGACCACTTTTGCACAGTTGATAATGAAGGTGCGGAACCCTGGTAAACAGCCACCATCTCTTCATGAATAGTTTTTTGACTTTTTCCTTGCTTAGTAAGAAATTTAATTACAGCGCGATGCTCAATTTTCACCATCATCGTCTCAGTTGCCATTATGATTCTGTTTAACTAGAGATAAAACGCGAATTAATAATCACATTTATATGAAATTTTACATGAATGCATAGTATGAATGAATAGTATTACTTGATAAATAAGTCAATTTATATATACAACCACAGCTTCACCCTGATACCGAGAATATGTTGAACGCCCCTCGTATGTTGATGTCGTTTTTGTGAAGCATAGATAATAATAATAATGACAGAAAGTGGAATAAAAGAACAAAATGGAGGACAAAATATTACGAGTATATGATCATACTTACGCTAGAAGAGTCAAGGGCCATACACTACTGTCTAGTGTCTAAGGCATTCTCGATAAATTTTTTCGATGATATGGAAACACATGATAATGTATATAATTTTATGGAGTTTTATATCGAAGTATATTGTATTGAACGGAACAGTGTCTTATGAAAATGTTGATGCAGTTTTGAATCTTTTATCGACTAATTTCACAATAAATTAAATAAATTAAAATCTCGAGGTAATACGGCACAATTACGGGTATAATATCTGGACATGGTTGACCTCATACGTTCAGAGAAATTGCGAAATTCACACCCAAAAGCTGAGAAAAAACTACCACCACATATTTATTCTACTGGACATTTCTGTATACAAAATCTAGCCATTTATATGCTCGCTATAGCAAAGAATGTGGATGCGATAATATTTCAAAGATTCACTGAAGCTTTTTTCACTATAAGACGGAGCAATGAATTCAATAGCGCAACGCGGACCGACATGATTATCGAACAAACATTGATGAAGTCGATGAAAATGGAAGAAGGGCTTTCTCGTGGAAGGAGCACACAGGAAAGTATTTTATGCAAGTGCGTGTACGGTATTCATTCCATGACTGCCATTGGCGATCAACTAGAAAAATTTAATAGTATTATTTGAGTATCAGTAAGCAACATGTTTATGCTGTAGATTCGTCTTTTTAAAGAGATGTCGAGGACATACTAAAATTACTTGAGTGGTTCAAACAGCACAATCCATTTCCATCAGTAAAACAAATAGTGTCTTTAGCTATTGGAATTATCCGTACTGATGAAATAAACTATCACAATGCACGCCATATTGGTCTTCAATCATTGAATAATACAAATGGGAAAAAATTTTATGATATTAAATTGAAACAAGCGAACAAAGTTCTCTCACTTTTATATGCAAATAGTTCTGTAAAAGTTCATGATTATGAAGTTATTATTGACCCATTATTACTTTTCCAAAAAATCTGTCAATAAAAAAATCGATGACCATCTATATGACTATTTGCATTATAAATTGAGTTCTTATCCTACTTCAATTTCGGCAATTGTGGCATGCATAAAATACAATAACCTATACTGTATGCTTCAACCTGTTTTTTGGTTCTTCTGATAGGAAAAGGCTATCAAGAACAACAATTATTTTTCATGAAACCCGGCAAGTGGAAAATGAAAACACAATTTTATGATTCTTCATTCAAAGCAACATATTTTATTTCTACATACTGAGGCTTGATGCGATGCCTGCGTTATTTAATAATGCTATGATATGCTTAACGCTACTAAAATATTTGAAAAACGTGTAGTTTCCAAGCTGTAGTTTCCAAGCAAACAAATTGTTCGCAACAACTTATATTTGAGAATGGAGTACATATAAAGGGTTTTTCAATAGGGACTTGACAACTTTGAATTTAATTTGTGAACGCACTCTTTCACTAATCATCAAACTGTCACTGTTAATTTATTCAGTAAACTCAACATTTTCATCATGGTAAAGTACACGTCTGCAAATTATACAATTTTTTTTACCGAAATTCGGAGTCGGTGAATGCAACTTTAAGAGCGTTAACTCCAATTTTCGGTCGTAATACTCGCCCTAGTCGACAGGCAATAACAAGTTTAGTGCAAAAATTTGAGTCTAGATATTCGTCGTGTGATGTTGCCGTGTCAGTGAGATAACGGGTTGGTCGAGGTGTCGAAAATATCGCTGCCTTTGAGGCGTCCGTAGCAAACGATCCAAATCAGTCAATTCCACGGCGTTCTCAAGAATTGGGCATCGCTCAGACCACATTATGGCGTATTTTGAGTAAGGATCTTGGTTTACACCCATACAAGATCAAGTTGACTCAAGAATTGAAGCCGGTGGACCATTTGAAGCGACGTACGTTCTCCGATTGGGTTCTGGAGAAGATGCGCTAAGATGATGAATTTAATCGCAAAATCATCTTCAGTGACGAAGCTCATTTTTGGCTCAATGGGTTAGTCAATAAGCAAAATATGCGTTATATGCGTCGGGTGAAAATCAACATGTGCTTCATGAATGACCACTTCATCCACAAAAAATAATTGTTTGGTGCGGTTTGCATGCCGGCGGCGGTATTGGGCCATATTTTTTTGTCGACGATAACGATCATCACGTTACTGTGAATGGTCAGCGTTATTGCTCCATGATTACCGATTATTTTTGCTCCAAATTGGAAGATATCGACTTGGACGACATGTGGTTTCAACAGGATGATGCCACAAACCACACAGCACACGCTACAATCGTTTTTTTGAAGAGTAAGTATGGTGAACTTGTTATCTTAAGAAATGGGCCAGTCGATTGGCGTCCTCGTTTGTGCGATTTAACGCCGCTTGACTATTTTCTGTGGGGTTACGTTAAGTCGTTGGTTTATGCCAACACTCCAACGACGTTGGAAGAGCTCAGAGCCAACATTGAACGTGAAATAGCGGCCGTTTCGGCCGATATGTGTGGCTGAGTCGTTGAAAATTGGGTCCAACGAATCGGCTGCAAACGTGCCCGCGGTGGCCATATGAATGAAGTGGAGTTCCATTCATAAATTTTTTGCTTGTACTTCAAGCCGATAATAAAGTTTTTGAAATATCTCAAATGGTTAGCGTTTTATTTTAAAAAAAAGTTGTCAAGTCCTTATTGGAAAACCCGATACTTTTGGCAATATATAGATTGTATATAGTGGTTGCCGAAAAATCGGATTTTCTTGCTAAATTTTTTTTGGAATTGGACAATCGTATTTCATTGCGCTATTAACCTAGGACAGAATTGTACTCTCTTTTATACATGAGTCGTGAGTATAATAGAACAATAGATTACCGAAATTTGCAAGTAAATCACAAGATCATTTTGCTAAAAATTAAAACAGTTCTCTATAGTGGAATAGTGTGAATAACGAAAACAATGTGTATCGATACGTGTTTATATATATGTAGATGGTAAGACATAAAATAACAACTTAAACAAAACACAAATTCACGACAAAGCTCGGTATTCTTTTTTGTTTGTATCCCGATATTTCTTATGCACATCACAACTATTGTAGAATTTCTTTTATTGAACTCTTCCGTAAGATATGATCTTACTTGTTGGTACGATACCGGTTTAACTTCGCATTCTACGAAGAGTCTAGCAGCCCTGAAGAGTGATTTCTTGCAAAAAACAAACCATTGCACTGAATTTCAATTAAATACGTTTGCATGATTCTCGAATTCTTTCAACCGCTTTTTTATGTTTACCGCCATATTCAAATCAAATCACGGTACACTATGAATTTCGTTTTCTGCCATTGTTCCGCTGTCGTCTCGAATTATTAAGCCATCTACTACTCGTATTAAATTCAACCACCTCTCCGCGCGACAAAGCCAACAAAATAAAATATATTCCACTCATCCACGATCCACCTTACTTACGTTCTTACGATCTTAATTCTTACGTTTTTCTTGTCTAACTTTTTTGAGAGGCACTTCGCTCATTAATCAGTTTCGTCTTTGTTCGCACTCGATTTCTATTACGTTATCGCTCCAATAGTTGTCATCGTCCTCTTCGAATTGGTCGGTACCGCCCATGGCTTCATTCAGTCATCGCTAGTGCTGGTAGATTTCGGTCCAACGTATTCCGCAATCTTCTGTACAGCGTATCGGTCAAAGCCCTTATTTGAAGTAACAGGATAAGATCCAAACAATTTTGGGCAAACTGCTCTCGCCCAATGACCGCGAGATTGCCCACCGAATACTGTGTCGCTTTACGTCGTCGCTTATTAAAATAGTTTGAATTCTCAGCCTGATTCCGTTACTCCACTTTTGCGTCATCGTACTGTTTCTAAAATTCTTCCCCAATTATAGTATTTGCATGCCACAGGTAACGATATTTTGATGGTTCCGTTGCCCGATTCCGTTACTCCACTTTTGTGTCATCGTACTGTTTCTGAAATTCTTCCTCAATTATTTGCAAATCGTTACCTGTGGTAACGAAGAAGATTTCGAGTAAACTAACCAGCCCCTTGATGTTTTCTCACTAGTTTTTAAATCTCTTTGGTAAAAACGGGTACTAAACTTCCTACTTTTAGTTACAGATTTCAAATCAAAATTTTCTACTTGAACAGGAACCTGCTCCACTAATAATTGAATAACTTGATCAGTTAAATTTGGCCATAATTTAGGATCTTCAAATGCTGCACTACTTTCTTCAACATCATCTAACACATGTAAGGCTGATTCTGCCTGAACTGGCTCTGCAATATTTCCTGTAAATAAAATAAATTATTGCAACTTAAACTTATCGATGTTGAAGGACACACAGCAAGGTATTTCCTGAACTGCTGTTCCTATTTTGATTTGTCTGCCTGAATCGCCTTCCGTTTGCTACACTCACTACCTGATAGGTTTTTCTTTCCGGAATACAATTCTGAGTCCCGACCACAAGCCAACACTTTATTTGAAAAAATTTTTTAACCGATTTGACTCAGTTGTATACAGGAACTTTTTTTTACACTTTAGAAATAAACAATTACAAAAAAGAGACAATCTATTTACATATTATTTTAACACTGACTTAAAATTATCCAAAAACACACCTGTGCAAAAAAATCAGTTTGACATAACATACATAATACAATATAACATACATAATACTTGTATTTGGCACAGATCCGAAACTCTGTTACATAGGAAGTTTAATTTGTTAGTGTTTTCTGGGATTTCAGCTGGAAAAACTATAGTGTTGTGGCGCAGAATTTGTGACGTATGGCGCGGCAAGATACAACTGCTCCAGAAGCACATACAACAATAAAGTCGTGGATATTAAGGTCGATGAAAGAGGGTATTTTTTTGGATGAACTGCAACTGCGTTACTATGCTGTTGAAGCTGTGTATAGAGTATAGACACGAGCACTGGAAAAGTCTGTAAGCTGATGTTAGGTAGATATCAGTGTACATTTGGTGTGTGTATTATTATTATAAGGATGTAAACTAACATATGAAGTGTTGCCGCGTTGCGATTATGGCATTGGGAAAAACATTTTCTGTTAATTTTGAAATGTATTTAAAAACGATGTTTGCAAAGCACTATTTAACGAATCTATATAATCTTGTTGCTGTTGCTGGGCCCTCATCCTTTTGCTAGGCCTCAACAATCAACTTGATGAAGTCCCTGTCATTTTGGAGACACATTATCACTGGGCTGCGACTTAAGGCGTCAACATGTCGCATCCTGCTCCCTGCTCGATGTCGAGTAGCAGTGCCCATCCGGCCGTTTTTGTTGTAAGATACTCATTTTTCATAGTGGCTTCGAAATCCTTGCAGTCCGTAACCACTTCAAAACGTTGTACCATAGGTAAATCCGAAGCTTCTTTGAGCCATGAATTACTGCTAATAGATACCTCCAGCTCGTAGCTCGGGTATTTTTTTCGGCGTCTCTTATATACTTGTTTATGTAATAGAATAGGGTGTCGTCCTTTTAATCAAAACTGCACCGTAACCTTCACTGCTGACATCACTGTATAGCTCGGTGGTGATACCATACGAGTAATGAAAAATGACACCACTGCTTTCGTAGACAGTTCTTTAAATCACCCAAAGCTGCTTTAGCGATTCTAATCCCCCACCGTTTTCGACCAAGGCCATTAAAGGCTTAGTCCTTAGTCCGAGAAGCTTTGGAACTGCTTTACCGTTGTTGGGACCGGAAAGTTGGTCACTGCCTTTATCTTTGCGCTTGACAGAGCAGCCATGCCCTCGAATATTCTATGTCCAAGACACTAAGTTTCTTCTAGCAAAAACTGGCACTTTTTCCAATAATTCACAGTTCGTTTGCCGTAGCCACCTGTAGCATACTTTTAGTCGTTCCAGCGTTTCCTTAATTATCCTTGGAACTATGACAATTCGTCAACGAAAATTCTTAAATCCCATCCGAATCAGGTCTCGAAAAATATACTCGTATGTTATAGTTATATGTCATATAACATATTTATTTATTTATAATAATTTATTAAAACTTATTTTAGAATATCAGTTTAGTAATAATAAAAAGTAGTCATATTGGGAATTAATATATTTAACTTTATATATTTGGGATTACCCCCAGGTAAAAACTTTGTATAGTGAATTTGTAGGTAACATTATAGCACACAAAAATAGTAAAAAAGAAACAAAAAACATTAAAAACAAAACAAAAACAAAAAACAACACTTTTCCGTGTTAAATGCGGTTTTCCCAAAAAATTATTAAAAAAAAAAAAAAAAAAGTCTTGTGTGTTAATATTTGCATTAGAAGTTATAGCTAAATAATTATTTGTACCCACTTCTCTGAAGTAACTTTCCTAAACACCCTATAACTCAGTATGTGTTGAAGATAGACCCTCCCGTTCGATTTTTTTCATAACATGAACCAATGAATCAAATCCCACAATATCTGTATCACAAACTGGACCACCATGTATAACTACATTTTCATTCACTGCAACTATTTCAATAAAAAATTCTAGCTAACGAGAATGGATGAGGATTTTCAGACAAATCAAAAGCAGTTGCATTACTTGTGCTCCGGGGAAACACGTTATTTAATTTATTACCATCAATTTCAAATTTAGAACTACAGTTAGCAATAGATATAAAATGTTGTTGAAAATTACTCCACAGCTTTTGAAGAAAGAGGCGTATTCAACCTAGAGATCAATCAATTCGTTCCGTAAAATATCATAGTCTCTTCGTCGTTTTCGAAAAAAATAAGGTCCAAGCATCATACTCTACCAAAAGCCACATCAGACTGTGACTTAATCATGATATTGGGTCATTTTTTGCATTTTAATAGAATTTTCGTCACTGACACCAGAAGAACGCTTTCGTATCATTCAAACTTATTTTAAAAAAATGTTTTAAATTCGCTACATGTGTGGAAAATTAGGTGATTTTTCGGTCCTGATCATCAGCCAACGCTTTTCGTTTTGTTTTGTATAAATTTCGTACCATATGCACTCTACGTTATAAAGGGTTTTCCAATAGGGACTTAACAACTTCGAATTTGATTTGTGAACGCACTCTTTCACTAATCATCAAACTGTCACTGTCTATTTATTCAGTAAACTCAACATTTTCACCATGGTAAAGTACACGAACGAGCAACGTCTGCAAATTATAAAAATTTTCTACCGAAATTCGGAGTCGGTGACTGCAGCTTTAAGAGCGTTAACTCCAATTTTCGGTCGTAATTCTCGACCAAGTAGACAAGTACCTAATAACAAATTTAGTGCAAAAATTTGAGTCTACATATTCGTTGAGTGATGTTGCCGTGTCAGAGAGACAACGGGTTGGTCGAAGTGTCGAAAATATCGCTGCCTTTGAGGCGTCCGTAGCAAATGATCCAAATCAGTCAATTCCACGGCGTTCTCAAGAATTGGGCATCGCTCAGACCACATTATGGCGTATTTTGAGTAAGGACCTTGGTTTACACCCATACAAGATCAAGCTGACTCAAGAATTGAAGCCGATGGACCATTTGAAGCGACGTACGTTCTCTGATTGGGTTCTGGAGAAGATGCACCAAGATGATGAATTTCATCGCAAAATCATCTTCAGTGACGGAGCTCATTTTTGGCTCATAAATGTTTTGAATTCTACGAGTACTTCAAGCCGATAATAAAGTTTTTGAAATATCTCAAATGATTTGCATGTTAAATAAAAAACAAATTATCAAGTCCGTATTGGAAAACCCTATATGTGCACAGAAGAAGCTGCAGCTGCTATGAGAGAGAGTGTGGCTGAAGGTCCTGAATTCAATGCGGTTGTGAACTAGCAACAAGATACTCATGCTGGTGGCACCGTCAGTCCTTATGATCGACATTTATGTGGATACCAAAATGATGGCATTAGTTCCCCTCGCTGTTAGCTGTGGACTTGAATCAATAACAACATTGTATGGCGAAACGGGCGAGTGAGTATGACAATGAAATAGTTCGATTTAACAGCACTTAATTACGTCTTGTGGAGATAGGTCAAATCTTTAGTATATATTGGTGAACGGGAAAGTATTCAGGCCTTGGATACCACGGTTCAATAAAATTAAACCGAAAGGATGCGTTTAATTAAAAATATACATTGAAGCGTTATGCCTGAAGTCATAAAAATAAAACTCTGAACCATTCTTCAGAGTAAATTAAAACTTTTTCTTCAACCCCTGCTGTTGAAAAAGGGCCAATTGAATAAGTTTGCAGAACCACTCTATTATATTGTATAGAGCTAACATAGAGTTAATCGAATATTTTTGTAGAACCACTCTATTACATTGTACTATATAGTTAATTCTATTACAATGAGCTGACTGAATAAGTTTGTAAGTTACATTTTTACTCCGTATTAAATTAAACTTGAAGCAATTAAGTTCTGCCTGCTAAAGGTCCGTGTTTTTTTCTATGGTGCCAAAACCCGGTATAAGTATTGTAAACGCATGGAGAATAAAGTCTAATTTCACACATCGACATTTTTTTTTTTTTACAAAAATGAAAAATGAAGTAATGAAGATTTCCGTGCGCAGCGCTTAAAAAGGCAGGTTACAATAATTGTAAAGAACGCTATCGATTATTTGAGTTTTCCGAAATCGAAAGTGATGAATTTGGAGCTATTAGACGGAATAGAGGAGGAACTCTGTGCCAAAAAGGTCATGGCAAGATTTAAAGCAAGTGAAATGTGTTTACGATGTAACCGTCTCACTGCAATACCGATTGAATTGTCGGTAACCACATGCAGCAACTTTTTTCCTTACGACCAGTTAGGTCGAGAACGGATGCCACTGGTCTACGAAGTTTGTATAATACTACATATGACAGCTTACGGTCGTTCACTCGCCGCAAGACAAATACCATCGCACCAATATTTACTTATGTTGAAATCTGTTTTACTTCGCTGCCTACCAGCTGAATTGCGAGTCGATTATTTTCGCACATTTGAACTGGAGAACAAAGAAGAAATGTGCGAAGAAGCTTCTCAGTTATCGGAATCCGTTTCATGCATTGGTGATGCCGTTTTCGTCGGCTACAATTCTAAAAAGTGCAGAAGATGCAAATGTTTGTGTTGTGAAAAGTGCAACGGTAGCCAGATGATATCGATGTGCTATCCTCCAGTTAAGAAATCAAACGTTTCACTGACGCTAACAGCAACCACAGGGAAGGAAGAAGGGCTAAGCCTGCGTGCCTACAACTCGTCCAAGAATCCAAACGAGTTTTTGAAAACGGATAGGGGCATTGCTGTAGCTCCTAGCAAAACCAAACAGTTTTTCATTCGTTTTATAATTTATGGCGCCAGTCGATACACCTACGTACGCGAGAGCCACGGGCAAATGTTAAAGCTCTCTGCAATCGGATGGACCAATCTTTCAGTTATTTTTTTTGATGATGTTTGCATCCCAGCCACTCGTAGGCTACATAAAATGCAGATGAAAATACGAAGCCAATTTGGAAGTCAATCTGTTCCCTTAGAAGCGATCGTAGTACCGGATATATGTGGGGACGTGTTGCCGGCCCCTGATGTCTCTTCATTCAAAGGCCTTTGTTTAGCTGACTCTGGCTAGGGTTCCTGTGAGGAAGGTATTAGCGCACTTATCGGAGCGGACTTCTACTAGAATGTTGTCATTGGGAAGTAGCGACGCATTTCCCCATCTCTGCTGGCTGTAGAAGCTAAATTTGGCTGGACCTTGCAGGGTTTACATGCCTCCATCGGTAAGAGCAATGTTTCACCTTTAATTTATCCACTTCTTTCTTCCCCAGCGATTTGCAATAACTTGTGAAGTGCTCAAGAAAGCTTTCTTCGTCGATGATCTTGTGGTGAGCGTCGACAGCGAGGACGAGGCTGTAAAGATTTGTGACGAAGCAGTTTTGGTTAGGAAGCCCGCATCCATGAACGTGAGAAAGTGGAATTCAAACAGCGTTCGAATTCGTGAGGCGATTTGTTTGTTTGAGGTGGAGCGATACTCCACCTGCTATTCAAAAGGTACTAGGATTGACATGGTTGGTTCTTAGTGATGATGTAACGAAGGGGACAAGGCGAAATGTCCTCCAAACACTTGCTTGAGTATACTCGTACGATTCATTGGGGCTACTTGGACCTGGTGATCAGGCTAAAAATATTATTTCCACAGACGTGAAAAATGAAGCTGTTGTGGGATGAGATACTTCAATTTGATTTGATGTCTGAATGGGACGATAATGTGAGAAATGTACTGTTGTTAAAAAAATGTGCTACCTCCGCGGTCCGTTTTACTGTTTTCTTCGAAGAGCGCGATACGGATCCATATTTTTGTCGATGCTAGCTCGAAGTCTTACGGAGCTACAGCGTACGTGAAGAGCATAAAATCAGAAGGTGTATTTCCCTTTTGTGTGCAAAAAACCGAGTTGTTCCACTTAGAGAAGATAAATCAAGGTCTAAAGGTATCTGTGAAAAATGTTATTTTATTTGTGGGCAATAGGGTGATAGGTGTAAAATTTAAAACTTTATCATTCCGAACAGCGGCAGCTTTGCTGAACCACACTGTGAATGTTTCCAATACGTTACAAATCCTACATCTGCGCTATAAAGACTACAGCACCTGGAAGCGGCTGTTACGAGTTACTGGCTATATTCTACGGTTTCTGGAATCTTACAAAAGGCGACAAAGATCTCATTACGTTCAACTCTCAGCGACGAACATAATGTTGCTGAAAATCATTGGTTTAGGATTATACAATATCAATGTTTTACTAATGAAGTTTATCACAGTTAATGCCATTTCTGGAAGAAGATGGTAGGATGAAATCAGGCGGTCGGCTTTAATTATTAGATAAGTCAATACTTCTTACAGAGTCGTATATAACTGAACTGAGAGTCAACCATTAGCATCAGACACCATTGCACTGAAGCATTTTTAGATTCCTAGAGGACGACAGTTGGTACGGAAGCAGTGTAACACTTGTGTCGTCTGTAAGAAGCTATGGGGACAGCCAGCGTTACAACCATTTGCGAATCATCCAATAGAGACGTTAACGCTGACAAGGCCTTTTGATAACATCGGCTTTGACTTTGCGGGGCCTTTGTATTACGGCGCTTTATTATAAGAAGAGAAGTTCCGTCTATAATTTTTTCGGACATCGGCCAAAAAACTCATCAGATGCAGGTTTATCGTCGAACGTGCTCCATGGTGGGGCGGTTCCTAGAAGCGACTCATCCATACTATAAAGAACGTATTGAAGGTGGTGATTGATAAAGCCAAGCTGAATTTCGAACAACTCAGGACAATTGTTGTACGGTGAATGCTCGTCCTATCACCTATGTAAGCAGCGATGCGTGGGATATTACGCCACTGATACTTGGAAGTTTTCTGACAGGTAATTCGATTCTGACTTACTCATACAAACAACGTATGAAGTACACGAGTATGCTGTGGAAGAGATGGCGAACCCAATATATGAAACTTTTGTGTTCGCTTCATCATAATGTGTGTTCACCGTGTGTCCAACTTAAGAAAGACGACGTCGTTCTGGTATTTGACTCTGGGAAACCGCACTTTCATTGGCGACTGGCTGTAATTGAAGATTCTTTTACCGGGCGTGATCTGAAAGTTCGACCTTATGGAGTGCGCTACTCAGATGGCACTGAGTCTCGAAGACCTGTTCAACTGCTGTATCCGTTAGAACTTCCTGCTACTTCGCGGGCTGGAGGATGTTGAAAAAAGAGCCAATTGTTAAAAAAAAACTCTATAGCTCTTAAAAAAAACCCTTTATTTAGGAATTTGTTTCATACATTAAACCTATAAAATATGCGGTTTTACACGAGAGTTAAAGGTAAAGCTAAAATGTATTAATTGGTAGCAGGAATATGTATACTTTTTTTCTTCGAACGCCTTGTTCTGCCAGAAGGACGATAAGATGCTGTTGTATTTCTCGTATAACTCGTCCATGTGATTAAACCTACTACAAATTAAAATTTACAAATGAAACATCAAATTCCAAATAGGAATAACAAAATGACAATTATCATTCAAAAAAGTTCTTATTTTTTTACGAAAATTTACACGAAAAAATATTTTGTAACATTTTAAATTGCTTAAAATTCTGATAGAGCACGCAGTAATACTCACTTTTTAAGTGTAGCAGCCAATGCCAAATCTGGGCGAATGTCAAAACGGCTTTGCATATAAAAACGTAACAAATTATCACGCTCATTTTCACTCATACCGTCGTCAAGTTGTGGCGCTTTTAAAGTGTGAAAAGACTCCGATTCTGTGACACCAAACAATAAATCATACCTATAAAATTATAAAAAAAGTTATTAACTAATGTCAGTAAAAATGGTTTTATTAATATATTTCCGCTAGGTTTTACCAATTTAACTGATATTATTTGATAATATTTTTTTATAAAACATTTGCAAAAACTTATTGTACATACAATTACAGTGAACTCCTTTTGACTATACAAAGTTAATAATCTGGTCCTAAGTGCAATCCTCACAATGAACGGGTTGACGCCGGAAGTTAGTTACGAGAATTAGCTGATATAAAAATTTAATATAAAAGCTAAAGTGAACTAAGGCATTACGTTCAGCAAGAGCTTCAAACCAATAAAGCTGGCCTACTTCGAGTTAAGAGTTAGGAGCGATTGAGCTTTGTGCAGAATTGAAGGTGCCCTCAACAAAAAGGAGTACGCTATCTTTTACAAATGGGCATATTCATCAATCTTGAGGGGAAATCCTCTTGACTGTTCTTTGAATCTACATGGCTATTTTGAAACCAGTTAAATTCCATGCGCCGGTTGCTTGCTTATCACTGGCGCTTTTAACAGACTCCAAAGAACGATCAGAATGGTAATTTTTCTATTATAGATTCTGGTTTTACGTATAGACAATGGGAAAATAAGATCGCTGAAGTACTTTTTGTTTTTAAAGGACTTTACACTCTAGAGGGTATGAATACTCTTAAAATGTCAAAGAAGAAAGAGAGCTCAGTGATTATTTCACTCAATGGGTGGCCTTTAATTTCATGAGGAACACTAAATTATTAGGATAATTGCACTTGTGGTGGTATATTTCAGGCAACTACTCTTCACACATGATTTAAGTGACCTAAAAAAATCTTTCTGATCAGACCGGGAATCGAACGCCGAATCCTCAGATTTGGAAGTTGAGCCACAGCCATCCAATTGTTAGGTTTCTTGTGAGCGTAACTAGAGATGGTATGACTCGTCGGGATGCTGGCAGTTCAACAAATAGTTTCGATGACTTTCAAAGTTCAGCAGTATCCTTTGTAGAAAAAACTCTAAACTGCTTACTGCATTGAGTTGAAGCAATTGAAGCATTGGTTAGCACCGAATTGTGCTGGTGAGAGAGCGTGAGAGAGACGATGATGAAGGAATATGCTCACATTAGGCTGCAGGTACTCAGCGCTGATGTTGTTTTCAACCACCTGAAGATTGATTAGTTTCAGTAAAAAGAACATGCCATACAAGGAGTACAATAAAATAGACATTTGTCTGAATGCCCTGCCGGTGCTTATTAATAAATTCTCTCAATTATAAACAGGATGATTGGGTATTGTACAACTGGGATTGATATAAGCACCAACCTCGGTCAGCCTGGCATGAGTCAGAGACCACTACTGCCATCGAAGCATCAACTGAAAAGAAAAATAAATAAAATTGGTAAAGAGTACTGAATTAAAAAACCTCAAATTCAAGTAAAACCTCTCATTGTTCTTTTTAAAAAAAAAACACAACAATAAGAATAGTAAACAGTAGAAATCAATTTCAACACAAGAATTTGTTACTAAATTATTCGGAAACCTAACATATGCAGAGGTGAACTTGAATTTATACTAACTTAGTTTTAAAACCTAATCAGACCTACAGAGAAAAAGAAATCTGAAAAAAGTAATGATGGGAAACATGGGAGTTTGGCGGAATCATTTCGAACTGACGGTCTAGATTTACTGACTCAGATATAAAGCAGCATTAAAATGCCATCAAAGATTCCTGAAAAGCTAAGCTATATGTCTAACGACAAAAAAAATAAATATTCATCAATACCCTTGCAAGAGGAGTTTAACTGCCGAACTGATCCAGCAATATGAAGAGTTCTTGGATAAATAAAAGGTAAACTAAACAAAGCTTCAGCCAAATTAAGCCAATGTACATCGATTTACTTATATTTACTTCCAGAAAGAAAATGAAAGTCCTGTGTAACTCTTTCTCTAACCGTTCAGTTAAAATAAGACTTTACATTGCATTCCGGAAATTGTATTAGAGTATCTTTTTTTTTTTTATATATATAATTTAAGCGCGCCTAAGGGGTTAGATACCCTTTTACTGTTGCCAGGGCGCGGGCGGAGGAAAGATAGAAGGAGGAGAAAGGAAAATTGTTTTTGTAGTGGTTTGAAACTCAGGTGTGTTTGGTTTCTATGTTTGCTCTCCAGGGGTGGGAGTCCGAATAGGACGGAGAGTTTTTCTTCACTCAGAATGATATCACAGTATTTTTCTTTTCTGTGCTTGAAACTCTACAACAGTCAAATCTACGTGTCAGTGTTATGCCTTCACACGCAGAATTTTTCTGTCTGAGTTCCAAGTACACAAAGAAAAACTGACTTACCATGGGCAGAATTCGAACCTGGACCCTCCGAGTAAGAGTTTGCTAGTACCACTACACCACGGCCACCCGTAACTAGTAAATATCTGAAACACGTTATTCTACGTGTATAATTTGATACGACTACAAAGGTTTTATGTATACGTAGCATATTGTACACGTGGAATAACGTTTTTATTTGTGTCATATTTGGTTTACATATCAGATATCAGATATTTACTCGCATATAGTAGGCATTAAGTCTTAAGATCAAATTCTATCTATTATGTTAATATGGTAGCCCACATATATCATATGGCAACTCGTAATGTATTTTCCAGTTCTACGACAGTATCCAACCATATCCTTTATATGGCACAATTCGCTTTGGTTCATTTTGTAAATTTTTTTTTTAAATTTGCACGCGCTCAAAGGATTTATGTAACCCTAAAATGTTTGCACACAGTGCGGGTGAAGGAAAATCAGGGATGTGTTTAGATTTCGCTTTAACGACAGCAAGATCCTGCCCATGGCAAGTCAGTTTTTCATTGTGTAATTGGAACTCAGACAGAAAAATTCTGCGTGTGAAGGCATAACACTGACACGTAGATTTGGCTGTTGTAGAGTTTCAAGCACAGAAAAAGAAAAATACTGTGATATACCTCGAATCACTCTGAGTGAAGAAAAAACTCTCCGTCCTATTCGGACTCCCACCCCTGGAGAGCAAACATAGAAACCAGACACACCTGAGTTTCAAACCACTACAAAAACAATTTTCCTTTCTCCTCATTCTATCTTTCCGCCCGCGCCCTGCCAACAGTAAAAGGGTATCTAACCCCTTAGGCGCGCGTAAATTATAAAAAAAAAAAAGCATTAAATTCTACTCTGTTGGTGGTTCCCCAATTAGTTATGCTATTAATATCAGAATTTAATGAGCTTAACATACGCTGACGTTCCCGTTCTACAGCCGAAGAGCAGGGACGTGAGTCAGGGAAAGAATATGAAAAGCAGAGAGTACTATCGTTAGCAAAGGAATATACGAGTACAGGATTAGAAGTAGCAGACAAGGGATCGTTGATGAAAATTAAAAATAGTGTCGGAGAAAGAACGGAGCCCTGGGGCACACCAGCATTTATTTTGTGAATATCAGACTTGAAACCATCCAAGACAACTTGAATTGAACGTTCCGAAAGGTAGTTTCTAATCCATTGAAGTAGAGAGTCATCGATCCCAAATGCACGCATTTTCGAAAAAAGAGCCTGACGCCAAACTCTGTCAAATGCCTTAGAAATATCAAGTGCAACTATCTTGCTTTCGCCAGAATGTTGTACGCTTTGGTTCCACTTTTCGGTGAGGCATGCCATCAAATCTCGAGTGGACCTGTTGCTACGAAAACCATATTGCCGGTCAATGAGAAGTTTTCGTGTTTCGAGATATTTCATGAGCTGACGATTTATCAACGTTTCCATGACCTTGGAAAGAAGGGACGTTAGTGCAATTGGTCTGTGGGAGGAGAGAGAAGATGATTCACCTTTTTTAGGGACGGGCTGGACAAATGCTGTTTTCCATCTGCTCGGGAAGAGTCCTAAAGAGTAGGTTTGATGAAAAAGCTTACGCAGTGGTTTTTCCAGCGTGGAAGAACACATCTTCAGAAGAAGGGCAGATATACCACCTGAACCAACGGGTTTATGTATGTTAAGATCTTTGAGTACTCTCGCTACTATACGAGTGCGAAAGCAGATTCGTCCCATTGAAGATTCGACCCACTCAAGTGTAGGCGGAGACAAAGCACAATCTGGGAGTGTTGAACTTGCCGCAAGGTATGCAGCAAGCGGATTGGCATTGTCTAACGAGCTGACAGCTGAAATATTATTGTGAATGAGCGTTGGGATTGAGGATGAGGCAGAGTTTCTGATGTTTTTGACAAACGACGAAAAGTGTTCACTACCTTTGGGACATTGTAGTATCTTTTGCCTCAACTTTTGGTCGTACTGAAATTTCACACGCTTAAGAAAGACGTTGTAGTCATTCCTGGCTCATTTAAACTTTTTTCGGTTTTCCTCGGTCGGGTTGGTCTTGAAGGACTGAAAAAACATTTCTCTAACCCTGATAGCCTCTTTACAGCTTGAGTCGTACCATGCCTTTTCTTTTGGTTTGATACTCTTCATCCGATGAGGGATAAAGGATCTCATTCCAAAAAGAATGGTGTCTGTGATCATATCAGCAGCGGCATCCACGTCGTTATCTAGGAAACATAACGACCTGTTAAAATTCCTAAAGAAGCTGCTAAGACCGCTCCAGTTGGCTTTCTCATATTGCCATACGGTGCTTTTAGGAATTTTTTCTCTAACTATGTGGTCGGTGTACGAGAAATTAGCTGATATGACACAATGGTTCGACGAGCCTAGAGGGGAGAGCACATCAACAAGTCCAGGGTGTTGGCGGTATGACTATCAACGTCTGGTATTCGGGTGGGCTCATTTACAAGCTGCGTTAAGTTGTTTTCCTCAGGGAAGACCTAATCATACCGTCCTTCGGGTGCTGTCTGTCCAGAATGCCGAAGCCACTCAGAATTTTGTATATTGAAGTGGCCCGTAATAACGATTTCAGTATGAGGATACAGAGATACAATTCTTTGAATGTAGTCAGACAGCGCATCAAACTCGTTAAAAGGCGAATTGATGTCCAGTTTGGGGTTTCTGTAAATAAAGCAGTAGTGGATAATTTGCTTACGGAGATGGAATTTTAACCACATGAAATTAAATTCCGGATTGGAACAGGGACTGCCTTGTGGTGGAGTTTGGTAAGCTACATCACTACGCACGTAAATGGCGAGACCGCGGTGAGAGAAGAATAATGGCACTAGTGATCTGAGAGGTGTGGGCGGCGATCTACTTGTGTTTCACTAAGTGCCAAAACAGCTGGTCTGTATTTACAGACGTGGACGTACGCAGAAAAGTGATTACTTTTTAGCCCGCGTATATTTGCAATGTCCACTCTAAATACCCGAGTCACGAGTCATTATAAAGAAAGACAAACACAAAAAACACAAACACCGACGTTACTAAGCACAGCTGTGAAGTAAAAAATATTCAGAGTTGGTTTATTGAATCAAGTTGTAGTAGGTGTAATGCCCTTATAACAATAGAAAACAGCACACCAGCAAAATTCATACCAACAGCCCGCTATACATCGGTTGTTACATACACTCAGCCACTGCACGCGCTATATAACAATGTAATACAGCAAGTCGTTCGCAGATCTCCGCAGAGAATAGACGTGCCTCGGCTTTTCATAGAGTGAAAAAGTTAATAATTTAGATTTGCTTGTATAGTAATTGATCGCAATTCCGTTAATTGAATCTGTAGCCAAGTGGTTAGCGCCACTGTCAATTTTACTATATGGATGTGAGGTTTATGGTAAGGTTAATTGTGCAAGTAAAAGAAGGCCTAATGTTATCTACAACAATATCACTCGATATGTGTATGGACTTCGAAGATTTGATCACGTATCAGTTTATTCAAAAGGTCTCGTCAGTCGTTCACACCTCGAGAGAGGATAGGTGTGTGTCGGCTTCTTTTCTAGTGAAAAAATAAAACAAAAAGTGACAAAAAAACAATTAGAAACGTTTAAGCCAATTGCTTCGGTGGAGCAATAGAAGTGGTGCCGGCCGAGAAACCAAGGGTCGTAGGTTCGATCCCCGGACAAGGACAGACTTTTTTATTTATAAATCCAAAAAATATAACAATAATAATAAATTAATTCAGTGAAACCAGAGGATGAGTGGTGTTGAACCGTCCGCTATCCAAATAGCGGGTCCGGGAGATAGCACGATGTCATCTGATGACCAAACTGTAATTTCGACCCGTTCGGAAACTACGTATAAGAGGAGGAGGAAGCTGAAGCCAACTCCTAACCTCGTGAAGCGCCCTTCCCTATCAGCATCTACTGAGAAGCTGCCCGGTGGAGCAAGGGAAGAGGCGCCAACGACTTCTACAAAACCAGCAAGACAACAACAACAGCGAAAGAGGACAGACGAATACCCATAGGTCTCTGACGGTGGGGAAGGCCACTATATGGGTGGAAACAATAGCTTTTCATTCCTAGCTGCCTCTGAGTCAGATGACGAAGAGGACGAGGTCAAAGCCATAAATAGTAGCATCATACAGCTACAGCAACAAGTGCTTGCTATAAGAGCGAAGCAAGTGGCAAGGAGGGAGAAGGAGCTACTGCAACGACTTCAGATCCCTCAGAAACAACAAATCACCAACGTGGAGGTACCACAAGAAAAACATAACCAGCCACTAAAACAACAAAAAATACAAAAACCAGTAAAAGAAGTAACAAAGATGGATCCTAAACCACAACCTAAAAATAAACAGCAAAAACAACAACAGCAACAAAAATCGCAGCAGCAGCAACAGCAGCAACAACAGCAACAGCAGAAGCAACAGCAACAGCAATAGCAACAGCAACAGCAACAGCAACAGCAACAGCAACAGCAACAGCAACAGCAACAGCAACAGCAACAGCAACAGCAACAGCAACAGCAACAGCAACAGCAACAGCAACAGCAACAGCAACAACAACAACAAACGAAATCAACAAAGCAACAAGTTCCACCTATAAGCACATATAAGATGGAACTAAAGGAAACCATTGAGCTATGTAAGTCGGCCATAGACAATAATTTTTTCATTAAAAGACTTAGTTTAGATAGGCACGCGATCCACTGTAACACAGTGGGGCGCTATAATAAAATAAAAAACTTATTGAAGGAATCGACGACGGAGTTCTTCTCCTACACCCCGAAAGGGTACAAGCTGCAAACAATGCTGCTGAGGGGGTTAGAACCGTCGACTGATCCGGAGGAGCTTCTTGCAATGCTCAAAGAGAAGGAGTGCGAAGAGCTCAAATTCGTAGGGGTTAAGCCATTCGTCACGGCTAGAGCCAAAAGGGAGAAGCGGAAACTACCGTTCTTCCTGGTTCAGCTAAGTCCCAACAGCAAACTGGATGGTCTGAGGAGCATCAAAGTCCTAGACTACCAGGTTGTACACAAATCCGAGGAATGCGCTCTGGGTAAGGACGGAGCGTCGGAAAAAAGCCAGCTCTCTTGTGCGTTATGTAGGAACACGGGACACACCGCAAATTATCGGGGTTGTCCCAAATTCCAATACATCAAAAGAGTAAATCTTGCTCGGCAGCAGAAAGTGGAAATTAAACGTCCACTCGTGCTGACACAAACACCAGCCGTTACTCCCCACGTTACCTACGCCCAAATGGCGGCAGGTAGGGGAAATACGGTACAACAACTAAAGGTAGCTTCTCAGGCCCCAGCGCCTAGAGCACCGGAACCTGTACCTGACATGCTGGCTATCTTGCTCTCTATTCAGGGGCAGATGGCTCAGCTTCAGCGTCAAATACAGGAGCAGGCTAAGCGGGTAGATCAAATATACGCGCTGCTGCCGGACCTAACGCACCTCCAGTCGTAATGGGTACGTACATGGCCGAGCAAACCCTGAAGGTCCTTGCTGTGAATGTGAATTCACTGATAAGGCTCGAACGACGAGCCGCACTATTTAAGTTGCTTAACGACCAAGCCCCCGATGTGCTTTTGGTTAGCGAAACTAAGCTTACCAAAAGACACAAAATGAGGCACAAAAGATATAAAATACATCCAATCCGGCGAATCTGCGGTCGATCAGTCTGCTTCCAAACATCAGTAAGGTTTTCGAGAAGGTGATCAATAGAGTCCTGACTAAGTGGGTTGAGGACAAACATATAGTTCCGGATAATCAATTCGGTTTCAAGGCGGGGCATGATATTATTCATGCTGCGTCTAAACTGGTTTCTGATATCCAATGGAACAAAGGCAAGAATCAGTGCACTGGTGCCTGCCTGATTCACTTGGAGAAGGCCTTCGATACCGTATGGTTAGAGGGACTCTTTTTCAAGCTGGACAGGTTGGGCATTAGTAAACCACTGCTGTATATTCTTTTTGATATGCTCTCCAGTAGACAATTCATCGTGAAGAATGGCGATGTGACTTCTGCTGGAACCTTTAACATTAAAAAAGGTGCGGTAAATTCGCCGATCCTATTCAACATTTATGCAAGTGATCTGATAGGTTCACTTCACCATGCCATAGCGTACGCAGACGACATAATCGCGTACAGATCAGGTCCAAAGATTGAGGTCATTAATATACTTTTGCAACGCGACTTCGACACAATTAAGCGATATTGCGATGACTGGAAGTTGAAAATCAACTTTCAGAAGTCGGAAACCATTCTGTTTAGGACGCCTTTGTCTGGAGCCTCTAGGGATACCAGAAAGAATTGGCGAAAGTTGTCGATCGTGGGGCAGCATGGGCAGCCACTTGCTTGTCGAAATGTAGTCAGATACCTTGGGATCTGGTTAGATTAATATCTGTATTTTAACAAACATATAGATGTTGCTCTGGCCAGAGCTAGAGGTGCTTTTGCCCTTACGAAGAGACTGTTTTATAACCCACTCGATGCGAGGGTAAAGGTTATCTGCTACATGGCCCTTATCAGGCCTATGCTTGTGTTTGGTTGTCCCGTGTGGTTCAACGCGAGAGCAAGTTTATTGGAAAAGATTCGGGTGTTTGAGAGGGCTTGTCTTAGGACTTGTCTTCGCTTATACAGTACATAAAATTCTATCCTAATGAGGTCTTGTACAATAGGGCGAACCTGATAAGAGTGGACAATTTCGTCATTAAGTTGACTCCAAGGCACATTGCAAGAGCAATGACCTCATCGAACAACCTGATCTCCGGGGCTTACTACTCTAATTATATGTATCATGAGAGAGTTCGCTTGACGGCTTTGTTCCTCCAGAAGCGTTCCTCTACCTAGATATGAAAGGTCTGATCCAGGACAGATTGGCGGTGCCGCTAATCTTCCACGTTGCTCGAACAGCTGCGGACAGGCGACTCAACTACGACAGAGACGTCGCACATGGCAGTGCGGAGCGTCTCCGGTTCAGTAGGGCGGTAGGGAGTCGCGACATAAGGGATGTTGCACGGCAGCACCAACAATTTTGGTGGCTTATGGGAGGAGAGGAAGTATCTTCGTCGAATTCCTCTAGTATAATATAGCTTCACTCGGAAGCAAAGTCGGCTAGTCTAATTATTTAGTCATGGCCGGCTTACATAAATTTAGGTAGGTTTAGGGTAGTTATAAGAGAAAAAAAATAAAAAAAAACTTCAAAAAATTAAAAATGAAAAAAATTAAAAAAAAGCAAAAAAAAAAATTAAATAAGAACTTAGATGGGTAACAACTTCTCTAAAAGAAGTGGTAACACATCTAGGAAAAAAAAGTATAAAATTGTATGATATATACAATAAGTTAGTTTAAGTAAGTTAAGTAGATTAAGTAGGTTAAGATTTAATTATAGGTAGATAGTTTATAAGTTTTAGTTTTTAAGATTTTATAAAAAAGAAAGTCCGTATACTAAGTTTTTGCTGTAAATAAAATTGTTTTCTTAGTTTTAGTCTAAATACATATAGAAAAAAAATAAAAAAGTTGTAATCGTACGAAACGTCGAAAGACATTAAATAAGTATTATGTTTAATTTAGAGTGCCCGCATGGGGCCAGTAAGTTAGAATAAGATAATTGTAAGTTAATTAAGCTAATTTTTAAGCGTTTTTTTTGTATAGCGTATAAGTAATAATGAATTTAAAATAATAAAAATGCATTTTAAATGAAATGAAATGAACAAGTGGTTAGCGGAGTCGGTCATCGTAATCACGAGGCCTGGGTTCGATTCCCAATTTTAGACAATTGTTTTTCTTATTTATTTTTTATTGAAATAATAAAAAGTGAACTGTAAAAAAAAGTGAACTATAAAAATAGAAGATAAATCACGTGATGTGTGATTTCGCATTATTGGGAAAAGCTAGTGGCACCAGAAAGAGACTTGATAAAATTTCAACATCAAGCCACTTATCACTTGCGGCAACTGAAGGTAATGCCAAACGGAGGAGGAAGCTAAGGCCAACCTCCGATCGACTGAAGCGCCGCTCTCTATCACAATCCACCGAAAAGATACCAGATGGATTAAGGGAGACGGCGCCTTCAACTTCTACGGCGGCAGCAATAAACCCTACGCGTCATGAGTCAGAAAAAGACTAATGCCCATATAATTCTGATAGGGGCGAAGATCGTTACATGGGAAGCGACAACAGCTTTGCAGCTCTGGCTGTCTCGGAGTCGGACGACGAAGTGGATGAACTTCAAGCTATAAAGAGCAACATAAGGCATCTTCAAGAATTGTTGCTTGCCATTAAGGCAAAGCAAACAGCCAGGCGTGAAAAGGAGCAACAATTATGCTCCCAAAAAAAAGAATAACATCAACAGCAAAAGGTTGTAAGGCAGCAAGAGTCACATCTACAAACGGACAAAATAAAACAAAAACAGCAGTCAAAACGGAAGACACAAACAAAACAACAACGTCAAATACAGGAACAGGCTAAGCGGGTAGATCAAATATACGCGCTGCTGCCGGGCCTAACGCACCTCCAGTCGTAATGGGTACGTACATGGCGGAGCAAACTCTGATGGTCCTTGCAGTGAATGTGAATTCACTGATTAGGTTCGAATGACGAGCCGCACTATTTAAGTTGCTTAAAGACCAAGCCCCTGATGTGTTTTTGGTTAGCGAAACCAAGCTTACCAATAGACACAAAATGAAGAACAGAAGATACAAAATAGTACGGAGAAAACGACCTAATTCCAGTAAGGGAGGTTACGTTGCAATTTTCGTACGAAAAGGTATAAATTTGAAAAGAGTATACAGTCGTGTAGTACGTAGGGTCCAGGTGCTGGAAGCATGCAACGTGTACATCCCCCTCCGTAGTGGAAAGCGGTTGTACATGGTGTCTCTCTATGAACCTAAGATTACTCAATCCACTTTATACATCTCAGAGCTCGAGACGCTTTTTCGATACCTGAGGCTGGAATTGGAAGACAATTATTTTATTATCGGTGGAGATTTCAACGCCAAAAATAGAGATTGGGGAAATAATACACCAAATACTAGAGGGAACCTACTGTTCAATTGGTGGGGTCAGCACAGTATAATATATCGACACGGGCTTAAACCGACGGATAGTCCGTCGTTTCCCAGACACGGGTCCTATTTGGATCTCCTGCTGTTCGACACATGAATACAACTGACGTTCACTAACCAAAAAACTAAAAACCACCCACTTTCGTGTATGACAGTGACCATTGCGGTCTCAACACTGAAATAATTGTTCCAAACGAAATTGCGGAATTAGATGAGTTTGTCCAAAGGCATTCCTACAATTATAGTAGGGTGCGTTGGACACACTTCTCCAGAACAATGACGAGAGCACTCTCCTCGAATTCGCTTTACCCACCGTCCAATAGAAATCTGTCAAACGAGAAGATTGACAGGTATCTAAAGCTAATGGACGAGACAATTAAACGAACAATGGACAAAACGATACCTCGGTATCAACACACTGACAACGAAGACTTATTCCGCAACGCAACCATTGACGCACTGCACCGACATAAAAGTAGACTGCTGTCAAGGCTAAAAACCTTGTACAGACAGTTTACTGACAGACGTAACCCGGAGATTATGACGCTAAAGTCATCGATCAAAAACCTACAAGTATTAATAAAAGAAAATTACAGAGCATCTGTAAGTTTGTATTAGAACAACAAAATTCGAGCTGTAAACACCAGCAACCCGAATATGTTCCCGCAAATAAATAAAATATTTCGGAGAAAAGATCAAAACGACCTTTCGTGTCTTAAAATCTCCCGAAAGACGGACAACGAGCACATACTCACAGCAGCAGGGATCGATACAAATGAGGCCGTTGTTGATGACAACTTCTTTGTGATCGAGGATCCGCAGGAGAAGGTAGAGGCTATAGTAGCGACTTTCCAGGAAGTATATAAGGCGAATGTCATCATTGGCCCGAACCACGATCTGGAAAACCGAGTCCTTGTGCACCGAGTCCTTTCTACCTTCGAAATGAAATAATGAATTGGTGATTCGAGAGCTCGGGTTTCACCCAGTTCAGTGACGAGAATATGGCAAATAATGTCATCACCAATGAAATGGTACTACCACCGTTCATTTCGAAGGCAGAGCTCCAAACGATCTTCGAATCGCTTAGAAGTAAGAAATCAGTGGGAACCGATGAAATACCGAACATTGTGCTTCGACATCTCCCACTAGAAGCGGTGGACATTTATACCACCCTGTTTTATAATGCAATGAATAATGCACATTATCCAGCACATTGGAAAACAGCGGTGGTACACCCCATCTCCAAAAGGAATAAAGATACATCCAATCCGGCGAATCTGCGGTCGATCAGTCTGCTTCCAAACATCAGTAAGGTTTTCGAGAAGGTGATCAATAGAGTCCTGACTAAGTGGGTTGAGGACAAACATATAGTTCCGGATAATCAATTCGGTTTCAAGGCGGGGCATGATATTATTCATGCTGCGTCTAAACTGGTTTCTGATATCCAATGGAACAAAGGCAAGAATCAGTGCACTGGTACCTGCCTGATTGACGTGGAGAAGGCCTTCGATACCGTATGGTTAGAGGGACTCTTTTTCAAGCTGGACAGGTTGGGCATTAGTAAACCACTGCTGTATATTCTTTTTGATATGCTCTCCAGTAGACAGTTCATCGTGAAGAATGGCGATGTGACTTCTGCTGGAACCTTTAACATTAAAAACGGTCTGCAACAAGGTGCGGTGAATTCGCCGATCCTATTCAACATTTACACAAGTGATCTGATAGGTTCACTTCACCATGCCATAGCGTACGCAGACGACTTAATCGCGTACAGAACAGATCCAAAGATTGAGGTCATTAATATACTCTTGGAACGTGACTTCGATAAAATTAAGCGATATTGCGATGACTGGAAATTGAAAATCAATTTTCAGAAACCGGAAACCATTTTGTTTAGGACGCCATTGTCTGGGGCCTCTTGGGATACCAGAATGAATTGGCGAAAGTTGCCGATCGTGGGGCAGCACGGGCAGCCACTTGCTTGTCGAAATGTAGTCAGATACCTTGGGTTCTGGCTAGATCAATATCTGTATTTTAACAAACATATAGATGTTGCTCTGGCCAGAGCCAAAGGTGCTTTTGCCCTTACAAAGAGGCTGTTTTATAACAGCTTACTCGATGCGAGGGTGAAGGTAATCTGCAACATGACCTTTATCAGGCCTATTATTGTGCTTGGATGTCCCGTGTGGTTCAACGTGAGAGCAAGTTTATTCGAAAAGATTCTTTTATTCTTTATTTTTTCTTTCTTATAGAATATTAGTTCACAATTACGAAATAACATTATATATCATGAGAATAAGTAGTGACATTCATATTGATCTTAAATTTAATAGTAGCAATGCCACTTCATGGCGAAAATTTAGAAAGTTACAAAAAGTTATAAAATAGTTACAAAAGAGTGGGATATATAAAATATTAATAATTTAGTTTTAAGTATTCAAAATTTAATTCGGAATATGGCAGCAAATTTTTGATTTCTTCGTGATCGAAAGTTAGAAGCCAGTTTTTGATTTTTTAAAAATTTGGTTGGACGAATTTTGAAAACGAATATCTTCTGGAAGCCTCTTAAACAATTTGCAGAACATAACAGTGAAGAAGTTTTTGTATAAAGTTGTTCGAAATAACGGCACTTGAATAAAGTTGTTAGATCCGCTTCATAAATTATGTGAATTTGAGATTGGACCACTTCTTTTAAAAAAAATTTTGGACACTTTATATTTAGTAATATAAGTGCTTTAAAGGTAAAATTTTCAACGTTCTAAACAAGATCATAGACCGTACCAAACGATTAGCATTACAAATCTTTCTAATAAAATATTTTTGTAAAACAATTAAAGGCAATAACCTTGTATGGTAGGCACCTCCACAGCAACTTAAACCATACTGTATTTTAGATTCAACCAATCTAAAGTACACTGACTTCAAAGTTTCATTACTACAGTATTTTCTTAGGCGAAATAGGACATGGATTGCAGAGCGTAAATATTTTTTCAATAATGTAATATGGTCAGACCAGTTCATTTTACAGTCGAAATTTAAACCCAGGTATTTATACTGATTCACTGGTTCAATCTTGAAATAACTCGCATCACATGTCGTTTATAAAGAATTATTCAAATTATAGACCAATTCATTAGATATGGGACATTTGTTTGAGTGGAATCAGATTTCCAAGTTTAAAGAATCACGAGTATTAGTACTAAAGTTCAAGACTTTTGTTTTATTGCTTGCGACTAACTTATGCACCCCAAACCAAGTCCTTAAGATGTGGACATCATGATTAATATCAGAAGTTAAATCGAGAGGACTTTTTGAACTATAGGCAATACCAAGATCATCCGCAAAAGCAGTGATATTGCCCAAAAACGGTTGGCTAAAAAGCGAATTGATATAAATGAGAAATAAAATTGTGCCAAGGACTGAGCCTTGGGGGACACCTCGACTGATAACTTTTGGATTACTTGCAAATTTGTCTACTAAGACCTTTTGAGTTCTATTACTCAAGTAGGAGGTAAATCATTTGAGCATAAAACCTCGGAATCCTGCACAAAATAATTTGTTCAATAAAATATTATGATTCCCCATATCAAAGGCCGGCCACAAAAAACCCGGCGCAGCACATTTTAATATCTAAAGATTTGTAGATAAATGAACAGAACTCTAGAAGAGCATCTTCTGTACAAAGACCTTCTCTAAATCCGAATTGAGCAGGGCTAAAAAATTTTTGTTTTTTGAAAAATTTTAATATACGCCTCTTTACGACTTTTTCAAACTCTTTTGATATTGATGGTAACAAGGAAATGGGCCTGTTATTGTTTTTGCCTTTTTTATTGCCTCTTTTAAAAAGAGGTATTGCATTGGCATATTTTAATTTATTGGGAAAAGTACCCGAATGCACACTTAAATTAAAAATAAAGGCTAAAATATCAGCTACGTATATTGCAACTTATTTAAGTGAAATATTTGAGATACCATCATCGCCACATGACCTTGAATTGCTGAGTGAGCATATGGTACTAAATACCTCTGAACCTGTAATTTCTTCAAAAAAGAAGGTGTTATTACAAATATTTTCTTCCACTAAGCTGTGCCTAAAACAACTTCTCCAGTTATCCGTGTCTTGATCAGCTACTGATGAAAAAAAAGAATTAAAAATGTTAGAAATTTGCACTGGATCATCGACAATAGTTCCATTGTTATCAAGTGTTATTGATTTAGAGGAATTGGGTGGATTACGACCAATTATTTTATTAATAAAATTCCATTTTTTAGGGTTGCCTAGGGCACCCTGTATCTTTGAATGATAGTATCTATCTCGAGCCACTATTATTTCTTTATTAACGATTTTATAGATATTCTTGGCTATTAGTTTAAGCCTTCGATTAAAGGGATGCTTGCGCGCTTTAGTCGCTAACTTGTTTTTAGGTTTAATTGTCTTAAGTAAATTATTATTAATCCAAGGTTTTAATCTGTATTTAGATTTCTTATGTATAAAAGTGTACGAAAAATTCTTTACGTAGTTTTGAAAAATCTTTAAAAGTAAATCAGAAGCCTTCGATGCATCACTTTGAGAGTAAATTTCACACCAGTTTTCAGATTGTAGTTCAATAATAAGTAAATAATAATTTGTCTTTGTAACACTAGCTGAACATGTATTCTTAATAGTCTTTGTGCGCATAATATTATTTAAACATACACCAGTCATACAATGATCAGTTATTCTTAAATCGAAGTTGACACCAAAACTTTGATTTGTAGATAGGTTTGAAAATCGTCCAAATACATGGTCAATGCATGTCAATCTCGTTTATGAAGCAATATAGGCCGTTAGAATCCATTATTGTAAGGTAAGAATCAGCAAAAGAGGTCCCCTAAAAAAATAAGGTTAGCTGCCTTTTCACTATTTAGGAGCCTTGAAAATTCATCCAAAAACACTTGCACACCATGAAAGTGAAGCCTGTATAAACAAATAAATTTAAACTTTTTATTACAATACAAAGGTTAAAAGAAGTTTCTATTAAATCGGTGCTCACAAATTCCAGATTTTATACTTCAAAATTGCATAGTAATAATTCCTCGCGAACAAAGATTACACCACCTACACCTCCAGCAACATACGTTTCATTGGTGTTCGCAAAACATTCATAACCTGTAATTCGATAATTGCTTATTTCGTTATTAAAAATCCATATTTCACTAACAAATATTAGGTCAGGAAGTATAACGAAAGATTCGAGGTTACACACTAGGAGATCAAAATTTTGCCGCAAACTCCGTATGTTTTGATGCACAATAAAAAAATAATTTTAATTTTTGGAATTTAAAGAAGAAGAAAAAAAACATCATAAATATTACATATTGTATTTATGGTAGAGTTGTTGCTATTAGGATCATGATTATTAAAAAACTTTATAATTTGGATAATTTATTCGTCTTCCAATAAAGGAAGGTCTTCAAAGTTAATAGCAACAACCCTACCATTTTCAATTTTTCGCATAAAGATCCGCGAATTTTTAAACCACAAATAGCTATACTCTTGAAAGCAAAGAAAATTAAGGTTGAAAAAAATTTCAAGTAGCTACGAGTAGTTGGTAAAAGATTCATTAATTAAAATTTTCTCGTTCGTTCCAGCAGAAAAGAGTGATGTATTCATTTTTTGTATTGCATATTTCTTGGCGTTTAAGATTTTGTTTAAGAGAAATGACAACAAATAATTTTTTGTTTGTTGTTGTTTTTTTGATAAAGATATACCTAACGCATTGTTGAAAATTGTCCTTGCACATTCGCCGACGTTTTTCTCATCAACTCCAGGTATCTCAATTATGTCAACGGCATTCTCTAAGCTCTTCTGTTCTCTCCAATGTAGTTTGCTATCTAACAGATTTACCCTTGTTATAAGTTTGTTATTTTCTTCTTCGAGCTGATTTATCGTGGAGAGAAAATTGCAATTGATTGTTTTGAGAGCAACAATTTCTTTATAAAGAACTTGAAGGGTGACTTCTTCTTCTGTGGACACTGACAATAAGTCACTTGTGCCTGCGAGTTTTTCTGCTTCCCCAGTAGGTGGCAAAGAGGTGTTGGTTAGTTCAGATGTACTTCGTTGGATTTTAGTGCTTGATGGATTTGTGCTTGGACCTTTGGATGATGTTGTTGCTGATGCAGAAGGGGTCAACAAGCCCTGCACTTGAAGAGATTTGCGACGCGTAGCAGTACACTTGTCGCACCGATATGGAACATTATGTGTTTTCATATAATCAATGTCTGCTTCATTTAGTTTAGCACAATTACCATGATAATACATTTTGCAATCCACACAAGTAATTTTTTTATCTACACCGCGATCTATTCTCTTATGGCAAATTGAGCACAGCATTTTAAAAGATATAAAAAGAACTAAATGTATTAATACAAAGTTAACTTAACTCAGAATAAACACGTCTGTTCTTCACGTCTTCCTTTGCAGATATCTTTTGAAGATTCGGGTGTTTGAGAGGGCTTGTCTCAGGACTTGTCTTCGCTTATACAGAACACCAGACTCTGAGTGCATAAAATTCTATCCTAATGAGGTCTTATACAATAGGGCGAACCTATTGGACAATTTCGTCATTAAGTTCTTCGTTGTAAGAGCAATGACCTCATCCAACAACCTGATCTTCGGGGCTTACTACTCCAATTATATGTATCATGAGAGAGTTCGCTTTGACGGCTTTATTCCTCCGGAAGCGTTCCTCTATCTAGATAGCAAGGGTCTGATCCAGGACAGATCGGCGGTGCCGCTAATCTTCCATGTTGCCCGAACAGCTGCGGACAGGTGACTCAACTACGACAGAGACGTCGCACATGGCAGTGAGGAGCGTCTCCGGTTCAGTAGGGCGGTAGGGAGTCGCGACAAGAGGGATGTTACTCAGCAACACCGGCAATTTTGGTGGCTAGTTGAAGGGGAGGATGCTTCGTCGTCGAATGCCTCCAAAGATAGTTAGCTCCATCTGATGCAAAGTGAGTCAGACTAATTTTTTTTGTTAGCGATGACCGGCTTACATAGTTTTAGGTAGGATTAAGTTAGTTTTAGGAGAAAAAAATTATAAAAACAAAAAAAAAGTAATAAAAATGAAAAAAAGAACAAGATATATGTATATTAGGGTGTCCCAAAAAAATCAAGTTTAAATTTTTGTAACGCATACCCTCTTATTTTATTCGAATACTGTCAAAACAATAGTAAATAAAGTTTCATGTACTTTGAACCAGAGGAACCCGTGCCGACTTGCATCTAAACATGTCAGTACTTGCAAGGCATGGCACGCGAGTAATAACATATCGATAACTTGTTATTGCATGTTTATTTTATTAGTAAACACATTGTTCTCGTTCTGTTAACATGTCGGTGGAGTTACGCAGTTGTAGAAAGGAGATATTTTTAATAGGGAACGTTAAACATCAAATTACTGGTTCAAAACTTCCCTCTAATGGGCAAGTACTGGCAGTTTTGTTCTATAATATTCGTGAAGTGAATTTAAGTGTCAATGAGAGCGCAAATCTTACTATTCGTGAGTGCATTATTTATTGGGAAAAGGCCCGTATCCCGACAAGATCTCTACCTAATTGTGTTAAAAAATTAATTACATTGTATCAAGTTTGGAGAAATTTGCAAAAAAATGCAAACAAAACAAAAAACGTGTTTGAGCAGCGTCGACATGAGTTTGTTACAAACTTAAACAATTTGTTTGACATTGCACATGCGGATGCACTTCAATTAATAAAGATAGATGAAGATAGGATTTTTTTGCAGCGCCAAAGAGAACCAGGCCGACCTGGTCATTTAGCCGGAGTTGACCAAAAACAAACACACAAAGAAGAAAGAGCGCACCTTAGAAACGTCGAGGAGCAAAAACCACGTGCTAAATATTTTTCATCCTTAGCTCCTTCAACATCATCTTATGACCCGCTACAAGAAAGTTTGTCGTCTGATTCAGAATTGATGGATTTACAGGAAATTTTGCCAAACCTAACCAAAACAGAATCCAGTATAAATAAAACTGTTATGAGGAAGAATTTTATCACTCCAAAATTAGTGGCAGCATTAGATCGGTGTCAATTGAGTGTGAGAGATGCTGTGTTTATTATTGAAGCAACTATTGAAGCTCTTGGACATAACACAGACGAATTTCCTATAAGCAAGTCCACTATTCAAAGGGTTCGTACGGAAAAGCGAAAAGAGCGAGCGGAAGCCATAAAGGTTAATTTTCAAAACCAGGTTCCGGATATTGTAACACTCCACTGGGATGGTAAACTTTTGCCGGCTTTAGATTCACGCAAATCTAAGGAAGAACGTCTGCCGATAGTTATAACGTTTGACGATAAAGAACAACTTATCGCTGTACCAAAGTTGGATAACTCTACAGGAAAGGAACAGGCCCAGGTACTTTGGAATGCTATAATTGATTGGAATCTTGAGGATAAAGTGCAGATTTTGTGTTGTGATACGACTGCTTCAAATACTGGTCGAATCAATGGTACTTGTGTACTTCTCGAACAGAAACTAGGCAGGGAAATGATTATTTTTGCTTGCCGCCATCACGTCTACGAATTAGTACTAAAAAGCGTGTTTGAAGCAAAAATCTGCCAAGTTACCACAAGCCCAGACATTCCAATGTTCAAGAAATTTCGAGAGAACTGGAAGAATGTCGATCCCGAGAAAATACAGAGCTGTACAGAAAAGCTATCATGTTTGAATGTTTCTGAGATCAACAGACTTATCGATTTTTACCAAATTGAATTAACTAAAGAAATTACTAGGGATGATTACAGAGAGTTAATCGAACTTTCAATAATATTTCTTGGCGGCGATGAAGAAAAAAAATTTAAGATCCGGCCTCCAGGTGCCATGCACCAAGCTCGATGGATGGCGAGAGCGATTTACTCATTAAAAATATCATTACTTGGTGATCAATTAAGAATTTCTAACAAAGATAAAGAAGCTCTGTTAGACGTCTGCCTGTTCATCGTGACAATATACGTTAGGCCTTGGTTGCAATGCATTTTAGCAGTAAAAGCACCTTACCAGGATTTGTGTTTTCTGAAAGCTATAAAATCTTATGAAACAATAGATGAAAGCATCTCGAAAGCAGCATTACAGAAGTTTTGCTTGCATTTGTGGTATTTGACAGACGAAGTGTCTATCTTGTCTCTATTTGATGATGATGT
Source organism: Volucella bombylans (assembly GCA_949129095.1). Taxonomy (NCBI): domain Eukaryota; kingdom Metazoa; phylum Arthropoda; class Insecta; order Diptera; family Syrphidae; genus Volucella; species Volucella bombylans. The sequence continues at coordinate 299,521,051 of OX422140.1, forward strand.
AAGCCAAGAAACGAAAGTCAAAATGGTTGCTAACTTAGCCAAAGAATATCCATCTGCCTATGGTAAATGCTACATTCCATCGAAAGAAGAACTTTGTGGCAGACTTTATGGTAAGTTTGAAAATTAAGTTTGTTTTTTTAACTTTTTTATTTACATAACTAAAAAATTATATCAATAATCCTCCTTTTTTTGTTTTCAGAAAAAAACATCGATGACTTTGTTTCAGTCAAAAGCAAGTCCTTATTTAGTCGATTGAAAATTGATGGTGCTTTTCTCCACGAGTGCCCCTCTTTGTGGCTTAAAAATGCTTCGTACCAACATGCTAAAAGCAAGCTATTAAAACTGAAAGCAGTTAATGACTCTGCTGAAAGAGCAGTCAAGTTGATGCAAGATTTTCACGGCCTGCTAACTGTTCAAGAGGAGCAAAAGCAATTTTTATTTCGTTGCGTACAAGAACATCGACAAAAGTATCCTGACTGTAAAAAACAAACATTAAAAAGAAAATTAATAAATAATTAACCTACTTTCAGCAATTAATATAATAATAAAGTCCAATACCGGATGCCTTATTTCAAAAATAAATGAGTTTTGCTTTTCCCTCCATTGCTCCATACTAATTTTTATGTTTAGATTTTGGCGTTAAGTCGGCACGGGTTATCGTCATCCGATCGCAATAATATTTGATATTTCACTTATCTGGGTCAAATAGAAAAAAAAAAAAAGGTATGCGTATCTCTATCTAAAAAAAAAAATTTAACCCTTATAGCCTGGGACACCCTAATGTATATACATATATTTATATATTAAGAATATATATATATATATATATATATATGTATATGTGTGTACGTATTAGATGTAAGTAGGTTTAAGTAGATTAAGATTTATTTTTAGGTAGTCTGTAGGCTTTTCGTTTGAAGTTTTATAAAACTTTAAAAAAAAAATGTCCATCTACTAAGTTTTTGCTTAAAATTTAGTTTCTTAGTTTTAGTATTAATAAATATAAAAATATAATTAGACTGTAAGATACGTCGAAAGACATAGTTTAAGTGTTAGGTTTAACTTAGAGTGCCCGCATGGGAAAGTAAGTTAGAATAAGATTATTTGTAAGTAATTTAAGATAATTTTTAAGCGTTTTTGGTTTAGCACACAAGAGTAATTTAAGTTAAAAAAATAAAAATGCATAAAAACTGAAAGCGGCGTCGATATCAGTCCTTCATAGACCTCGACAGAGGAAAGACGTGTTTCGGCTTTTTTTTCAAGTAAAAAAGTAAAACAGAGTGATAAAAGAACAATTAGAAACGTTTTAGCCAAGTGCTTCGGTGGCGCAATAATAGTGGTGTCGGCCGAGAAACCAAGGGTCGTAGGTTCGATCCCCGGAAAAGACGGGCATTATCAGCATCTACTGAGAAGCTGCCTGGTGGAGCAAGCAAAGAGGCGCCAACAACGTCAACAAAAGCAACGACACAACAACAACAGCGAAAGTGGCAAGAATAATACCCATATGTTTCTGACGGTGGGGAAGGCTACTACATGGGTGGAAGCAATAGCTTTTCACTCCTAGCTGCCTCTGATTCAGATGACGAAGAGGACGAGGTCAAAGCCATAAATAGTAGCATCATGCAGCTACAGCAACAAGTGCTTGCTATAAGAGCGAAGCAAGTGGCAAGGAGGGAGAAGGAGCTACTGCAACGACTTCAGATCCCTCAGAAACAACAAATCACCAACGTGGAGCTACTACAAGAAAAACATAACCAGCCACTAAAACAACAAAAAATACAAAAAATCAGTACAAAAACTAATAAAGATGGATCCTAAACCACAACCTAAAAATAAACAGCAAAAACAACAACAGCAGCAACAACAGCAGCAGCAGAAGCAACAGTAACAACAACAACAACCGAAATCAACTAAGCCGCGGGTACTCCAATCAACACTTTTAAGATAGAGTTGAAAGAAACAATTGATCGATGTAAGTCGGCCATAGGAAATAATTTTTATATTAAAAGACTTAGTTTAGATAGGCATGCGATCCACTGTCACACAGTGATATTATGAGCTCCTGTAGAAAGCATGTAGACAACGTCCCAAGGACGACGTTAATATTTTAACTTTTAATTTGCAGTATGAGGACTATCTGGGAGCGCAAATAGGCTACACGATATGTTTCTTATAGCTGATTAAGATTATTGATCAAGATTACTTGCAAAATTGTATGGTAGGTAGCACAATTTTTCTATAGTCGTGCAAATAAGATTTCCTGAAGGACGATGTCAGATTGGTTATATTGGTATCAATATTCATGCACTTTAATTGTTTTTTTGAAAACATTAAATGATATTAAACTATATGTATATTGTATGTCATACTTGAGGACTCCGAAAATCATTAGGTTGACTTTGAAGATTTGTATTCATATTGTTATATCCAAATTATAACACTTCATCACTTCCCACTGCTCAAGGATATGTCGCTGAGCATCATTTCGCTTGATCGGCACATTATGTCAAGCAACAATTTGAGGGTTTTTTAGTTGCCTTTGCACGACATGATTTTTCTTAGTTATGATTCCAAATTTTCTACAATTTCAAGCGTTACAAGTTTGATTCCTAATTTTCTATAATCACAAGCGTTAAAAGTTGTTGTTCCATATCAGGCGTTCCAAGCGTTATTTTTTCTAAAAAAATAGAAACTCCAGTCTAAACAACGGCAACATTAAGAATATCTGTACAGTGAATCACCGTAAGCTACGTAATAAATTAATAAACAAAGAAGTTATAAATATAAGCTCAATACTTACTTAATAACTTAATAATCTATCAAAAATTTAACAGCTAAATAAGTTAGTGAATAAGTTAATTTAGTTATCACCATGGAGGAACGATAGATTCCTGAAAAATTGTTTATCAATAAATTTTTATCATTCTGCTGGGTTTCCCGAGTTGAGTGGGGAAGACATTAGCTTATTCGAATGCTAATTAAGATTAAATAAAACGAATAGAGGTATTTTAACGGGATACGTTAGAGACTAAATGTATCGAGCAGGTACATGGGTACCGAGTCGACGACCAGCGAGTGCACACGTTGACCACTACACTCGCACATTTTCTCTCATTTGCGCAAGTCCCAAACGAGTCATCAAGTCACCTAACTTCAAAAACGATGACATCTGATCACATGCCGATCAAGTACAATACATTGTGTACTTCATGAAATTGTAAGATCAATGCAAATGAAACCACGAAATTGTCGAATCAACGTCTGCTGCGTTTCCAACGTAATTTACATCCAAAATTCATGGAATCAACTTGCATACGATAGGTTAGATGTTTAAACCAATATTAGCCATATTTTATTATCACACATGATTCACATATTGTAGATCATTGGATCGCATGCTTTAAAACTACAACACAGGAACTTACTTTTGATCAGGATAAATTTTCGTGATCCAAAAATATAGTTCGTTCTGCTACATTTTCTTTCGTGAAAGTTGGTACAACTGTCGACGATTGTCAGGTGTCCATGTTGCCACATTATATGGAATATTATATGCAAATATTTCTTAAATTCGAATAAATTAATATTCTGCTTACACATATTTAGTTAGCGATATAATATACTATAAAATATTATTTTCATTTGATAGCTGTAAATATAATATAAAAGTTTGCTCATTCAAAAAAAAAAGCTATATAGTGTTCATAGATAAGCACAAACATTTGCGGATTTTATTAAATTAACATGTGTGCTCGAAGCGACTTATTTGACATGTGTCAAAGTCAAACATTCTCAATTAGTCAGTTAGCATTGCTATTTCATTATGGAAAGACTTACACCCGAACAACGTTTACAAATTATTGAATTTTATTATCAAAATTCGTGCTCTGTGAAAAAATGTTTTTCGCATACTTCGACCATTTTACGCTCATCATAACCGATCTATTGAGCAAGCAATTGAAGCCATAGTGACCAAATTTCGCACCAATTTCACGCTATTGAACATCACCTACCCGTATGCGTAGAGTGCGTTCAAAGGAAAATATTGCTGCCTTACCCGCCAGTGTTAATAATGACCATGATTTGTCCATTCGTCGCCATTTGCTGCAATTGGGATGGTGCTACGCGATTACGTGGATGATTTTGCGCAAGGGTCTTGGTCTATACCCTTACAAAATACAGCCCGTGCAAGAGCTGAAGCCGAACGACCTGCCATAACGTCGAATTTTTGGTGAATGGGCCTTAGAAAAGCTGGACAAATATCCGCATTTTTTTGTCGAAAGACTGTATTCAGCAAACGAAGCTCATTTCTGGTTGAATGGGTACTCGTATGTTAATACAGAAAACTGATATATTTGGATGAATAAAAGAGCTGCCAGTGCACATGGAACAGTGCACTCTTTGGTGCTGTTTATGGTCCGACGGAATAATTGGCCCGTATTTTTTCAAAGATGGCGTGAGAACAACGTTACCGTCAATTGCAACCGCTATCGCTCAGTTATATCGAACTTTTTCTTGACTAAAATGCACGAACTGAACCTGGTCGATATGTTGTTAAAGCAAGGTGGCGCTACATGCCACACAGAACTCGAATCGATGGATCAAAAATATAAGTACGGTGAGCAATTTATCTCTCTTTTTGCACCAGTGAATTGGACGGCTAGATCGTGAGATGCCTTTAGACTATTTCTATTTGGGGATTCGTCAATGCGGATAAACCAGTGTCAGTTGCAGCCTGGGAATACAACATTACACGTGTTATTAACGATAAACAGATAATACCAGCCATTATGATCAAAAAAGTGATTCAAAATTGGACTCTCCATATGGACCACTTAACCCTTTCAGCCCGTATTGATTTGTTATCGTTATGAAATATATCATTTTAGAAATTGCAAGTTTGGAGATAGGATGTCCTTGTACAGAGAAAATGTTCTGGGACAAAGTGTATCCCAACAGTAATCACTACTGGGACAAATAAGTCCCACCAGTTACTAAATAAGTCAAAACTAAATGTTGATTCAAAGAGTGTTTATTTTTTAGAAAATTCTTATCACATATATTTTATTTTTATAAAAGTTACATATGGTAACTAGCAAAGCACGCTTTGCATAATGGGATGTTGCACGATCAGCAAATAGTATTCGTCCGAATTTCCTTTTTTGTATTAGCGCAACTGCGGCATCGGCGGCGTTTATCGCCTTCAATAGGTAAGTGCTCTGCAACACCGGTCATTGCTTTTTTTCTTTCCGACGGTCTTCCAGATTTCATACTTCTTTTTACATTCGACCTTTCTTTGCCATATGTTATGAGTAGTTAGTAGTAGGTAGCTAGTGCTACCAAAATGTCAAACAACTTTCTTGTTTCTTTGAAAATAATCCAAGCATTAGCCACAGCTACCATTAGTAGCTTTTAGAAAACTTTTTTTGACCACTTGCCTAATTTTCGGTCGGGATCATAAAGTGATGAAAATTGGTCGGACAAATCCACACCACTCATGTACTTGTTATAAAATCCAATGGCTTCTGGACATGGAACATCGGTGCTATCTCCCTTTTTATTGGTTCTTTTTACAGTTGTGACTACATTGGTATGACAATTGCTTATCAAAACTACGTCTTTAGTATCTTGCCATTTACAAACAAGACAACCATTGTCATTATATTTGAATATGAACTGGCCTCTTTCCAATTTTTGAACGTCGAGATTTGGTAACTGCTTGGTTTCTCATAATAGTGCCACGAGTCCATATTTAAGAGTTTGAGCCATGTTAGCAGTTGTAAAATAACGAAACAACAGATAACTGCCTGAAGAATTGAGATTGTTGAGCACAGTTGTTTCACCGCACGTTCTCCCAGCGTACCCTCTACTTGATCAGCCTTTTTCCCCGAATAAACATCAAAACCATATACGTATCCCGTACTTGATTCGCCCCGTACCTATATCTTGATGCCAAATTTGGTGGGTTTTAATAGCATATACTGCTTTAAAGTGGATCAACCTTTAAATTTCGCCATTGCTTCGTCAATTGACTGGAACACCGAATCAGAGCGACATTTTTTGAAGGTGTATTTGAAGCAGGAAACAACTTCTTCGAGGTAATACGTTTTGCCGGATCCTTGGGGCTTTTCAGAATTATTGAAATACAATTTTGCTAAGAGGATCAGAAATCTATAGCGACCAATCGCATTTTGTATAGCTGATTGCACAACCTGGCATTCTGTGATCAATACATTCGCATTTGAGGTATTCTCTTATAAGACATAACTACATATATGCCAATGACAACCAACGATTTTGTTTTTTTATTAGTTAATTCTCCCCTGTATTTATTGTACAATTCCTTTTTCATTATTTTGATTCGCTGATTTGTGCAAAAACCACGGCTATTCTAATCACTTCAGTTGTTCCTGAATATTATTAGAATAAAGTCAATTTAACTCCTGATAAATAAATATATTGTAATAATATATTAATTACTAAAATACTCGTAAATAATGTTGGAAACAAAATAGTGATTTGTTTTAAAAAAAATCCTGACTGAATTTATGTAACCACCGATGGATAGCTGATTGTGAGAGTGAATTTTCTTGGTGCACTGTTTCATATTGTTGTAAGGCGTAACATCTGCAACAGTTTGATTCCGTAAACCAACATCAGTATATTGTTATTTCAGTATACACAATTCTGGGTGGCTTGGACATTTTGGACACACAACACCCGATAGACGGTGTGTTGAGATCTTTGTTGCGGAAAACAACTTGATCCAGATTGAAGTCATTTACCTTCACATTTACCACGTGAATACCAGACGTTGATACCTCCAACACCCTGGACTTCTTTTTAACTTCTCACCATGATAAATAAACTGTTGATGCGCTTTGCTCTCTAGGCTCGCTTGAGCATTGTATCATATCAGATAATTTCCCGTACACCGACCACACAGTTAGAGAAAAGATTCCTAAAAGAACAGCATGGCAATACGAGACAGCCAATTAGAGCGGACTAAAAAGCTCCTTTAAGAATTTTAATTGGCCGTTATGTTTTCTCAATAACGACGTTGAAGCCGCTGCTATCATAAACACTATTCTCTTTGGAGTGATATCCTTCATCCCTCATCGGATGAAGAAACCAAATGAAGTGGCATGGTATGACTCGAGCTATAAAGAGACTGTCAGGGTTAGAGAAATATTTTTGCGTTCTTTCAAGACCAACCGACAGAGGAAAACCGGAAAAAGTTCAAACGAGCCTAGAATGACTTTCTTAAGCGTGTACAATTTCAACACGAACAAAAACTGAGGCAAAAAGTTCATAAAAAAAATAGTGAAACGGAATGTTAATTAGTGGCCTCAAAGTCAAAAATAGAACAGGCTTAAAAAATTGATATCTGAACACCCTAACAACATATCAACTTTATTTAAATGCCGTTACAGAGGGTAGTATTTCTTCTAAAAACAAAGTCATCAACGAAGTTTCTGCTATTAGCATTATAAGTCATTTATCCGCTCAAATTTGGAGTACAATGCCTACATCTGGTCAGGTGTTCCTAAATTTTGGTGGGGGCTGAGGCCCCCATTTTGTAGCTTAATACGAGCTTAATCTAACTTAAAAACTGGGATTCATAATTAACAGGATGAGCCAGGAATCAAGGGAATGATGGAAGAGATCTTGTTTGAGACTCCTCGTCTCAAGGTTGAAGTGAAAAATGGTGAGGTTTGAGTTGACCTTTCGGAGCATACGGGAGATTTGTTCGTTGGAACCATACGAGGTGCTGTGGACCGGTAGATAGAAGAGACGAGGACAACTTAGATTACGTGGATTGGTATTGAAGGAAATATATTTGAAATGGATACTCAGTCGTTGGAACCTGAAAGCAGTCGATGAGGGAAAAGAATGTCAGCAATATTCCTATTCGATTATTCGAATTCATATTGAGAAGTTTAAGGCGGTCCTGATAGGGAGGTAAGTTTAAGGGCTGTTCCAGGGCAGACCACGGAGAGCAAGTCGTAGGAATCGACTTTGAAGACCCTCGATTCGGGAAACATGAATTCGGTGAAAGGGGGACCAAACTTAACTGGCATACTCAAGCAGGGGGCAGAAAAAAGTAACATCTGGTTAAGTTCGGGTTAAAAAATTCCTTCGACCACCGTTTAATAAAACCAAGTGATGAGTTGGCTTTGAGGATCTTCTATCGATATGCGAATGGAAATTAAGCTCATAGCCCAATAATATCCCAAGGTCTTCAAAAGACTGAACCAGTGGAATTGGTTACCCATAGAGAAAGTAAAGTCTGGGAGGAAGCGTGAGAAAGTTAAAAATTGACATTTGCTATCATCATCCCGAAAAACATTAAAAGAAGGAGGAAATAACTCCTGTTTTTTTATGTTGGGGATAAGATTAGTTTCAGTCAGAGCGTAGACATCAAATGGGAGAGCATGAGATTGACGCAAAACAGCGTATGTTTTAGAACGTAATTCTCCTACGTTCTGGTAATAGAAGTTGAGAGGAAGGTTTTTGCATGGCTTTCTAGACTTTCTTTCTATCGTGATCCAGTCGACTGCATGAGATTGTATGAGACTCTTTTGTACATAGTGGCGAGATCGTGTGCAATTTTTGGGGAAATAGGCAAGATATAGACGAATATTCTTATATATATTTTTATCCCTAAGCCTAGGGAGCACATAGCGACACTCGGTAGTATTGTTGGTTTGCTGCGTTAATTTAACAGTGGGTGGCGAAAGGGGGTTAATGTTTAAGGAAGAGGAGTTTGATGTCGCAACGGACAGTGTTTCTGAAGTTAGGTTTAAAATGTGAGAAGTGATGAAGTTAAGATACTTAGCTCCAGTCGAAATCAGGAAAAAGCGTGTGTGTTAGAGGTTAAGCGCTGGGAATTAGGGTATAGGGGTTAAATTGAAAGAGACATGTTGACGATGGGGCTTGATTTGGGGTGGAATAGAAAGAGTTGGAGTATGGGTGGGAGGCTTAAAATTAGGAAAAATTTTAGTTTTAAATTGGATTTTGTTGTGAGTAGAAGAGGCGGGTCTTGGAAAATTGGATTTACTTGCTAACTTATTACTATTGTTTAGGTATGCTCCTTGGTCGTATTTTACAACCATTTGCAAACACGCATCTTTCCAAGATTGAAATTGTTGCTGGCTAGATTGTGGAATAACCGTTCGTATTTGGTCGGAAGGTTGAGCTTGAAGTTGCGTTTGCTTTTGTGGTAAGATGTTGGAAGCAAATTGCAGTGGCTAATGATGATGCCATATTTCTTTTCGAAGAAATTCGAGATCCAATCAACATCAGCGTTTCAGGGGGCGCCTTTGATAAGAAGCGTAGTGATCAATTGATTCTTCGAAGCAAGCTTATCAAATCTACGTTGCCATTCGGAAGGTGTCCAAGTTAAATTAAAGTGATTGATAAGCTTGGGTAGCGATTGGGGGAGCTGACATACATAGATGTGTTATCTGTTGTCAAGCTGGAAGACACTTCGGAGGCATCAGTAGATTGGACCGTCCGCAGATGACTTAGATGTGGGGGTGAATGTGAATCCACTTCAGGTTCCATTAATTCAGCCATGAGCGATGTATTATAGGGAACATTCCGATAAGGCTGCAGGAAGTTTGGTATGTTAACTATTTTGATGCTTATTGTTGCGATGTGGTGTTCAATATCGTATACGAGTAATCGAGTCGCAGTAAGTTCACCACCAACATCATTCACATTGTCGAAAAGATTTTTTAGGAGAGAAATGAAATGAGGACTGGAAATGAATGTCAACGTCGTCACGCAAGAAGCTTATCAACTCTCAGGTTTTTCGGTTGCATATAACCTGTGCAGAATAGATATCTTTGATGTCATTCAACACTTAATACAGGTGACGTAAGCGAGTTCCTTTATTCCTAGATCTAATGGAGTGTAACTCGATTAAACCAGCAATTTAGTTATCCATGTTCTTTATTTTGAAATTTATTAGATCGGCTGAGTTCTGCACTGAGTTACGTAATTCTTCAACACTTTTAACACTTTCAATAACCAAAATTTTGTCCGTGATCTTTTTAGCGGGTGCGTCTTGGTAGGAGTCATATGAATCGCTTAGGCATTTTATTGGCAAAAGTACATGCGAAAGTGAGATACTCTTGCACTCACTACAGAAAAGGAGGTTTGATAAGCACCGTATTTCTGTTTATATATTTAACCCGACACAAGTGGCATGAAAGGCTTTTGCACAGATGCCCTTGCAAGCTATCCAGTCAGCATTGTTGTCATCGATTACACAATTGGCAATTCCGCAAAACATGTTTAAAATTTGAAAGGGGTCGTGTAGATAAATTAGTTGTGTATGTCAGTGATTGTATAAATATATGTTGAGTTATTATTTTTATTAATTTTTTAATTGTCCGGCAGCAGACAAAAAAAATTAGTGGATTCAAGCACTTTGGGTTAAGAACCGTAAAATGCAATTTGACGAAAATTAGAACTGAAAATTAAACAGGTGAATTTGGAGAACAAGAAAAACACGTCTGACTGTTTTGAGTAACTGTTTAAAACATCTATGCACCTGCTTTTTTTAATCGTAACAGCCGTCTCGCTATGAATGCTCATCACTACAACCTGAAACCCACTTTCGGACGTAGTCTAAAATATCGTGATTCGTTCCTAAGCCGTACAACTCGCCTGCCGAGTTCTCTCCTTCGACTGCTGGGTGCAAACATTTTAAGGGTATAATAACCCTTGAGGGCGCGCTAATTATATTAATAAAAAAAATGTAAAGCACGAAGAACATATCAGAGGCAAGTGAGACTTGACAACTGGAACCAAATTAGTTTATGTAATTAATGCATCAAAAAATACACTCCTAGATAAAAATAGAACGGCACGAGGTACAACGATGATAGAAAATATTTTTAAAAATTATTTAAGTAGAATAACCAAATAGCCCTTGAGTGCGGAAACCCTATCATTGTGCTCCATATGCTTGTTGTAAATCAATAATGGACTTGTAGGCGGATTCTAAATAGGGAATAGAAGCATACTTCAGCTTAAAGAATATGCAGCTGATTATTAACATAGACAACAATTTCTATCACAACAGCTCCTTGAAAACACAGCATAATTTTTTAAAATTGTAACATCAAATGTGAAATTGTTGTTGTTGTAGGACTGCAGTTTTTTGAATTGAATTTAAATTGTTTGCACCGATTGCACAATTTAGTTGTTGGCAAACACTAACTTGACGTACGTATTAACAATTTAAAACGCAGTTTAGACGACACATATATAGTTCTTTATGGTTTCCACTATAATTGATACTGAACATTTTGATACATGAAGCCATTTGGTTTTGACAATAATGCTGATATCAACAGGCAACGTGTCTACTCCAATGCTTATTTTGTATCCTTTGGCACTCAGTATTTACAATCAAATTGTTTGTAACTTGTAGTAACGGCAGTAGAAGCATGAACTAGAGTAGATTAATAGTAGAAAAAATAACGATTCCAGTGGTCAATCGCGACTATTCAAATAATAACGGCAATAGGTAGCAAATAAATAGCGAAAAACCAATGGATATACCTTCAAAAAAGCAAATTTTCACACGTACCCCTAAGTAACGTGTCCTATACATATGATAATAAATAACCCAATTAAGACCATGCGATTTCTAATAGGCCCAGGAGCAGAGTGTAGCCCTATAAATCCTGGGCTATGTCGGGACAGGTGGAATAGTAAAGTAAGAGTTAGTGCCTGTTCACTTTGGCGCGAGTAGGAGATTGCCCGAAAAGGGGGGAACGCTTTTTATTGATGTAAGAAAATTTTCCACCGAAAATCAATTTCTAAAGTGGATTTTCGGGCGAAGTACGTCGTTTTTTTTCCAGATCGTTTCATTTCTGACATCTTTTTTCGTTTTAGTTTGATGAGCAACGAAGTCTAAAGAAGAGGAAAAAAGGTATGTTTCAGGCCAACTGCTCAAATTTAAAAATTAAAAATGCTCCGATTTAAGGTTTTGCTTGTCAAAAAGTCTTTCATCCCCATAAAAATGTGAACACGACGTTCAGTGTGAGGACTTTTATGCCCACGCCAATGTGAACATGCACTTACTTTACGGCCTCTTATTAAAACATCCTCAAATAGATGCAATCTGTTCGGTGAGACCGACAAATGATGATACGTCAGGAAGAGGTAAAAGGCGCATCGTTATAGACTACATGAAGCTTAATTTGAACATAACGGATGACCTATCCCCAATGTGGAAGGCATTCCTGATAAACTGAGTAAGTGCGTTTATTTTTCAAATCTGGACCGGACAAAGGCATTCACCAAATCGAATTGGACACGAGAGATCAGCACAAAATTGCTTATTCATTGACGGCAACCTTTCAGATAATAGGATAATACTACATATGCGTGATGTATTTAGATGACGTATTAGTCTTTTCGACAAGCTTAGAATGGCACACAAATTCCTTAAGATTAATAGGTACTACTAAAACTTTACGTTTATCATTTCTGAAAAATGTATAAATTCCAACAGAGTATCGGCAATGCAAGCAATGAAATTCCCAAAAACGCAGAATGAAATTGAATCCTTACTCGGGATAACCAGTTATTATAGGCATTTTATTAAGGACTACTCACGAATGGGATATCCAATAATTAAATATCTAGAGAAAAATACAAAAATATACCTAAATGAATGAGTTTAACAAACTAAAGGTCTACCTAACTACTCAACCAGCTCTAGAATATTCGGATTTTAGCAAAATCTTTGTGCTGGTGACTGATGTCTCCAATTACGCAATTGGTGGAATTCTAATGCACCATACTAAAGCAGAACTTTATGTTAAATGACCATGAAAAGCCGTATTCAACGATAGAAAATGAGTTACTAGCTATAGTGGCATTCACAAAATATTTTAGACCTTATTTGTTTGGTCGAAAGTTTGTAATAAAAACAGACCATAGACCGTTAGCTTTGTTAGACTCATTGTGAAGGAACAAAATTCAAAATTACAACGACGGAAAATAAGGCTTAATGCATTCGATTACGGTACAGAACCCGTGAAAGGAAAACACAATAGCGCAGCGTACTCAATGAGCAGATTATCAGCGAAAATGAGATAAAAGTAAACACTAACGAAGAATAGCGTTAATCACTAACTCTTACATACTAACAAAAAATGCTTAAATGTAAGCTTAAAATTACTTAACAATCTTATACTAACTTACTGGAAAGTCGCCCCTATGGCCTCAACCTTCTCCTGTGGTTGCGCATTCTCCGGGTGTTGGAGGCAGTCGTCGTTTACATCCCGCTCCGCGGTGGAAAGCGGCTGTACCTGGCCTCTATTTATGCACCTGAGACTTCACAATCCACCCTATTCATTACAGAGCTCGACACGCTTTTTCGACTTCTGAGGCAGGAATCAGGGGAGAATTATTTTATAATCGGCGGGGATTTCAACGCTAGACACAGAGATTGGGGAAATAATTTGCCAAATACTAGAGGGAACCTACTACTCGGTTGGTGGGGTCAGCACGATGTCATGTACAGACTCGGTCTTAAAGCGACGGATAACCCGTCGTTTCCCAGAGGCCGGTCTTATTTGGATCTACTGCTGTACGACGAACGCATACGACTGACAGGTATGAACTTACAAACGCTAAACTGTCTGCGCACGTTCGTGTATGACAGTGACCATTGCGGTTTTAGCACCGAAATTACAGTTCCCAACGAAATTGCGGAATTGGAGGAGTTTGTCCAAAGATGTTCTTACAACTACAGTAAGACTCGATGGACACGCTTCTCAGCAACCTTGAAAAGAGCGCTCTCCTCGAACACGCTCCACCCACCGTCCAATAGGAATTTGTCAAACGAGGAGATCGACAATTACCTAAAACAAATGGACGAGACAATTAAACAAACTATGGACATTACAATACCGCGGCATCGACGTACGACTAACGAAGACCTGTTCCGCAATCCTACTATTGACGCACTGCACCGACAGAAAAGTAGACTTCTGACAAGACTTAAAAACTTGTACAGACAGTTAACTGACCGACAAGACCCGGCGATTAGGACACTGAAGTCGTCGATTAAAAATATTCAAACGCTAATAAAGGAGAATTACAGAATTTCTGTAAGTTTGTATTGGAACAACAAGGTTCGGGCTGTAAACACCAGCAACCCGAATATGTTTCCGCAAATAAATAAACTATTTCGGAGAAAAAATCAAAACGACCTTCAGTGTCTTAAAATAGCCCGGACAACAGACAACGAACGGTTACTGACAATAGCAGGTATTGATCCTGCCGCTGATGAACGAAGAATAACTTTTCGATAGCGATGGACATGATAAAAATAATGATTTGTTGGGAATTCGACAAATTTTACAACAAGCATAGAAGGAATAGAAGGACTTACTACTGTAGAAGTTAAATAGAAGGATAGTACTGAAAACAGTAATCAATCCTCAACTGCGGCGACAATTCACTCAACAGCAGAAAACGGTCAGAATCATATATCATATTCGTATTATCGAAAAACCAACCAACATTTACAAAAATCAAGTATTTCTCTATTATGGAAATGAAGAAAAACCATCTCAAAAAATTGTGCATAAAAAGTATAGGGACTTCCAATAAAGACTTGAAACGGCCGCTATTTCGCGTTCAATGTTGGCTCTGAGCTCTTTCACCGTCGTAGGCGTGTTGGCATAAACTTTACCATGATGAAAATGTTGGGTTTACTGAATAAATTGACAGTGACAGTTTGATGATTAGTGAAAGAGTGTGTTCAATTACAATTTTCAATTCAATTTAAAATTAAAAATTTTCAAGCTTATTTAAATGATTTAATAAAAATAAAGAAGAAAGCTACTAGAAAATTAGACTAACAATGTTACAAAAAAGTAGTAAAAAGGTCGATCAAAGGTTAAATATAGGAGTGATGAGTGTTTTAGTGAGAAGAATTCTTATTTTTAATGGAGTGAAGGTTTGAGTTGCCCACAGGGAGCGAAGGATACCATGAACTTTGACCGCTGATTTGTTGATGTGATCGCTCCATGTTAAGGTTTTGTTGAAAGTCATACCTAGATTTTTAACGGTATCCACATATTGAATGGGATCGTCATTGAGGTGGAGCGGTGGGAATCGGGAGGTGTTTAAGGCTTTCCTCGATATAACAATGCACTTTGACTTTCTGGGATTCATCATCAGCAGATTCTGTTGCGACCAGTTAAAAATGTTTACCAAGTCAGAGTTTAGCTGGCGAACGCAAAGGTCGATCGAGTCAAGTGTACAGCTGTTGTGTAATTGGGTGTCATCGGCATACATTTCAACGGAGGAACTTGTGACAATGGAAGGTAGCTCGTTAACATATAATGAGAACAGGAGGGGTCCCAATATATATCCCTGTGGCACTCCGCAGGAATTGGGAAGAAAGTTGGACATTCCACCATTCACAAATACTGCTTGGTGGCGACCTACAAGATACGAAGTCAAAAGTCTCACCGCTGAAAGGGAAAACTGGAATTTGCTTGAGAGTTTATCGCATAGAATAGCGTGGTTGACGGTATCGAACGCCTTTGAGAAATCAAGGAGGACTAGAAATGTTAGCTGATCATAATCTATGATATTATGTCGTCTACTACCGTTAAAAGAGCTGTGATGCAGCTATGTTTAGCGCGGAAGCCGGATTGTTTAGGTGTCAATAGATTCTTCACGTTGAGATACGTAGTTATTTGTTTATGCATAATTTTTTCGAAGACTTTAGATAGGAATGGAAGTATCGCAATTGGCCGAAAGTCGTTACCAGTAGGGTTCTTAGGAATGGGTAAGATTTTGGATTTCTTCCAGATTGAGGGAAACACACCCGTAGTTAATATATGATTAAAGATATGGGTAACGTACGGTAATATTATGGGAAGAATAACCTTAATAAACTTGGGGTGCATCTCATCTACTCCAGCTGAGTTAGATTTAATGGAAAGTAGACTCTCCACCACATCCGCCTGGTCTATAGCAGAAAACTCGAAGGTTTCGAAAGGCGTTGGACTGGTGCTGATGTTGAGGTTGGGACCATATGGAGGAGGATAAGCAATCAGAGGGGAATAAGATACAAAGCTTTTGTTGAGTGTGTTTCCATCGACATTGTCAGGAAGGCTACTCTTTTGCTTAACCACGCCAATCTCCTTGAGGTTCTTCCACAACTGTTTACCAGACAATGATGCGTTCAGGCGTTTAGAATAAAGCTGTGTTTTGGCTGCGCGAATTTTGCGAATAACGTTATTACGGAGAGTTCGATATTCTCTGAGATGCTCGTCTATTCTAAAGCGCTTCCATCGATCATACGCCTCGTCCCGTTTTTTCATAACTATTTGAATGTCTGTTGTAAACCATGAATTTAGTCCATGTCTTGATGTTTTAGTCTTTAAGGGTACGTGATTGTTGAAAAGTTGATAGATTTTGGTTTGTAGGAATTCGACCTGTTGATCAGGTGAAGACATGAAATATAGTTGCTCCCAGTTTATGCTGCGCACGTCGTTTTCCAACACCAAGTAGTCAACATGTCTGAAATGTCTAAAATTAAATGTATTGGCTGAAACGTGGTAACTAAAATCGAATGTTAGGTAGATAAGGTCGTGTTTTGAGAACCCAGGAGCTGACAATTGATCATAAAAAATAATTTTACTGGTTTCGCTAACGAAGAACACATCAAGTAGTGTACTAGAAGAGTCACTAAAGTGAGTTGGTGTAGTAGAGTTAACAGGAGAAAGGTTAAGTGAACTCAGATTATCGATAAGTTTACGCTCCGCCAAGAGATCACTATTGATGTCTCCGCACAGTATTACGTTCGATGAGTTGACTGAGATTTCTTCCAGCAGGGAAGAAAGATGACAGAGGTTAATTGATTTGTTTGGTCTATAGACGACTCCAAGAAGAACTGTATCAACGTTGCTAATCAGATCCACAAACAAATAATCCATCTCATAGTTACGCTGGGACCGACACTTTATTTTAACGTTGCGGAAAATACAAACTCTAACATATATAGCGACTCCTCCACCAATACGATCAATTCTGTCACCTCGATAAATTTGATAACCCTTTAAGCGATACAGTTCATCATTTATATCCTCACTATCAGAAACTGAAGTGAACCAAGTTTCAGAAACGCAAATGATGTCGACCCCGGAACCTTCAAACAGATAACGAAATTCATCTATTTTGGGCCAAAGACTTTGTGCATTGATGTGGCAGATCTGAAGCCCATGTTTTTGTTTAGGAAATATTCTAGCCAACGATCGTAATATGCCACAGCCACCTGCCTCTATAGAAATGTTATGAAAAAAGATTAAAAAAAAATAAATAAATAAATAAATAAATAAATGAGTAAATAGATAGATAAATGAAATACAATCAAAAGATATGATAAAGATTAAAATGGAAGAAATAAAAATAAATAAAAACATTTAAAAAATAAAAACATATACGTTGGCCGCTACTGTTGCCTCTGATGGGTCGTAAATCTTTCTGAGCTTTCGCCTCTGTCGATGATCTTATGAAGATTGTCCATGGTTTCAACAGCATGAGCTTTTCCTGTTGCGATATTGACGTATACGATACCACGTGAAGAATACACAGACACTAATTTTTTTTTCCCTTTTGTAGCCGAGCGCCCGCTGCATCAACGAGTGGTTATGTTTTGTTAGAGCTTCGTGGATGTGTATGTAAACGTCAGAATGTATTCCGATGTCTCGCAGACGAAGTGGTGAATTCTTTTGTTTACAGTGAGATGTTATGGATTTTAATATGAAGTTTTTGTCATAAGCGGAGTTAAATTTAAGCATTATTGGTGGATTTTGTGTGTTTCTATTTTTAGGTTTAGTGCGATATATATTTTTAAGTAAAGGGGCCTGTATGTTAACTGAGCAGCAAAGGTTATTAAACAGTGAAGTGAGGTTTTCGCCTTGCACAGTTGGAACACCGTACAGAAGAGCATCTGCAGCAATGGATTTATTTTCTTGTACCTCGATATATTTTTTTATTGCGTTTACTTCGTTTTTAAGAGCTGCGATACAGAGTTGGTTTTTTTCGAGATTTAACACTCTTTCATCTAAATCGGTGATACTGCGTTTAATAGAGTTCACTTCGCTTTCGATTTTGTTGAGGATCCTCTGTTCTGACTCCGCCAATTTTGATGAGAGCAAATTTACAATAAACTCGCTCTGTTTCACAAGTTTCGCATCCAGACCTTCCATGGAAAGCGTCGAAGGGGTTTAAATTTGGCCAAGAAGATTTATTTGTTGTGGTTCAGATGTTTGTTTCAGATTGAATTTTTGTTGTTGGGCAGAAACTGCAACAGAAGGAGTGACACTAGAAGATTGCACGTTGAACTGGTTGGTTGTTTGTTGTTGTTCAGAAGTGGTAACAGGGAATAATGAAAGCCGGCGATTGGACTTTGCACTGGCGAGCTTTAGGCGAACGGAGCAATTTTTTTTTTTTTTTTTTAAAGGAAACATTAACTATGGGGTTTGTTAACTTAAAAGTCGCAAGAAATGGGTGAATTTATAAGATGGGATTGGTGTCACTAGTTCATTTCACTATTTGGAACGAGCTGGCAATTGCGGATGATGCAACTTTAATGAGATATAACGCGATCAACAGAGAGGCAAAAAGAAACACGTCTACTCAATAGCTTTCATCAACTATTTCACAAATTAAATTCAAAGTTGTCAAGTCCCTATTGGAAAACCCTTTATAAGACATTGTCTACGGTACTAACAACAGTAATCTGTTAGAGATAATGAAGAGAGTGTTGTTCGTAGAAGGTACTATCGTAGTGAAGATAACAGTGTTTATGTGAAATTGAAGAACTATGTAAAATACTTTACGTGTAAGAAAAGCTTAAGAATTTTAAAACATCAGTTAGACTAATTAACAAAAAGGACTTAAATGAAGCTCTTGAAATCATAAACAGCAATCACTTAGAATGTATAGTAATCATAGGCGTATAAGCGAATTGTGCAACTAAATGCAACTTACTTTTATAAAAATTTGCAAATTCCTCAACATAATGTACTTAAGTGCGATAGAAATACTTTAAAAATATGCAACAGTACAGATACTTGAGGATGGAAATTGGATATCAATCCTAAATGCAATTAAACAAAGGGTTCAATTTTTAGCGAAACCCCAATAAAACAATTTCAGATGGTGAAACATGCATAATTCTTTCGCCAGCCAGTCAATATCTTAAAGAAAAATAATATCGCATATCATAAGACTAAGACTACATCTCTAAAGATCGGCAACATATCGAAAGTTAATGAACGAACACTTTAGAATAATGTTTGCAGAAAAAGATACCTCAGATTTAGGAGAAAAAAATCTTTAATGATCTGTCGATCAATAACAAGACTATCTAATCAACAAGCAAAAATTAATTGCAGAAGATATTAGATCACTATCAGATAAATTTCATGAGAAAAATAATCAGAGGAATACATCTTTAAATAGAAATAGAGACTCTGCATTTAATCAATTCGAAAACATAGTTCCGAATAGAACTTAGTCAAAACCAGTCCTAAGTACAGAAAACCAAATAATTTTTTTTCAGAAAGCAACTATACTATAGATAATTCAGCTAAGAGAAATACACTTTAGGACTCTTCCCGAGCAGATGGAAAACAGCATTTGTCCAGCCCGTCCCTAAAAAAGGCGAATCATCTTCTCTCTCCTCCTACAGACCCATTGCACTTACGTCCCTTCTTTCCAAGGTCATGGAAACACTGATAAATCGTCAGCTCATGAAATATCTCGAAACACGAAAACTTCTCAATGACCGGCAGTACGGTTTTCGTAGCAACAGGTCCACTGGTGATTTGATGGCATGTCTCACCGAAAAGTGGAACCAAAGCGTACATCAATCTGGCGAAAGCAAGATAGTTGCACTTGATATTTCTAAGGCATTTGACAGAGTTTGGCATCAGGCTCTTTTGTCGAAAATGCGTGCATTTGGGATCGACGACTCCCTTCTTCAATGGATTAGAAATTACCTATCGGAACGTTCAATTCAAGTTGTCTTGGACGGTTTCAAGTCTGATATTCACAAAATAAATGCTGGTGTGCCCCAGGGCTCTGTTCTGTCACCGACACTCTTTTTAATTTTCATTAACGATCTCTTGTCTGCTACTTCTAATCCAATATATTCCTTTGCTGATGACAGTACTCTCTGCTTTTCATATTCGTTCCCGGACTCACGGCCCTGCTCTTCGGCTGTAGTACGAGAACGGCAGCGTATGCTAAGCTCATTAAATTCCGATATCAACAGCATAACCAATTGGGGAACTATCAATAGAGTGGAATTTAATGCTTCCAAAACACAATGCTGTCTGCTGTCTTTAAAGCGAAATTTAAACACCCAGCCATTATCTATGAATGGCACTTGCATCGTCGAAACCGAAAAACTTTCCATTCTCGGTATGTGTGTTAATGACAACTTACGTTGGAATGACCACATATTTGATGTCGCCAAAAATGCTGCGAAATGTCTAGGTTTCCTCAAGCGATGTAAGAAATATTTTACCCCCTCTGATCTGGCCTCAATATATAAGGCATTCATCCGCCCAAAATTGGAGTACAACTCCCACATCTGGTCAGGTGCTCCTAAAACATCTCTGCACCTGCTAGATAGGATTCAAAACCGTGCGATAAAACTTATTGACGATACTAATATCAGTCAATCAATGGACACCCTCGAACACCGACGAAATGTCTCGTGTCTCACTTTGTTTTATCGCTACTTCCACCACCAGTGCTCCACTGAAATCGCCAGTAGCATTCCGCCCATTCAAACTTTCAACCGTAACACCCGTCTCGCTATGAATGCTCATCAGTATACCCTCAAGCCCATTTTCGGACGTACTCTAAAATATCGTGATTCGTTCCTAAGCCGTACATCTCGCTTATGGAATGCCCTGCCGATCTCTGTATTTCCTGGTCGTTATAACTTGCAAACATTTAAAAACAATGTACATCGGTACCTCTCTTTTCTTCCTCCCTAAATTTCCTTTGCCCGCGCTGTGTACAATCACTTTAAGGGTACTCAAACCCCTTGAGCGCGCGCTCATTATAAAAAAAAAAAAAAAAAAAAAAAATTCACAAAAAAATAATTAAAATGAAAGTACAAATATCAATTAACATAAATTTTTTTTCTCACTATTTTATATCGTTCATAAGAAAAAAAAGGGTAAAATGGGCAAGAAAACTGGAACAGGCTTAGAAATTGAACGTATAAGGTCTCAAATAAGATATTATCTTTATATAAACGTAGTTAGAAAGGGTATTATTTCTTTTGAAAACAAAGACTTAAGCAAAGTTTCTAGCATTCGTATTAACAGAGCAGTTTCCGTTAACATTAGTCAGGGTACACCAAAGTAAGTCTTTTATTAAATCCTCGATAAATGATGTCACCATTGGTGATAGACCCTTACCCAGAGAATCAAGCACAAAATCAAAAGAAAAACTTATAATTGATATTATAATTACATCAGATTCGTCCACGTTAAATAAAAGCTTTACAACTGAATACTGTCGATGTAAATTTAGAGTTGTTACAGACGGAACTCGAAAAATATTTATTAACGAAATTAATATTTGGAAAATTCATTGAAGTTCTTTGACTATGTTATGAGCAACGAAAATGAGGAAGAGATATACACACACCTAAATAATTTATTGTAGATCAAAACTCAAAACAAATAACAGACGAAACCAACAAACAACTAAGAAACAACAATGATCTTATAGCATCGGTGGATAAAATAAAGAATCACATAAATGAACTGTAGATTAAAGAAAGTGAAGTCTTGTTAAACATAACTACAGAATCCGTGAACATCAAAACCCGTAACAAACGAAATAAAATATGCTATAATGATACTGATTGATATCTCTACCCAGAATAAACAAGTGGAGAAGATCAAAGGTAACATTTCATTTAGTATGTTAAAAATACTTGGTTATGATATTCTTACAAACAAAGAAATAAAAAATATAATATTTTTTTCGTATATTCACTACAAATAAATATTTCCTTGCTCTTATAATCCTTTTACCAAATCAAAATCGAGAAGAGTTACTGTTAGGAGAAGCATTCGAATTTCAATATAAGAGTACAGGCTATGTTATAAATAAACCAAACCTTAAGTTATATGTACTATATCAAGTATATTAGAAATTTCACTAAGAAAAATAACGATTGTAATTTTGCTATTAATTATTGAAGAATACGAACTTGAATTGATCGTAGTAAAAAAATGAGAAGTTCAAACAATTTTTCAAAATTATATAAACCAAGAGATAACTGTCAAAGTTCATAATTTAATCAAATATTCAGGTTGTAGGGTTCAAATTGAACACTATAAATTTTTTTGTATCTATGCTTTTAATACCAGGCATTAATATTACAAAAAAAATTATAACTTTGATACTTTAGAAACGATACATTTAGATAACATCTAAAATAGGCACAAAATAGATTATGAAGAATATTAGTCAAATAAAAATTATTACACTAGTTTACACAATATCTGTTGCCTAAAATATTTTAGCTGTTGTTGACTACTAAAAATATGCCAATTAAAGATATATGTATTTCGTATAAGCATGTATAAGCATTTCGAGTATAGTTCGAGAGAAAAAATATGTAATTAGTACGAAAAAATTTATTACAAAATTATTAAGTTCTAAAAAGCATACGTTTTAAACTTTTCTTTTATGTGTAGATTTAGAAAAATTACCTAAATTTTCGGAAAACCTGTCGATATGACTATGGACAAAGTGAAGTTAAGTACTCATATTACATCCCATGTTTATTAATTGTTAAAGAAGATCTTCTACTAACTCAATATAACTGTCTAATTTTTGATTTACATGAAAGTTTCGCATCACTAAGACAAACAGCTGTTCAAGCATTTGATTCAATCTGAGTCATCGAATCTGTAGATTTTGTATCTTTCATACGATGTCTGATTTGGGTACAATCAAAAACACCGGATTTAATCTTTTCCATTGTTAGCTGAAGAAATGTTCGGCAAATAAAAGAAAATCAGTTTCCATTTTTATCAAGAGATTTAACAAACTGTTTCATTATGGTCATGCCAAAATACAGCAAATAGGTACTTTTAGCGAACTCAGAAATATATTTTCTAGCGTTTTTAACACATATTCAGCACATATGTATGTGCACAGCAAAAATGTTTTGGATTGTTTAAACAACTCTCTTTTGAACTACTCAGGGCAAAAAAAAATTGCGCTAATAGTCTTAAAACTGTGATACTGATTAAAATACTCGTATGCACGTGATCAACGAAATGCAAGTAAACGATGAACTATAAATAATTAAGTAATGGAAGGTGTTAAACAAAATCAGCGGTACATTTGAAAATAGCTTATTATTGTGTAAATGTGTTTTATCAGCTATGAAATTCAAAACAAACAAACAAAAAGTAAACTTTTGTAAAGTAGAGTGTGACCGATAATAACAATAATTGTATTAATGTGTATCTTAATATTGTATATTTCCATTGTAAAGCAAAGGGAACTGAACAATGTTTAATAATAGAAATCGAGTTAATATCTAACGAAGCACAGAAATAAAAACAGACATCTGAGGCTGTTGTAATCGTATCAAAGTGGGTGAGTGTTATATCTGGATTTTAACAACTCACCATTTCTCACTGCCCAAGGTTATGTCATTGAGCGTCATTTTGCATGATCGGTGCATTCTGTAACGAAGCAATTTGAGTGTTGTGTGTTGTTCCTGGTGCTTGCATTTGCTGCTATGTTTTCACCAGGCATAGCCTCAATGCCATTTTTTATATTAAAGTTGCTGTGAGTAACGGGATTTTCGGATGTTTCCTGAATATTCTGTATGCACAACTGCTTTCCCAACTCTTGCAGGAATTTTTGGTGGTTATCCTTTGTTTTGCGAAGGAAATAAAACGCGATCGTTTTCAGCAAATTAAAGAAAACTTTATTACTATTATAAAAAAAGCAAGAATAAAAAAAAATACCGATTACAATTAAGCACCGCCGAGTGCGGGTGGTTCATGTGCAGACGGCCGAAAAAGAACTACTAAAAAAATGACAATTCCATAAGAAAGAAGATGAAGAAGAAGAACAATAAAAGAAGATTTGGAAGATTGGCTGGAAGAGCTTGATAGTTTTCTTAAGTACTTCATGTGCAATTAAAGTGTTACTAATCTACTGCAACATCCTTTCTTATTGCTGCTTCTTTGTTGTGCTCAGTATAAAGAACGTATACCAGCAATCCAAAAATGTCGAGTATATTGTAAAATGTTTGTGTGGGTACAAATGATAGAACTTATTCTTTTCAATAGAAATCCTTTTATTCAGTACAGCTACAATTCACTATTTAATTGTTTCTTTCAGTACAATCCAATTTCTCAACCGCTTATACTTTTTTTATTTTTTACTTAAACCACTTAATCACTTCTCTTAACTAACATTTCAAATTTCACTTTAGAACTGATTTGCATACCTTGATATTTGCATACTTCGAGAACAATCCTCGCCATCCAGCGTCCCATACAATTTCAAATTTGCTAGAAAATTCGATTCCACTCTCCAGTCGAGACTTTGTTATTCCAGTATCGAAATCTTCTGGTCTTCGAGTATCGACATTTTCTGCTCTGTGAATCTAGATGTCGCTGCTCACATTTAAGTGGTTATCACATTGCTCCCTCCCTACAGTTGTTCGTCCCGAACAATTTCGTCATTCAGCATCCCGTTGAAATGACACATTCTATCCAAATGCGTCATTAATTCAGGTTATCACCTTGTATGGACCTTCCCAGTCCTGTTGCAATTTTGGTGACTTGCCTTTCTTACGCTGAGGATTATACAGCCAGACCAGATCTCCTTCCTTGAAACCGGAAGATTTCGCCTTGATATCGTACCTAGTCTTCATGCGGCTGCTTGCTAGCTTCATCTTTTCTCTGGTGTCTTCATGCAATTTATGAATCCTGCTGCGCAAGTCATTCACGTAGTCGTTCAGCTCTTTGGGCTCCGTCCGTGGGAATCCGAATTTTGCTTCACTTGGTAACCGAATTGTTTGACCAAATAAGATCTCGGATGGTGTGTGCCCTGTTGAACTATGGACCGCTTTTCGGTAGGCCATTAAGAAGAGGGGTATGTGTCTATCCCAATCCCGCTGGCAGTTGCTGACAACCTTAGATAGATGCTCATTCAAGGTCCGATTGAATCGCTCGACCACTCCATCAAATTGAGGGTGTAGTGGCGTTGTCCTTGTCTTTCTTATTCCCAAATATTGACATATTTCCTGGAAGACTTTTGATTCAAAGTTTCGCCCTTGATCAGAGTGCAGCTCCATTGGGAGCCCAGATCTGCTCACCCAGTTGTTGACTATCTGTTCGGCTACGGTCTTAGCCTCTTGATTTGGGATGGCAAACACTTCCGGCCACTTACTGAAGTAATCCATGACTACGGGAGTATATCGGTTTCCATTAAAGGTTTCGGGAAACGGCGCAGCGATGTCGATGGCTATTCGTTCGAAAGGTGCTCCGACATTGTATTGTTGCATTTGTCCATGTGGCTTTACTTTTGGACCCTTGATAGCTGCACATCTTATGCACTTTTTGCACCAATTCTCGACATCTTGTTTAGCGCTTAGCCAATAGAAACGTTCCCTTACCTTTTCCAACGTCTTGTTTATTCCCAAATGGCTTCCTGAGATTCCGTCATGTATTTCATGGAGTACTTGGTTGACTCTGGACCGTGGCACAATTAGCTGCATACGAGATGTTGTCCCATCTGCACTTTCCCATTTTCTCTTCAGCAATCCATCTTGCACAAAAAGCGAGTCCCACTGTGCCCAGTATGCCTTCAGAGTTTGGCTCCGATCTGATATCTGCTGCCAGCTTGGTCTTTCCTCGTGTTCTTTCCAGGCCAATATTGGTTCGATGTCATTATGTGCCTGTTGGGAGGAACGGATTTCGTCTATACTCCAACCCTCTATTGGCTCAGTCCTGATCGTTTGGATAGTTGCCTGTTCTTTCGCTTCTTTACCACTGACTACTTCTGCTGGGAGGCTTTCATTGCATTGTTTTACCTGTGAGACTGGGATAATTACCCTGGAGTCGACTCCTGCTACAGACTTCTGCCCTGCGAAGTAAGCATTTCCTAACTGATGGCTTCTGGAAATTTGACCGGTTTCTTGGTAGCCGTTCCTGTCGGTTTTTCTTTCTATTTGCCTGTATCCCCAGTGCAGGCAGCCTACTCGTCGTACCGGTTCTTTACAATGCCCTTGCAAATGTCCTACTTTATCGTAGTTCCAGCAGCGCATCCTTCGTCTCTCCCGCGGGATATTTCGTTGCATGGTAGATGGTCTTGAGCAGGAGCATTCACCAGACACTATTTCCCTTACGAAATGCATTCCTTTGGAAGCCTGATTGGATGCTTCCATCGCCAGAGCGAAGGCAAGTGCTTCAGCAAGGGTTCTTTTCCCGGCCATCCTTACTGCTGATTGTAGCTTCAAATCTGCAATTCCCCTGATGAATGCGTCCTTTGCCATTTCGTTATTATTTCTTGGCCTGCGGTGGGATATTACAAATGTGCCAGTCTACTCACGTCTGCTTGGAGCTGTTGCAGTGTTTCTCCCCGTTGCTGCATACGGCCTTGCAATTGAACCTTGTAATCTTCCCGCATGTGGCTATCCCCAAAACCTTTTCTCGATAGCCTGCACTAAAGCCATATAGTCTCTACTCTTTTCGATATCGATTGTTTGTAACAAATAAGATCTCGGATGGTGTGTGCCCTGTTGCACTATGGACCGCGTTTCGGTAGGCCATTAAGAAGAGGGGTATGTGTCGATCCCAATCCCACTTCTGACACCAATGTAAAATGTTTGTGTGGGTACAAATGATAGAACTTATTCTTTTCAATAGAAATCCCTTTATTCAGTACAGTTACAATTCACTATTTAATTGTTTCTCTCAGTACAATCCAATTTCTCAACCGCTTATACTTTTTTTATCTTTTACTTAAACCACTTAATCACTTCTCCTAATTAACACTTCAAATTTCACTTTAGAACTGATTTGCATACCTTGGGGATGCTGGTATTTATACTCGAATGACATACTTCGAGAACAATCCTCGCCATCCAGCGTCCCATACAATTTCCAATTTGCTGGAAAATTCGATTCCACTCTCCAGTCGAGACTTTGTTATTCCAGTATCGAAATCTTCTGGTCTTCGAGTATCGACATTTTCTGCTCTGTGAATCTAGATGTCGCTGCTCACATTTAAGTGGTTATCACAATATTATAAAACTTAGCTTTTTTTGTAGTAAAATGACTAACTATTTTTTCCATTATATCCACACCGCCTTTTTAACTGTTGTATTGTAATATTTTATGATGTCTTTCTTATTTTGGTTATTCGATATAGAATTTGTGGATCAAATTATAACGAACGACTTGACTATACGTGATCTATTTTTCAACAAAGATGCAAACCTTATTAGCACATAACGTTCCAACAAACGTTCGGTTTTTGTTGAGAAGATAATCGGCGAGATCCAGAGAAGTGAAAAAGTTGTCCGTCGTACTACTTCGGTCGGATCCTTAGTAATGAAGAACCAATCGTTTAACTATCTTTTCCCACACTTGCATTTCACTTTGGTCAAAAACCGGTTTTGCGGTGTATATTTCCCCTTTCAGAAGATGGAAGGTCTTTGAATCACAAGCCCACCCCTTCATACCATATTTGGCTGGTTTCGATGGAATGTATTGTGTGAATCATTGATTGTTATACTCGTATTTTCTAATAGTGTATTATTGAGACTGACGTTTATTATATCCCTCAAATCTCGAATTCAGGCAGCTTTGTGGTCTATCAGTTGATGCATTCAAGTCATGTATCATAGTTATCAAACCGCATACGTCAATTTATGGCCCAGAAATTATTGAATCTTAGGGCAGCGCGATATAATGGGAAAGCTGTTACCTTTCAGAGCTCTATTGAATGTTCGATGATTTTCGATTCGATTAATGAGCACCAGCTATTATCAATATTTCAAGACACTCCTGCAATGTAAGTGGACTCCAAAATTTAGGCTCTCGTGTATGATTATTCGCGTTGATGGCAACATAAATACTCACAGCCTTGAGGTTATGAGTTTCAAGAACTCTAAAAATAAACGAAACAGTTCTGATGCCGACAACAATTCAGACAATTGAAAAAGCCCAATTCTGCCTCGAACAATGTTATGACTTAGCGTCTTGGTGGCTTGATTTTTAGGATTCGCTAGCCATATGGTCCGATCTTTATATCAGTGTTCGTGGTAATATAACGCTTACTCAACCACTGTTTGGTCAGCCTCGCCATTCCCAAGATTATTTTCATACCATCAGAATCAAAACTTTCCACTTGTTCAGTTAACTGTTTGTTGTCGATGCCATCTACTTGTATGTTCGACTACTCGGCATCATGTTACAATAGATGAAACATAATTATCATTATCACTGCAGTCGGCTTCGTCAGATTCACTGCACACATTCACCGATTTATGGCAATATTGTTCTTGTCATTCGAAGGACAGTCTAAAACATTGTCAAATTTGTTTTTATAGTCTATAAATCCAAGTGTTGAGCCACAACTTCAACATTTGTACATATTTGATCATATTATTTACCGATTTACTACAATAGAAACGTTTTACGATGAGAATTACTCATATTTCAAATTTGGTATTACCTGCACCACATAACGTATGTATAAACTGCACAACCGTAGGACGCAATGTGATGGAATGGTCTTTTTAAGCGAAATATACACAGTAACACAAATATGAATGCTGAAAAATGTTCAAACGCGAAAAACATAAACGAATCAGTGCAATATATATTAAATAGGTGTATCTGGATATACTTCGTTTATAACTCGTTATCAGAGTTGAAAAATATATTTTCTAAAATTAACAGATTGGATTTATGTCAAATGTAGTACACAACGATTAGTATTAGGCCTCGTAGAAGTAGCATATCCCGACAGGTGCTGGTTCTTTAAGTACCTGAGCGTCTGCAGGCGAACATCTTGCAGTTATGCTAATAAGCCCTACTTCACGCCTCCCCGTGGCGACATCTGGGAATCTCACCGGAGATTGCGAAGTGAAGGGGACAAATGGCGAGTTTCCTGCGCCATAAATCAGGATTAGTGTCGGTAAAACAAAACAAGACCTTATCCGGGCTACTTCTACATATTTGGAGCTCAGGCCAGTAAGGATTTTCAAGACTTAGTCAGGGTCTTGGAAAAGAGATGGTGGCGGACGACCCCTATATGTTACTGGCTTCGGTGTAACCGACCCCTCGTCCAAGAGGCAAAAAATGGAACCGGTCTTCCAGGTTGAGGGTTGAACTGCCGGGGTAACTGCTCGGCCATATAAATTAAGAATTTGTGGATCAAATTATAACGAACGACTTGAATATACGTGATCTATTTTTCAACAAAGATGCAAACCTTATTAGCACATAACGTTCCAACAAACGTTCGGTTTTTGTTGAGAAGATAATCGGCGAGATCCAGAGAAGTGAAAAAGTTGTCCGTCGTACTACTTCGGTCGGATCCTTAGTAATGAAGAACCAATCGTTTAACTATCTTTTCCCACACTTGCATTTCACTTTGGTCAAAAACCGGTTTTGCGGTGTATATTTCCCCTTTCAGAAGATGGAAGATCTTTGAATCACAAGCCCACCCCTTCATACCATATTTGGCTGGTTTCGATGGAATGTATTGTGTGAATCATTGATTGTTATACTCGTATTTTCTAATAGTGTATTATTGAGACTGACGTTTATTATATCCCTCAAATCTCGAATTCAGGCAGCTTTGTGGTCTATCAGTTGATGCATTCAAGTCATGTATCATAGTTATCAAACCGCATACGTCAATTTATGGCCCAGAAATTATTGAATCTTAGGGCAGCGCGATATAATGGGAAAGCTGTTACCTTTCAGAGCTCTATTGAATGTTCGATGATTTTCGATTCGATTAATGAGCACCAGCTATTATCAATATTTCAAGACACTCCTGCAATGTAAGTGGACTCCAAAATTTA
Source organism: Volucella bombylans (assembly GCA_949129095.1). Classification (NCBI taxonomy): domain Eukaryota; kingdom Metazoa; phylum Arthropoda; class Insecta; order Diptera; family Syrphidae; genus Volucella; species Volucella bombylans. The sequence continues at coordinate 299,551,217 of OX422140.1, forward strand.
GGCTCTCGTGTATGATTATTCGCGTTGATGGCAACATAAATACTCACAGCCTTGAGGTTATGAGTTTCAAGAACTCTAAAAATAAACGAAACAGTTCTGATGCCGACAACAATTCAGACAATTGAAAAAGCCCAATTCTGCCTCGAACAATGTTATGACTTAGCGTCTTGGTGGCTTGATTTTTAGGATTCGCTAGCCATATGGTCCGATCTTTATATCAGTGTTCGTGGTAATATAACGCTTATCTCAAGCACTGTTTGGTCAGCCTCGCCATTCCCAAGATTATTTTCATACCATCAGAATCAAAACTTTCCACTTGTTCAGTTAACTGTTTGTTGTCGATGCCATCTACTTGTATGTTCGACTACTCGGCATCATGTTACAATAGATGAAACATAATTATCATTATCACTGCAGTCGGCTTCATCAGATTCACTGCACACATTCACCGATTTATGGCAATATTGTTCTTGTCATTCGAAGGACAGTCTAAAACATTGTCAAATTTGTTTTTATAGTCTATAAATCCAAGTGTTGAGCCACAACTTCAACATTTGTACATATTTGATCATATTATTTACCGATTTACTACAATAGAAACGTTTTACGATGAGAATTACTCATATTTCAAATTTGGTATTACCTGCACCACATAACGTATGTATAAACTGCACAACCGTAGGACGCAATGTGATGGAATGATCTTTTTAAGCGAAATATACACAGTAACACAAATATGAATGCTGAAAAATGTTCAAACGCGAAAAACATAAACGAATCAGTGCAATATATATTAAATAGGTGTATCTGGATATACTTCCTTTATAACTCGTTATCAGAGTTGAAAAATATATTTTCTAAAATTAACAGATTGGATTTATGTCAAATGTAGTACACAACGATTAGTATTAGGCCTCGTAGAAGTAGCATATCCCGACAGGTGCTGGTTCTCTAAGTACCTGAGCGTCTGCAGGCGAACATCTTGCAGTTATGCTAATAAGCCCTACTTCACGCCTCCCCGTGGCGACATCTGGGAATCTCACCGGAGATTGCGAAGTGAAGGGGACAAATGGCGAGTTTCCTGCGCCATAAATCAGGATTAGTGTCGGTAAAACAAAACAAGACCTTATCCGGGCTACTTCGACATATTTGGAGCTCAGGCCAGTAAGGATTTTCAAGACTTAGTCAGGGTCTTGGAAAAGAGATGGTGGCGGACGAGCCCTATATGTTACTGGCTTCGGTGTAACCGACCCCTCGTCCAAGAGGCAAAAAATGGAACCGGTCTTCCAGGTTGAGGGTTGAACTGCCGGGGTAACTGCTCGGCCATATAAAAAAAAATTAAGTTACGAAGCATCAACAAGCCTCGGATATGGACAGATCTACTGTTGAAAACCCACGCACACGATTAAAGGACAATGAGCTTCGGATATGCACGTGGAATGTTAGGTCCTTTAATAGACCACGTGCAGCCGTACAACTAGCAGAGGCCCTGAACTGCTGCAAAGCGAACATAACCGCCATCCAAGAAATGCGCTGGGATGGACCGGACAAAAAGAGGATGAAAAACTACGACATCTACTACGGCGATTTCTATCGACGGCAAAAGCAGCGCTTATTTGGATGCGGATTCATTGTCGGAGGCAGACTAAGACAAGAAGTCCTGAGATTCCGGCATGTGAGCGAGCGCTTCGTAGCCAAAATTAGCCTTATATGCGCACATGCCCCCACAGAGGAGAAAGATGGCGACATTAAGGATGCCTTCTATGAGCTCCTTAACAAGACCTAAGAGCAATGCCCTAGCTATGACATTAAAATTGTTCTCGGTGATTTTAATGCAAGGCTAGGAGGAGACGTTATCTTTGGTGGAACGATCGGAAAATAAAGCCTGCACGATACCATCTCCGATAACGGATTCACGCTAATTAACTTTGCTGAAGGCGAAACATTGTCGTAGCTAGCACGCGGTTCCCACATTTCGATATACAAAGGCGACTTAGAGAACTCCTCAAAAGTCAACCAGATTGATCACATTGCGATAGTCCGTACGTTCCGAGGAGCCAACACCGGCTCGGACCATTACCTTGTTGTAGCCAAGGTACGGTCGCGGATATCCCAAACTACGCAAAGACAAACTAATTCTGTGAGGAAATTAGACGTCAGACTTCTACAATCGCAAGAGATCGCCAAGTCCTTTTCCGATTGAGTGTCTCTTAATCTCTTAAGAGGTCCAATACCGCCAGCATCAAGCATGGAAGACCATTGGAAACACTGCCAAAATGCCATCAGAGGTGCCACTTCTGATCTGCTGCGTTTCACTCGTCCACCACAACGAAACCCCTGGTTCAATGATGAATGCCGGCAGGCACATGCAGCTAAGGAAGATGCATATTAAGCGGCGCTGCATAGAAGGACCAGAGCGGCTCATGAGCTCTATGAGCGAAAGAGGAGAGACGAACACCGGCTTCTCTAGAGGAAGAAGAGAGAGCATGAGAAGCGCGCCGTCGAGGAAATTGAGAGATGCTACTCCAGGAAGAGATTCGGAGGTTTTACCAAAAGATAAAAATAAAATGCCACGGAAACAAACACCCAACAGAAGCCTGTAGAGATGAACAATCGAACATCGTATTAGAATCGCAGTCAATGCTGACGATTTGGAAAGACCATTTCTGTAGACTGTATAATGGCGATGACGAACCAAATATCGCAAGGATGATAACCAACAATTCCGTCCACCCGACCCGGACGAAGTTAAGATAGCTATATCTAAGCTTAAGTCCAACAAAGCTGTTGGAGTAGACGGCCTGACTGCCGAGCTTTACAAAGCGGCAGGCGATGACTTGGTAAGGAGCATACACCAACTCATCTGTAAAATATGGTCGGACGAAGGTATGCCCGATGAATGGAACCTCAGCTTTGTTTGTCCGATTCTCAAGAAAGGAGAACCTCTGAACTGCTCCAATTACAGAGGCATCAGTTACCCAGGTACCCATGTTTTCGGGTATTACCCGGGTACCCATAAGGTTTTGGGTACCCGTTATATTTCAGGTACCTGCGGCTCATGTTTCTCATATATCAAGACCAGAAAAACCATTATATTATAAAATAAGTCAACTTTTCTATTTGGAAAACATCTGTGTTTTATCTATAAATTATTTGAAACAACGAATTTTATTACATTTCTTTTATTTATTTAGTGGTCGGAACTGAGGATTAATGCTACTTACAAGCATATATATGTATTTTACTTATTAAACGAAATAAGACTTGTTTTGGTTTCTATTTTTTGTGTTAATTTTTAATTAGGTTGTACTGTAGCAGCCATGTAATTCTAGGTGGCGTAATTTAATAATTCGAGCTACTCTTGGCTAGAGGGCGCGCAAGATAAAAAGGAAAGAGAGAAAGGAAGGAGTTCAAGTCACGGATAAATAAAATAGTTAGTTCACGATCAAGCATGAGGAAGGAAAGATGAAGTTGTAAAAGGATATAAATTAAGTTGTAAAAGTGAATAAATAAATGGACTAAGTTAATAAAAATTAAGTGTATGTGTATCATTTTAAGTGGTTAGCAAACAAAAACTACATTGGTGACCCCGCACGTTTAAGAAAAAGAAAACAGCTATATAGCTACAGTGATTTTGTTACATACAATAACCTCAAACTCATAGAACATTAACATTACAAGCACATTACGCCATTTTTAAGAGAACCATACTTCAGCATCCAACAAAGTCAATACCATCCTTATTCATTCCTGCAAAAATCGATCGTCGCCAACTCGCCAACACAATAACCATTGGATTTTTTCTAAGATTTAACGCCACTCGGCATTCAATCACAGCCAGAACCATATTTGACCAGACCATATTGCGGCCTCTAATATTACATATCATCATACGTTATTATCATCATCATCACCTTTAATATCTGCATCATCACCTTTAATATCATCATCATTAATATTATTACATATTATCATCACTATCATCATCATCATTACCATCATAATCATCATCATCATCATCATCATCATCATCATCATCATCCCCATCAATCGTCATCATCATAAATCATCAAACAACATACAAAGGATCAATAAGTATATGAAATATGTATTAATTATTTAGATTAGTTTTACATACTTTTATTTTTACTCTAAAACGCATTCATATATATATTACTAAGTCTCTTAACTTCATTTGTAAGACGTAAGCCTTTCTTTCTCTCTCGCGTCACGCTTAATAATTCATAAAGGTAGACGGACAGCCTCCGCTGGTACAAGACCAATCCTTCCAGCCAGCACCAGAACCGACACTTGGCATAGACGAACAGTCAGTTTCTCGGCGCATTGATTACGAAAACCCTTCGACAGTCCACGCAGTCGCAATAAAACTACCCGAATTTTGGACAAAAATGCCTGCTATCTGGTTTATCCAGGTAGAATCCCAATTCGCGATTAGGAACATCACCACCGAACTATCCAAATTTCACTACGTCGTCCAAGCTCTTCCACAGGACGTTGCTGCAAGTGTGTACGACGTTTTAATCCAAGATTCCTCTACCCCCTACTCAAATTTGAAAAAAGCTCTCATTGACCTCCATTCTATGAGCGAAGGCAAGCGTATAGAAGTGCTTTTGTCAGGTGAAGAGACGGGTGATAAAAAACCATCTGAATTTTATCGCAGACTTCAAACTTTGGCTGGACAATCCACGATTGTGACAGAAAATTTAATTTTTGAGCTGTGGAAGCGAAGACTTCCCACATTGGTCAGAGTTTCAATAAAGTCTAGCTCCAAAACAAGCATGGAACAACTTCTGGAAGTAGCTGATGATATATATGAAGTATACCAACAGGAAAATACATCCACGTTCTCCATTGCGACCCATTCGGAAAAAAACGATCAGTGAACTCACCTGCCTTAACCAAAATCTGCAATCACAAATAAATGATATTAAATCAATCCTCTCAGAATTGAATTTAAAAAATCTTCGGTCTCGAAATCCATCTAGAATAAATCCTTCCACAAACTCTCAACGTAATAGATCTCGTTCTAGAAACAAAAACAATTCAATCATTTGTTGGTACTACACTAAGTGGGGACGGAATGCTCAAAAATGCAGCAAACCGTGCAATTTCAACAATAACCCAAACTAGGCTCTTCTGTCATTATGATGGCAAATGACAGTAGTATTAGCAACTTGCAAAGCCGTCTCTTTGTCGAAGACCCAATTTCAGGCATAACATTTTTGATAGATTCCGGTTCTGATGTCTCAGCTATCCCAGTTCGGGGTCCAGTATTCAAAACCTGACCAATTCATTTCTGCAGCCAATGGCTCGTCCATCAAAGTCTTTGGTACAAAATATCTTCGTACAAGTCTAGGGTTCAGACGCATATTTGACCACATCTTCTTAATCGCATCGGTCACTAAACCGATTATAGGTGCCAATTTTTTACGAAAAACCGGTCTCATTATAGATTTTAAAAATTCAAAACTCGCTGACCCTCTTACGAATACAATGGTTATTGGCACACCATGTCAACAAGTCATGACTAGCCCACGATTCTTCGTCATAGAGCAGAAATACAATTCCATTCTAGTAAACTTCCTTTCCCTAATGGAACCTCCAGATTTCAACTTTCCGGTCAAACACACTGTAGTACGAGTACATCACATTATAACAAAAGGTCCGCTGCCAAACTCTCGTCCGAGACGCTTAAACAACGCAAAGTTAAAAATAGCAAGGGATGAATTCAATTACATGCTACAGATGGGGATTTGTCAACCATCTTCATCACCATGTGCTTCTCCGCTACACATGGCATTAAAACGAGAAGCAAACGACTAGGGACCTTGCGGTGATTACCGTATGTTAAATGCAATCACAGTCCCCGACAGATACCCTCTTCCACATATACATGATGTTACCACCATCCTTCACAGATGCACAGTTTTCTCGAAAATAGACCTAGTGCGTGATTATCACCACATACCGATGGCCCAAGAAGACATCATCAAGACAGCGGTGACTACCCCCTTCGGGCTGTTCGAATTCACTCGTATGCCATTCGGGCTCCGAAACGCAGCTCAAACATTTCAGCGGTTTATGAATCAGGTCATGAGGGACCTGGAGTTTGTATTCGTCTATGTGGACGACACCTTGGTCGCTAGTAAGTCGGAAGAATTGCATGAAAGCCATCTCAAATGCCTATTTCAACGGTTCTCGGATTTCGGCCTGCGCATCAAAGCCTCTAAATGCGTATTCCGTGCACCCACTTTACAGTTTTTAGGGTTTGAGATTTCAAAAAATGGAATTAATCCTTCCCGTGAAAGGGTTGCGGCTATAGAAAAATTCCCCGAGCCTAAAACTATCAAAAATGCACAACGTTTCATAAAAATGGTAAACTATTACCACCGTTTCATACCACACCTAGAAGGTACCTTTGCACCGATTTACGACCATCTGGCTCAAGTTCTCAAAACTAAAACCAAATCAAAAGATTTCACTTGGCCTTTAGAGTGCCAAAAAGCATTTGCAAAAGCTAAACAACAACTTGCTGAGGCAACACTCCTTGTTCACCCACAAGAAAATGCAAAACTTTGTATAACAACAGACGCGTCTAACACATACATCGGAGCAGTAATCCAACAGCTGAAAGGAGACACATGGGAACCAATCGCGTTTTACAGCAAAAAGTTGTCCCCCACACAATCTCGATACTCTGCATTCGATAGAGAGTTAATTGCCATCTACATGTCAATTAAGCATTTTATGAATTTTGTTGAAGGCCAACATTTTTCGGTTCTTACGGACCACAAACCACTCACGACTGCGCTTACAACACAAACTAAGCGTAGTCCGAGACAAGAACGGCACCTTGACTTTATAGCGCAATTCACTAACTATATAAGGTATGTCAAAGGGACGCTGAATATCGTCGCCGACACTCTTTCTCGTCCTGAAGCTAATACACTCGAAGAACAGCCCCAAGAATCGAACAATTGGCTAAAGCCCAAGTCGCTGACGAAGAACTCGATCTACTTATTAGACATCCGTTAGAAAACTCCAGAGTGAAACTTCAACTAGTGAAGATACCTGCTTCCGAAAAGACCTTGTGGTGTGAAACATCTACTGACAACAACAGACCCTATGGCGGCAGGTAGGGGAAATACGGTACAGCAAGCGAAGGCTGCGTCTCAGGCCCCAGGCCCCAGCGCCCAGGGCAACGGAACCAGTACCTGACATGCTAGCTATCTTGCTCTCTATCCAGGGGCAGATGGCTCAGCTACAACGTCATTTAACTCAACAGACCGCGCGGGTGGATCAAGTATACGCGCTGCTGCCTGGCCTAACGCACCTTTTGCCGTAATGGGTACGTACGTGGCGGAGCAAACCCTGAAGGTCCTTGCTGTGAATGTGAATTCACTGATTAAGCTCGAATGACGAGCCGCACTATTTAAGTTGCTTAAAGACCAAGCCCCTGATGTGCTTTTGGTTAGCGAAACTAAGCTTACCAAAAGACACAAAATGAGGCACAGAAGATAAAAATAGTACGTAGAAACCGACCCTACTCCATTCAGGGAGGAGGCGTTGCGATTTTCTTACGAAAGCGTATACGTTTTAAAAGAGTATACAGTCGCGTAGTACGTAGGTTCCAGGTACTGGAGGCATGCATCGTGTATATCCCTCTCCGTAGTGGAAAGCGGTTGTACATGGTGTCTGTCTATGCACCTAAGGTTACTCAATCTACCTTATTCATCTAAGAGCTCGAGACGCTCTTTCGATTCCTGAGGCTGCAATTGGAAGACAGCTATTTTATTATCAGCGGAGATTTCAACGCCAAACATAGTGATTGGGGACACCAAATACTAGAGGGAACATACTATTCAATTGGTGGGGTCAGCACAGTGTAATGTATCGACTCGGGCTTAAGGCGACGGATAGTCCGTCGTTTCCCAGACACGGGTCCTATTTGGATCTTCTACTGTTCGACTCGCGAATACAACTGAAATGCACTAACCAACAAACTACAAAATGTATACGCAATTTCGTGTATGACAGTGACCATTGCGGTCTCAGCACCGAAATAACTGTTCCCAACGAAATTGTGGAATTGGAGGAGTTTGTCCAAAGGTATTCCTACAATTATAGTAGGGTACGTTGGACAGGCTTCACCAGAACACCGTCCAACAGAAATCTGTCAAACGAGGAGATTGACAGGTATCTAAGACTAATGGACGAGACAATTAAACGAACAATGGACAAAACGATACTCGGTACCAACACACTGACGACGAAGACTTATTCCGCAACGCAACTATTGACGCACTGCACAGACATAAAAGTAGACTACTGTCAAGACTAAAAACCTTATACGGACAGTTTACTGACAGACATAACCCGGAGATTGTGACGCTAAAGTCGTCGATCAAAAACCTCCAAGTATTAATAAAAGAAATTTACAGAGCATCTGTAAGTTTGTACTGGAACAACAAAATTCGAGCTGTAAACACCAGCAGCCCGAATATGTTCCCGCAAATAAATAAAATATTTCGGAGAAAAGATCAAAACGACCTTTCGTGTCTTAAAATCGCCCGAACGACGGACAACGAGAACATACTTATAACAGCAGGCATAGATCCAAATGAGGCTGTTGATGATGACAACTTCTTTGTGATCGAGGATCCGCAGGAGAAGGTAGAGGCTATAGGAGCGACTTTCCTGGAAGTATATAAGGCGAATGACATCATTGGCCCGAACCACGACCTGGAAAATCGAGCCCTTGTGCACAATTTGTACCTTCGAAATGAAATTGTGAATCGGCGATTCGAGAGCGCGGGTTTCACCCAGTTCAATGACGAGAATATGGCAAATAATGTCATCACCAACGATAGGGTACTACCCCCGTTCATTTCGAAGGAAGACCTCCAAGCGATCTTCCAATCACTTAGAAGTAAAAAATCAGTGAGAACCGATGAAATACCGAACATTGTGCTTCGACATCTCCCTCTAGAAGCAGTGAACATTTATACCACCCTTAATAATATACCACTTAATAATGCAATGAATAATGCACATTATCCAGCGCATTGGAAAACTGCGGTGGTACATCCCATCCCCAAAAGGGATAAAGACACTTCCGGCGAATCTCCGCTCGATCAGTTTTCTTCCAAACATCAGTAAGGTTTTCGAGAAGGTAATCAATAGAGTCCTGACTAAGTGGGTTAAGGATAAAAATATAGTTCCGGATAATCAATTCGGTTTCAAGACTGGGCATGATATCATTCATGCTGGGTCTAAACTGGTTTCGGATATCCGATGGAACAAAGGCAAGAACCAGTGCACTGGTGCCTGCCTGATTGACTTGGAGAAAGCCAGCGTGACTTCGACAAAATTAAGCGATGTTGAATTGACTGGAAGTTGAAAATCAAATTTCAGAAGTCGGAAACCATTCTGTTTAGGACGCCTTTGTCTGGGGCCTCTAGGGATACCAGAAAGAATTGGCGAAAGTTCTCGATCGTGGGGCAGCACGGGCAGCCACTTGCTTGTCGATATGTAGTCAGATACCTTGGGATCTGGCTAGATCAAGTTCTGTATTTTAACAAACATATAGATGTTGCTCTGGCCAGAGCCAAAGGTGCTTTTCCCCTTACAAAGAGACTGTTTTATAACAGCCAACTCGATGCGAGGGTGAAGGTGATCTGCTACATGGCCCTTATCAGGCCCATGCTTGTATTTGTATGTCCCGTGTGGTTCAACGTAAGAGCAAGTTTATTGGAAAAGATTCGGGTGTTTGAGAGGGCTTTTCTCTCGCTTATACAGAACACCAGAGTCTCAGTACATCAAATTCTATCTTAATGAGGTCTTGTACAATAGGGCGAACCTAATAAGAGTGGACAATTTCGTCATTAAGTTGACTCGAAGGCACATTGCAAGAGCAATGACCTCATCGAACAACCTGGTTTCTGGGGCTTTATACCCCAATTATATGTATCATGAGAGAGTTCGCTTTGACGGCTTTATTCCTCCAGAAGCATTCCTCTATCTAGATAGTAAAGGTCTGATCCAGGACAGATTGGCGGTGCTGCTAATCTTCCACGTCGCTCGAACAGCTGCGGACAGGCGACTCAACTACGACAGAGACGTCGCACATGGCAGTGCGGAGCGTCTCCGGTTCAGTAGGTCGGTAGGGAGTTGCGACATGAAGGATGTTGCTCGACAGCACCAACACTTTTGGTAGCTAGTTGAAGGAGGGGATGCTTCGTCGTCGAATGTATAAAGTAATAAAGTAATAGATAGCTTCATCTGACTCAAAGCGGGTCAGACTAATTTTTTTTTTAGCCATGGCCGGCTTACATAATTTTAGGGAGGATTAAGTTAGTTTTAAGAAAAAAAATATATAAAAACCAAAAAAAAAAAATAAATAAAAAGAAATTATGAAAAAAAAAATATATATATACATGTATTTATATATTATGTATATTCATATTATGTATATATATATTTATGTATGGCTATGTTTGTGTTAGATGTAAGTAGGTTAAGTAGATTAAGATTTATTTTAGGTAGTTTGTAGGCTTTTAGTTTTAAGTTTTATAAAAAATTATAAAAAGTTCCATATACTAAGTTTTTGCCTAAAATTTATTTTCTTAGTTTTAGTAGTAATATATGTAAAAATAGAAATAAAAGTAGACTGTAAGATTCTTCGAAAGACATAGTTTAAGCGTTAGGTTTAACTTAGAGTGCCCGCAGGGGGCTAGTAAGTTAGAACAAGATTATTTGTAAGTAATTTAAGCTAACTTTTAAGCGTTTTTTGTTTAGCATATAAGAGTAATTTAAGTTAAAAAATAAAAATGCATAAAAACTGAACTGAACTGACAACAGACCCTATGTGCCGCGAAATGAACGAAAGCCCTTGTTCGAAGCAATTCATTCAATTCCACATCCGGGGGTTCGGGCCACACGAAAAAAAATCACCAGGCCCAAAATGAACCATGATATAAACTCATGGGCTAAAACTTGCCTTTTATACCAGAAGGAAAAGGTACACAGGCACATCAAAACACCGTCTGACCAAATTAAAAGTCTTGATTGTAGATTTCAGCATATCCACCTAGACATCGTCGGTCCCCTTCCGCCATCGAACGAGTACAAATATTTTCTCACAATCATTGACAGGTTTTCTAGGTGGCCAGAGGCCTACCCAATGCGGGATATATATTAGTGCGGAGACAATCGCCAAATATCATAACAACTGACCAAGGCTCACAATTTGAGTCAAAGCTCTTTAAAGAACTTAGAAATTTCCTCGGTTCCACATGCATTCGCACGACAGCCTACCACCCACAGGCCAATGGAATGGTGGAAAGATTTCACCGGCAATTAAAATCAGCCATTCGAACTTCAGGAATGACAAAAAATTGGTCACAGGCGCTTCCTTTAATATTGCTAGGTATCCGAAAAACCACCAAAGAAGACACAAATCACACCCCATCCCAACTTAGTATGCGCCAACATTACGCTCCCCAAACGATGTCTTTACGTACTTTGTTGCTACATTCACCCATCTCAACCCATTGAGTCTTATCAACCTGTAGTTCACGCAGTTGATTTTTTGACTGAGGATGCACAACCTGAAGATTACATTGTTCTAGTAGGAGATTTCAACCTCCCTCACCTTATATGGGAGCCTTCCGATGATTCGTCTCATTTTGTCTCTCGTAATTCGACATATGAAATAGAAATATTGATGGTGGACTGCCTAACCAACTCAATTCTGCTTCAGATTAGTGGAATACCTAACACAATGAACAGACAACTCGACCTTGTCTTCACATCCGATTCAGATAACTGTGTCGTTTATAGGAGTGATCATATCCTTTCTAAACTAGACCGCCTTCATCCCCCTTGTCAATTATATATTCATATGAAAATGGCAACACATGTGTCGATTCGGAAAATTCATTCTCATTTGACTTCCGTAGAACCGACTTTAACAAACTTAAAAACCTCATCAGCAACATTAACTTTGAATTTATTGGTGAGACAACTAACATTGATCTTGCCCTATCAACGTTCTATTCGTTAATTTTCTCCTGCTTTGCCCAATCGGTTCCGTATACCTTCCGAAAGGACTGCATATCTGCTCCTCCCTGGTAGAACAATGAGTTGCGCTCTCTCCGTAATAACAGAAACAAGTTGTGGCACAAATTCTTAAGAACTCGATCTGATTCCGACTACAGTAATTATCGATCGGTATATAATCGTTTTTCTGAACTCTGTGAGTCTCTTTACCTTGAGTACCTCTACCGCATGCAATTTAGCTTAGTCTCGGACCCTAAACGCTTCTACCAGTTTATTAATACCAAAAGAAAGTCAGACGGCTACCCATCTACTCTTAAATTTCTTAGTGAATCTTCTGCCGACCCAAAAACCATTGCAAATTTCTTTGCTTCTCTTTTTAACAAATCCTTTTCTAAGAAAACAGCTGAACCCGATCCTAGCTACTTTAGCTATATGAGAAACTATCCTGAGACGTCAGCCATTTCACTAAATATAACAACAACTTTGGTATCTGAAAACATTAATAAACTTAAAGATGATTTCTCGTCCGGCCCTGATGGAATTCCGGCTATTGTAATAAAAGAGTGTGTTACCCATCTCGGTCCTCCTCTTGCTGCTCTATTTAACTTGTCTGTCTCAACAGGTACTTTCCCTTTCCTATGGAAGGAATCTTACATTATCCCTATTCATAAAAAAGGAAGTAAAGCCGAAGTCGATAATTATAGGCCCATAGCGAAACTCTCTTGCATACCCAAACTTTTTGAAAGCATAGTCTATCAACAACTGCTTCCGTACTGTAGGCCAACTATCTGCACAAATCAGCACGGCTGCTTGAAAGGTAAATCAACGACCACTAGCCTAACAGAGTTCGTCTCTAGGACTCTTCATGCTTTAGAAGACGGTGATGAAGTCGATTCAATTTCCACAGATTTCAGCAAGGCATTCGATAAAATTTCTCACCAACTTATCATCTTTAAACTAAAAAAACTTGGCTTTTCCCCTCATTTTGTGGCATGGACCAAATCCTATTTAGAAGACCGAAAATACAGGGTCATCTTCAGATCTTCAATATCCGAACCCATTAAAGCAACATCTGGTGTCCCTCAGGGTAGTCACCTTGGTCCAATCATCTTTATCCTCACAATTAATGATATAAATTTAATTTTAACTAACTCTAATCTTTCTATTTTCGCTGATGACATGAGAATTTCCAAAGTCATCTCATTGCCTTCTGACTCCCATTGCCTGCAAGATGACTTGAATAAGTTTTCTGTATGGTGCAAGCAAAACTTTTTGGAGCTTAATGTCAGCAAATGCCAAGCGATAACCTATTCCCGTAAACGTCTACCTCCCCCTCCAAGAAACTACTTCATCTGCGATGATCCTATTCCTTCCACTACCCAAGTACGGGATCTAGGTATAATTTGTGATAGAGAATTGAATTTCGACTCACATATTGACAGCATTATAAATAAAGCTAACTCTTCACTCGGCTTTATCAAACGCTGGTCAAAAGAATTTTCCAACCCTTACGTTACAAAGTCCCTGTACATTACTTTTGTAAGGCCTCTTCTCGAATATTGCAGCCAAGTTTGGTCACCCTATAAACTAACCCACATTCAAAGAATAGAAGCAGTCCAACGCAGGTTTATCCGTTTTGCACTTCGTGGTCTACCTTGGGCCGATCCATATGGATTACCCCCCTATGAAAATAGGCTAAAACTAATTAGCATGCATACCCTAAAAAAACGTCGTGAAGTCGCTGATGTACTTTTTATCCACCAGTTACTGACTGGAAATATCGACTGCTCGACAATAACGCAAAATATTGCATTCACTCCCAATCCCCGTAATCTAAGATCTGTCCCACTCTTCCTGATCCGAACTCACCGCACCAACTACGGTCACTTTGAACCCATATCCAGATTGTTGCGTATAACGAACAACTACGCTGAAGTCTTTGACCTAAATAGCAGCAAACAAGAAATAAAAACAGCGCTGCTCAATATGCCACTCCCTTAACATCTCCCCCGTCCACCATTTCTCCTCGCCACATTAGGTTAAGTATATCTTTGTTAGTTTTTAAGTCTAGTTTTAAGTTTGGCTTGTTAATAAGCTTAATAAAGTTGTCCGGGGTAGACCCGGGCCAATAATAATAATAAAAACTCCTGTACGGAGAGAATATTATAATATTAATATTATATAATGATCTTTCTTTTGCATCCGCAAATGATTCAAACGATTTTAATTATTTTAAATAATTCAAATTATTTTTCCAAAACATACCAAAAGAAAATTTACAAACCCGAAATGCAACACCACAAAGATCTATTCATTACCCAAACACAATACACACTTGCAAGCAGGTCTTGGTCAGAAATGATAAAGCAAAATCTTTAGAATCTCCCTACGAAGGTCCTTTTAAAGTAGTAAAAAAATTACGTAAACAATTTGTAATTGAAAAAACCGGAAAAACATTATCCATCGCAATTGACAGTATCAAACGATTTAATGACATCAATAACTGTCAAATAACCAACCGGTTACTGTGCCGGGGGGGGGGGGGGGGGGTGATGTAGCAGCCTTGTAATTGTAGGTGGCGTAATTTAATAATTCGTGCTACTCTTGGCTAGAGGGCGCGCAAGATGAAAAAAGAAAGAGAGAAAGGAATGAGTTCAAGTCACGAATAAATAAAATAGTTAGTTCACGATCAAGCATGAGGAAGGAAAGATGAAGTTGTAAAAAGATATAAATTAAGTTTAGATAAATGGATTAAGTGAACAAATAAATTTTTATTAAGTTAATAAAATTAAGTGTATGTGTATCATTTTAAGTGGTTGGCAAACAAAAACTACAGTACCACATGAAATGTCCGATTTTTTTTTGTAGAAAAGTAAAAGTCAATATTTATTTTTTATAAAATTTTAATTAGTCAAAAATTGAACCATTGACATCTACAACCTTCTTCCACCATGATTCAAAGTCCATTATTCCTTTTTTATATATAGAAGGCTTGATTTTTTGACGCTAAAAACTTTTCAAAGGCTTCTATGACCTCTGCTCGGTTTCGGAACACCTTTTGCCGATAAAATGACTCCAGACTGAGGAAATGGTGATAATCCGTTGGAGAAATATCTGGTATGGAGTCTAGTATTGTCATGCAACAGGCTCGGACCATCCCTATTTGCCACCGCTGGCTGCTTTTCAGCCAATTTCGTATGCACTATGTCGATTTCCTCACAATATTTGACTGCATTTATCGTTTTTGGGAGAAGATCGGGCTTGGGGTGTGTTTTGGTTTTCCATCTGGATCCAACCACTGCCCAGATCTTTTACAATTATCATACAGTATTCACTTTTCATCACAGGTGACTATCGGGTGTAAGAACGGTTCAGTTTGGTTTCATAATGTAAACGATGCGCAGACTTTCAGGTGCCGTAGTTTTTGGGATTCGTGGGTACCCACTTATCGAGTTTCTTTACCTTTTTTATGAAAGTAAGGTGTCGACTTATTGTCATTAGGGATACTCCCATGCTTTGTGCAATCTCCCGCACCGATTTCATTGGGTCCGCATCCACCGTTGCCATCGTCGTCAACTAACGTTTCCGTATTCGCATGTGATTCATTTTCGAGGCTGAAATCTCCCGAACTGAACTTTCCAAACCAACGTCGTATAGTGCGTTCGTTTACCACTACATCCTCAAATGCGTCATTAATGTTTTTCATTGCCATTAGGACACGCATTGTGTCCTATTTTAAATTCGTAAAGGAAGAGGGTTCGAATTTGCACTGCCGACAGCAATTTAAATAATTCCTAGAAAAAAATAACGGTACTTGTAACGAACCCTAAAATTCTTAGACGGCAAGCACACGTACCACCTCATTTTATAAAAAACGAAATTTTAACGTTCTAGCACAAATGCTTACTCGAGAACTTCATATTTCCGACTGAGCGAAAATCGGACATTTCATGTGGTAGAACCCAATATAATGTTTTTTTGTAGTGGAGAAACACCGATTTCGCTGAAACGCATGAATATTTTTTGGCCAGCAATGCCAGGTTTGGATATTTTTCTGCATTATTTTTAAACCATTTTAATGGGTCAGGAATATTGTGGTTTAATTGTGGGTCACACAGATACATGTCGAACTCATTAACAGCCTCACCATCTTATTTGGCTTCTAATAAAAAATACATGGCACTACATCTTTAACTCGCAACTCCTCTACTCTCGATGGACACAGAGTTTTCTACCAAGTTCCGCACATGTTTTCTAAAAAGTACTCTCACCTTTTCAACCTCAACTTCCAAGTTTTTATGTCTTGGATCCAAAAAAGGAGAAACTCGTTCTGTGAGAACATCTTCGAATTCCTGCCTATCCATTCTGAACCTGCTTTGCAAGCTTTCTTTCATGATTCCCATAAAGCTGACAACATTTTCATTATCTCAGATATTTGTTTTTAGGTGTTTATTAATTAGTCCACATACGAGTATAATCGGCCGTAGAATGGAAATTGTTATATTTTCTTCACAAAGTAATGTTGTTGGAACTTGGAATGGCTTCAAGATTTTTACCATCGCTTCTGTTTGTGACCATTCCCTTTCGCTTACTTCAAGTTTCAGACCCAATGTTGGAGATGCAATATGTCTATCTGCCAAAACCGCAATAATAGCACTTCGATTTGCTAGGAGCCTTTCACACATTATATAAGATGTATTCCAACTTTAAATTAATTTTAGCTCATGCAAGCCAAGTTGTCTCTGTAGAATATGTTCCCCATCCTCACCAAAGGTCAAATTACCATCATTATTTAACTAGAGTTTTTGTGACTCTTGAGTACCCCTTACCCGATATTATCGGGTACCAGATAGCTAACATTACCGGGTACCCGCGAACTTGTGTATTACCCGCTTTACCTGGGTACTGTTGATGTATATTACCCGGGTAGAATCAAGAGCACTTATCTATACACACCACCTATTTAGAGACGAGCTACAGAGCAATGTATATTTTCGGCATCCCTGCAAGGTCGGTAAAGACCTCACCGAGACCTTTGATGTCCAGAAAGAACTTAGACAAGGCGATGCGCTGTCATGCTATTTTTTCAACATCGTACTTGAAAGAATAGTGTAAAACTCACGAGCAAACACAAGAGGCACTATCTTTCAAAAGTCCGTCCAAATACTCGCATACAATTCAATTCAATTCAATTCAATGGATTTTATTTGCACAAAAGAAGTTTTTCATTTACATGTATTACCTACCTGCCAAGCAGAGTGCTTATCTGCAGGTGGTTGGACATAAATTGAGTAAATTAACTTTTGAAATGATTTAAATTCAAAAAAGTTTTGTTTACAATTAAGTTACATTCAATATAGTGTTGTTAAAGTCTTCTTTAATGGTCTACTTCACAAAATAAAGTTCAATTAAATGCTTTTTTAACTCTTTTTTTAAAATTCGGAATTACTTTTAGAAATTGTGGTAGGGAATTAACTAAATTAGGGACGGTGCATCGTAGTTCTCTATCACCATGCGTGCTGTAAGCTTCCGGAAATTCTAGCATCCCTTGGGCTCATCTTCGGGTGTTTTGTGGGTGGCTTATGGGTCGGAGAAAACGTTGGTCGTTCATATAGGTAAGCAATGTTGTCATCTGGAAAAGTGCGTTTACATCTAAAATTTTAAAAGTTGAATTAATAGGTCTAATTATTTTAACAAGACGATGTTGTAATTTAGATATCTTATCCAGATGGGTTTTCGCTGCGTTTCCCCAGGCCATAATTCCGTATCTAATGCGTGACTCTGCCATCGAGTAGTACACTTGCTTTTGTACCTCCATATGAGAGTAACGCTTAAGATACACCATTGCAAATATCGTGCTCTTAAGTTGAAGACGCAGGATGTTGATGTGCTCACGCCACAGAAAATGCTCGTCGATGGTAACTCCAAGATATTTAATGGCTTTGACTACCTCAATTGTGTTGCTGCTTCATAGTAATGGACAGTGATCATTACGATGAAAAATTTCTATAGTTTCAGTTGACTTTGAAGGGGTCCTAATGTGCATCACCTTGGTTTTGTCTGCGTTTATCACCAGACCGTTATCATGACACCATTCAGATACAGCGTCGAATTCGTCTTGCAATACCTTCATGGCTAAATGCAAGTCTTTGTGTCTTACAACTATTGCGATGTCATCAGCATAGGCATAGGCAATCGATTTCTTAAATGTCCTTAACAGTTTAATATTAAACCTTGTGGTACACCGTATTTGCTAGATTTTTTTTATACTTAATGTGTCAGATACCTTGACTTGGATTACTCTATCAGTCAGATAGCTTTTAAGCCAGCTTGACAGCAATCCTCTTAATCCCAATTTGTTGACTCTTTCCACGAGTTTTTCGGGTGTCAAGGTATCGAGGGCTGAAGTCTTTAAAAAGAACAAGTACGTGATGATTTTTATTTAGCCCTGCATTAACCACATTGGTAAACTCTCCCAGTAGCAATTGGGTGCTCTTGTATTTTTGAAATCCAATCTGGTTTGGGTGAATCACTCTGTACTTCAACATAAAACAATTAACACGTTTAACGACTATCTTTTCCAAACATTTTTCAACCGCTGGCAGAATTGAGATTGGCCTATAATTTGACGTGTCTTGTTTTATTCCTCCCTTGCATATTGGGCGAATTATAGACGTTTTCATGAGCTTAGGCACACATGACTGACACAAACTAAGGTTTATAATCTTCGTGATTATAGGGATGAGACTCATGGCATTTACTTTGAGATCGACTTGGTCTTATTTTGTCTGCTCCAGTACCTTTTGTGTTACTTAGTTGACACAATATCTCATAAACTTCAGGTTCCGTTGCTTCTTCTAAGTAGATACTGTGATGAAGTTGCCAGTTCTCATGGTTTGAGGTTTTGGTGTCACACACATGCATAATGTTCGCTGCTTGATTCGAAAACAGTTCCGCGAAGTCCTCAACAATGTCTTTTAAGCTTTCGGATTCAGACGCATTTGGAAAATTGATTTTTATAATTTCGTCTACTGAACTTTTCTTTCTTCCAAGCAGTTCATTCACAATTCTCCACGTTTTCCTCGGGTCATTATTGGCATTTATGAATTTTCGTTTGTAAAAATTGGCTTTTATTAATTGAATATTCTTGTTAACTGTGTTTCGGAATTTCTTGTATTCACCCTCAAACGTCTTACATCTGGGGCTGTTTTTCCACCTCCTATATAGCTCATCCCTTTGTTTGCACATTGGTATTATTTCTGGCGTGATCCATGGCTTATGTTTACGTGTTCTTTTTGTTGTGGTCGTTTTGCATGCTTCAGTGTATATTTTATTCATTTCTCGTACAAAATTGTTATAGAGTGCCTCGACGTTATTTTCTTGGATTAGGTGTTGCAGGCTGTTTGCTCTATAAGCTTATTAACTTTCTGCTGATTAATGTGTTTAACTTCCGTTTCCCGAGAGGTTTTTGTTCTATCCAAATCTTCTGTAGCATATAAGACGGCGTAATGATCAGTAGATCGGTTACGATAATTGCAGAGAATATATTGAGCTTGGTAATGCTAACATACATATGATCAATTAACGTCTCCGTATTATTTGATATGTCAGCACGTGTCGGTTGTTTAATAACACTTATCAACCCTTTCGAAGCCATCATCTCCTTGTATTTAAGAACAAGTGAGTTATTCTCATATATGATATTAATATTGACATCTCCTAGTACAATGTTTTCTTTTCTTTCTTTTATAATTTCATCTAATTCGTCAATGAACCTTCCAACACTAGAGCTAGGTCGTCTGTGTATTGCATGTATATGCTTTTGTCCACCTTTATGATTGATTTCCAGGTGCATGCCCTCGTAGTTGATTGGATTCGCTGTTATTATTATTTCGTCGCACGGTTTATAAATTCAGGATTAAAGCCGTCAATGAGATAAAAGTCTTTTTTTTTCTTCGATGCCGCTAACACCATGTATTACCCTAAAGTCGACATCAGCTTCACTGCATGTGTTTTCAATTTTATTTTCTTCTATTTCGAACCTCTCAATTAGTATTACGTACAACAACAATGCTTAATTGTTCATTTTGTTTACATCTTTGCAAGACCCGATGTGTATGGTCTCGCCGTTTTCGTTTTTTTTCGCAAGTACCTTACCGGTCGACTCGCACACAAATCTCCAATTGCACTCTCTGGCTCTGTTTTTTGCTAGCCAGAGAAGGTGTTTATTGGTAGGTGTGAGCTGATTCTTGACATATATGATTGCTTCAGTTTCGGGTGTTGCACTTCAAGCAGAGCCATTTATTTTCTCTAATTTTCTTAAGGGGAATATTACAGATGGCTCTTGCCTTTTTAATTACATTTGTTTTGCACGCGTGGCTTGCAAAGGAAACTATTATTTTGATTTTTATGTTTTTTTGGATTTTTTATGTTCGTTCTGTAAACCTCAGTGATATCTGAATTTAATATATCGTGATCTCTTGTTTTTCCTAGTGCTTGGACAATATCCATTAAGTTTTCATTTTGTGTCTGCGGAATGTTTTTTATTTCAATGTTGTTTTTTAGTAATTGTTGTTCGAGAGTATTGATTTTGGTTTCCATTGCATGTATTTGCTGATCTTTTTTCTGCTTGCTCTTTGAGTTCTTTTATTTCGTTTGTAAGTTTTTGTAGTGTTACATTGCTTATTGTCATGTGTTGCTTTATGTCTTCGTATTTGTTCGCCATAAATTCACAACTTGTGTTTATATCTGTCATCTCTTTTCTCATCTTGCGCCTTTCATTTAACATTATTTCATTATTATTACTATCTGGTGCTGATTTAGTGAATGGTGCTGGTATTGGAGTTTGTTGCGGGAGTGCTTCTGGAGAACATACACTTCTCATTCGCTTGGTCATAGGCTGAACCGATGCTAATTCAGCAGGGGTCCTGTGTGCGGAGAGCGCTGCAAGTTCTTTTCTACGGGTGGAACATCTCCATTCCTCCTTTCAGGCAATATTCATTTTTCGGTAAGATTTTTCGGAAATCGTGGTACATCCATAATGCATTTTCCTTTCACATCTATGGCATTTTACAAAGTCTCCATCGGCGGGGAGGTCAGAGAAAATGAAATCCCTTTCGTTATAGCAATCAAAGTCATACGATTTAGTTCTGTTATTTACTGTCAATTCGTATCTTTCTTTATCTTATATGTTTTGTAATTTGTGTTTATATTCAATAAAAAATAGTTACATAAAAACCCTTATTTTTAAAATAAATATTACTTTTAGCATCGTGCCAGGATAAGAAATATTATACAAATTTATCCAACCCTAATATAGGTGCTGCAACTGCAGTTTTTATTAGGTACGGTAAGTAAGCCATCGACTAGATATTCTGCTTTTGTGAAAGATAAATTAAACCAAAAATGGGCTTTATCATCAGAATCACGTCAACATCATTCGCAGAGTAGTCAGTCAGCAGTCAGCCGTTAGCCGTGCAAAATCGAATCTCATTTTAGCTTCTTTGTATCAGTTTAACTTTCTTTTCCAATTTATTGCAAAGTAATATCAATTATTGCGTTGTACTGCATGAGATGTCCGATTTCATAGTAAAAACTTAAAACCCAGTATTATTTTTCCGTAAATTTTTATTCAATCAAAATAGGATCAGTTGGCATCTATGACATTCTTCCAACGTGATACAAGGTGAAATATTCCTTTTTGTAGGAGTGGTGACTTCTTGAGACAATGAAATCTTCAAAGGCTTTTGTGACCTCTGCTCGGTTACGGAAGAGCTTCTGTCGGCAAAATGAACCCAGATTGCGGAAAAGATGGTAATCCGTTGGGAAAATATCAGGAGAGTACGGTGGATGCGGAAGATTTTCAAATCCCAACTTGGGGTGGCCGTGGTGTAGTGGTACCAGCAACCGCTTCTCACTCGGAGGGTCAAGGTTCGAATCCAACTCATGACAAGTTTTTCATTTGTGTAATTGGAACTCAGTCAAAAAAATCTGCATGTGAAGGCATAACACTGACATGTAGATTTGGCTGTTGTAGAGTTTCAAGCACAAAACAAGCGTGAAAAATTGATATCCTTCGAATCATTCCGAGTGAAGTAAAAACTCTCCGTCCTATTCGGACTCCCACTCCCGGAGAGCTAAAATAATATCGAAACCCAACATACCTGAGTTTCAAACCACTACATCAGAACAATGTTTTCCTTTCTCCTCCTTCTATCTTTCCGCCCGCGCCATGGCAACAGTAAGAGCGTATCATAACCCCTCAGGCGCGCGTAAATAATAAAAAATCCCAACTGCAACAGTGTTTGCGCCGTTACTTATGAGTCATGGGGTCTAGCATTGCCATGCAAAAGGATCGGACTGTGCCTATTAGCCAACGCAGATTGCTTTTCAGCCAATTTTATAGCGTTTATTGTTCTCCTGGTTGAAGAAATGAAAAGTGGATTGGTCTTTCGATGTCCCCCAAATTGTCACCACATCCTTTTTTGGGTTTAGATGGGGCTTGGGGTCGGTTTTGGTTATTCATCTGCATCCAACCACCGTCCAGATCTTTTACGGTTATCATTCGACATTCACTTTTCATCATAGGTGACTATCCGGTGCAAAAACGATTCAGTTTAGTTCTTAATGTAAGCGATGCTCAGATTTCCAGGCGCCGCGCCGGTCTTAGTTTTTGGGATTCGTTCAGTTAATGGGGTACACACTTATCGAGTTTCTTTACCCTTACTATGAGAGAAAGGTGTCGACTTATTGTCATTGGGGATGCTGCCATGCTTTGTGCAATCTCCGGCACTGAATTCGTTGGGTCCGCATCCACCGTTGCTCTTAAAACATCGTCGTCAACTAACGTTCCCAGCTTCCCACGTGGTTAGTTTTCGCGGCTGAAATCTCTCGAACGGAACTTTCCAAACCAACGTCGTATAGTGCGTTCATTTACCGCTACATCCTCAAATACGCCATTAATATTTTTCATTGCCAATGATGCATTATGTCCCATTTTAAATTCGTAAAGGAAGAGGGTTCGGATTTCCTAGGAAAAAAAATAACGGTAGGTGTAATGAACCCTAAAATTCTCACACGTCAAGCTCACGTACCACTTTACTTTATGAAGAAGAGAAGAAAATTTAACGTTTTGGCATAGAGGTTCACTCGAGAACTTCTTATTTCCTACTGAGCGAATATCGGACATTTCATGTGGTACAACTCAATAAATATGTAAGTTTTTGTTTCTTTTTATTTTGCATATGTTGCATATATTTGGGGCCTTAACCAAAGCTTAATTTTGCTGTGGTAGATAAACTTATATTTAAACGCAAAAGAAGAAGAGAGTTTAGTTGTACTAAGCAGCGTTCCCGAGGGGAGATTGAAACAATGCTTACGAAGATAATAGTGCAGAGTAAATTCAAATTCTTAGGACACTGTGGGAAAAAGGAACAATCAGTCCACCAGCTGACAAGATGAATGAAATAAAACGTTTTCCCGAATCCAAAACGGTAAAAGATGTGCAGTCTTACATCAGTCTTGTACTCAGCGGATTTGTTGGTTATTTATAAATATGTATTCTATTATAGCTTAGTCGCTTTTCAACTTACCAAGAAAAATACCCAAGCGTTTAATGTACTTAGAGACACCAATCTTATTAATACATATATAGACCAGGTGCTAACACTGCGATACATTCAAATTCGTGTCAATGGAGTATTGAACCAAATGGACAACAAACACATTTTAAATTTTTGGAAATTAAGATTAACCTGCTGATATAAGCAAAAATATATGTCAAATTTGAAGCTAGAGATCTTTTTCCAAGATATTTTTTTTCCAAAACTAGATAATACCATATTGTTAAGAAATCAATGCAACACGATATATACAAATTAATGTTTTGTGTTCGAAAATCCCTCCTCAAAACTTTGTCACATTACATAAATCAAAATCAAATTAAATATAAATTTTGCGATATCATTTGTAGTAAATATCATAAAAAAATACAAAAAAAAAAATGTTTACTTTCGACTTTCAAATATCTGATTTTGTAAATATGTCTCACGAATTATTATATAATTAGTTATGTATGCAAATAACCAGTTCCATATCAGCTTACGACTTTAGTTACAATGCGCTATTATTTTGATCAACTATAGAATACAGTACAAATTAGGATAAGACTACAAGGAATGCTATTGCAGCTGCTGATAGCCTTAGGTCGCAGAAGTTCTTCCAAAGCTCATTAAAAGTACTTTTAATTATAGATAGTTTTTTTTATTACAAAAATGTTGCTAACCTTGATGGCAATCGTTCCACAAATAAACCCAAGTCAATCATGTACTCCTCCGAAGCCCTCCAAAAACTTAGCTCTAGTAACAAAACCAAACTATGGTAGATTCCCACCAGAATAGGAAAATAACCTTGGTCAAACGAGCCATTCTGCCGTTCAATAAAAATGCCAATACATGTCTAAATCTAAGTCGACATGATATCAAAAACTCAGTAGGTTACCGCAGAGTACATTACGGTTTAAAATATCACCTCAACAAAATGAAACTAGTCTCATCTCGTTGTATCACTATTTTCAACACCAGTGCTCCACCGCAATTTCCAGTAGCATTCTAACTTTTAACCGTAAGACCCGTCTCGGTATGAATGCTCGTCAGTATACCCTCACACCCACTTTCGGACGTACTCTGAAATATCGAATGTCCTGTCGAGCTCGTTAACTTGCAAACATTTAAAACCAACGCATATCGGTAGGTATCTCTCTTTTTTCCCTAACTTCTCCTCGGCCACGCTATATGCAAACATCTTAAGGGCACATCACTTGTGCGCTCGTCAATTATATAAAAAAAAAAATCGATTCTCAGGAATGCTGACTCCGGCTTAAACAAGACGAAACAGCCTCACATTTTATGTGGAAGTCCAGCCCTCAACGGAATTTGATGAAATATTTTCTTCAGGGAACAATTCGACACCAATAAATTAATCAATTCCTCTGCTTATAGTGTTATCAACTTCACTCGGAAGGTGGAAAATCTACTAGCCTAAAGCCTAACTACAGTTCTGACAAAACGGTACAAAATTTTTTTAGGTCAAAGTGCTAAGCTAGTGGTTCCATGGTATAAGTGTTTATAAGTAACTGGGTGTATAGTTATGTAAACATATATGCATGTATAAATGTTTATAGCGCATTTATGTGCATTTAAAAAATACGACATTATTCCTTGTTATCAATAATGTATTGAGAGATCTAAACTCAACACAGTTCAAAAAACAACGATGTTGGTTTTGTATTCCTGCAAGGGTATATAGATTTTGTGGGTTAGGTACACGTTAGCACTCCACATAGAGTTACTCATGAGAAAAACACAGTTTTTGTAAATGCACGCCGGCTAATTTGAGTGTTTACGATTTGTTTATAGTCCGTCCAAAAGCAAATGTTTTAGAATTTGCGAATACGAAATAAGTTTAATATAACTAAAAGAATCGAAACTGTTGAATCACAAGTGAAAGAATGTTACATTTCAAAGCAACAATTAACTCTAGTATTATACATTAAGTGTTATACATCATTAAATGTGTATGAGAGCGCAATTTAATTTGAATACATTAATATAAGAGATTATTGTTGAGTCCAGTCAAATTTACAAATTATTGAAAGTACAAATAAAACTTGAAGTAAGAATTGAAATCGAAAAGTATGTACAGTATAACTTTTTGAATAGTTTTTGAAATGGATTTATATTTCCAAACAGCAAATTTTTAGTGGGAATTCCAATATTTTAAATTGTATAGGCAAATCTGTCGGTATAACTGGGATTCCTGAGATCAAAACATTTTCTCCTTTAGCTGTGCCACTAATTATAATAGCCCTAACAATATTTCGGCCTAGGTGTGTAACTTGTGAACGTGTACGATAACATAATCTGCGCGCATCAAGATTTCTCATTAAGATGACCGTGACTATTTCAGTGTCCATAACATTTTCATCTGACCAATATTCTACAATATCTGCTTTTGACATATTTTTTTCATTTATCTGTCATACGTTTTCATTAGTCGGCACCAAAGTTCCCCTTTCACGCTACCAATCTTATTTCTTTATTTATTTATATACATGCCAACACAGTAAGAAATACTTATAAACCTGTGAAAGATTAACAAAAATTGAATATACAATTTGAATTAAATATAAATATGAAGCAAAATTAAATTAAATTAATCAATTAATCAATTAATTGATGCTTGAAGTGGGTATAGGCTGAGGAATGGTTAGCTGCTCTGAAGGTAAAGTTGAAGCTTATTTCTAAAACACTGAACTGCTCTCGTATCTACGGGGCAGTGAATTCCAAAGATTAATTCCCATATTAGTTTGCACCAATTCTGCAGTACTTGGAACATTATTACAGAATTTACGATGTAACACTTCTATAATAATACCGTTAGCAACTGTATCAATACGACCTTCGCCGATTTTCCGAAGAGCATTCGCATATGTACTTGTGCAGTTGTATTCGCATAGTTACTATACAGTTTGAGCCTTTAAACATGCATTCATTCTGCGGGTGTGTCTTTAGATATTACCAGCAGAGCTTGTCTCGAGTCTACAGTCAATAATATGACCATCCATCTTACAATACTTTGGTTGCTTTTCATATCATTCTTGATCCGAATTAGTGCTTCGATTGCTCTTTTGTGCGACATTGTACGATACATTCGTTCCGAATCAAAAGTTGGCATTACTGCAACATCCTCCAATGATCGCTATTTTTACTGATGTTACAAATAGGTGTTTCTTTATGAGCTAAATTCAATGGCAGCTTAAGTATTGAATGAGCCATTTGGCCACTGCAACAGTAATAGTACCCATTACATCACCGCATTTTCATTATTACCACATTCCTAAGACTTCGCGAGTGGCTTCGTTATGCCGAGTCTACCACACTTTACCATTGTTACGATGCTCGAAAGCGCTGCGTATTTTAGTACGAAGCGTCCAAACATGTCATTTTAACTGGGTATTGTTTATTGCTGACCACATGGCTGGTTTTTGGGGAAATGTTTAAATAATATATGTATAATCTGCCGATTGTATTGTCCGACAAATTGTGTGCGCCGTCAGCTCAGTCCGATGTCCCAAACATGTCGTTTTACCAAGGTCCTGTATACTGACTACCACATATTTTTTATTTTTTTGATTGTAAAATGGGCTATACATGTGCTATACATATTAGTTGTTCGTATTTTATTTTCACATTATGGGGTCTCATTCTGCACATAAATAGTGACCCCGACGTGATCTGAGTGGATAAAAAAATCGTAACCAGAAAATGTCGCGGCCTAATTCGCCACCACGCGGCGGAAGTGCAATTCCACCTACTGACAATGAAGTTATCATCAATAGAAGCACGCCGCAAGTGCACGAACATCACACAGCTTCATCAACGCTAAACAGTCTGGAGAGCATCAACATACCTATGTTCTGGGTCAAGACACCGCATCAGCTCTGACTCGTCCAAATTCCACAACGTGATCAGCAAACTTGACCAAGACATTTTGTCGATAGTAGAAGACATATTGCCTTACCCACCAGAAAGAGACAGGTACCTTTCCGTTAAACAAGCCTTACTCAACTGTTTTTCAATTTCAGGAGATCAAAAGTTTCGAAGGTTAATTTCTGGGTTGAAACTCGGCGACATCAAACCTTCAACGTTGTTAGCTGAAATGCTATCACTCAATCAAGGTATATAAGATGAATATTGTGGTACGATTATCTACCGCAACAATTACAAGTTACTTTGGTCGCAGTTCGCTAGACAGCACCGTTATGGGAAAGTTAGCAGATCGTATTTGGGAAATTGGCCAATCGACGGGTAATGGATATTCACCAACAACCGTTTGGGAAGAAAAAGAAAACAACCTCGAGCAGCAAATGACTCAGATGATGAA
Source organism: Volucella bombylans (assembly GCA_949129095.1). Lineage (NCBI taxonomy): Eukaryota > Metazoa > Arthropoda > Insecta > Diptera > Syrphidae > Volucella > Volucella bombylans. The sequence continues at coordinate 299,579,240 of OX422140.1, forward strand.
AGAACTCAAAGCTCTTCGAACCCGATCAAGTAGTAGGTCTCGTGTACGTTCTCGCTCTAGTTAGTTAGTTAGTTGACTTTTATTTTTAATAAATGTTTTACAATGTAACGATTAACCTAAGTCTTTAATGGTTTGGCCTGTGGCCGTCTACCAGGTTGATAAAATACATACTTAAGTTTTACATTAAAAATCTTCATCTATACGCTTTCTATAACAAAGTGCTGCTACTGAGTAATCATATAAGACTTTCCCTCCTTTTTCTCCATTTAAAATGCTCATTACTTCATCTTCGTCTAAATCATGTTTTCCGAACATTGATAGTCGAAATTCTTTTAAAATCGGACAAACACCAAGAAAATGTAAGATGTCTTCTCTCTTCATCATGTTGCAGAGGTCACAAAGTATTGTTAAATCTGGTCTATGGGTATAAAGTTTAGTTGAACGAGTTCCCCTCTCAGTTTGAAAATAGTACTTATTTTGTCATCTGCGTGACTATCTAGGAAGTATGTTTTTTCATTTAGAAAATGGTTTAGTTTGCTGTAATAGTTTCTAAACAGTGGCGATTCAGCTTGTTCGACATATTGGTCATATGTATGTCTGCCAAAATTCTCCAAAACCAAGTTAAATTTTTCTCTTAAAAGATGAGGATGCTCGTTCACTTGCTAGACAGATTTAATCCGCATTCAGAAGCTGTTTTCTTCCATTCCTCGCAAAAGCCTCCGTTTGTTCTAATTATGCTTCTTAAAACTACGTTTGGTATTCTGCATTCATTCATTTCTAGTATTTTTAGGATATAGTTGAAGTGCATTTTGAGCGTGTACAAGAGCAAAAGAGGAGTTCCCATTTCAAGATGTAGCATATAGTTCGGGGTATTTTTTGGTAATCGGAAAATCTTCTTCAAAAAGTAGCGAAGAAATTTTTCCAAAGCATCGTAGCCTTTGTAACCCCATACCTGAGCTCCGTAAAGCATTATCGACGCTGTGGTTCAGTGGAACAAAGTTTGTTTTGCACTTTGCGATACATATTTATTTTTGAAGAAACGTTCCCAAATCGAACAGATAGCTCTTTTAGCAACAGCTAATTTTTCCTCAAAGTGTGGTTTGAAATTTAAGGAGGACGATATTAGAATACCTAGGTATCTGTATCTGAATACTACCTCAATCTCTTCCCCGTCTAACTTCCACTTTTCCAAATGTGAGAAGCGTCCTCTTGCATTTCTGAATATCATCATTTTTGATTTATCAAGATTTACAGTGAGATTCCAAATTTTACAGAAAGCATTAAGCTTGCTTACCATTAACTGCATATCTTGGGTTGTCTCACACAGAAAGACAATATCATCAGCATACATCAGCGCTGGAATTGATACACCGTTGAATCTTATTCCACCTTTGACATCATCTGTTATATCATTGATGTATAATATAAAAAGCAGCGCACTTAAAATACAGCCTTGTTTAACACCCATTGAAGTTTCGAACTCTTCAAAAATTAAGTCTCCATCCCATACATATGCAATGTTATTCTCATACAAGGCTCTCAGGATTCGAATAATTTTGCTTGATACACCGATTTTGGAAAGCTTGTAATAGAGTGCTTCACGTAGTATTGAATCGAACGCTGCTCGAAAATCTACAAAGAAGGCGTACAACTTTTTTTTCTTGCTGTTATATGTTTCAGCAATGTTTGTTAAGCAGAATATCTGGTCGATTGTAGAATAACCTTTCCTAAATCCAGCTTGGAATTCCTTAAGGATGTTATGTTCTTGTACCCCTTCATACAATCTTTTGTAAATTAATGAAGCAAACAATTTGGCTGAAGTGTTTAAAAATGTGATTCCTCTGTAGTTCTTCGGGTCCCTGTAATCGCCTTTTTGTGTAGGGGATAAATTATTGCTTTCCTGAATACGTCGGAGATATAAGCAGAGTCGAATATTCGATTAAATTTAATTGTGAGAGAATTCATAAACTCATATGTGCAATTTTTATATAACTCAAACGGGATGCGATCAATACCAGGTGCTTTATTTGATTTCGATTTGCATATTACTTCATTGACTTCTTCCAGGGTAAATGCAGAGTCTCATTTTTCGTCTAAGAGCAGAGGGGCTGCATATTGAAGTAGCGGCGAGGTTAATGGGGCATTAAGAAGTTTATCGAAATGAGTCCTGAGTTGCGGGGCTTTAAGAGTTACAGAGATATTAGACTTGTATCCGTTTAGGTATTTGACAACTTTCCAGAACTGAGCAGAAGATTTTGAATTATTTATAATCGCAATGTTTTGTTGTTCAAAGGCTACTTTTTTGATGTAACAGATGTATTTGTTTTTCTTGCTGGCATCTTGATAGAGTACTTTAAAGATATTGGAGTTATTCGACCTCAAAAGTTTGAGAAATTTAAAAAATTTGGTTCTAGCTTTCATGTAATCAGAATCGTACCATTTTTGTTTATATATTTTATGAGTTTTTAAATCTTTCTGTTGCGGAATGGATTTCTTTATTATTTCCGTTAGAGCTTCAATATTGGCTGTATAACGCTGTGTGCGTAGTTCCATAAGATTCACATTCATGTTTCGCTGATACGATTCCATTATTCATTCCAGACAAATTTCGGCAGAAGGCTTAATGGTTTTGTGCAAGCATAGTTGCCGCTAGCAGTAGAATTTAGGGTTACTTCCAATGGCATGTGGTCCGAAAAGATCTCGGTTTCTACTTGAAAACTGTCTAGAAGCTTGAGCCAATTTCCCGAAACAAAACAGTAATCTATTATTGAGCATGATGATCCTCTGATAAAGGTCAATTCGACATCTGGATCTCCTTCACAACTACCATTCAAGAAGCACATGCCATACTCATCAGCAAGTTCAATTATTTTTGCTCCTTTGTTATCATAAATTAGGTCTTTAGATTTGCGACACGGTTCCAGCAGAGTACTGTTGTATCCCGATGCGAAATTATTCTGAGTGAGTCCTACACGACCATTAAAATCCCCAATAAGCATTATATCCGTACAGTCCAAGGAGTACAGTGAGCCGCAGATTTTATCGAAATCACGCTGCCAATGATTACACTTTAAGTAGATTGGTACCAAAACTACATCCAATGTGTTCAGTTTTAATAATAGCATCTATTTTACCAGCTTTTACAAAGATACTCGTATACAGGGCGTCACGAAAGCCGAGTAGTGTTCCACCACTTCCTCTCCCAAAAAGGGAAGTTTTTATGGCAGTAGACCAGATTAATTCATAGTTTGAGAAAATATTCTTAAATCTAATTCCTTCATTCAGATGTGTTTCAAATAATACAAAAATATCAAAACTTTTTACATAATTAAAAAATGTTACAAAATTCGTTTTGTTTTTTAAACCTGACACATTGTACCTTACAATTTTTATTTTCTTGATAACTGTGTTTTTTTCAGCATCATTCTGGTAGACATGGGCACATCATGCGTCACGTACAGCCGCCTTAGAGCTTGTGGATGGGTCCAAAGATTTTTCACATATTGGTGTTTTGCTAAGTTTGACATCACTGCTGCGATTGACATTAGCCGTCAAATTTGAAGTTTTGTGAGAAGTGTTCTCTTTCGTAGCAGTTTTGTTTGTACTTCCGATTTCATTAATAAAAACTTTTTATTTAACGAAATGTCACCAAAAATAGATTGTATTATTTCAATGCCACTTTTTTTACCACACCTCAGTCCAAGCGCGGAGTCCCAAGTAAAGACATTCTTGGCAATGTGGAGCTTGTCGTAGAAAATCTTTATTGATGCGTTTTTTTGACGAAGCCCCTTCATGATTGGAATCATTTTTGCCCGACGTTGTCTAACGTTAAAGGGTAAGTCCTTTTGGATGCTTATTCTAGTACCCTTCAATTTGAAGGCATTCCTCATCACGTTCCAGGCAGACTCCTTTGATCTCATCTTTAGAACTATCGTAGACTTGTTCGTGTTATGGCTGTGTATCCTATACGCAGACTCGACGATTCGATTCGGAGTTGAGTCAACTAACCCGGCGCAAAAGGATTTTGCCTTTTCGCTCATGTCTACTTGATCTTCAACAGGCAGGTGAACAACAAGATTCGCTTCAGTACTCAACTGAACGAGTCGGTCAAGCTGGTTCTCAAGACGTTTGTTTTGTTCTTCCATATACACAACTTTTTGCTCAAGTTCTTCTTGTCGCATACTCAATGCTGAGATTTGTTTAAAGAAATCTTGCAGATCGGCCTATGAGGCTAATTGTTCCACAAGTTTTTTGTTGTTTTCTAGTAGAATTTCCTGCATCCTCTCAACACTCAGAGTAGAAGTAGATTCCATAGCGAGTTTTGATTCAATTTCACTCAAGCTTTGGTGGCGTTTTTTGTTTCCTGTGTGTTCCGGAGAGGTGTGGGATATTCCTCTTTTTACCATTTATAGGTTAGTTTAATGATGGAATTTTTAACTTGGCTATAAAATAGCTTAGGTGTTAGAACTTACTCGAATTTCAATTGCCTGAGATAGAGCATCTCCTTATTTATAAGGTGAATGTGTTTCCTCAATTAACTTTCACTTAAAACACTTTTCTTTTAAAGAAAATTCACTACAACATGTTTGACGTAATCGAGCCTTTTTTCACTCTCCTCGCTCTATTGGAAAGGGCAATAAGCACTTTTTCTACCACCAACGCTTCGGCGCAAGCGCAGAGAAGTGTTTACCGCCGCCGTGCCAATTTAAAGAGCAGACGGAAAACTAGCTGTTCCATCAGCACAAGCGGCAAATGTTGATGGTATGGACGCATCACGCAACTTATTCTTAAACGATCGCAACACTGGACAGCGCTTTCTTATCGACACTGGGGCTGACTTGTCTGTGATCCCATCTTCACGTCTTGACAGGTCTTCCGCATCCAACACTGATCTCTACGCAGCGAACGGTAACCGAGTTCCAACTTACGGCCAATGAAGTGGATCTTCCAGATTGCTGAAGTTACATATGGCATCATCGGCGTCGACCTACTTCACCGTTACCACCTTATTATTGACGTCAAGAAACGGAGAGTTTTAGACGAACAGACTGGTATCCAGGTAATCGGCACTGTAAGCTCCGCATCACTTGTAGGCCTTTCGAAGCTGGATAAAGCAAGCCCATATTCCAACTTCGACCTTTCCAAGAAATCCTCGGCACGTCCACCAAAAGCACGAGTTTCAAGTACAACATAGCCCATTATAAAGAGACCAAACGATCACCAGTTCACGAAAGATCTTGTCGCCTCCCTGCTGAACTATTAGCCACAGCCAAAAATGAATTTGAGTACATTGTGGAACAGGAATATTGCCGTCCATCGAAGGCTAGCCCTTTACACATGGTACGTAAGAAATGTGGTGATTTGAAAGCCTGCTGCCACTATGGCCGATTGAACGCGCAAACCGTTTCGGATTGCTACCCTATAGCACACATACTCGACTATACATCGATCATTTACGGAGAGACCATATTTACCACCATTGATTTAGTACGCGCCTACCATCAGATCCCCGTCAACCCAGCAGACATCCCAAAGACTGCAGTTAGTACCCCATTTGCCCTGTACGAGTATTAAGTTATGTCGTTTGGCTTGTGTAATGCTTCACAAACCTTTCAAAGGTTCATCCGAGAAGTACTAAGGGATTTTGATTTCGTACACGCATTGGACGACCTCCTTATCGCTCCGAAGAAGAACACAAACAGCATCTAAAGACTGTTTTCGGACGCCTCCGGGATTACGGCCTTACCATCATATACCTGGGATACTTGATTTCAGCTGAAGGTTCACAACCACTTCCCGAGAAAGTCAGAGTCATAGTCGAATTTAGGCGACCTGAGACTCTCGCTCAACTCCGCCGTTTAATCGGAATGGTCAATTTTTACCGACGGCATATCAAGAGCGTTGCTGACACGCAAGCAGTACTTCACAGACTGCTCAAAAAGACGGTGATATGCACAACAATCACGGTAACTGCTTTCGAGCGATGTACGGAAGACCTAGCCAATACCGTTCTCTTAGCGCATCCAGCAGTAGCCGTCGAAGCAGCATGTAGCCGATAGGGCAGCAGGTGCAGAACTGGAACAACAACTGGACAGCGACAGGGAACCATTAGGATTTTTTTCGAAGAAGTTTACACCGGCAGAAGCAAACTACAGCGTCTACTATAAGGAACTTACAGCGATATACAAAGGCATCAAGTTCTTCAGGCTACGGATCGATCATGCCCCACTAATACATGCGTTCAAACAAAGTTCAGACAATCAATCACCGCGTCAAATACGGCAACTGAACTTCATTAGCGAATATTCCACGCAAATTACATCTGTAAAAGGATCAGAAAATATCATAGCCGACACTTTCTCGATAATAGCCCAACTCTCAAGTTCCGTCGACCTTACAGTGCTGGCTAAAGCACAAATCACAGACCACGAATTACAATGCTTGCTTAAAGACAATACCATATCGCTTAAGCTCCAAAAGTTAACCCTAAGACGACAGGGAAATGAGATTTGTTTTGACGTTTCGCAGCAAGACTACCGCCCATATGTGCCGAAATCATGCCGACACAAGTCTTCAACGCATTCCACAACCTCTCGCATCTCAGTGCCAAATCATCTGCCGACGATACATCTGGCCTTGCATGAATAGGGATTTTATCCAATGGTCGTGAAATTGCGTAGCTTGCCAACTTACAAAAGTCGGACGTCATGTCCACATGGTTAGGTTAGGTAAGAGTGGCTGTTGGAAATACCAACCCACTTAGGCCTATTGGCCCATTGTGATGCCACGTGGATCTATGATCTTCTTACTACTGGAACCAGTTTGAGCTTATAATAAAGCGTAGGAGACTGTTAACGTCTATTTTTTCTAGATCGTTTAGGTCGTTGTAGAAGAAAGCTCCTAGATGAAGCTTTCTTCTCTGGGAGAGAGCTGGGCATGTGCAGAGTAGGTGGAGGATTGTCTCCTCCTCTTCCTCGTCCATGCAGCTTCTACAGAAATCGTTAGTAAAAGCGCCAAGCCTTCTTGCGTGCTTGCCTATGAGGCAGTGTCCGGTAATGCCACCTATTATGGCGCTGAGATGTTTCCTATCTAAAAGGATCAGACACTTAGATCGACTTAGATCCAGCATTGGCCAGATCTGTTTGGTCGCTAGACATGTTTGTCCAGCAGTCCACCTAAGGTCCGTTCTTTTATTGGCATCTAATTTTAGTGTTAGTTTGCACGTAGCGATTGGTATACCTATACTACCTTTGTCCGGTAGGATAGGTAGAGTGGTTCCAATTTTGGCGAGTTCATCGGCTCTGCAGTTCCCTGGAATGTCTCTGTGGCCCGGCACCCAACAGAGGTGAATGTTGAACTGCTCTGCCATCTCCATGAGAGATGATCGGCATTCAAGGGCAGTTTTAGAACACAATGAGACCGAGTCCAGGGACTTGATGGCGGCCTGACTATCCGAAAATATGCGGATATCCTTTGCAGATATCACGTTTTTCGTCAGCCAGGACAGAGCTCCTTTCATCGCCAAAATTTCCGCCTGGAACACGCTACAGTGATTTGGAAGGCGGAAAGAGAGGCTTAAATTTAGCTTATCTGAGAAAACACCGCCACCAACTCCGCTGTCGGTTTTAGATCCATCTGTTTAGAGATGGATTGACTTGTACTCCATGAAAGCATCCTCCTCCCAGAATGATCTAGAGGGGAAGCTTACATGGAAGTTTTTGTCAAACCAAAGTTCAGGTATGGTGTAATCGGTGTTCTCTGTGAGGATTCCTAATGTATTAAGAATGTTGGCGTGGCCAAATGAATTATTTGTCCACTGTGTAGTCGCTTTAAGGCGAATAGCTGCAGTCGCAGCTACTTGCGTGCTAAAAATGTCGAGGGGTGTCAAGTGAAACAGAATATCTAATGCCGCAGAGGGGGTAGACCGCAAGGCTCCGCTTGTGCATAGACATGCTGTTCTTTGGACTCTGCTTAATTTAATGCGGTTGACTGCATTTTCCAAGGCCGTCCACCAGACAATCACCCCGTAAGTAAGTATCGGTCCTATGACCGAGATGTATAGGCAGTGGGTTATGCGAAGTTGAAGGCCCCATTTGTTCCCAATGGCTTTCTTGCAAGAGAATAAAGCTATTGTAGCTTTATTGACTCTTTCTTGAATGTTAGGTTTCCAGTTTAGTTTCCTTTAAAAATGAGACCCAGATATTTTGCTGTATCGGAGAAAGCTAAACTGGTACCGTTTATTGAAGGAGGGTCTATGATTGGAATTTTATATTTCCTAGAAAAGAGGACAAGATTAGTTTTATGGGGGTTTATTCCCAATCCACAGCGATCTGCCCAGCGGGTTAATCTGTTAAGATTTACTTGGAGGAGTTCTTTAATGAAATTTAGATGTTTTCCTGAGACGGCTATGGCAACGTCATCCGCATAGGCAATCACTCTGCTACCATCCGCTTCCAGGTATATCAGTAGTTCGTTAACCACTAAGTTCCAGAGAAGGGGGGGAGAGGACACCGCCTTGCGGCGTACCCCTACTGACATATCTTTTAGCAGAAGTCTCACCCAGTTTGGAGTTTATTATCCTGCTTTTTAGCATTAGACCGATCAGCTCCCCAAGTGAGCCGTCTACCTGCAGAGTTGACAGCGCAGTCGTGATTGCGGATGTGTTGACGTTGTTAAAGGCGCCCTCTATGTCGAGGAAAGCAACCATTGTGTACTCCTTATATTGTAGGGATCGTTCGATGTGGCTAGTCAGAGAGTGCAAAGCCGTTTCCACCGATTTTCCTTTACAGTAGGCATGTTGAGCCGTAGACAGAAGTCTTGGATCAACTTTAGCTCGAATATGGATATCAATCAGTCGTTCTAAAGTTTTCAGAAGGAATGATGATAGACTTATAGGTCTGAGGTCCTTTGGGACTACATGAGAACATTTTCCAGCTTTGGGAATGAATACTACATTGACTTCTCTCCATAACAGTGGAATGTGGATAAGTTCTACACAGCTCCTCATAATATTTTCCAACACTGGTAGAATAATATCTGAGGATCTCTGTAGCTCGGCAGGTATAATACCGTCCGGACCAGCAGACTTGTATGGTTTGAAACTATGCAGCGCCCAGGGCAGTTTGTCTCTCGTAATCAGACCATGAATTTTGGTCACGGTTGCAGTAGGCTTGTTTGGGCTGCTACTGGCCGCGAGTTGGGAGCTACCTGGAAAGTGGGTGTCCAGAAGCAGGTTGAGTGATTCATCACTTGAGGTTGTCCAAGAGCCATCGGTTTTTTTCAAACAGCTGGGCATCATAGGATTTGTGGAGAGGATTTTTCTTAGCCGCGATGCCTCAGAGGTTTCTGTAATTTTGTCGCAGAATGACCTCCAGGATTGTCGCTTTGCCTTCCTCAGTTCTTTTTTGTATAATTTGAGGGATTCTTTATATGAGTCCCAGTCGGTCACTTTTCTTGTGCTTTTTGCTACGTTGAAAAGGTTTCTGCAGGTGTTTCTGAGCAGTCCTAGTGCCGATGTCCACCAATGTGTCATATCCACATGCAACCAGCAACTTTCCTCGAACCTAACCACGTTCATGTGGATATAGTGGGACCACTTCCAGAAGCTGAAGGATTTCGCTATTGCCTAACGATGATCGGCGATTGCACGATATCGAAAACCTTCTTCCCCTATTGGATAGCTCGCTACGGCTGCCCTAAATGGATCACAACAGACCAAGGACCTCAGTTGGAGTCCATGCTGTTTATAGCGATGACTCAACTGATCGGATCCAAGAGGTTACGCACTACAGCATTCCACCCTGCATCAAATGGGTTACTAGAAAGATGGCATAGAGTTCTTAAATCTGCAATGCGTTGTCACCAAACGAAAAACTGAGTAGAAGTCCTTCACACGGTATTACTTGGCCTGCGCACATGCTTCAAGGATGTCATGAAGGCATCAACGGCAGAGTACTTGTACGGCACGACACTTACTATTCCCGGTGAGATGTTCACACACGAAGATCCGCCATTCGCAATCTAAAGCCGGCACCCGCAAGTCGTCATTGTGATAACAAAACATTTTACCATAAAGATTTGTTTACTTGCAGCCACGTTTTCCTACGACGAGATGCCTCGAAGCAAGGACTGGAGCCGCCCTACTCAGGCCCACATAAAGTTCTTGACTGACCAAATGACAAAGTGTTTACAATCGATATCAATGGAAAACCATCAAATGTAACTATTGAAAGGCTGAAACCCGCGCACTTAGCAAATGACAACACACAAGAAAATATCACAGAACCAGCAGTCAAAACCCATCGTCCAACAACAAGAAAACACCGAGAAACACCACTCCATCCTGCGCACCTATTCAGGACAGGAAAGCAAACGCCAGGCAAAGAATCAAAAGCTGTAACATTTTCCGCAACCGATTTGTTATTTACTTCTCAAAATTCAACATAACCTTTCTACGCGGAGGGGAGCACTGTGGAGTACCACACAACCATCTATCAGAGAAAGTTCTACTACATTCAAATACACCAAACATATACGTTTCTCTCACTCGCACATCACAGTCATCTTTATCCCACTAAATCCATGGCATAAGTACCCATCACATTGGCATTTTCGATCTTCTGCTTTTTTCTTCCCACGTGACAACATCTCCAGTTCAGTTCAGATCTCTTATTATAAATCGCGAATTCCTATTAAATTAATTTGTTTGTTATAATAAATATTTGAAGTACTTAATTGTTCGTATTTTATATATTTTTACATTGTGGGATCTCATTCCCCACATTCTGAATGCTATTTTTTTATGTCATCTTTGACATTAGTGAAGCAGACACATGTACAATTTCAACCATGAATTACATGAGTTACACACTAGAACGACGCATTAAAGTTATTCAAATGGTCATTATGGAAATGGTCGACCTTTAAAATTCGTGTAAATAATTTTTGTAAATCATAGTCCAATGATTATTTACAAAATACCAATTCAAAGGTTAATGAAGAAATGTCGAGGATTGAAAAGTTTTGATAAACTATTGCTGCTGTAGCACAAAGTGTTGCTGAAGAAATGAAATAGCCATTACTGACAATGGAGATCGCTATAGAGAAATGATTGAAGATTTTATGTGGCTTCAAATTGAAGAAATAGACACAGACGATCTTTATTTTCAACAGGATGGAGTTACGAGTCACACAACACGCGCAAACATTGAGCTATTGTGATCTAAATCTCTTGGTCGATCAATTCAAGCGATTTAACACCATTGACTACTTGTTGCTTTATATCATCTCTCGTATTATCTGGTATATGGTCTGGGTGCATCACTAATTTGTAATCTAATCCCGACAGTCTCTCGAAAGCAGTTTTAAAAGTTAAAAGTTTTCAAGATAACTTCAAAACAGTTTCTTTTTCTAGGCATTGCATATTTCGACGGTCTACTTCATAAGGTTAATCTGGAGGAACTTATGCTGGTGATTATCTGGTTTAAGTAAAGAGCCAATTCTATGGCGAATTTGACCTTGGATCTTAAAAGTAGCTGAAAAACCTGGTATTATGACTTCTGAAGTCATACGAAGTCAAATGAAGTCATCTGAAAGCACGAATTGAATTTTCTGAATACAATATTTTTAAAAAACGCCTTGGTTTATTCTGGCACCAGAGCAACATATACCAACTGCTTCTTCCTTCCATTTGAGCTCATTACTATACCTACGTCTATTCGGATAGGTGCGTGCATTAAAATTAAAATTAATAGTAATAAAAAAACGGGGACAAAGGAGTATTCAATAGATACTAGAACCGAATAGTGGGGTATTTTAAAGTTGGGGAAAAAATAAAAATTTGTTTTGCGGTTTTTTTTATACATAAGCTAGACAAGATTTTTGTAAGCTTATAGAAAAAAATCAACTCTGTCTACTTAGCTTCTTAATGCTTAAGCCTAGTATGCACCTTAAGCGAAACGATATTTGTTCGTGGCCTCCAAACAGCTAGCGACACGACAGCTATCAAGAAAGCAATGAATAAAAAACCTAAAATTAAAAATCAAAAGAATTATTAAATTTATCAGTTGCACGTCGTCGAATCTTTCAAAAAAATAAACAAAGAATACTGAAATGTCAAAATTTCGCTGCATTTTATTGTCCCGGATAATTAATTGTGTGCGAAAAGTCAGCGGAAACTTCTATTGTACATATTAATCTAGTACGATCATTGTACTAGAGCAACTATTTAGATTATTTCGTTGGGAAACAAGGTACTGCAAAACGAATAGCAGAACGAAAGTTTTCGTTCATGATTTCGTTGTGTCATTTTTGTATAGGATTTTTCGTTTCACATCAGCTGCAAACTAGGATTAAGCTTATAAAAAATCAGTAAAAATATTCATAAACAAAGAACTACGAAAAAAAGCAAACAATAAAATACTAAACAAAAGTTTACAATTGTAGCTCGAAGCAATATATTTTTTTTTCTTATGTAGCTTTCGTGGATCAGATTTTTTACAATAATGTCGTGCAGTGTCTTGTCATTGAAGTATATTTATTAATCATTTTTATTTATTCTTTATAATTTTAAAGTAGCCTATGTCATATGAACCTATGGGTTCAGTTGATTAGACGTGAGAACGTAACAGACCAACAGAGTTATTTTTATATTTATAATATTAGTATTGATTACTTCTTGACTTTGAGATACAATTTGTCTTTGCTACATACGCGTTTTCCCTAGCAAGCTTGCCTCTATTCAGGATTCAAGATGCACTTATGGAAGACTCACCCATTGATATTTATATACATCGTGATGTGAATATGCTGCACTGCATATTCAGTAGTAGTCTTCAACTACAATACAATACTTCCAAACTTGATCGAGAATACAAGACTTCTCTTAACAATTTTCAATGCTGTGACCATACCCGATCTTCTGGTACACCTTCACATTTTTAAAGTTGATTTTTCCAAAGGCCTAGAGAGATACGCCCTAGAAAATGGTTGAAAATAAGACCATGTTAACAAAAAGATAAAACTTATCACAAATGATACAGTGATCGCCTTAGAGAGCAAGCGTAGTGTCCATTTGAAAACAAAATCTAGTGAAATTCTACAAATGTTACTCCAAACGAAGTACTTCCAATTTACATTTTACAAATTTGCGGGCTCAGTAACACAAAACTTTGTTGAAATTTTCAATACTCTAAATCCTTCAAAAAACTGAAAGATCCTTACAATATACTAAAAATTTTAATGTATGCAGTACGACAGAAACACAGAAGCATTTTATTCTTTAAAGTAAAGCATGTTTTCATTTAATCAGTAATATTTCCTTTGAAATTGGTTAACATGCATATCCGTACATAATCATATTTCCCAAATACTTAGATTTAACTAATTGACAAGAAAATACATCCTATACAGCCCAAAAATGTGGTAAACAAATTCACTAACCTGCTGAATAGTTCCGTATATTGGCTCATTACTTTGTATGGCTGATTCGGAATAACATGTCCATCAACGATTGGACCCAATGATGTTGAAAATTGCGGGAACGATATTGGAATCTTCTGGATCTCTTCATATCTAGATAATAGAGAATAAAATAGAGTCGCAATTACGTTACAGAAAATTCAGACAAAAAAAAATTAAACACAAACATATAAAACTTAACGACTATTTATGCAAAGTCACAAAAGTCTCTCCTATTTTTGTGTATAGGGGTTAGGAAACGCCAACAACATTACACTGAAGAATTTGCAATTAGATTTTAGCAGTTGTATTGATGAAATTGTTAATTGAAGAAACGAGAGCAATGAATCAAACGCACGCCTAGAGTTTAGAACGCCTTGGTTTTGCATGAGATATAGTCTAAAGGAGTATATAGTATAAAGTAAGAGAATAGTATAAAGTAAGTACTAGATTTGCTAACTCTGAGATTTATTGTAGCATGTATGTTCAATTATACGCAATATAAATCTTTAAATTCATGGCTTTGTTAGGTTTTCCGTTTTAACTCTTAATTCTCTATCCGTAATATGGCATAGTTTCAAACTATGGCTGCAGTAAATAATATCTGCCATCTTTCATCGATGATCATATATTATTTATTGGTCTGCAATTTTTATTTTATTTACAATTTCCTTATTCAATGAAGAAACCACTAATATTTCAATTTTTTTGTGGAAATGAATTAATTAATTATAAGTTTTTGTCTCCATTTAATAAATAATTTTGATTGTTGCTTTACTTTATCTACAATATGCAGGGTGATGAAATAAGAATATCACCACTGGTAGGTTGAAGTTCAATTCGGAACCGAAAAACCGGAAAAGGTACAAAAAAAAGTAGAAGTACAAATGTTTTAAAGCCACAGAGACACCTATATTTCATTAACTGCTACAATTAACAAATTGAATTTAAATGCGCTTTCCGACATGAAAATTGCCGACCGCCTTGCAGCATCTGTAAAAGTTACAACTGATATTCATATGTATGTATACAGATTTTTTTAAAAATGGGGGTATCAAATCCTAATTCCTGTCAACTTTAAAAAGTTAAATTATAAGGATACAATAATTCGTGAATAATATAAACTTATTTTCTTTACATATTGTAAATATAAATACTGCCGAGCAATAATTCAAAGCTCAGTGCAAGACAAGTAATTACGATATACGAAATAAATTTGTAATTAAAATCTACAATGGAAAATTAGATAGGAAAGGGTTTTCCAATTGGGACTTGACAACTTTGAATTTAATTTGTGAACGCACTCTTTCAGTAAACTCAACATTTTCATCGTGGTAAAGTACACGAACTAGCAACGTCTTAAAATTATAAAAATTTTGTACCGAAATTCGGAGTCGGTTACTGCAACTTTAAGAGCTTTAACTCCAATTTTCGGTCGTAATTCTCGCCCTAGTAGACAGGCAATAACAAGTTTAGTGCAAACATTTGAGTCCACATATTAGTTATGTGATGTTGCCGTGTCAGTGAGACAACGGGCCGAAGTGTCGAAAATATCGCTGCCGTTCAGGCGTCCGTAGCACACGATCCAAATCAGTCAATTCTACGGCGTTCTCAAGAATTGGGCATCGCTCAGACCATATTATGGCGTATTTTGCGTAAGGATCTTGGTTTACACCCATACAAGATCAAGCTGACTCAATAATTGAAGCCGATGGAGCGAAGTACGTTCTCCGATTGGGTTCTGGAGAAGATGCGCCAAGATGATGAATTTCATCGCAAAATCATCTTCAGTGACGAAGCTCATGTTTGGCTCCATGGGTTCGTCAATAAGCAAAATAAGCGTTATTGGTCGTGTGAAAATCCACATGTGCTTCATGAACCACCACTTCATCCACAAAAAGTAACTGTTTGGTGCGGTTTGCATGCCGGCGACGTTATTGGGCCATATTTTTCCGTCGACGATAACGATCGTCAGGTTACTGTGAATGGTCAGCTTTATCGCGCCATGATCACCTATTATTTTTAGCCGAATTGGAAGATATGGACTTGGACGACATCTGGTTTCAACAGGATGATGCCACAAACCACACAGCAATCCATTTATTGAAAAGTAAGTATATTATGCGTGTTATCTCAAGAAATACGTCAGTCGATTGGCCGCTTCATTCGTGCGATTTAACGCCGCTTGACTATTTTCTGTGGGGCTACGTTAAGTCATTGGTTTATGCCAACACGCCGACGACGTTGGAAGAGCTCATTGAGCCAACATTGAACGCGAAATAGCGACCGTTTCGGCCGAAATGTGTGGCCGAGTCATTGAAAATTGGGTCCAAGCAATCGACCGCTGCAAACGTGCCCGCGGTGGCCATATGAACGAAGTCGAGTTCCATTCATAAATGTTTTGATTGTACTTCAAGCCTTCAATCTTAAATGGTTTGCGTTTTATTTAAAAAAAAAGTTGTCAAGTCCTTATTGGAAAACCATATATATTTTGTTTATTGGAACCCGCTACTTTTCGAAGATGGGTCTTAAAACTTTTAACTATAGTCTCCCATAATCCACCCATATGTGCAGCTCCAGGTGGAGCGAATTTCCACTCAAGGTTGTGGTTCCAGTACCTTTACGAAGCTTCTGTGGATAGCGATCTTAAGAATCTTTGAAAGTCGTTTGATATAATCTTATCAGTATCAGTAAACCGAGTCTTAAAATAAATCGACTTAATGTAGA
This sequence comes from Volucella bombylans, assembly GCA_949129095.1. Taxonomy (NCBI): domain Eukaryota; kingdom Metazoa; phylum Arthropoda; class Insecta; order Diptera; family Syrphidae; genus Volucella; species Volucella bombylans. Next base: position 299,595,425 of record OX422140.1, read on the forward strand.
CAAGAAAGTCTGAGAGGTCTGGTCACTTGTTGCTTGTAAATGAATTGCCTTAGTAGCAGAGCACACGAAGACGCAAACATAACCAATTGTTAACCGACAATTTCGACCTGAAAAGCTTTTAACGATAAATGGGCCGGTAAAATCTAAGCCAGTTGTGGTAAATGGTAATGAGATTTGAGTTCTCTCCAGCGGAAGAGTACCCATGATCTTCCTGTGACCATGATGATTGGTATTTACCTAGCTAAAATGGACCATGCCACCATAAACTCCTTGTCTTCAATTCTAGTGGTGTAGGTCCACGGGTGGCTAGGTCGGCGGGATTGTCGGGGGGAATGTCGGGAGACCGAACGATGGAGCTATCTGTCAAAAAAAAAGGTTATGGTTAAGATACTTAAGCTGAGCAATAATTGTTTGGTACAAAGAAGTTCAGTCGTTGCAAGGCTGGCTGTTTTACTGGAGTAACTTTACTTTTGTCACATAACAAATGACCAGACCAACTGATGTCGCTATGTTGAATGCGCAAATAAAACGTTGTCGCATAAGCCTTCTCTGAAGCATCAGAAAATCTATGAATCTGAATTGAATGACTTGGACTGTATGCAATCCAACGAGGAACTTGAATATAACCTATATCAGGAAGAGCTGCAAATAAGACTTTCCAGTGGTGACACGCAAGTGGCACAAGATCTGTGTCCCAATATGTCCCATCACGCCAGATTTGTTGTACGATAATTGTTGCAAAAATAATTACAGGAGCTATCCATCCAGCAGGGTCAAACAGTCTTGAAATGACTGAAAGAACTGCTCTTTTCGTTAGAAGATTATCTTCGTTATCTTTCTTTATCATCTAACTGAACAAAGTCCGGGTCGTAACGATGCAACGATGGAACAAATTGAAGAAGTTCTCGAGGTGCATTGTCTTAAAGAGAAGCCTGCTGAACCCAAAGCCTGAGACAATTCCTATTGTACTTTTAAAGCAGTGGGTACATCATGAGCACCGGCAAGGATTTTAGATCATAATCGAGAAGACTGTGACCTGGCGACTTGCGAAAAAAGAGGCGTTGATATATGCAATGCTCAGGATAAACTAAAATCTGGCGATACATTTTTTCGATATCTGCACTAAATACGAAGCAGTACAATATCCATTTTAAAAGAAGGGTTGGTAAATTAGTTTGTAAAGACGAACCTGGGTGTAAAATGTCATTAAGGCTGGCTCCATTACCCGATGGGTTAGAGGCGTTAAAAACAAGCCGAAGTCATGTAGTAGTGCTATCCAGTTTTATAACCGAATGATAAGGTAGATAATAAGTGGAGATGTTATGATTCTGGAAAGCTTCATTTGGTGAAAGTGTCTCCATATGCCCTAAAGTAAGATATCCTTTAAGAACCTGATTACATCTTAAGTGAAATTCTGGATTTTTTAGTAAAGTTTTTTCCATTCTTAAGAAATGATTTCGAGTGATATCTCTTCAGTGCCCAAGAGATTGTATAAGATTTTTGAATGGAAGATGGACTTCATATCGACCATAAGAATTCCTGATAGTTTTTTGAGAATACAACTGTTCGCATATGAGCTATTCATCGCAAACCAACCTTTCATTGGGAAGTTCTTCGATTTCTCAGAACTTTGCTATTAGTTGATCGATAGGACTTTCGCTGAAGTATGATGAGGTGGTTGAATAACAATTAGAACCAAATATGGTGTTTTGAGCGACAAGGGAACCAAAAACATTTTGCTCAAAGCCGTCCTTAATAATCGAAAGGTATAAATCAGCACCTATGACGATATCTATTTCCGAAGTCTCATAGACGTCTCATAAAAGTAAGAATCAGCTAACTCTAGATTTGGTGCGTTCGAGATTTCCTTTGGAAATACTAGGCACGACGGAAAATCACCAGTTAGCCGCTTTAGAACTATGGCGCTTATCACTGTGGTGAAAGATGGAACATATTTGGAGCCAAAGAACACAACATTGATGAATGAGCTGTATCTGCTTTACCGGAAGGTTTAATTTCTGCTGAATATCTTCGGATGATATGGTGAACATGTCTCGGAATGACGGCGCTAAGTAGTCACCATTAATGATGTCCGTGTCACAGGGAGGACGTTCAATTTATTTGTTGAATCAATTATTTCACTTAGAAAATTAATGTAGGTTGTGGACTCACCTCTATGCTTAGATTTCTCTGCATTAACATTATCTGCAACAGTATTATTTAGACACAATGCATAGCATGACTTAATATTTTAACTCTATTCCTATAATTCTATTTTGGAAGTCTCTAGAAAGGTTGCAGATTTATCCATTCCAACTTCTTGAAAGCTCAAGAGAAACTGAATCATCTGTTCAGCAGCAGCAATTTTCAGCTCACACTTATTAATAAGAAAACCTAACCCCAAACATCAGAAAGGCGAAGTGCGTAAACCAATATCAAAAATTAATATATAAATTAACGCCAAACAGATTGTTTCCCACGATTTCCGACGACAACTGACACCTACCGGACGACCCCACGACAATCGAAGTTCATTACCCCATTTACACAGGTACAACCTGAGCAACCATTTCCGCAGTAATGCTGACAATGCGTCTGGTGCACAGAAGCTAACTTATCATAATAGGTTTCATTAGCTTTTAAGAATAAATTTGTAATTAGTCTTAGAAAAGATTCAATAAAGAACAGACATAGCCTGGAGAATAAAAAAATATTTTTTTTAATTCGTTTAAACTTAAACGAACTTAACTGGCGCCCGAGCAGCTCAGTTTGCACCCGCTTTTTTTCCTAAAATTCAGTAATTAGCAATCGCGAATTTTCTTAAAGTAGTGTTTAATTAAAACCGTAACACCTTCCTTTAACTCCCTCCACAATAACCAAGTGCGAATAGTGCGCGACAATCAAGTGCATCGGGAGAAACTAACTAAAAACTGTTCAAAATAGTGCGCAATAACCAAGCCACTAAAGGAAAAAAAAGAACCAAGGAACGAGGCCCCTGAGTAGTCCCGATAACCAGAAGGATAAAAAGGACGTTACAACCCAACAGCCGCCTTGAACAGGAGCAAACTAGAACACATCTTATCCCGGAGATGTTTTCTTTTATGTAAGCATTAGAAATAAGTCATTTTTAAAAAAAATTAAACAGTTTAAAAGCAGAACAAAATCAAATAAGAACATTTAATTATACATCCAAACATTGTACTCAATTTTATCATAAAATCATAAAGTTTTATTCATAAAAGTTTTTTAATAATATTAACACACAAATTGTGATAAAGTAAAACTTCAACTTCCTTTGCAATTTGAAAATTATACTCAAAAATATTTGAAGAACGTAATTTTTTTTATTATTTTACCAAAAAATAACGAAACATGTCTAATCCGAATAACCTTGTTAGGCCAGCAATCCTAAATATCCCAAACCCCAAGAAAATCCACAAAATTTAGCAAATCCAACAGCCAATAACAACAATAACCCCACTAACAATATATTCGATAACCCAGAGACTATAAGACAACTAACAAGTATAATTACGAACGTACGAGTACTACAAAGTCAGGGCAGGCATATATTCAATGCCTTTATTAATCCGGGTGCGGAGATAAATAACGCAACGGATGAACCAGTAGACTTTGCAAACGTCAGAAATCAACCAGACATAGAGAAAATCCCTGACGTGGTTAAAAATCTACGAGACTTTTCCGGGCAAGCAGGAGAGTTCAGCTCCTGGAGGAAAAGCGTAGAAAGAATCCTCAAAATGTACGATCATTTAAAAGGCACACCAAGATACTACGGCATCCTCAGCGTGATCAGAAACAAGACCGGACATGCCGACGTGGCTCTTGAGTCATATAATACCCCCTTAAACTGGGAAAAAATGGCAAAGTGTCTAACGCTACACTACGCCGACAAAAGGGATATTGGTTCCCTCGAGTATCAATTAACGACTCTAGTGCAGGGAAGAAGAGCCATAACCGAATTCTATCAAGAGGTATACCACCATCTATCTCTCATTCTGAACAAACTCGCCTGCATGGAGATGAGTCAAGATGCATTAAATAATATGACTCAGGCATACAGCGAGATTTTCGATCTCGACACACCTATAGTCATGGCGGATATCAGTCACATCAATCAGTAATACCACCCCCTACGCCGACCAAAAGAACAAACACCAATCCATCTAGACCCCCACCCGTACCCGCACCTAGAATGAAATTTTACCCAGAGTTATTCCATGATCTCCAACCAAAACAAGCCCATATCTTTAACCAAAATTTACCACCACAACAAATGCCATACCAACAAATGCCATACGAACAAGTGCGTAACCAACATGTGCCACAACAGCATTACGCAAATCCTTACCGCCAACAATTACCCCCCAAACCCGCACCGAAACCAGTACCTATGGATACTGGAACTACCGTACAGACACGAGCCGTCAACTATCAAAATCGGCCGCAACAACAGCCACAGCCACAGGCAAAGAAAAGAACGCCTCAACCCGTTTCACAACAAATACACCATCTCAAACATCAAAGAGTTTTCCATACCGAATCTACCGAGAGTGCAGGAGAAGAAAGTCAAGAAAATCCAGCGCAGAACGAAGAGGATAACCAGAACTTTACGGAATAACTAGATACATATGACAATCCTAATTACGGTAACCCAACCCCAGACGATCCTGAAGTCCTAACGACATTTATTTTTTAAGCTAAAACGCTCTTCGCTTCCATATTTTGAGTATGTAGCGAGGAGTGGCGAAGTGTTTAAATTCCTAGTCGATACTGGATCAAACAAAAACTACATCCAGCCACGACACATCTTACGTCCTATGCCGAACGAAAAGACCTTCTTCGCTTCCTCAGTTGGAGGCAACATTAAAATCACACATCATTCTCTGATCAAACTATTTCCAAACCTAGAAAAGCTTAAATTCTTAATTTTACCTACTCTAATAGCGTTCGATGGAATTTTAGGTAATGATAGCCTATAAGAACTTAATGCTACTATTCACACAAACCATCATTTTATGACTATAAATACCGGAATACGCATTCCCTTAAAAGAACATATATCTGATTTCGTGAACAACATTAACCTCAAATTTACGCATCTAGGAAAAGACCAGGCCAACCGACTTAAGGACATAGTGAAAAACTGCCCAAACCTTTTTTCTGACCCCGACGAAAGACTTACGTATACTACGAGGGTGAAAGGAGAAATACGTACTACAACAGATGACCCCGTATACTCAAAATCCTACCCATACCCTATTGCACTCAAAAACGAAGTCGAGAATGAAATCAAAAAACTTCTGGATAACGGAATTATACGCCCTTCGAAATCACCTTATAACGCTCCAGTTTGGGTTGTCCCAACAAAAAATGGACGCCTCTGGAAAGAAAAAATATTAGTCATAGACTATCGAAAACTTAACTCCGTCACGGTTCCAGACCGTTATCCCATACCCGAAATTTCCGAAGTTCTAGCCAATCTCGGCAAGAGCAAGTAGTTTACCACTGTAGATCTAAAAAGTGGTTTCCATCAAATACCACTAAGAGATGTAGACATTGAAAAGACGGCATTCTCCGTAAGACATGGCAAATTGAGTTCACTCGCTTACCCTTCGGATTAAAAAATGCACCGTCTATATTCCAACGGACTCTAGATGACATCTTACGAGAACACATAGGAATAAGATGTTACGTCTATATAGACGACATCATTATCTTCGGAAAAGACGAAGCAGAACATTTTCAAAACCTTTAACTGGTTTTCAAGACACTGGAAGCAGCAAATATGAAAATACAGTTAGACAAGAGCGAGTTCTTCCAGAAGGAAATAGAATTTCTCGGATTCGTAGTCTCAAGAGATGGTATCAAAACGAATCCAAAGAAAGTAGAAACCATTATTAATCTACCAATACCCAAAACCCTTAAAGAGTTAAGATCCTCCTTAGGAATGGCAGGTTATTATCGCAGATTTATACAAGACTATGCGAAAATAGCTAAACCCCTGACATCCCTTTTGAGAGGGGAAGACGGACGTGTGTCCAAATACCTCTCAAGAAATAAGGTCATTCACCTTAACGAAGACGCAGAAACAACAAAACACTACAAAGCAAAGAGTTCCACCTATAAACACATATAAGATGGAACTAAAGGAAACCATTGAACTATGTAAGTCGGCCATAGGCAATAATTTTTTTGTTAAAAGACTTAGTTTAGATAGGCACGCGATCCATTGCAATACAGTGGAGCGCTATTATAAAATTAAAAACTTGTTAAGGGATTCGACGACGGAGTTCTTCTCCTTCACACCGAAAGGTGAAAAGCTGCAGACAATGCTGCTGAGGGGATTAGAACCGTCGACTGATCCGGAGGAGCTTCTTGCACTGCTGAAAGAGAAGGAGTGCGAAGAGCTCAAATTCGTAGGGGTTAAGCCATTCGTCACGGCTAGAGCCAAAAGGGAGAACCGGAAACTACCGTTCTTCCTGGTTCAGCTGAGTCCCAATAGCAAACTGGATGGTCTAAGGAGCATTAAAGTCCTAGACTACCAGGTTGTACACTGGGAAAAATTAAAGAGGAGCGAAAACATTTTACAATGTGTTCGTTGCCAAAGGTTCGGGCACGCCGTGTCGAACTGCGAAATGCAGCCTCGATGCGTGAAGTGCGGAAAGAACCACAAATCCGAAGAATGCGTTCTAGGCAAGGACGGAGAGTCAGAAAAAAGCCAACTCTCTTGCGCGTTATGTAGGAACACGGGACACACCGCAAATTATCGGGGTTGTCCCAAATTCCAATACATTAAAAGAGTAAATCTGGCTCGGCAGCAGAAAGTGGAAATTAAACGTCCACTCGTGCAGACACAAACACCAGCCGTTACTCCCCACGTTACCTACGCCCAAATGGCGGCAGGTAGGGGAAATACGGTACAACAACCAAAGGTAGCTTCTCAGGCCCCAGCGCCTAGAGCACCGGAACCTGTACCTGACATGCTGGCTATCTTGCTCTCTATTCAGGGGCAGATGGGTCAGCTGCAGCGTCAAATACAGGAACAGGCTAAGCGGGTAGATCAAATATACGCGCTGCTGCCGGGCCTAACGCACCTCCAGTCGTAATGGGTAGGCACATGGCGGAGCAAACCATGAAGGTCCTTGCAGTGAATGTTAATTCACTGATTAGGTTCGAACGAAGAGCCACACTATTTAAGTTGCTTAAAGACCAAGTCCCTGATGTGCTCTTGGTTAGCGAAGCTAAGCTTACCAAGAGACACAAAATGAGGCACAAAAGATATAAAATAGTACGGAGAAACCGACCCAACTCCATTCAGGGAGGAGGCGTTGCGATTTTCGTACGAAAAGGTATACGTTTTAAAAGAGTATACAGTCGTGTAGTACGTAGGTTCCAGGTGCTGGAAGCATGCATCGTGTATATTCCTCTCCGTAGTGGAAAGCGGTTATACATGGTGTCTGTTTATGCACCTAAGGCTACTCAATCCACTTTATTCATCTCAGAGCTCGAGACACTTTTTCGATTCCTAAGACTGGAATTGGAAGAGAACTACTTTATTATCGGCGGAGATTTCAACGCCAAACATAGCGATTGGGGAAATAATACTCCAAATACTAGAGGGAACCTACTATTCAATTGGTGGGGTCAGCACAGTATAATGTATCGACTCGGCCTTAAGGCGACGGATAGTCCGTCGTTTCCTAGACACGAGTCCTATTTGGATCTCCTGCTGTTCGACACACGAATACACCTGACATGCACAAACCAACAAACAATAAACTGTCTACGTACTTTTGTGTATGACAGTGACCATTGCGGACTTAGTACCGAAATAACCGTTCCGAACGAAGCTGCGGAATTAGACGAGTTTGTTCATAGGCATACCTACAACTATAGTAGAGTGCGTTGGACACACTTCTCCAGAACACTGACGAGAGCACTCTCCTCGAATTCGCTCTACCCACCGTCCAATAGAAATCTGTCAAACGAGGAGATTGACAGATATCTAAAACTAATGGACGAGACAATTAAACGAACAATGGACAAAACGATACCTCGGTATAATACACTGACAACGAAGACTTATTCCGCAACGCAACCATTGACGCACTGCACCGACATAAAAGCAGACTGCTGTCAAGGCTGAAAACCTTGTACAGACAGTTTACTGACAGACATAACTCGGAGATTATGACGCTAAAGTCGTCGATCAAAAACCTCCAAACATTAATAAAAGAAAATTACAGAGCATCTGTAAGTTTGTATTGGAACAACAAAATTCGAGCTGTAAACACCAGCAACCCGAATATGTTCCCGCAAATAAATAAAATATTTCGGAGGAAAGATCACAACGACCCTTCGTGTCTTAAAATCGCCCGAACGACGGACAACGAGAACATACTTACAGCAGCAGGCATAGATCCAAATGAAGCTGTTGATGATGACAACTTCCTTGTGATCGAGGATCCGCAGGAGCAGGTAGAGGCTATAGGAGCGACTTTCCAGGAAGTATACAATTCGAATGACATCATTGGCCCGAACCACCACCTGGAAAATCGAGTCCTTGTGCACAATTTCTACCTTCGAAATGAAGTAATGAATTGGCGATTCGAGAGCTCGGGTTTCACACAGTTCAGTGACGAGAATATGGCAAATAATGTCATCACCAATGAAAGGGTACTACCACCGTTTATTTCGAAGGCAGAGCTCCAAACGATCTTCGAATCACTTAGAAGTAAGAAATCAGTGGGAACCGATGAAATACCGAATATTGTGCTTCGACATCTCCCTCTAGAAGCGGTCGACATTTATACCACCCTGTTTAATAATGCAATGAATAATGCACATTATCCAGCGCATTGGAAAACGGCGGTGGTACATCCCATCCCCAAAAGGGATAAAGACACATCCAATCCGGCGAATCTCCGGTCGATCAGTCTCCTTCCAAACATCAGTAAGGTTTTCGAGAAGGTGATCAATAGAGTCCTGACTAAGTGGGTCGAGGACAAACATATAGTTCCGGATAATCAATTCGGTTTCAAGGCGGGGCATGATGTTATTCATGCTGCGTCTAAACTGGTTTCTGATATCCAATGGAACAAAGGCAAGAATCAGTGCACTGGTGCCTGCCTGATTGACTTGGAAAAAGCCTTCGATACCGTATGGTTAGAGGGTCTCTTTTTCAAGCTGGACAGGTTGGGCATCAGTAAACCATTGCTGTATATTCTTTTTGATATGCTTTCCAGTAGACAGTTCATCGTGAAAAATGGCGATGTGACTTCTGCTGGAACTTTTAACATTAAAAACGGTCTGCAACAAGGTGCGGTAAATTCGCCGATCCTATTCAACATTTACACAAGTGATCTGATAGGTTCACTTCACCATGCCATAGCGTACGCAGACGACTTAATTGCGTACAGATCAGGTCCAAAGATTGAGGTCATTAATATACTCTTGCAACGTGATTTCGATAAAATTAAACGATATTGCGATGACTGGAAGTTGAAAATCAATTTTCAGAAGTCGGAAACCATTTTGTTTAGGACGCCTTTGTATGGGGCCTCTAGGGATACCAGAAAGAATTGGCGAAAGTTCTCGATCGTGGGGCAGCACGGGCAGCCACTTGCTTGTCGAAATGTGGTCAGATACCTTGGGATCTGGCTGGATCAATATCTGTATTTTAACAAACATATAGATGTTGCTCTGGCCAGAGCCAAAGGTGCCTTTGCCCTTACAAAGAGACTGTTTTATAACAGCTAACTCGATGCGGGGGTGAAGGTTATCTGCTACATGGCCCTTATCAGGCCTATGCTTGTATTTGGATGTCCCGTGTGGTTCAACGTGAGAGCAAGTTTATTGGAAAAGATTCGGGTGTTTGAGAGGGCTTGTCTTAGGACTTGTCTTCGCTTATACAGAACACCAGAGTCTGAGTACATAAAATTCTATCCTAATGAGGTCTTATACAATAGGGCGAACCTAATAAGAGTGGACAATTTCGTCATTAAGTTGACTCGAAGGCACATTGCAAGAGTAATGACCTCATCGAACAACCTGATCTCCGGGGCTTACTACCCTAACTATATGTATCATGAGAGAGTTCGCTTTGACGGCTTTGTTCCTCCAGAAACGTTCCTCTACCTAGATATGAAAGGTCTGATCCAGGACAGATTGGCGGTGCCGCTAATCTTCCACGTTGCTCGAACAGCTGCGGACAGGCGACTCAACTACGACAGAGACGTCGCACATGGCAGTGCGGAGCGTCTCCGGTTCAGTAGGGCGGTAGGGAGTCGCGACATAAGGGATGTTGCACGGCAGCACCAACAATTTTGGTGGCTTACGGGAGGAGAGGAAGTATCTTCGTCGAATTCCTCTAGTACAATATAGCTTCACTCGGAAGCAAAGTCGGTTAGCCTAATTTTTTTTAGTCATGGCCGGCTTACATAGATTTAAGTAGGATTAAGGTAGATATAAGAAAAAAAAAATAATAAAAAAAAAATAAAAAAAAAAAATAAAAAAAAATTATAAAGAACTTAGATGGGTAACAACTTCTCTAAAAGAACGGAAGAAAGGGTAACGCATCTAGGGACAAAAAAAAAGAAAAAAAAAATTGTATGATATATACAATAAGTTAGTTTAAGTAGGTTAAGTAGATCAAGTAGGTTAAGATTTATTTATAGGTAGATAGTTTATAAGTTTTAGTTTTTAAGATTTTATAAAAAAGAAAGTCCGTATACTAAGTTTTTGTATTAAATAAAATGTTTTCTTAGTTTTAGTTTAAATAAATATAGAAAAAAAATAAAATTTATAATCGTACGAAACGTCGAAAGACATCAATTAAGTATTATGTTTAATTTAGAGTGCCCGCATGGGGCCAGTAAGTTAAAATAAGATAATTTTAAGTTAATTAAGCTAATTTTTAAGCGTTTTTTGTATAGCGTATAAGAAATGAAAAGAATAAAAATGCATTTAAAATGAATGAAATGAATGAATGTGTTCGCTTGAGACAGCAAAGGTTGTAGGTTCGACTCCGAGTCGTGGAAAAGCTTTTTTTTTTCTTCTTTTTTATTTGAAATTAGAAGATATATAATAAAAACAGTGAAAGTGTTACTAAGTGTTGTAGTAAACAGCACGCGATGGATTGTGGAGACCGGTCCGCTATGCCAATAGCGGGGCCTGCTGAATTGTCAGGTGAGGCTTCTAGCAGTGCAAGCCAAACACCAACAGCTAAGCGAAGGAAGAAGCTAAGACCAACTTCCAACTTAGTCCAATGTCCCTCCCAACCAACTTCCTCTGTAAAACTGCTTGGTGGAGCGAGGGAAGAGAATAGCTTCGCTTCATTGGCACCGAGCGAGTCAGAAGATGAAGAGGAAGAGATGATGGCCATAAGTAGCAGCATAAAAATGCTACAAGAAAGGGTACTGGCCATCAAAGAAAGGCAAATGGTTAGAAGGAAGAGGGATGAGGAAGAAAAATCCCAGCAACAACAGCAGACGCTGCTTGCTCCAAAGCAGAGCCAACAACAACAAAAACATAAAAAACACCAAGAACAACAAAAAGAGCACATGCCACAACAACGGCATCAGCAAAAACAACAGCAGCCACAAAAACAGCAGCAGCAGCGACAACAACTACAACAACAACAACAACAAAAACAACAACAACAACAACAGCAGCAGCAGACGAAGAAGAAGGAGAAGGTGCCTCCTATCAACACCTATAAATTGGAGGTAAATGCAACCAAGGACCTGTGTAAGTTGGTCATTGGAAGTAATTTTAATATTAAGCGATTGGGGAACGATCGCCATGCCATCCACTGTAATACAGTGGAGGGCTACGCGAAAGTGAAAGAGCTCCTAAAGGAAACGACGACGGAGCACTACTCATACACACCGAAGTGTGGAAAGCGGCAATCCATGCTGCTGAAGGGGTTGGAACCGTCTTCTGATCCTGAGGAGATCCTAGCACTGCTCAAAGAGAAGGAGTGCGAAGGACTCAAGTTTGTGGGGGTAAAGCCGTTTACCACAGCCAGAGCTAGGCGGGAGAAACGGAGTCTCCCGTTCTTCTTGGTGCAACTCAGTCCCGAAAGCCGTCTGGATAGTCTAAGGAGTATCAATGTCCTAGACTACCAGGTGGTTCACTGGGAAAAATTAAAAAGGAGCGAAGGCGTTATACAATGCGTTCGCTGCCAGAGGTTCGGGCATGCCGCGTCGAACTGCCACAGTTCCGAGGAGAGCGCTCTGGGTAGGGAAGGAGCATCCGATAGGACGCAGCTCTCGTGCATGTTATGAGGGACCGTGAGACACACCGCAAACTATCGGGGTTGTCCTAAGTTTACCGACATTAAAAAAGCAAAATTGGCTCGACAGCAGAAGGTGGAGGTCAAACGTTCACCTGTTAGGTTTCAAACACCAGCCGTCACGTCCCAAATTTACTACGCCCAAATGGCGTCAGGTAGGGGGGCTACGGTACAGCAAGCGGCTATTGCTTCTCCGGCGCCAATGCCGAGAACAACGGAAGCTGCACCTAACATGCTGGCCATCTTGCTCGCAATCCAAAGGCAGATGGCTCAGCTGCAAAAGCAGGTGCAAGAACAGGCCAAGCGGGTGGACCAGATCTACGCGCTGCTGCCGGGCCTAACGCAACACTTGTCGTAGTGGGTACGCACATGGTGGAGCAAACTTTGATGGTCCTTGCGGTGAATGTTAATTCACTGATTAGGATCGAACGAAGAGCCGCGATGTTTAAATTGCTACAAGACCAAACTCCTGATGTGCTTTTCGCTAGCGAAACCAAGCTAACCGATAAGCACAAACTGGAGTACAATAATTATATTGTTAGAAGAAGAAATCGGCCCAGATCCAAACGTGGAGGCGGTGTCGCGATCTTCATTAAAGAAGGTATAAAATTTCACAGAGTGTACAAGGGAGTGTTGCGCAGGTTCCGGGTGTTGGAGGCAGTCGTCATTTACATACCGCTCCGCAGTGGAAAGCGGCTGTACTTGGCCTCTGTTTATGCATCTGAGACTTCACAATCCACCCTATTCACTACAGAGCTCGACACGCTTTTTCGACTTCTGAGGTTGGAATCGGGGGAGAATTATTTTATAATCGGCGGGGATTTCAACGCTAGACATAGAGATTGGGGAAATAATTTGCCAAATACTAGAGGGAACCTACTACTCGATTGGTGGGGTCAGCACGATGTCATGTACAGACTCGGTCTTAAAGCGACGGATAACCCGTCGTTTCCCATAGGCGGGTCTTATTTGGATCTACTGCTGTACGACGAACGTATACGACTGACAGGTACGAATTTACAAACATTAAACTGTCTGCGCACATTCGTGTATGACAGCGACCATTGCGGTTTTAGAACCGAAATTACAGTTCCCAACGAAATTGCGGAATTGGAGGAGTTTGTCCAAAGATATTCTTACAACTACAGTAAAACTCGATGGACACGCTTCTCAGCAACCTTGACAAGAGCGCTCCCCTCGAACACGCTCCACCCACCGTCCAATAGGAATTTGTCAAACGAGGAGATCGACAATTACCTAAAACAAATGGACGAGACAATTAAACAAACTATGGACACTACAATACCGCGGTATCGACGTACGACTAATGAAGACCTGTTCCGCAATCCTACTATTGACGCACTGCACCGACAGAAGAGTAGACTTCTGACAAGACTCAAAAACTTGTATAGACAGTTAACTGACCGACAAGACCCCGAGATTAGGACACTGAAGTCGTCAATTAAAAATGTGCAAAGTTAATAAAAGAGAATTATAGAATTTCTGTAAGCTCATATTGGAACAACAAGGTTCGGGCTGTAAACACCAGCAACCATCAAATCAAAACGACCTTCAGTGTCTTAAAATAGACCGGACAACAGACAACGAACGGTTACTGACAATAGCAGGTATTGATCCGAATGAGGCCGCTGATGATGACGACTTCTTTGTGATCGAGGATCCACAGGAGAAAGTTGAGACCATAGGGGCGACTTTCCAGGAAGTATACAAGGCCATTGATATCATTGGCCCTAATTATGACCTGGAATATCGCGTCTTGGTGCACGACTTCTGCATTCGAAATGAAATGGTTAACTGGCGATCCGAAGGCTGTGGTTTCACCCGGTTTAGCGACGAAAATATGGCCAATAATGTCATTGCCAGAGAGGGTGACCTTCCCCCATTCATTTCGAAGGAAGAACTCCATGAGATCTTCGACACAATCAGGGCTAAGAAATCAGTGGGGACCGATGGTATTCCGAACATCGTGCTTCGACATCGTCCTGGTTGACATTTACATCACCCTGTTTAATAATGCAATGAATAATGCACATTATCCAGCGCATTGGTAAACGGCGGTGGTTCAACCTATCCCCAAAAAGGGAAAGGATATATCCAATCCGGCGAATCTACGGTCGATAAGTCTCTTTCCGAATATCAGTAAGGTTTTTGAAAAGGTAATCTGTCTAGGTGGGTTGAGGACAAACATATAGTTCCCGATAATCAATTCGGTTTTAAGGCGGGACATGATATCTCACATGCCGCGTCTAAACTGGTGTCCGATATCCAATGGAATAAAGGCAAAAACCAATGCACAGGTGCCTGCCTTGTTGACTTGGAGAAGGCCTTCAACACCGTATGGTTAGAGGGTCTTTTCTATAAGCTGACTAGGCTGGGGATCAGTAAACCACTCTTGTACATTCTTTATAATATGCTACACAACAGACAGTTCATCGTGAAAAATGGTGATGTGACTTCTGTTGGAATATTTCAAATTAAAAATGGTTTTCAGCAAGGCGCGGTCAATTCGCCGATCCTATTTAACGTTTATACAAGCGACATGATAGGTTCACTTCCCCATACTATTGCGTACGCAGACGATTTGATAGCGTACAGAACAGGTCCAAAAATCGAGGTCATTAATACTCTTTTGCAGCGTGACTTCGATAAGATAAGACGATTTTGCGATGACTGGAAGTTGAAAATCAACTTTCAGAAGTCGGAAACCATTCTCTTTAGGACGCCGTTGTCTGGAGCCTCTAGGGATACCAGAAAAAATTGGCGAAAGTTCTCAATCATTGGACAGCACGGACAGCCTCTTGCCTGTCGAAATGTAGTCAGATACCTTGGGATCTGGCTAGATCAGTTTCTGTATTTTGGCAAAATGTAGATGCTGCTCTGGCCAGAGCTAAAGGCGCTTTTGCCCTTACAAAGAGACTGTTTTATAGCAGCCAACTCGATGCGAGGGTAAAGGTAATCTGCTACATGGCCCTTATTAGGCCCATGCTGGTATTTGGTTGTCCCGTGTGGTTCAATATACGAGCAAGCTTAATGGAAAAGATTCGGGTGTTTGAGAGTGCTTGCCTTAGGGCTTGCCTTCGCTTGTACCGAACACCAGAGTCGGAGTACAAAAAATTTTATGCTAATGAGGTCCTTTACAACAGGGCGAACCTAATAAGAGTGGACAACTTCGTAGTTAAGCTGACTCGAAAGCACATTGCAAGAGCAATGACCTCAACGAATAACCTGATATCTGGGGCTTACTACCCCAATTACCTTTACCACGAGAGTGTGCGCTCTGACGGCTTCGTTCCACCGGAAGCATTCCTCTACCTTGATGAGATAGGGTTGATCCAGGATAGATCAGCGGTCCCGTTAATCTTCCATGTCGCTCGGACAGCTGGGGACAGGCGACTCAACTACAGCAGAGATGTCGCACACGGTAGTGTGGATCGTCTCAGGTTCAGTAGGGCGGTGGGGAATCGCGATAAGAGGGATGTCGTTCGGCAGCACCAGCATTTCTGGTGGTTGAATGATGGAGAAGATGTTCCGTCGTCATTTTCGTCAATTACGGACCAGCCTCAATAATGAGGCAGAGCTGACCAATCTGTTTTCTCTGCGGATAGCGATGGCCAGCTTACATATGTAAGGAACTAATTTAAACAAAGTTGTATTTTCGATATTTAAATGATCACCCTATCGCAACAAATCTAAGCACCTACATGCTCGCTTATGTACCTAGCGTATGTTGTCTTAAATAATGTAACATACAATTAGATTGATCGAACGATGTCACAGTTTAACCTTCATAATTCCCCAACTGTTAAGTATTCATACCGAATTCCATTGTTTACCAAAATATCGTTGTTTTTGTATTAAATATATTGTTACGAGTATATACCTTATGCTAAGCGTGGAGAATGATTGTCGAAATCAAGTTGGGCAGTTGCAATAAAGATTTAAAAGAAGAATCATCGTCTGGTGTATCGTTTTTTTTTTTGTTTTGCATGAACTAGATGTCTTATAGTTAAATCAGAATTGGGATTAGTGTACTTTCACACGCGTGTTACTTTAAGCCACAAGATTATTGCGAGTTTTTAATTAATTTATGAAATTTTATGGACCTTTATGTTACGTGTTATTTTATGTTATGCGCAATATTTGATTTGATTTGGTGAATTGTTGACAAAGAAACATTTTAACTAATTCGTTATGGCAACACGTGCTGCGAGATTTTTGCAAATCGCAACTGTACCACAACTAAAAGACAAGTTAGCCGAATTGGGTTTATCTACAACTGGGGTGAAGGCGGCACTTAAAATTCGATTGGAGCATACTATTGAGGAGCTCACTGATGCCCAAATGGAGGAATATTTTCCAACAGCTGTCCTTGATGGGGTTAGTGAGGATGAGAATTCATCAGAGCTGGAAGAGGAGAATAGACGCGTAAACCAACAGTTGGAGACTTTGCGAGAAGTTGTGAAGAGGAAGGAAGAAATACATGCATTACAGAAGAGACTGGCCGAGCTAAATAGCCCTGCTGAGACATTAACCCCATCTTCTATAGCTGACAGCGTAAGTTTTAGGGATATAGAAGATTCCCTTCCAACATTTTCTGGTGACGACAACTTTTCTATCGCGAGATGGATCAAAGCGTTTGAAGAATCAAAATCCATCTATAAGTTTGATGAATCAAAGTGCTTTATCTACGCTCAGCGATTATTGAAGGGAACCGCAAAACTATTCCTACGATCAACATCATGTCATTCGTGGATTGAGTTAAAAAGGGCATTACTCAATGAATTTCATCAGCATTCAACGGCTTCTGACGTCCACAATGCCTTACGCAGTCGAAAAAAAGCAAAGGATGAGAATTACCAGCAGTATGTCCTAAGCATGCAGGAAATCGCCAGTGCAGCGGACGTTGAAGAGCAGGACATCATAAATTATATAATCAAAGGTATACCCGATTAAATGGTTAACAAACAAATTCTACTTACAGCCAACAGCCTGTCTGAGTTGAAAGGTACTTTAAGAAAATACGAGAAAATGAGACCAGAATTTCAGCCGTCAACTTCTGTGAATACAAGCAGTCATATCAAAACTCTGATACAGCCAAGGCTTACGCCACAAGCACGCAACAAAATCAGCATCAAGTGTTACAACTGTAACGTTACCAACTGTCCAAAGCCACGCAGACTAAAAGGTTCATGTTTTCGGTGCGGAAAAATGGGTCATCTCATCAAGGACTGTCCACAGTCAGCTGCTGTAATGATGCTTCAATAACACGAGTCAACCAACAACTGTTCGAGCTCTTCATTTTTACAAGACTTCCATGGTATTTTCGAGTACGAATTCATCAGCGATGATCCTGACGCAATTTGTACCAAGATGAATGCGATGACTATGATTGACACAGGAAGCCACATTAGCTTCGTTCAGTTGAAGTATGTCCAACCATATATGATGACAATTGTAGAATCTGCAGCACAAGACTTCATCGGTATCAATAGCAGTAAGTTAATTATTTATGGTAAGGTATTTTGCAAAATTAAGAAAGATAATTTATATACCAACTTATATCTATATGTAGTAAAGAATGATACAATGAAAAGTATTATAGTTTTAGGAAGAGATTTTTTGCAAAAAGCTAATATTAAATTAACGTTAGACAAAGATAAAATTCAAATTGGGGAAGTAGAAACTTCTACTTTGGAAAACGAAAATAATGAAATTTTAAATATTGATACGTTCAGTGACTCTAATGACATTTCTTTGAATATTAGTGAAAACTTAAGTTATGAAGAAAAGACTAAAATAACAAATATAATTTCCGAGAGTATTTCAAACAATAGTATTTCGAATATTAAACACTATTCAAATGAGTGTTCCGATTTTGATATGAAAATTGTTTTAACTGATACGAATAAGGTTTTTAATTGTGCTCCAAGAAGGCTGCCGTATGCCCATAAATGTGAATTACAAAAGATAATAGATGACTTAATAGAAAATAAATTTATTAGAGAAAGCAAGTCACCTTTTGCATCACCAATTGTCTTGGTGAACAAAAAGACTGGCGAATTGAGGTTATGCATTGATTTCCGTCAATTAAACAGTATAACACTTAAGGATAATTTTCCAATACCTTTAATAGAGGATCAATTAGATACCTTGCGCCTCAAAAAGTACTTTTCTCTACTTGACTTAAAAAGTGCATTTTACCATATTAAGATGTCGCTTGAGTCAATTAAATATACCTCATTTATAACACCTATAGGCCAATTTAGTTTTATAAAGGTTTTTCAAAGGTATATCAATTTAATATTTAAAAATCTCATTAAATCAGGGAAACTTTTAATTTATATTGACGATCTGTTTATCGCTACGGAAACAATGGCAGAACATTTTAAGGTATTAGAAGAGGTTATGGAAATAGTTAGAGAACATAATTTACAGCTCCGGCTCGATAAGTGCTCATTCGTATTTGAAAAAATAACTTATTTAGGGTATGAAGTTTCTGCAAATGGTATTGGTCCAAACGCGGTTGGGTTACGAGCAGTAAAAGAATTTCCTAGACCTACAAACACCAAAGACTTGCATTCCTTTCTGGGCTTATGCTCATATTTCCGCAAATTTATCAAGGACTTTTCAATTATTTCCAAACCATTGTACGATCTTGTGAAAAAAGATGCTGAGTTTGTTTTTGCTGAAAAAGAATTGGCGGTTTTCGATATGCTTAAGAAAAAATTATTGGATGCACCATTACTAAGCATATACAATCCAAAAGCTGAAACGGAATTGCACTGTGATGCAAGCAGCTATGGGTTTGGTTCAGTACTCTTACAGCGTCAGGAAGATAAACGTTTAATCCAATATTTTTCTTTTCCAAACGAGCCACAGCTCCAGAGTCAAAATATCACTCTTATGAGCTAGAAACTTTGGCTATAATATATGCGCTCAGGCGCTTCAGGATTTATTTGACCGGAATTAAGTTTAAGATCATTACTGATTGTAAATCGCTGACCCATACCCTGAATAAAAAGCTCCTGAATCCAAGAATTTCACGTTGGGCTCTAGAGCTACAAGAATATGATTACTCAATCGAGCATAGGGATGGCAAAAGAATGGGTCACGTTGACGCTCTTAGCAGGTGTCACAACATACTTGTTATTGAACCGGAGTCTTTTGAGCAGGTACTAGCTGCATCCCAACAAAAAGATACCGTCCTGAGACGATTGGCAGATATGCTAGAGCAAAGGGAAAGTACATGCTATGAACTGATAAACGGTCTCGTCTATCGTAAAATAAATAAGAAAGTGTACTTTTATGTTCCAATACAGATGGAAAGAAATGTCATACAGACTCACCACGATGCCTTATGCCATGTTGGTGTCGAAAAATGTTACAATTTTTTAAAGAAAACTTACTGGTTTCCTAACATGAAGGCCAAAATAAAAAATCATATAAGCAATTGCTTAAAATGCATACATTTCTCCCCACCAACTGGCAAAAAGGAGGGAGTTCTTCATAGTATTCCAAAAGGTGATAAACCGTTTGAGACAATTCACATTGACCACTATGGTCCTTTACCTTCATCAGTGCGGAATCTAAAGAAACACATTTTCTTGATCGTTGATGGGTTCTCTAAGTTCACAAAACTATATCCTGTCAAAAGCACTAGTACGAAAGAAGCTCTGAAGTGCTTAGAATCATATTTCACGAACTACAGCAAGCCAACCCGAATAGTATCTGACAGAGGGAGCTGCTTTACCTCTGAGGAATTTTCCACTTTTTGCACCTATTATAATGTTCAGCATATTAAGATAGCCACAAGTTCACCTCAATCTAACGGGCAAGTAGAGAGAATTAATAGAAGCCTCACTCCAATGCTCGCCAAAGAGAGTGAAGTGGAACCCGGTGAGTGGACACAATATTTAAATAAAGTCGAATTTGCTCTTAACAATGTAGATAACAAAAGCACAGGTTTTTGTCCAAGCGTTCTACTTTTTGGTGTTGCTCAAAAGGGTATAGTTAGTGACAAGCTCCGTGAGCATTTAGAGGAAAATATTGTCAGAAAAGAGGTCAGGAATCTTGAGGCCGTTAGACAACAAGCACATGAAAAGACCATTCGTAGTCAGGAGTGTAATAAAGTTTATTTTGACAAACGACATAAGACCCCATATCCATATAAGGTCGGTGATTATGTCATGATAAAAAATGTTTTAAATACTCCTGGAACAAACAAAAAATTATTGGCTAAATATAAAGGACCATATAAAATTATTAAATTACTTGCAAATGATAGATACCTAATAAAAGACTTAGATAACTTTCAAATATCAAGAGGTCCATACGAAGGAATAGCATCTCCTGAGAATATGAAGCCCTATGTTAACTTATAAAAGTCACACGTATCGATGTTTCGTTTTGTTATTATTATAATGTATTGTATATTTATCTGTTCGTATTGAAATGAAAGCAAATGTGAATTTACTATTATGAATCTATAAATTTTTGAATTGTACCTTCTGTACATTTCGCGCTTTTTTTGGTATTTATTTAATAAAACAAAATGTTTTAAAACTATTGCTTGCTATGTATGTTTAATATTCAGAATGAAATTGCTTGTCAAACGTAAAAGTGTCGATGTATGTGCATGAGATAAATCGAGGACGATTCATTGTCAGGATGATCGAGTTGTAAGGAACTAATTTAAACAAAGTTGTATTTTCGATATTTAAATGATCACCCTATCGCAACAAATCTATGCACCTACATGCTCGCTTATGTACCTAGCGTATGTTGTCTTAAATAATGTAACATACAATTAGATTGATCGAACGATGTCACAGTTTAACCTTCATATTTCCCCAACTGTTAAGTATTCATACCGAATTCCATTGTTTACCAAAATATCGCTGTTTTTGTATTAAATATATTGTTACGAGTATATACCTTATGCTAAGCGTGGAGAATGATTGTCGAAATCAAGTTGGGCAGTTGCAATAAAGATTTAAAAGAAGAATCATCGTCTGGTGTATCGTTTTTTTTTGTTTTGCATGAACTAGATGTATTATACATAGGTTTAGGTTAGCATTTAAGAAATATATACATGTGTTAGTATATATAAAGGTATATACTAATATATGTATATAATTGTGTTTAATGTCTATGTGTTTGCATGTGAGTATTGTGTATGTAGGTTAAGTAGGCTAAGGTTTATTTTAAGTTAGATATTAAGTTTTTATATAAAAATAAAAATAAACTCCATATGCTAGGTTTTTTGTAAACAAATTTTTTTTCTTAGCCTTAAATACAGAAAATAAATATTAGTACAGCAAATGTAAATAAAGTCGAAAGACATAGTTATAAGAATTTAGAGTAGCTTAGAGTGCCTGTGTGGGGCCAGTAAGTTAGTTTAAATTGTTAAGTAATTTTAAGCTAGCATTTAAGCATTTTTTGTTAGTATGTAAGAGTTAATGATTAAGAAAATAAAATGCTTTAAAACTGAAAAAACTGAACTGAACAACCTCTTCGTGAAATACTCTTCGCCTTTTGCGTTCCAGAAAACGTGGTCATAGACAATGAAAAGGCGCTTAATTCGGCAACAATAACATCCATGATGGAGGACGAATTGGGTATTCACATTTTCAAAACGCCAACATACAAAAGCGAAGTGAATGGACAAATCGAACGGTTCCATTCCACGCTTTCGGAGATTATGCGATGCCTCAAGGCAGAACATACTCCCAGATCCTTCGAGGAATTGCTCGACAGAGCTACCAACGAGTGCAATTTCACGGTACATTCTACGACAGGTAAAAAGCCCGTCGAACTCTTTTTCGGGCGATCTCCTCGGTTTACTCCTGAAGACTTCGAAAAAGGTCGCGTCCAAAATATTGAGCAATTGAAACAAAAACAACAAAATGATCTAAACTTTCATAACAAAAAAAGAGAACCTTTACGAAACACCGAAACACGTCATACGTAGGTGAAATCATTTTTGTAAAACACAATAAAAGAGTTGGCTCAAAACTTACTGTTAAGTATATTAAAGAAATCGTTAAGGAAAATAAAAATACTGTCGTAATAACAGAATCTGGAAAAACTATACATAAAAGCAATATCAGAAAGTAATCTCTTTTCAGGTTCCTTCTTTCCGTGGTAGCGGGAGAAATCCAAATTCTTGACTACACGAATTCCCAAATAATAACTCTCCTAACCGGACAAGCAAAATTGCAGACAGGAAATTTTAAGGTAATACATGACATTGACATCAACCAATACGAGACTATCACTAACGAAATAGGAACAACCTTAAATCACATTCCTAAAGACCATATTCTTTCTCCCTACCTTCATCATGAAATGGCACAAATAAGGAATCTCCTAGACAACCTTAAACCAAGAATAGCCAAACGGTAACTAAACTTTCTCGGATCAGCGTGGAAATGGATTGCAGGCAGTCCTGACCACGAGGATCTCATAACAATCAAACAAAAAATAAACAATGTATTAGTTAATGGTAATCGGCAAGTAATTATTAATAACATGTATACCAATAGGATAAATAACATAACAAGAATATTAAACAATTTGCAAAATTATATTAGAAGGGACTTTAAAAATAAGGATGATGTTACTTCCATTTTGCAATATAAAATTAAATTGATTAAAGAGGACTTGATAAATGTAAAATACGCCATACAATGGGCTAAAACAGGCATTGTAAATACAATAATGTTATCTCAAAAAGAAATAAACCTTGTAACAAGTACTTTTGATAAAGAAGAATTGCCTTATGCTACTCCCGAAGAAGCATTAGACTTCTCAAGTCCGAAAATTATTACTAATGGTTTAGCTTTACTTTATATTATAAATATACCAATTACAGCAAATGAAGTTTATGACAGATATATGATAAGACCAGTAAAAAGAAATAATAATATAATAGAAACATCTGAGAATATCCTTGTTAATAGAAAGAATAAAAATGAAATACTAGCTATAAGCACAAAATGTAAAACATTCAATGTTCTATCTATATGTAAGAAGAAAATTTGTTAGATATAAGTAATTATCATTGTATTCCAAACATATTAAATAGCTTCACGTCAGTCTGCAATAAAAGAAACGGCCAACAATTCCCCACAATTGAAGAGATATCAGCGGGAGTTTTGTTACTAAATGGCTACAACGGGAGCATCAACGTCGGTAGCAACCTCCATAATCTAACCGGAACATTTCTTATCAAATTTAACAACGCCACGATCAGTGTCGATGGTCAAACATCCAGCACAGTATCTAACATTCAAGCTCTTCCAGCTATCCTCCAACCAAATCCCCGAGAAGACCAATATAAAGAAATCTTGTCATTAGAAATGATGAAAGAGCTGCATGTCAATAAATTCAACTTTTGGCAACTGAAGGGAACTCACAGAAATGGACCACCTATGGAATCGTCATCTTCATAACTCTTTTCTTGCTCTTCTTTATGTTTTCTAAAATTTTTACCAAGAAGACCGAAATAGTCATCAACCCTCAATTGGGAGCTAAAAATTACAATCCTGAACAAAAAACTGCAGCAAATATTAATGGGTTTCTTAATCCTGACCTACATCAATTCGATGGAGCTCCACAACAAAAGTTCTACGACCTCCCATTTTTCTAGTAATCAGGGACGATTACACTTAAGAGGGGCAGAATTAACGCCAAACAGATTTCCGACGACAACTGTCACCGACCGGACGACCGCACGACAATCGAAGTTCATTACCCCATTTACACAGGTACAACCTGAGCAACCGTTTCCGCAGTAATGCGTCTGGTGCACAGAAGCTAACTTATCATAATAGGTTTCATTACCTTTTAAGAAGAAATTTGTAATTAGTCTTAGAAAAGATTCAATAAAGAACAGGCATAGCCTGGAGAATAAAAAAATATTTTTTTTAATTCGTTTAAACTTAAACGAACTTAACTTATACACTCGTATCAATTATGCTTTGACTTACTCTGTCACTATCAATTGTATCAAACTTTCGCAATATAGTTTTACAAGACAGTGGTTAATGTTTCTTTTTTTAATAAATACATGTAGGATCGAGTCAAACCGCGAGTCACTACAAACATTCAGAACAGAACGACGACGACACACACGCACACACACATAGACGAACGAACAAAGAGCAATTCCGGTTTTGAATTATAGAAAGCAGTTGATCGTGGAGAGTCGTTAAACAGAGGTGATCATAGGCTACGGCAGAGAGCAGGCTTCACCAAACGCAGTCTAAGATTTGATTTTGCAATTGTGAATATAAAGTAAAACAAAATATTGAATAATAAAATAAAGTATAAAATATTGAATTAAATAGGAGTGTTAGTGCATCATTTAAGAAACATGAACCCTACAATTGGGCGCTCTACCGGGATCCATAAAAGTGAAAATCAAAAGTCTTCACAAAAAAAAACATTGAATAAAAGAAGAGAATAAAGAGCATCAAATCACTCAGCGAAATTTCGTGAAATTGGTGATACGAGAAAATTGTCCGCAATCAAGAAATCCGTTGCAGAACATACAAAAAAAAAAAACAAGCTGAACTGTGGTTGTGTGCTCCAACGAATAGCAGAAACCAGTTGCAGAAAGTGAGAGAGGAAGTTAACAGCAGAGTACCGTGAGTAGACCGGGACACACAATGAAGAAGAAGAAGCAGACGCAGGAAACAATGGAGAAGACGAAATAAAGAAAAATCAATGGGATAGAATCTTTTTTTCGATCACTGGTAGTGGAGATAATTTTAAATTACAATTTTTGCCCTGAAATTATTTTATTATTATAAACACATTGTAAATCAGATTAAATTAAAATGGATAGAGATACGGTTTTAGCTCTGACAGTAAACGCACTGAAAGAACAGTTAGGACTACTAGACTTAGAGACGACAGGACGTAAAGAAATGTTGCAGGATAGGTTCCTCCTACATTTAGGTTTACCAAGAGATGTGGGAAATCAGGATGCAGATAGGGAATATGGTAGTGAAAGCGATTCCAATTCGGAAGTAGACTCGGGTAGGGGAATGTTTACGCTGCGTGTTATTGAGAACTCACTACTGACATTTGATGGATCCGGTTACCCGATATAAATCGGTGGATACGGGGGTTTGAGGAAAATGCTGTAACAGTCCAATGGAACAGCCTACAGAAGTTCGTGTATGCCAAACAGCTACTACAAGGAGCTGCTAAGCTCTTCACTCGCAGCCAGGGGAGCATAAGGAATTGGACATCGCTTAAGGAAGCGCTACTCGGTGAGTTCGGAACAAAATTATCATCTGCAGAAGTTCATCACTTGTTGAGGAATCGCCAGAAGAAGTCATCCAAATCACTTCAGGAGTATTTATACAGCTTGATGGGGAAATAGGGAATCTCATCGACCTTATCGAGGAGTGTCTCATAGAGTACTTTGTAGAGGGCATTCCAGACTCAAAGTACAACAAATCGATATTATACCAAGCCAGAAACGTACGTGAACTCAAAGAACAGATAAGAGTTTATGAGAAGCAATCAGCTCCAACCGCGTTTACAAGGACATCACCGTAAAGGATTTTTTTTTTTTTTTTAAAGAACTTAACACTAAATTCTTAGTGGAGGTTGGTTGACACAGGTAGCGATATAATCGAACCGAGTTCTAGGAAGTACACCTCGTTTGTTACTCATCAGGGCCAATTTGAATTTCTTTATGTGCCCTTTGGGATATAAAAGTCACCAGCTGTCGATACATGTTCGAGGCGCTGGGAGAGTTGACCCAGGACGGCACGGTGATAGTATACGTCGATGACATAATAATTTCCTCTAAGGATGAAGAAGCAGGCATGCGAAAGCTAGAGACCACGTTGAAGGTAGAAGCAGAACGGGGATTACGAATCAACTTAAAGAAGTGTCAGTTTTTGAAAAGACGTATAGAATTTCTCGAGTACATCATAGAGAACAGCATGGTAAAGCCTACAGCGGAAAAGATTTGGGCGGTAAGAGATTTCCCGCTAGCAGCGGACAAGAAGGCGCTCCAACGCTTCTTGGTGTTAACTTCGTATTTCCGGAGATTCATCGAAGGATTTGCAGTGGTCGCAAAACTACTGTCGGAACTGTTGCGCAAGGGTGCTAGGTTTAAAATTGATATTTTAATGGACATTGAAACCTTTGAACAGTTGAAAGAAGCGTTAATCAGTGCACCTGTGTTGAAGTTGTCCGATCCTCAGGCGCCAAACGAGATCCACACAGATGCCAGCATGTACGGCTATGTGGCAGTCCTTCTGCAAAAGGATATAAACGACCAATAATACCATCCTATCCAGTATATGACTTCGGTAGTGGAAGACAAATACCATTCTTACGATTGAGCATCGATCAGGAACGAAGCTGAGACATGAGGACGCTCCGAGCAGGGGGTCGTGTCTGATTATCGCGGAGTCATTAAACCATTGCATCCGAGAAGCGCAGATAAGGAACATTCTTTATCCCCGGTTTTCCTGCGAAGGTAGCGAACGTAGTCAGAGGATGCGTTAAGTGTATCAACGCAGAGTCGAAGAGTTGCAAGAAGGAAGATTATTTGAAGCCCATCGACAAAGAACATAAGCCTTTAGGGACATACCATATAGACCACATCGGACCAATGGAATCAACGCACAAGCGGTATACTCGTCATCGTGGGTGCGTTCTCCAAATTTGTATGGCTCTACCCTACAAGGAGTATTGGAACGAGCGAAGTTATAGAGCGGCTGAGAAGGCAGTCTGTTGTTTTTATAACCCACGAAGGACAATATCGGACAGAGGGACAGCCTTTACATCCACAACATTCGAGGACTTGATTTTGCAATTGTGAATTTAAATAAAGTAAAACAAAATATTGAATAATAAAATAAAGTAGAAAATATTGAATGAAATAGGAGTGTTTCGTGTTTCATTTAAGAAAAACGAACCCTACACAAATATAACATTGTTAAGAATAAGTATCGATGACTGATGTGAAATCCGGTTGTGTTTTATGGGGTTACCGAACAGTAGTTCCGAAAAAATAGCGTAGAACTTTACTAAATGAAATTCATAAATCTCATTTAGGAACAGTCAAAACAAAATCACCGGCTAAGTCATACTTTTGGTGGCCAAGCTAGACGATGACGTAGAAAAGTTAGTAAAAAATTGTCATTCATGCCAAGTGGCACAACCTAGCCCTGAAAAAAGCGCTTTAATACCCTGGAGGGTTACGGACGGGCCTTAGGAGCGCATACATATTGATTTTGCAGGCCCAGTAAAGTGCTATCAATTATTAATTATTATCGACTCGTTTTCTAAATGGTTGGAAGTATTTAAAACAAAGAACGCAACATCCAAATCTGTTGTAAGTAAAATAGGTGAAACATTTTGTCGTTTTGGCTTAGTAGATACTACTCGTATAGTAAGTACCAACGGCTCCCAATTTACTTCAGAAGATTTTCAAGTATTCGTAAGGACTAACGGTATCGATCATGTGAATCGTATGGCCAAGCTGAAAACTTTATATAGACATTAAAAAATCAAGATACGCGAATCTACGAGATAAAAATCCAGCGCTTTTGATTTTATAATAGGCTGATTCCTAGTTGACTATCGTTCGATTAGGCATAGTTCGACTTACGAGTCACCTATTACGAGAGACATAATTGAGCAAAATCAAATTTCAAAAATCGACTCGAAATAGGATATAAAACAGGTCAAAAAGTATACATTCGGGATTATACAAATGTTAACCAGCCAAGCTGGACACCAGCAGTAATACAAAAAACAGTAAACTGCTGAAAGTATCTACACGTACATGCATATGTCTTATAGGCATACGACGAAAAAACCTTAATTGTTTTACGAATGAACATAAATAGAATATAGGGTGGTTGTGCAAAAAAAGAGTTTAAGGTTTTACCCGGTGTAAAATTTCAAACTTTTTTGCTTCGGATGTATTAGTTCCGATACGTATATAGCGATGTATAGCGTATTGCAAAGAAACTGTAAAAAATTTATCACTGTAACGCAAATTGAGATTGCGCTTACGATTACAATACTCACGTTTTCTTTCTATTAATAGTATTTTATCTACTGGCAGTAAGTTAAAGGATGTCTAAGTGACAAATACACTTAAACCTTTGACTTTCCTACCCTATGAACTGACAACAAAACTAAGACATCCTTTCTTACAAATATTTTCTATCCACCCCTGTTCCGGCAACCCATTGTACACACAACACAACATAGGACTGTACGATCAATCAAATAAAAGAAGACAAGCCAAACAACTATGCATTGACTTTTATAAGTCAACTACCCACAACTCTTATGTAAAAAGCTCATTCGACAATATAACTTTTCATCAGGTGCAGTACCTACATCCTACTTAAACAACAGAATGCAATCAGTTCAGCTCAATGACAATGTATCCGATTTTCTCCCAACTGTTAGTGGTGTCCCTCAAGGTTCTATACTTGGCCCATTATTGTTCTCATTATATGTAAATGAGCTTCCATCCAATATAAACAACTGTTCGTCACATATGTATGCTGATGATGTTCAAATGTATATGAGCTGTCCACTTGGTTTAATTGAGAACAGAGTTTGCTGTATTAATCTTGAGGAATTTGACGTAGGTCTGAACTTAACGGATTTTCATTAAACGCTAAGACATCGAAGTGCCTAGTCATATCAAAGAAACCACTGGATCTTTCGTATTTTCCACATATTTTATTGAAAAGCTCCGAAATAGATTATGTTGAGACCGCAAAGAATCTTGAGATCCCTTGGGAAAATCACACCAGTGCTACGGTTGGAAAGGTATATGGGGTGTTACGTAATTTATGGGTAACACAGTCTTTTACTCCAACTAAAACCCGCTTGATATTAGCTAAATCATAGGTTATTCCTATTTTACCCTACGTATGTGAAATCTTTTGTAGCTGTGACTCGATCAGTAGAAGAAAGCTTAATGTTGCTTTTAATAGCATAATACGTTATGTTTTTGGGCTACGTAAATATGACAGAGTAAGTAGTTATTCTTCTCGTTTGCTTGACATGCCTTTTGAGAGCTATCTCCAGTTTCGCACTCTAACCCTGCTATCGGATATTCTCGTAACACGCAAACCATTATATGTTACTTAAAACTCGATTTGCCTCTTCGCACAAGTCTGGTCAATTAATTCACCCCCAATACACTTCCCTCACATCAGAACGTAAATTTTTCATAAATTCAGTCCGATTGTGGAATTTAAGAACTAATTTAGGTACAAGAACAACAAGGCTAAAAAAGGAATTACGCATCTATTTCTCTACAAATCTGTAAATAAATTTTTCACAGCAATTAATACATAATTATTATGAATTTTAATCTGTACCTATATAAATTTATTTTTATTTTTTTTGTATTAACTTTCAAGTACAACTACTCTACTAGCTTTCATTGTTCTTAATTAGCTTTACACTATCTTATAAGATATTTTATCTTAAAGTGTATATGCATTACAAATAAATAAATAAAATAAACTCTTAAACCACCTGCATTACACATAAACAGCGCATCATACTACATCTTTTCTCCCACAAATGGATGCTTCCTCCCTGATAGTTTCCAACAATAAATTGGTGTAAAAGACAAACTTATCCGCACACAGAGTACGATCACTGAACGGTAGAAGCAAAGCAAAAAATTGGACACATTTTGTGACGGACACATTTTTCAGAAAGACAAGCGGTTAGACATATCCATGTCAAAAAGGTCGGCCCACGTAATTATTGTTGTGTCATTACTTATACCAATAAAATAATAAAACAATAAAAATATAAAAATTCATCTTAATCAAATACGAAATCACGTAAATGATAAATCGATCAAACTTGACGATAGTGACGCAAGGGGAGCGGCCGTGTCAGTGGATGAATCTTCAAGGGAATCCATTTCAACAGAGGCACATGAAAATTTCTCGTCAACTGCTGAGGAACCAGGTGTTTCTTCTCCTACGCGACTACGGCCCAAGAAGCCAATTAGTTATAAATTATATATTGATACAGTTTGAGAATACTTGTTAGAAGCATCCCAAAGAATCTAATACATTAGCACATTGCATAATACATATTATACTGTAAATTGAGTATAAAAGAAATAAAGAAATGTAAAATAGTCATTCCTGTGAAAGCTGTCTTTTCTCAGTTATAATTATCACAGTTATAATTATCACAGTTATAATTAAAGTTCTTTTGCTGCTCGGGTCAGCGTATAGATACGAGTATGTCGATGAGGCAAGAGATGAAGATCTTAATTTGCCTGTAATGATGACGATGATGGTGATGACAGCCATGATGGTGATTATGGCGATGACCGTGATTATGATGATGATGGTGACGTCAAGAAGAGAGTAGTGATACTGTGAGGTGGTGGTATGATGAGGTGCAGGGACCGCGTGCGGTTCAAGATATAGGAATCTTGCGGAGAAGAATATAGCAGAGATAATGTGATGGTATAGCACAATTAAAAACCGGATGGACACCGCTCCGAATTGGTACTGCTTTGTACAGCGATTCACGATGATAGATATGTGGGGGCGATCTATGTTCACGGTGTGAACATATTATTAAGTTGGACTCGTAGAACTGTTCGCCTGTATAAATTTTTTTTTCGTAATGTAATTATTTGCAGACAACATAGAAAGGTAAATGTCTTCTTTGTTATAAAAAATGCGGGTTGGTGGACCAAATGATGGGATAAGAATATCCTCTCTGGCACGTTGAGATTTAATTCGGAAGAGAAGCGAAACCGAAAACCCGGAAAAGGCACACAAATTAACAAGGAACGTAAGTTGAAAACGTCTGTGAGCTTAACAGACTATTTCAATCTTAAGGTTAGATATATATAAAATCCTTTCAAATATAATGTTGTTGTGTTTTTTTTTTCAGATCTTAACACTCAAGTGGATATGTCTACACTTAGAATGCCTAAATACAAGGTGGGCAAAAGTAATGTCATAATGTGAATGTGCTATAATTTCAACAAATAGAGAACTAGTTTGCGATAAGCAGCGGTACACACATGAACAACGCAATTATTATTCTGCTTATTTAACCAATTTCCGGTCTGATGCATGAATTTCATCGTCGTTTTCCTCGTCGTCCTGCACCATATAAATTATGTATGAAGACGACAAACTTATACGGGAACCAGGAAAAGTAAGCACAACAGCAAACCTCATTAAGCGCACAGTTTGATGCTGACTTCATCTTCCTATTGAGCTTGGGAAGAAGTTTCCGGTAGACCACAAAGTGTGGACAGGGTAAAGGCTTCCTCGTAGAGGAATTTGAATAAAGAAAAGAACAAGTAAAATTAAATAAGTTCTCTGTTAAACCCGGTGTTTTATTTATTCTTTTTATAAATTAGCGCTCAAATTTGAGTGACGCGAATAATTAAAAAACACTCCTTATAAAGGATAATAATTTCCGTTGCAAAGTAGTTCGGGCATACTGATTCAAATTTCCAGCCGGTGCTATATATAAGAAAGCCCATTGATGACGTGGAAAAAAAAGTTAAAATCAATTCGAAATAAAAATAAAATATTTGAGCATCAAAACTAATTCGTGGAACTATGAGTGATGATTATAAAACAACAACAACTATTATAATATGGTGGAAAGAGAGATTTCTGTTCAAACACACCGATGAACTGTTAAGATTGACGAAGAAAAAAACTACCCCAAGCCCGTTGAGTAACTGTTTACACAATCGAACCGGACGGTTTTTAATTGAAGAGAATGAAGAGAAACGCAAGACAACAAGAACAATTTGCTGGAAGCACAAGCGATTTGTTTTGTCTTTCCTAAGCTAAATTAATATTAAGCATTATTTTTCTCATATGCACAAATTGTGAATATGTTTTGTCTGACTGACAATAATCAGTAATTAATTAGTAGCAATTTAGATTGTTTTAACAGAAATTATATTACATTTCTAAGGTTGATTTAAGAATTGAATTGTAAAATATTTAGTTATTAGATTCTTTAATCAATTGCTTTTGTTAAATTACTGATTTAATGGACGCAGAACAATTGAGGGCAGTAGTAACCACTGCAGTTCAGGTTGCAACCGAGCAAACTCAGCTAGCATTCGAAGCAACGATCAAGGAACTTTTAGGGAATTAGAAACTCCCACGTTCGTTGAAGAATATCAGCCAATTACGATCGAACTTAATATAGTATAAGTTGCGACAGTTCTCAATTTTAATTTATAATTTGGTGGGGGCTAATGCCCCCATTTATTTCGCTTAATGCAAGCTTAAATTTACTTAAAAACTGACAAGAGTTAAGGGTTAGGAAGTGAGGGAATGGTAGAATAGATCAACTTTAAGACGAGAAGTGCTCAGGTTAAAATAAAAAAGGAGGAGGTTTGAGTTGACCTTACGGAGCATGCGGGAGATTGGTTCGTCAGAGCCATAAGAGGTGCGGTAGGTTGGCATAGAAGAGGCGAGGACAGCGTAAATGGATACGGAGCAGTGTTTGATAATCCTCTCAAGATCGTTTATATTTAAAATGAAAAAGAGGGGACCTAGATGACTGCCTTGTGGGACACCACAAGTGGCTAAAAACAGGGTTGAGAAGGCTTATCTAAACCTAGTAACGGTTCTCTAGATAAGGAGATATCCATTTTAACAATATGGGGTCAAAACCGAGGGAAGACAATTGGAAAAGGATCAGTTGATGTGATATTTTATCGAAGGCCTTAGAGAAGTCAGTAGCAATAACATCGATTTCGTTGCAATTTTCTAGGGCTGAAAGCGCAAAGGATTCGAATTCAACTAAGTTTTTAGTAGTTGGTCTGCATTTTTGAAATCCATGCTGACTGAGTGATATAAGTGACCTGCACTGAAAGCTTAGAACTTCATATAAAAAACTTTCAAACATTTTTGGTATGTGAGAAATCTTAGCAATAGGACGGTAGTCGGTTACTTTATTCTTTAATCCCTTTTTGTGAACCGGCGTTATGAAAAAGGTCTTCCAAACTTAGGGAAATTAGCCTTGTGTGAGGGACAGATGAAATAGGGAGGAAAGTGGGGCGAACGATTGGAGGCACACTTTTTGAGAAATATTGATTGAAATTAATGTTATGTCTGGTGCCCCAATTGAAACGAATTGTTTTCGCTCGAGCAGATAGGACTTAAACTATGAAAGTAATGAGCCAAAAGATCCATAACACTCAAGCTTTTTTAGAAGGATATGCAAGTTAATTCTACTAAAGGCTTTCACGAAATAAAGCTGCTTAAAATGAATACCATCCATTCCTTCACTAGGCGATCCAAAAGTTTAGGTATAATAGGCAGTTTAGAAACTGGTAATTCGAAATTTGGTCTTTTTTACCACTCTTATAAATTTGTGTTATAAGCGAATACTTCCACTGAACAATAAATGTTGCACTAGCCAATGACTGATTGAAAATATAGAGCAGCGGTAGCTAAGAGAATCAGCACAAGATTTTAAAACAACCGGGTAAAAACCCAAGAAATCTGGATTTTTACTGTCCTTCAAATCCTGTATTGCCAAATGCAATGAAATTCCAAAAATATCAGATGAAATAAATTTTTTTAGGGGAAACTTCCTCCTGCCGTACGTCAGCCGCACACTGGCAGGGGAGGAAATAAAGCTCTTAGCAGATATTGGTGCTGCAAAGACCTATACAAAGAATTTCAGCACCCTTAAAGCCATCAAGCTAGTAAAAGAATCGTTTTCTGTTAAATCTATACACGGGACTAGGCAGATAACGTCAAATGCATTATGAACATTTTTGACAGGAATGCTACATTTTTTATACTTCAAGCACTCAAAACTTTCGGTGGTATTATTGGACTTGACCTATTAAGAGAAATTGCCCAGGATTACCAGCTGCAACAGAATTTGATAACAGTGAAATTGCAAATTTACTGCGTAAGACCATCTGGATCCAATTTGGGTTGCTGACAAAAAAGCTGTTGATGCGCTTGGTATGCGGAAAATGCGTCTAATCATTGACTTTCGAAAATTAAATAGTAAAACAATAAGTAACAAATATCCGATTCCGGATATTGGGATTTTTCTTGCTACCCTTGTAAAATCTGCGTTGTTTACAACATTTGATTTAAAGGCAGGGTTTCACGAAATTAAACTTTCTGAACGTGATAGAGAGAAGACTGCAATTTCTATCAATAATGGAAGGCATGAGTTTTGTATTTTTAGCTGAAAAATGCACCGAGCATATTTCAAAGAACAATATTTGCTGTTCTTAGAGAAGAGATATGTAAAACGCATCATTTTTACATCGACGATGTTATTATCTTTTCAAAAACAAAAGATCATATTAAAGATATTGAGCCAATCCTTATAAAGCTATATGAAGCAGATATGAGGGTTGCGCTTGAAAAATCCCGGTTTAAAAGAAGAGGTTGAATTCTTGGGATCTATAGTGTCGAATAAGGGAATAAGAACAAGCCCTGAAAAGGTGAAGGACATAGTAGGATATGACATCCTTTAGACACTCCACAGCCTTCAATATTTTCTTGGATTATCGGTGTACTACCGTCGATTTACCAAAGACTACGCTCAAGTTTCGAAACCTCTCACAAAATACTTGCGAGGTAAGAATGGAAATCTAGGTGCCAATCAGTCAAAAAAATACCAAAATAGAATTAGACCTAGATGCAATGCAAGCTTTCAATAGGATTAAGAAAATTCTGGCTTCAGAAGATGTATTGCTTCTTTACCCTGACTATGGGAAAACTTTTCACTTGACACCAGACGCTTCATCCCAAGCACTTGGTGCTGTCCTTTCTCAAAGCAGCAGAACCATCACCATGAAGAAGAAAACTATGCTACAAATGAGCGGGAGCTTCTGGCTATAGCATGGTCATTGCAGAAACTTCGAAATTATCTTTATAGAGCGAAACAACTAAATATCTATACAGATCACCAGCCGCTCAGTTTCGCTATTTCTAACAAGAACCCTAATGCGAAAATTAAAATGTGGAGGGCATTCGTAGAAGAATTCTCACCAACTTTTTTTTATAAGCCCGGAAAATAGGGGGTGGACGTGGTGTAGTGGTACTAGCAATCGCTTCTCACTCGGAGGGTCTAGGTTCGAGTCCTGCCCATGGCAAGTCAGTTTTTCATTTGTAATTGGAACTCAGACAGAAAAATTCTGCATGTGAAGGCATAACACTGACACGTAGATTTGGCTGTTGTAGAGTTTCAAGCACAGAAAAAAATACTGTGAATTATAACTCGAATCACTCTGAGTGAAGCAAAATCTCTCCGTCCTATTCGGACTTCCACCCCCCCCCCCCCCCCCCCCCCCTGGAGAGCGAATATCGAAACCAAACGCACCTGAGTTTCAAACCACTACAAAAACAATTTTCCTTTCTCTTTCTTTTAACTTTCCGCCCGCGCTCTGGCAACAGGGCAACAGTAAAAAGGTATCTAACCCCTTAGGCGCGCGTAAATCATAAAAAAAAAATAGAATTTTGTCGCCGACGCCTTATCAAGGCAGCATATAAATGCTTTGGACTAATCTATAGACTCAGCTTCTACAGCTCTTCGAAAAGTCCATCATTCTAACAATAGTTATTATTCAGGATCCAATCAACTGCTTTTGAAACCAATTAATCATCAAAGAGGGATCCGATCTGGAAAGAATACTAAAATCGTTTTTAAAACCCAAATTAGACATAAAATTACATTCAATAGCCTAGATAATCTGTTTGAATAGTTTAAAGAAACTGTTAACCCAGATGTTGTTAACGCACTACTATGTAATTTACAGACCTTAGCTAAAATTCAAGATAAAATAATTACATTATTTCCTTCAGTGAAGTTTCTTCATACCAAAAATGATTGCCGATATTTTTAATCCAACAGACCAAATATAAATTCACACAACCGAACACAATCGCGCTCATCAGTTTTCTAGTATTAGGAATAATTTGAAGTATATAGTCTCAAAATGTAAAATTTGCATGAGGCGAAGTATCAGAGGCATCCACCAAACCCTCAGATAGGAGAAACCCCCATACCTCACTATCCACGGCAAATATTTAATTTAGCCATCTATACGACTGCCGGAGCTCATTTCCGTACACGTTTAGATAAGTTTTCAAAATTTACTGTTGTAAAATCAATCAAGTAACGTGCCATAGTAGATTTAAAGAACCGCTTTTGGAATTAATTTACATTTAAAAAAATAAAAAACAATAATTTGCGATAATGAAAGAGACCATAAGTAACTATCCTTACTACCCCACCTTTTCATAGTACCACAAACGAACAAGTAGAAAGGTTCCACAGCGCTTTATCTGAAATAGCAAGGCGCACAAGATTCGAACAAAATATTAGTGATATCGGTGATCTCCTTTTACTTGTTACGGCTAAGGACAACGTTAAAAGCTAAGATCAGGAAAAAGATAATAATTAAAACTCAGAACACGAACCTAGATTATCACAACAGAAATAGACGAACTCGAACATTCAGACCAGGCAACAAGGTTTTTGTGCTAACAAATAGACGCATTAGTAATAAATTTACAAAGATTTTTATCGAAAAATCAAAAGGATATAGGAATTACGGTTCTCATTAACAATAGAAAGATTAACAAAGATAAATTTACAATAGATAAATATAGTTATATGTTACATTAGGTTAAGAAATTAAATCAGTAATTCTATGATGTGAGTGGTCGTGGCTCCTGTGGTATTGACTTCCTAATCAGAAGTCGGGGTTCGGGGTTCAATACCAGACGTGACCGAAAAACTTTTTTTCAGGCAACTAAAATCTCGTGAGATGAATGGTTGGCTAAATACGTGTACAACATCAAATCAATTTACACTAAAAATTTAGTCTGCCCATTAAATGTTAGATGACACTCATGGAGCGAAATAGCCACTAAGCCCAAACACCTTTCTTTCTCTTTCTGTCCCATTTTCCGAAAAACTTAACACATGCTTTGGCATCTAAGTGTAGTCGCACAGACTTGAATGTTAAGTTCTTTTTAAAAAAAAACAAAAAAAAAAATGTAGATAGACTAATGCAATTGTTTATAAAATTAGATAACTAAGAGCTTAAAATTGTTTCTAAAAATAATATTTTGTTTCGATGATTAAAATTGTAAACTTTATAAAACTTGAATAATTTTTCAATTCGGTAGTTCAGATTTTCTTTATATGTATTAAATAAGAACACTTTCTGTAATCCGAGAAAGAAAGATACCATTACTGAAAATATTTCTATGAAAATGAATTGAAAATGAATTCTATAGAATATGTACAATATAAAAGCTTATCTTAGAAAACAGCTCTTACTTCAGTTTGGCAAAACAAATGGTTTAAAAAATCATGATTCGAAAGACGAAATATACTTATGCTTTATTATTCACTGATTCAGATAGTATAACATGATAAGTCACTGAATGCATGTTGTCTCATTTCTGAGTATTCATTTTCACCTTTTGCATTCTCTGCAAAAACTTTTTCTTGGTTTTGCGACAAAAACTCGTTTTCGTAAACGGTTAATGAAACGCATTACCAACAAAAATGTAATTAATCGATCCGTTTTTTACAGACTAATCTTTAATTAGACTGACAGTCACTGAACACAACTCTGCACAAAGACAGTATACTTACGAGTAACTCCGCCTTCTGGTGTGTTGCAAATAGGAAGTGTATAAAGCAGAACCAGTGAATTTAAATGTTGTAAGGAATTCGATTTGAAAGTTAATTGAGACAATTCCTGCTTTAGCTTTAACAGTTATGAAAAATTAATAAAAAATGTATTAGTTTCCAAATCAACTAAGACAAAATAATTTAATGTAAAGGGTGTTCAAATTTGACGTATCATTTTAATTTGGCTGCCACTTTTTTTTACAGGTATTAGATTACACCGAAGTTTTTCCAGGTATGAAGTAAATGTGTACTTTCCCGTTAGTTAATATGGATCGGTACAATATTGAGCAACGTGTTTTTATTATTAAAAATTATTTTAAATATGTTGAAAGTCTTGCAGAAGTTTCATTCAAAATACGGTAGAGAAAATGTTCCGTCAAACCGTGCTATTAACTTATCGTTCATAAATTTGAAGAAACTGGTTCGGTTCAAGATCAGGGAAGTAAATATCTATCATCGTAGTGGTCGTTCGAGTGGAAATATTGCTATTGCTACAGCATGTACGGGGACGAAATCAAAGTTGTAGACAAATAGTTCGGCACACCATTAAGAAATAATGATGGCATGACAATGGCTTTTTACAGTAGCTAAAAATAAGTTGGGAAAGAAAACTTTTGTTCATAAAATATGAAATGACGAACTTAATAATATTGGTTTTACCTATTATCATAACTAGATCATTACCTGAATATCTCATAAAGATGTTCGAAAAGGCTAATTTCATATTCATACGTCTATTACAGATTTCCAGAAAAAGAATGATAGCGCTCTTTGAAAATTCTTTAAGAGAACGACGTTAAGCAAAAGTCAGCAGAATGTATCATCCATTATTCATCGTTTAATAATACCGTTTTCTTTTTTTTTATAATTTGCTAACAATAGGAGACATATTCATCTAGATGTCTCTATGATAGCGTGCCCGCGTCAATTACATAGACTTAGTGGACAAAAAGTAGCCGTCTGTATCATCTCTCTCAATTTTTTCCAGTTTTGAAAACAAGCACATTGTTATCAGCGAAAACTTGATCTTTAAGACAAAATCGGATTTTTCTTTAGAACCTAAAAGCTTGGGAAACTTCTTAGCTATAACATTGTTGACAATTGTACCTGCAGACGGATAATCCCATCACTAGCCGATATACTCACGATGGCTGTCAAATAAGCAGTAAGCCATTTGCCCGCAGAAGAAGTATAATTACGAGTACATTAGATTTAATATTAGTGTTATCGCCAAGCCGGGTCATGATCTGGATGTTTTAAGACCCGTAGTAATGTTAATTTCCTAAAGCCGTTTGCTGGAAGTGTGGAAGGTACGAGTATGTCGTTGTCGAAGTTTGTGTGTTTTTGTGTTTGCTTATGGTTATAACTCGGGAATTCAGGGTTGACCTAGCTAATATACGAGGGCTAAAAGTAATCACTTTTCTGCGTACATCAAAAATTGCAAATACAGACCAGCTGTTATGATACTTAGTGAAATACAGTGCCATTATTCTTCTTTCACCGCGGTCTCGCCGTTTAAGTGGGTAGTGATGTAGCTTACCAAATTCCTGTTCCAATTATTCAATTTCATGTAGTTGAAATTCCATCTCCGTAAGCAAATTATGCACTACTGCTTTATTTACAGAAGAGCTGTCTGATTTCATTCAAAGAATTGTATCTCTGTATGCCCATACTGAAATCGTTATTACTTGCGATTTCAATATACACAATTCAAGGTGACTTCGATATTCTGGACAGACAGCACCCGAAGGACGGTGTGTTGCGATCTTCGCTGCGGAAAATAACTTGACCCAGTTCGTAAATGTGCGCACACGTATACCAGACGTTCATAGTCATACCGACAGCACCCTGAACTTGTTTTTAACTTCTCACCCTGATAAATACAAGGTCAATGTGCTATCCCCTCTAGGCTCGTCGGACCACTGTGTCATATCAGCTAATTCCTCGACCGTATAGTAATATGAGAAAGCCAATTGGAGTAGACTTAACAGCTTCTTTAGGAATTTTAACTGATGGTTATATTTCCTCGATAACGAAGTAGATGCCGCTGCTGATGTAATCACAGACACCATTCTCTTTGGAATGAAATGTTTTATCCCTCATCGGATGAAGAGTATTAAACCAAAAGAAAAGGCGACCAATCCAACAGAGGAAAACAGAAAAAAGTTCTATCGAGTCAGAAATGACTGCATCGTCTTTCTTAAGCATGTGAGGGAACTGGGGAAAAAAATCTACAGGATCTAAAAATACTACATTAGTAACTAACAGGAAATACTACATTTTTGATTTAAATTAATTTCAAATTTTTATTTCAACATATTTCAAATGTCCTCCTCGGAAGTTCTTTCACGACTTGATTCTGAAAACGTAATTTTCATGTACTTTTCGACACATATTCGGTAATAACTTGGCCATAACTTGACGATTATCCATATTCAAACCAAGAGTTTCCAGATTGTGTGCATAGCCCCACAAAAAGAAATCCAATAGGATAAATCACACGAACTTTGTGGCCAGTTCACATAACCAAAACCTGAAATAACTCGTCCAGGATATACTATATTCCTTGCAATTAAGCCAAAACCGGTCGTGTTGTGTGAGATGTGAGATTTGGATCTTTTTCTACACTTTCATTAACGGCAGCCATATTTTTTGTAGATCGTGTATATCGATGATATATAGGTATTAAGATATCTACCACAGAGCCAGTCTCTTCGATTTTTTTTTACAGTTTTGCCTATAGTGAGCGAAGCGTATCTATTACAGAATCAGTATTTTTGTAGTAAGTTTTCACAAGTTCAACACGTTCAGCGATTGTTAAACGATTTATATACATGAGTGCATCGAATCTTCAACGGGATGAATACACTCTCGCTCTCATGTAGTAGCAAGAGTACTTAAAGATCTTAATATACACAAATCCGCTTGTCAGTTAATATATCTCCC
Organism: Volucella bombylans; assembly: GCA_949129095.1. NCBI lineage: Eukaryota > Metazoa > Arthropoda > Insecta > Diptera > Syrphidae > Volucella > Volucella bombylans. Next base: position 299,636,418 of record OX422140.1, read on the forward strand.
CTTCTTCTGAAGATATTTTCTGCCTCGCTAGCAAAACCACTGCATAAGCTTTTTCATCAATCCTACTTTTTAGGACTCTTTCCGAGCATATGGAAAACAGCACTTATCCATATCTATCCTTCGCTAAAACATGTGAATCTTCTTCTCTCTCCTCCTACATACTTGCACCTGTACTTAAGTTCCTTTTTTCTATGGTCATGGAAACGTCTCGAAGTATTTCGAAACAAACACGAAAACTTCTCAATGGCCGGCAGTACGGTTTTCGTAGGTTTTAGTAATTTGACGGCATGTCTCATTGAAAAGTGGAACCAAAGTGTATATCAATCTATCGTAGGCAAGATATTTCGTAGTGCACTTGATATTTCGCAGTGACAACTTACCTTAGAATGACCCCATATTCGATGTAGTCAAAAATGATGCGAAATGTCTAGGCTTCCTCATGCGATGTAGGAAATACTTCATCCCCTCTGATCTGGCCTCAATATATAAGGCATACCTCTGCTCAAAGTTGGAGTGCAATGCCCATATCTGGTGCGGTGCTCTTAAACTATCTCCGCACCTGCTAAATACGATTCAAGACTATCGTGATTCATTCCTAAGCCGTACAACTCGCTTATGGAATGTCCTGCTAAGCTCTCTATTGCCTATACATTATAACTTGCAAGCATTTAAGACCAATGCACATCGGATTCACTCTTTTCTTCCTCCCTAATTTTCTCTGCTGTGTACAAACATTTTAAGTGTACTCAAATCCCTTGAGCGCACTCATTATAAAAAAAAAATAAAAAAATGTAGCCCCGGTGTGTCCTAGACGCTCTGACGGAAAACAAATCTCAGTGAACCGCAGTCGCATCCATGAAGTCGCATATCGATGAAGTATTGTACAATTACTAGATCAAGTAGACTTTTGCTTGAGAAATATTATATTGTGCCTGAAGTAAATGGATAAAAGATGGAGTTCCTAATTGATACTGGTGCGAATAGTTCACTTGTCGCATTACCTGTATATTCCTCACTATATAACTTTGAGCTAAAAAAGTCAAATAAAGTGATTACTTCGTATAGAGATACGGAAGTCCGCATCTTCAATTGTGAGAAAATTGTACTCCCTCTTCCTGTAGTTTACGCCAAAACTGGTAAAAACATTTTTGGTCTTAACAGGAAGCGTTCGGTGCAGAACTTAGATTGAAAAGTACTAAAATGCTTTTGACAATTTCTGCAAATAATTCCGTTAGTTTAGGGTTCATTATTTAAAGCAAGATCTATACCGTTTTCTCAATCTGATGTATTTGAAACAGGAGCTAAACGTTTGGAAGAAGCTGGCAACTGGAAATCAATGCAGTTGAGCGAATGGGCAGCACCCCTTGGTCCACGCATTTGACTTCAAGTTAACCGTAAATTCTTGTTAGGAGGTTGACCAGTTACCGATACCTCGTCCTGATAATCTATTTCCTAAACTCTCTGGCGGCCAAACGGTTTCTAAAATATTATATATACATATAGTGACGTGTATCTACAGCTGGAATTTGATAATGATTCCAAAGTTTTTGCAGTTGTACTTATACTCGTAAATACTCCACTAGGGCTTTAATTTGAAAGGGGAGATGTTATATTCATAAATACATTAATGTTCAGAAGATGGTTACTGTCATTCTGGAACTCATCGGACTTACATTTAATTTCCTTTGCGTCGGATAATAGCCGCCCTTGAAGACAAGTCTTAGTTAAATGAAGCAATAGCGCCTGATATTATAAAGTCTGTAGCTGGACCGTGCCCTTGGATATCCTCAGTTGAACGAAAATAGAAACATACGCTTGTGCATAGACATGAGCCAAGTACGTTTCCAGATTAGATTTAAAAACGCCTGCCACCAACTAGAATTGAAAGAGCACAGTCGCTAAATAACAATTTTTATTATATACAGGGGAGTTTACAGATACAAGAGATTATTATTTGGCGTTATTCTAAAGAATGCGAACATTTTAGTCTCGTCGAAAAATGCCCCGAATTACGCGGATAATGTAATTGTATTTGGGAGCAGGGAATATCATCAGATTAAGGTCGGTATTGGCAGTCTTCAAAGATTTTAATGTGATGCTAACTGACGGAAAATGCTTTTGGAAGGTCCAAAAAATCGAATCCGTTTAATTGCAGATGCAAGGCACTGTCTTATTGTAGTTTGACAATAATTGTGTTCCGCAAGTAATATCATTTGCCAGTAAAAGTCTGAGGTGGAACGGAGATACTCACAAACGGAAAAGGGAGCCTCGCATTGGTGTTGGCTGTCGAACGATTTTAGTATTCCTTGATTGTGTCCATTTCTAGTTAGTAACACATCATGAGCCATTGCAAGCTATTTTCAAGCCAATCTGCATCTCGAATTGAAAGATAGGTTCTACCAAATGCTCCAATGCACAGGCGCGCATTCCCAGAAGGTTAGTGTTTATGCTTTGTAGGATTTCGTAGGTCCGATTCGAATAGGTCGAATAATCAATTTCTTTTTGTCATCATCGATTACTACTCAAGGTAACATGAAATCAAATTTGCGAAGAGAATTACGTCAAACGTAATTATTGATATCTTGGAGAAAATAATCGCTAGACTCAGTTATCCTAAATCTATTACGATCGGCAACTGGCGCCAGTTTGTTAGCAGAAAGGTTAAGGAATACTGTGTCAGCTACAATGTACAATAGAACTGGTCACATTACCACTATACCAGCTACAGGCGAATGGAGAGGTGGAAAATATTAATCCTTCTAATTTAAGGAGACTTCAGATAGCTAATTCTAATGGTGAAGCAGAATCAGTGTATTCAACCAACTTGAGTGTTAAGTTCTTTTCTTTTTTTTAATTATAATATAATATAAATCATTTTGCTTTCTTTCCTACTGTTAGAGGTAAAACTACGAATACTCGTATTTGACGAAAAGATGACTAGCAGTGCAGTTCTTCATCTTATCCAACAGAAGGAAAAACCGAAATGAACACCCCTAACCGAAGGCTAATCTTGAAGGTAAAAAACATTGGAGGGGTGTGATGACCTGCCGATAACAGCGATTGAAAATGCAAATATAATCTCTTATAAGTTCTTTCATCATTGGCTATGCACACACAGGTTTGCTCGTGCAGTCAGTCGTTAGTCAACCGCGGTCATTATAAATTATTAATTAATAATTATAATCTCTTATAAGTTCTTTCATCATTGGCTATGCACACACAGGTTTTTATTATTACATTATAAATATTCGTATACTTCGATAAATTAAAGTAGCTCAGTAACTCTGAAATATTTTAGTATTTAGTAATTCCCATGGTCATTACATATGGTCTGTTACCTTCACCTTGTGTACGGTCTCATTAAGCTACAGGTAGACATTCCACAGTTGCTTCGACCATCTACATTATGAGATCGCTACGCACGTTCCACACATTGTTTGCATTTGGCGATGGTTAATACAAATAAATAAATCTTTTATTAACCCGCTCTTTGTAGGCTCTACTCTTCCACTTCTGATAACATCCAACACATCAAGTTTCTTTCTTTCTTATCTAAATATGCGTAGAAGTTCAAGTGCATGTTCAAGGACGTTGGATCTGTTTCTCGCAACCATTGTTTAATTTTCTGTGCTTATTGGATTCATAGTCTATATATATCAAGACCTACTTTTTTCCGATTCACAAACTGCTGAAAATTAATCAACCGGAAGCCGTTATCTGTTCTCATGTCTTAAAACTAATTTTAACAATTAATCGATTCGGTCTACACATATAAAATCAAAAATAAATTGTTAGCTCGACAATCCGAAATAGATCACCTATGATTTTCGCCTATTTCTTCAATTTGCAAAAATTGTGTATATAATTTCATTTTATTGAAACTTTCTCAAATGTGGTAGGAGGTGCAGCTATATCAGTTTCGAGAACTTCAAGAGATGAGTAATGTCTTACATATCGTCACATCTCTTCGACAAATAAGCTCACAGGAATTATATGATTACTCATACAAGAACAGCAATAAATTTTTGGTTCCTTATGTACTACTCCCATATTATCTCATATATCACACAAACGGCATGTGAATCCTAGTCGTATTAATTTGCTATAAATAATACTTAATTGTAATTTTTGTTGAATAGGGATAGCTAAATTACCGCTTCTTTCGTAAACATGATAACATTTCTTCATCAGCATCATTTAGCGGGCAATTGAGTCCATGTGCCATTTGCATAGTTAGCTGCAGCGAATTGTTGGATACAGCCCAATCTGACATTGCAGAGCCTGACATCAAAATCGCCCTATGGAATAGACCTGTAATAAGATAATTACTAAATGAAAAGTTACTCCAGACTATTATTTGAATTTATACGTACCAGAAGCAACAGGTGATACCATCAGATAATTTACACATGCTGCACCTGTATTGTGTCCCATCAAAGTAACGCTGCCTTTGTCGCCTCGGAATGCACCGATATTCTCCTTTATCCAGTGTAAAGCGGCAATTTGATCCAAGATCCCAAAATTACTGACTGTATCGTCAGTAATGCCTGGTTTCATGAAGCCTAAAGGGGTTTAAAAGCAAATTAAGTTTTTTTTTTTTTATACTTTACGTGCGCCAAAGGGGTTTATACCCTTTTACTGTTGCCAGGGCGCGGGCGGAAAGGTAGAATGAGGAGAAAGGAAAATTGGTTTTTTGTAGTGGTTTGAAACTCAGGTGTGTTTGGTTTCGATATTCCCTCTCCAGGGGTGGGAGTCCGAATAGGACGGAGAGTTTTTTCTTCAGTCAGAGAGATTCGAAGGTATAATTCACACTATTTTTTTTTGTGCTTGGAACTCTACAACAACCAAATCTACGTGTCAGTGTTATGCCTTCTCAAGCAGAATTGTTCTGTCTGAGTTCCAATTATACAAATGAGAAACTTGAAAAACTTGTCAATGGGTAGGATTCAAACCTTGACCCTCCGAGTGAGAAGCGATTGCTAGTACCACTACACCACGGCCACCCCACAATTGTAAATACTTAATGTAAAAGGGTGCTGCATTTTGATTTTTAGTAACGGTTAAGGTTTTTGTTTAATTTCTAAATTTATTAAGTTATAAAATATACTCGTATATTATAATACCCACATTCATTATTAAATGAAGAACTTTTACTTGTTTCTGTATTTAAAACTACTGTAGATTCACATGACTTAAATTGTCCGAAAAAAACAATATCTTCCCGGAAGCGGTCGTGTCTCGAAAGCCGAACTGTGCTATTTATAAGTCAATGCACTAATACTAGCGCCAAGGCTATCTAATATGTTAGGTTTTAAAATCGCGTTTTGAGAGGTATTAACTCCACACTCTTCTTATTTTCCCAATCAACATCGGAATTAAACCTAAACCATACCATGCATGTTAGACCTACATGCTAACTTATAGATGCTTATGTCTATAAAAGCGGAAAGCATGGACACATTTAAATTTATTGGGGTTAATTGATTGGGGGCTTCTAGGTATATTCTAGTCAGTTTGGGTTGGAAAACGCTACAGATCGTTAAATGTAATCCATCATAGGTAGAGGTAAAGATGGTAATTATTTTTATTTGAGGTTTAAGTTGTTGGAATGCTGGTCATTCCGCGCATAGTTTTATTTCAGGAACGTATTTTTGCGAACGTTTTTCGATGTTTGCAAATCTGGGGAAGCGCGCCTGGAATTTTAGAAAAGAAATTGAAGTAGAAAAGAGGCTTGAAGAGCTAGCAGAGGAATTGTCTGGAAAGTTTGATTCCAATGCAAAGTTCTCATCTCCCCTGGTTACAAGGTCTGGCTACAGGTAAATACAAATATCTAAACATTTTTACTCATCACGAATCCATATTCTGCTTAATAGTTGCCTGGATGAACTGTCAAAATGCAACAAAAGTTTTTCAGGATTTTGCTTAAAAAGAAAAAAGATCACTTACTTTTTTACTTTACTACGTACACGCTGTATGCGGGGACGTACGAGGGGCGTTCAATATATTCTCGGTATCGATATGAAGGAAAATGCGAATTCCATTTAAATTGTCTTTATTTTTCAATATAATCTCCCCTAACATCAATGCATTTGTTACATCTTGAGATAAGCTTTTTTAAACCCTCAAAAAACTAAATTTCCTGTTTCTCTGCAAAATACCCACTTATTGCCGACTTGAGTTCTTCATCATCCGAAAATCTTTTTCCACGAAAACATTTTTTCAAATCCGGAAACAGGAAGTAATCACTAGGGGCAAGGTCTGGACTATAGGGTGGGTGTTGGATTTCTTCGAAACCATAATCTCGCGCAGCAGCCTTGGAAAGTCGCGCCGTGTGAACAGGAGCGTTGTCATGAAGAAGCAACACACCCGCTGCGAGTTTACCCCGTCTTTTCTTTTTAATTTCCTCCCGCAAATTATGCAAAGTGGAAGCGTAGGATGTGGCGTTGATGGTTTCACCTTTTTTTTTTGTACTCAATGAGCAAGATTCCCTTTGAGTCCCAAAAAACTGTGGCCATGAGCTTCCCGGCAGACGGAGTGACTTTGAACTTCTTCGGGGGGTCTGTTCCTTTTTTATGCCACTGCATGGACTCTTGTTTGCTTACAGGGTCATAGTGGTGGACCCATGTTTCGTCCCCAGTAACAATTCGATCCATAACACCGTCCGCGTTCTCACTACACATCTCCAAAAGCTCTCTACAGCATGCGATTCTCACTTTTTCCTGAGGCGCTGTGAGCATTCGTGGCACCCACCTTGCACTGACCTTTGAAAGGTTAAGATGGTCATGAAGAATGGTGTGAATGGTACCAATTGAAAGCTTGGTGATCTCTGCCATCATTTTCACCTTTATTCGGGCATCCTCAAGAACAAGTTTTTCGACTTCTTTGATGCTTCTCCCGTACAAGCAGTAGCCGGGCCGCCGGAGCGGGGGTCGTCTTCAATGCTCTCTCTGCCTCTCCTGAACTCACTTGACCACTTTTGCACAGTTGATAATGAAGGTGCGGAACCCTGGTAAACAGCCACCATCTCTTCATGAATAGTTTTTTGACTTTTTCCTTGCTTAGTGAGAAATTTAATTACAGCGCGATGCTCAATTTTCACCATCATCGTCTCAGTTGCCATTATGATTCTGTTTAACTAGAGATAAAACGCGAATTAATAATCACATTTATATATAATTTTACATGAATGCACTAAAATAATAGTATTACTTGATAAATAAGCCACAGCTTCACCCCGATATCGAGAATATATTGAACGCCCCTCGTATGAACGTTATCGATACTTGGTATGTTCAAATCTTCGTTAGACAGGAGGGATAAAAACACTCTGACTGGAGGGGATAACAATATTTTCTTCATACCGGTACCAGCAAGATACCCATAAGTTAATAAGCAATGATGAAGAGTGAAAAAAATGATTTCGTGAGAATATACTCGTATTTACCGAAAATAGAGGAATACAAAAGGCTCACTTGATCTAAGATAAGATCCAACATAGCCCAAAACTCCGTAGCTTCTATGTTCGTCAAACTGTAGAACGCCCCACTTGTGGTAAAAATATGACGATATATATATATGTACGTGCATTCTATTGACTGGTATAAAAGAAGTAAAAGATGTGACATGCCCAGTATTTAAAGCTCTGGGGAAGACAAAAAAGACCAATTTAAATATTATTCGCCTTTTGACGGAGCGCCCATAATATCTTTACGTTCGAAAATTCTTCCAAGTGGTTAAGTAATACCTTAACGCCTTGTGTCTATATGTCTATTATAAACATTGTGCCAATTTTATCATTTCGTTTAAAAAAAAATAATTAAAGTAAAGTACTTATGCATGCATAGTAGATGTCATTGTGTAGGAATCAGTAAACAATTAAAATTCTCGGATCCTATGAGTGCGAATAACACGTGCAGCTATGCTACGAAACGTGAATAGAATTTCATATTATTTTTTAATTTTATGGTATGCACACAAGATAAGATGATAATTTCAGCAATACAAGGTTTACTACTAATCAAAACATAAGTTTAAATTAAAATTTTGAAAGAAAATAAGTAAATATTATTTAATGAAAATATTTGTGATAATATTCGCTATGGATTTAGTTTGAATACCCACAATAAAATTAAGTTTCATTTGTTGGTGATGAGTCATTAATTAAGGTGTTTTAAGAGGGCGGACATGGAAATGAGCCCGTTGATCAGTAATGATAAAAAAGCAAACGAAAAAAATAAGGCGCAAATTTCAAACAACGTTATATTTTTATTTAATTCCAGCGACCAAGACAAAATTTATTTAAATGGTGTGGACTGGTAGCTGATGTATCGCGGTTGGTGGTTGCTAGGTAAAAGAGAGCTATAATGCAATGCACCCGCACACGAAGTTTAATTCTCCGATATAATGCCGTTGTCCATATGATTAAGCAAGTGCAAAAAATTTAATTGATAAGGAAACTATACATAGGGTATTGTATGACATGTTTTTAGGCAAAATATAGAATATAGCAAATTACAATGAATAATATAGAATGTTTTAAGCAAATTAAGATTTCTTCTTCGTCTCATTTTTCCATTTAGGGCGTTGTTGAAGCGATGTTAGGCAGTCAGTGTGCCATCGACGCCAAAATCCTTGCAACATATTTTGTATGAGCTCCCATCGTCCAAGTGGATTAAGTGGGACGTCTAGACAGCTGGGCTCCTATATCGCCGTGGACGGTCTGCCTATAAGGAAATGAGATGGAGTTAGAGGATTTAAATCTGAGTCAGAAATAGCACAAAGAGGCCTAGAATTTAATAGTGCTTCAATTTGAGAAAGCAAAGTAGACATCTCCTCAAAAGTTAATATGTTATTCCCTACAATTCTGCGGAGGTGTTGTTTCACGCATTTGACCCCCGCTTCCCAAAGCCCTCCAAAGTGAGGGCTGTGAGGTGGAATGAACTCCCACTTGATGCTTTCAGCCGCTAGTGCTGCTGAAATTTGTTCGTTGTGTTCCTTGGATCTTACCAACGTATACCATTCGGACAGTGTTCTCGCAGCTCCTTGGAAATTGGTTCCGTTGTCCGAGTAGAGGACTTTGCATTTTCCTCTTCTGACAATAAATCGCCGCAACGCTGCTAAGAAGGCATCGGTGGACAAATCACTGACGACTTCCAGGTGTAAAGCCTTTGTTACCATACAGACAAATAACGCGAAGTACCCTTTGGTTAGCTTTGGATTCCTTCCTTTGGCTAGGCGAAGTGCAATTGGTCCAGCGTAGTCGCAACTAGTGTGGGCGAAAGCAAAAGATTGCGAAAGTCGTGAAGAAGGCAAGTTTCCCATGAGCTGTGAAGATGTGGTTTGACGTTGGCGAAAACATTTCATGCAATCGTGTACGATTTTCCTGATTAGGTTTCTACTTCCAAGAATCCAAAACTCCTGACGTACAAATGAGAAAAGTTCCGATACACCTGCGTGGAGAAATTTTAAATGAGCCTCTTGAAGAATCATTTGGGTGACCGGATGGCTTTTTGGCAAGATTATAGGATGTTTTATTCCAAATAGAACGCCTACAGTATTGGACAGTTTTCCTCCAACTCGCAACAGGCCAACCTTATCCAGAAACGGTGATAAAGATGAAAGTTTAGATCGGTTAGAAACATATTTGTAAGACTTTAGAGCTTCAATCTCTTCCATATACTCCTTTTGAGTCCACAAAAGGCAAGTTTGCTTAGCAGAAAACAATTCTGTAGATCTAATAAAATATAGCAAACGATCAGTTACCGACAATTTGCAATTTCGGGCAAAACGAAGAACTAAGGGTATAATCCGAATAAGTCGAAACCATGAAGATACTCTTTTTGCCAATTGATCTAGAACTCCTTCCTCCACTGATAATATATTGGCAACAACAGATTCTTTCCTCCTTTCTGGTATATCCCCTAATTCAAAATTTTCCACAGAAATCGGCCAGAAACCAGAATCCTTTGAGAGCCAATCCGGACCATTCCACCAAAGTTCTAACTACAATAGTTTTCTGGGCTCGACCACTCTCGATGCACAGTCAGTTGGGTTTTCTTCTGAGTGAATATAATTCCAAACAGAACGGGGAAGAATATCAAGAATGTCTGAGGTGTGGTTAGCGATAAAGGCATTCCATCTACAGGGGGAGAGGAAAGCCATGCTAACACGATTTGCGAATCACAAGAAACAAATGTTTGGAGGTGTTTTACATCCAGTGAAGAACGAATGAGTTGAACCAGACGACTTAACAACAGAGCCCCACACAGTTCCAGACGAGATATGGTTAGCTGTTTGATAGGAGCGACACGGGTTTTAGCAGCAACAAGTTGAATCTCTATAGTTCAACTTTCAGACAAACTACGCGCGTAAACAACTGCCGAATACGCCTTTTCGGAAGCATCTAAAAACCTAATCAAATCAAACCGCTTCGAATCTAATACACATCTTCTCATAATGTCGATCTTTTCGAAATACAATAAATCCTTTCGGTAAGTAATCCATTTGTCAGCTATTTCAGTGGGCAGTGGATCATCCCATCCAATTTTCGTCTCATGCATCCATAACTCCTGGAACAAAATTTTGAAGAAGACAATGGCAGGCGCTAGAAAGCCCAACGGGTCAAATATTTTTGAAATCTCTGACTACAGCATTCGCTTAGTGGGTGGCGATGAAGATTCCTTTTCTACAGAAATTTTAAAGGTGAAGGCGTCGCGGTGAGGACTCCAAACTAAACCGAGAACCTTTGTCCAATTGTTAGGTTTGTTCGCAATCTAAACCCATCAAAATGGGCCAGCAGTTTGAGTTCCATTTACTCAACTGCAAACCTCCACAGGCCAACAGCTCAACCAGCTCCTTTTTTAAGCTTAAAATTCCTGACACTGAATCCGACCCTGTCATGATATCATCAACATAAAAATCGTTCAAGATACAATGCGACGCATTGGGAAATTGGTCGATGTAATCTGAAGCGAGTTGTTTCAGTACTCGCATTGATAGAAAAGGGGCAGGTGAAGTACCGTAGGTTACAGTACGTAGCCAATAATGTTCAATAGGTCTGTTAGGACTTTCTCGCCACACGATACGTTGAAAGTCACGATGTTTCGTATCGACCCAAATTTGCCGAAACATCTTAATAATATCTGCACAAAAAACATATTTATGTATCCGAAAACGTAAGCAAACGTTTATTAAATTGCGCTGAAGTGGGGACCCAATACGTAGCATTTCATTTAGGCTGATACCATTTCCATCCTTATGGGACCCATCAAAAACAACCCGCAATTTATTTGTGACCACAGCATGATGTACCAAATAGAAAATCTTCCCAGAGGTAGATTCGATCTCGCTTTCTGGAATAAGCTCCATGTGCCCTAACTCCTGATAAGCCTTCATAAAACGACAATACTCCAAGCGAAGACTTTCATGGTGAGCAAAACGACGTTCCATAGCTGACAACCGGGATAAGGCTCCTGAGAGAGTATTCCCAAATTTACAGCCGTATGTCGAAACGGCAATTCAATAATATATTTATTATCAGGTGCACGAGAAAAGGTATTACAAAAATTCACATCTGTAAAGTCCTCAGAATAAGTACTGTGAAGAAGTTCTTCCATTTCCCAAAACGACTTCAGCAGAACATCAACATCCGATTCCATTCCTGCACGGAACGAGACAATATCCTTAGCTGCGATGTTTCCGGTTATTACCCACCCAAAAATGGTATTGTGCGCAGTCAAACTACCCTCTTCATCTGTACGACGACCGTCAAGCAAAATACTCCAGGCTTTGTCAGATCCTAGTAAAATATCAATATGACCTGGCATGTTAAATCCTGGATCGGCCAATTTTAAATCATCCAGCATCAAAGTTTTATTAAAAGCAAAAGGCAGTAGAGGGGTTTTTGAAGTTATTTGATTCAAAATGAAGGCGTCAATTTCCATTTAATTTGCATCAAAACAAGATTAAGGCATCAACAACAAGGCTTACGGCGCCCTGTGTAATGCCAGTGTGTAGAGAGGAGATACCAGAAACAGGAAGACGTGCGTGACGACGACGAAGACCTAACCTTTTCACCAAACCTTCCGTAACAAAGGAAGCCTGTGACCCGGTGTCGAGCAGCATACGACAACGCTGTGTCTTACCTAAACCGTCTACAACTTTGACCACAACTGTAGGCAAAATGCCGGAAACACGAATTTCATTTTGGTTATAATTGCTAGTAATCGATAAAGAGAGATCTCTAGAAGTCGAAGGTTTCCCAGCCTTTGGGTTGTTAACATCATTAACCGATGGATCCAAATGTACTAGGACATGATGACGAATATGGCAATGAGGACAGCGAGTTTTTGAACGACATCTCGACGACGAGTGATTACTACCTAAACAGTTATAGCATAATTTTTGATCCCTAACATAACTGCGGCGAGACATAATGGGCAAGGCAATAAATTGAGGACATTGCGGCAATATATGTTCACTTTTGCACATGGGACATACCGGATTCGAAATCGCAAGGCTTTTTATGTTATTCGCAGCACTACCCGAACGCGTCAAATGCCTACTCCCGCGGTTTTTCGAGTCGCTCGGTCGCGTTTCGCATGCTTCTAAAGCATCGCATCGTTCCTCCAAAAACTCGATAAGTTCCTGAACGGGTGCCTTTTCGGAATTATTGGTATGGAGCGCCTAAAACAGAGTCTGTTTTACTGAGCAAAAGATAAATCAACCACGGATCTCGGATCTATCCGCTAAGCGACGCAAATGTCCACTATCCGCGACTATCACCGTTGGCATTTTCAGAAAACTTTCAATATGCTCGTTAACAATGTATAACGGCTTATCGTACCGACGCTTAAGTTTTTCCCACGCTTTTACATACTCGTAATTCGAATCCGCGATTTCGATACCGTTCAAAAATTTTGACGCATCATCGCACAAAAATGATTTTAAATAACGCATTTTTTGAGCACCAGGAAGATTTTTCTTACAGTCAATGCTCTCTAGGAACATATCCCGAATCTCTGGCCATTCACGATAATCACCATCAAACGGAGCTATCTTAAATTGCGGTAATTCAATTTCAGCGGACACCTTTAACGCGGAACTGGTGGGAGAATTTTTAAGAAGAGTGTCCAACAAGGCGGCTTGTTGCTTAAGAAGTTCCTCAGAAGATTCAACGTTATCTGTAACACGCGTTGGAATGGTAGGTGTATTCCTACGAACAGCCTTAAGAAATGCACTTTTTGCCTCAATGTATTTTATTTCGGTTGCTTCAAAATCAATTTCAGGGTTACCGTACCCATCTTCCTCGAAATATTGAAAAAGTTTATTTTGATTCTCGCAAAAGACCTTCCATGGTTACCGTACCCATCTTCCTCGAAATATTGAAAAAGTTTATTTTGATTCTCGCAAAAGACCTTCCACGTCTCCTCCAATCGTGCTAACCGCGTTTCTAAACCATCTAAATCTGTTTCATTTGCCTCCAAAATATACGTATGCGCACGAGTTATAGCACCCTTCAAATGTCCCCGAGATTGCTTTAGGACATTCATAATTAACTAGGGATTCTAATCGCAATAGTCAACCGAACACGTGGGAGGGATAGTTTTATCAAAACGCGCTTTCACAATAATCTTCTTGTTCAACAACTTTAATATGGAAACTCCAGCAAAATCGTTAACAGTACACCGATACAGACTAGCAGACAGCAGACAGCAAACAGGAAATTCTGTAGATTACCTTTTACCAAATACTTATCCAATGTCTCCAGATCCAAAAATCTAGCAACCACCATTTAATTTAAAAGGCGTTTCAAATTACAACAAAAATCCGGCTTTCAGGAAGGACCAACTTTGATCAGCAATGAAAAAAAAGACAAAAGAAAAAAAAGCGCAAACTTCAAACAACGTTATAATTTTTTATTTGATTCCAATTGCCAGCGATCAAGACAAATTTATTTAAATGGTGTGGACTGGTAGCTGATGTATCGCGGTTGGTGGTTGCTAGGTAAAAGAGAACGATAATGCAATGCACCCGCACACGAAGTTTACTTCTCCGATATAATTCCGTTGTCCATATGATTAAGCAAGTGCAAAAAATTTAATTGATAAGGAAACTATACATATGGTATTGTATGACATGTTTTTAGGCAAAATTACAATGAATAATATAGAATGTTTTAAGCAAATTAAGATTTAGTTCTATTTAGTATACAATTTTAATTCAGTAACTAAGTTAAGATTGATGATAGATGAAAGCTATAGATTGCATTCCCGAACACCCGTGTTTGTGTTGACATAATATAACGATAACTTCAGCTTCCGCGATGATAAGTCAGTATGATCATTTATTATTGTTTGATTTTTCTTGTTTTTGGCATGAGAATTCGACTCCAATACAATGAGCGTATGCGGCACATTTAACTTGTTCAAAAATACAATAGGTCAAAAATGAGCAGATAAAAATAGGATTGATTTGAAGCTGCTCAGCACCACAGTCTGCGAACTCCCGTCGAAATGCACGGTCTCGTGGCTTTAATTCGTATACCAGGTGGATATTTTTATTTGACTAGGTTAGACGGTTGTTTAGCAGAGGCTTATATCGAAATTAGAATACTAAGTTACATTTTGACTAACCTATCCTGCATTAAAATCTTGCCAAATTATAAATGTAAATAACTGTTTTGATATATATTCCCTTCAATTTCTCATTGAAATGTATATTTTGAAAATAAAGAACATATGTATTATTCTAATTTACTATAATGTCTATGAGTCATTGTTGTGCTATTTTTTGTAGGTTTTTTCTTAAAAAAATAGTTAGTTGATGTAAGAATATAGCCAACAGCTCATATGAGTATAACGCATCTGCCAGTGACTGAAGTAACTCTATCGACATATGTGGTCTTACATAAGCTGGTATACTATACCTCGATTCTTGGCCGTTAACCACAGTTCAGCGAAACATAAATTATCTATTGCAAATAAACCAATAAAAACATTAATTAGAGAAATTATGCCTCCCAAAAATAAGTCTCTTCACACAGAATTGAAGTCACATTGCAGCTGCTGTTACATACTTTGTGTTATGACGAACTTTTAACATGCTACAAGGTACTGTTCTGAGTAATTTTGATGGTATTTATGTATATTGTGTTAACGTCTGTTTAATTGTAGTACATAACATCACTATATAATGTTAAATTTGCAGTGACAACCTTTATCACAGAGCACAAACTCAAGTGATCGCAAATTTTAATTTTTAATTTCGGTGGGGGCTCATGCCCCATTTATTTTGCTTAATACAAGCTTAAGAACTATGACTTAAATTAATAATAAAATAAGGTTTAGCTATAAGTAGAACTTATTACTAGGGCTTAAGCTAAGGATGCTGAAGGAGATCGAATTTGAGTTAAAGTGTGCTGCGATTAAAATCGAAAAAGGAAAGGTTGGAGTTTACCTTACGCAGCATACGGGAAATTGGTTCGTTAGAGCCATAAGTGGTGCGGTAGATAGGTAGATAAAAGAGACGGGCGGAACGTAGATTACGAGGGTTAGTGTTAAAGAAAATGGAGTTGCAAAGAGGCATGTAATTGACGGAGCCTGAGAAGAGTCGGTGAATGAACAGAATGTCTGCTGCGCCCCTTCGTTCCTCAAGGGTATTCAGGTTAATGAGTTTGAGACGGTCTCGGTAGGGTGGTAAGATTAGAGGATCGTCCCAAGATAGACCTCGAAGAGCAAATCGAAGAAAACGACACTGGATCTTCTCAATACGAGATACATGAACTCGTTGAAAGGGGCACCACGCTTGGCTAGCGTACTCGAGAAGGGGGCGAACGTAAGTGATATATAGTGATCTGGCCACGTACGGGCTGCAGAATTCTTTGGACCATCTTTTAACGAAGCCAAGTGATGAGTTTGCTTTAGTAATTATCTCATCAATATGCGACCGGAAATTAAGCTCCCTGTCGCATAATATGCCAAGGTCGTGGATAGGCTCGACGAGGGATATAGGTTGACCGTGGAGAACGTAAATTCGGGGAGTAGACTTGTTGCACTTATGTGAAAAGGTAATCGATTGACATTTGTTGACATTGAGTTCTAGGCAGTTCTTGATACACCAAGTGGAAAAACTATTTAGATCTATTTGAAGGAGGCTGGAGTTGTGTTGTGAGGAGATGGGTTTAAACAATTTGGTATCGTCAGCATAGACAGAAAGTATTGAGTGGAGAATGACCCTTTCAAGATCGTTAATTGTTAGGATAAAGAGAAGTGGACCTAGGTGACTACCTTGAGGAACACCTGAAGTGGTCAAGAAAGGGACCGATAGGACAGAACTGAACGAACACTATAAAAACAATTATCTAGGTAAGAAGATATCTATTTAAGCAAAATGGGTTCAAAGCCCAGGACGGACAATTTGGACAGGATTAGTTTATGAGATATCTTGTCAAAAGCCTTACTGAAATCAGTTGTTATAACGTCAACTTCTTTATCACTTTCAGAGGACACGAATTCTACGAGGTTAGTGGTAGTTGATCTACCCTTCAGAAAGCCATGATGATTGGGGGAAATAAAAGATTTCACTGGAAGCTTAAGGCTTCATGCAAAATGCTTTCGAGGAGTTTGGATATATGAGAAAGTTTATAGGACGGTAATTAATGACTTCGCTCTTTAATCCCTTTTTGTGTATCGGTATTATGAAAGAGGACTTCCATATCTGTGAAAATTCACCTTGAGAGAACGATAATCGCAAGAGATTTACAAGGGGGTGGGAAAGAGTTGAAGAACACTTCTTAAGAAATATGGACGGAAGGCCATCTGGGCCGGGTAAGTATTCATCATTAAGTTGTTGTAATTTATTTTCTATTACTGTATGAACAAATCCTTGAGAAAAAGAGGGGCCGATGGGGAAGTTAAGTAGGTATTTGAAATAAGAGGGATCCTGTACGAATGAATTATCGACAAAAGATTGTTTAAAGAAAGCAGGGAAAAAGTTGACTATGGTATGCGGATCAGTTGATGATATGTTTTCGTATAAGAGGGATGGAGGGAAACCGTCAGATTTTTTTTTTGTCTTTAACAAATTGGTAGAAAGACTTAGGATCATTTATAAGCCTTGATTGCGCACTATCAAGGTATCGCTGATAGAGAAACTTATAGAGCTGGGCGAGTTGAAGGTATGACCCGAGATAGTTTGAATAGTCAGAAAAAGAGTTGGATCGGAGGAAAACTGCCCATAATTTGTTTCTCTTGTTACATAAAGAGCGAAGTTTACGATTATACCACGGGGGGCTCATAGAAGGGGTCCTATTGCTCGAAAAGGGTACATAGAGAGTAATAGAATTGAATAATTCTAAAATAGAGAGAGCACTTTTTAGGGGCATATTGGCGAAATCAAAAGAACATTTACTAAGATATGCGTTAATTTTGCGGAAATTTGCTTTATGAAAGTCGTAAGAAGAGGTGGCTGCAGATGGGGTGGGGCGGAAAGTAGAGTGGTGGAAAAGAGAAAGAAGAAGTGGTGGGTGAAAGTTATCAATGGTCAATAGTGAAAGGGGACATCTACACAATAATTGGTTCACCAATGTGAACACAGTACAACTATCGATGTACTATCATATAGAGTAGAGGTATTTTCATTTGCTTCTAATAAAGAAAGAATTTTAAGCCGGTTTATTAATTTAACGTTTGAGTTACAACTTAACAGTATACGCTTTTTGACTGTTCGCAATTGTGCCTGTTCTTTACTTTCTTCGTCCAGTCTCTTGTGCATTTATCCCATAATAAACTATCTAATTTTAAATTGTTCTGGTCATCTACCTAAAGTGTTTAACTGTTTCAAAATGTCACTCAATACTCGCTCTCAATCTATTAAAGAATAAAGTGTTTTTTCACAAGATAAATCACCAGCAGGCAAAATCAAATCCACATGCTAAAAGTGATAAAAAGCCTTTTCAATCCAGTGATCTTAAGGAGTTAGAAATAAATTTGACTGCACAATTCAAATTTCTTCTTTCGGAGTTTGAAGTAAAGTTAAACAATAAGATCAGTGAGGCAGTATGCGCTCTGAGTAATACAATTCAACAATGTGAGAAGGAAATAAAGAAGCTCTCTGAGGAGAATAAAAGAATGACGGAACAGCTAGCTGATTTACATCGACAGCAGCGGCTCAGCGATGTTATTGTTCGTGGAGTCCCATATGACTCAAGTGAGAATCCCGTTGATCTTGCCAGAAATATTGCAGCAAAATTAGAACACCAAATCTCAGAGTACATCGATGCTTTTCGCCTGAAAGCTAAATTCTCCGACGGGCGAAGAGCATTGGTAATACGACTCTCATCAGTATCCGAACAAAAAGCACAGATCTCAGCTTTCCGTAAAAAAAAAGTTTCACGCTTGGAGAATTGCTGAACAACACAAACTCTAATACTTTCAACCACCAGACAGCACAGAAAATCTACTACATTAATGAAAGCCTCACGCCGGAAAATGTCTCTCTTCTTCGTCACACCAATAATTTGCGAAAAGAGGGACTGCTCTTCTCCGTAAGAACAAAAAATGGGTTGGTTTTCGTTAAGAAGAGCAAAGACGATAAGGAGTTCAAAATCTCCGCAAACGATGACATCATATCCCCAAATACTGCAGTTCTTCAGCCCCCTTCTCTCTAAGGATTTACGAGTATCTGGTTTTATCAAGTCATCTACTTGTAACGTTATTCAAACTATAATTCATTTACCTTCTTTCATTATATTTGAAGTAAATGGTTTTTTTATGAATTACTTTTTTTATATAATGCTTTATATCGGGGCACTTCGCCTCAGATTTATAATTTTTTTATCTTTTTTCCTTCTTTTTTCTTCTGTACTTTCCCCCTTAATTTTTCTCATCCCTTCTTTCTCTTTATACCTTTATCTTCCATCTTTCCATTTTACACCGTTTTCTTGCTTGTTAATGCCACTTAGCTCCAATTTTTTGTTTTTAATTTTATATAATACTTCATAGTAATGAGTCTTCGCTTGGTGATATGAGCGGATTGTCAACGCGTGCAATTATTAAAATACTATCCCAAACACGTACAGGATTTAAAGTGTGTCATTTAAACTCGCGTAGCTTAAGCTTATCCAAACTAGACTATCTTGGTTACATTTTTAATGGATCGGGTGTGGATGATATATGTGTAACGGAGACCTGATTTAGACCCAAAAAAATGGATGCAGATGCTGTTGACGATGATAGGTACAATATTCCTTGGTACAAACTGACTCACCATCCTAGAATCACAGACACAATTGGGGGAAGAGTCGCTGTATATTGTAGCACATCCCTTAGCTATTATATTCGAATAGTTGGTAAGTCTGTCGATCTTAATAGTATAGAATACATGCTAAACGAAGTTACTGATGGCAACATAAAGTTACTTCTCGGTGTCGCGTATAATCACAACCGTTAATGTTCTTTTGACCCATTTTTCTTGGCACTTCAGGAGTTTACTGCGGTCTATGAACACATCATTGTTTGCAGTGATTTCAACATAGACCTACATAAATCGGACAATAAAGTTTGCCAACTACTTGATTCGATTGCTGATCTGGACTTAATGTAATCAACTCATTTGCTACCCGTTATGCACCGTTATGATACTCCTCCAAGCCTTCTTGACCTATTTATTGCGTCTGATCGCTCCAACGTCCTCCTTCAGGATCAGTTGTCCCTTAAGACTATGTCTGATCATGACTTGCTGTTCTGTACATATAATATTAACTTATCTCGTTCGTCTACATCTTCAACTTTCCAATACAATTATGCTGCTGTAAGTAATAGTTCTCTGCAACTTGATGCCAGCATGATTCCTTGGCAAAATTGCTATTTATATACAGACATTAATGCAAAGGTAACATTTTTAAGATCTTTATTTTTGGACTTGTTCAACAAACATGTTCCCTTAAAGACCGTGTCTGTTCACAGTGAAACTTGCCCATGGTTCACGTCTAACGTGCATAATGCTATGAAAGTCCGAAATAAATTATATCTACTCGTGTTGGAAGCGAAACCCAACCACCTTAAATTGGAGTAATTTCCGCCATGCTCGCAATGATTCGACTTACATAACACGTCATGCGAAGAAAAGGTATTTTCTGTCTAAACTAGGCACCAATCAATCTACCAAAAAACTCTGGATTAATTTACGCTCCTTTGGGGTCGGAGAAAAAAATATCTTAAGCAGAATACCTGATATAAATGATCTCAACGAAAGTTTTGTTTCTAGTGTGCCCAACAACTGTGTTTTTGTCCCAAACACTGAGCTCTTTTTTGAAAATGATTTTGATTTCGAAGTTGTAACAGAAATTGAAGTCATTGAAAGCATTCTTTCTGTCAAATCCGATGCAGTTGGGGAATATGGCGTTCCCATTAGATTCATTAAAATGATACTTCTACACATTTTGATTACGCATGTATTCAATTTCTGCATTCTCAGTTCATCTTTCCCTGATAGTTCGAAATTGGCTAAGGTTTTACCTGTACCAAAAACACAGCAGCCAACGTCAACCAATGACTTTCGCCAATCAGTATTTTACCATGTTTGTCAAAAGTCCTGGAAAAAATACTTGTGAAACAAATTTCCAGTCATCCTGATCGTCATAACTTATTGTCACCCGCTCAGTCCGGTTTTCGGCAAAAACACAGCTGCTCCACAGCAATGGTTAAAATACTTGATGATATTAGAATTGAATATGACTTAGACAATGTCTCCTTACTTTGTTTGCTCGACTTCTCCAAAGCTTTTGACAAAGTAAATCATGAAATACTTTGCAAAAAACTCAGATTGTACTTTGGATTTAGTGAAAGATTAGTATGTCTTATATCGAGTTATTTGTGTGATCGTAGCCAGAGAGTGATATTTGGTGATACTGCCTCAAATTCTAAAACCTTATTAACTGGGGTACCCCAGGGCTCAATTTTAGGTCCAATTTTATTCTGCATTTTCATCAATGACCTATCAAAAACTTGCACGAGTACCCGTGTTCACTTTTACGCTGATAATGCACAGATCTACTTATCCCGCCCAATCTGGCTAACTGAGGACTTTATCTATAGGATAAATCAAGACCTTTCTAGTATATATAGCTGGACTCAAGGCAATGGGCTAACTATTAATCATGCAAAATCGCAGTTAATATAGATTTCCAAGCAACAGTATAACACTGATGATCTAGCACCTGTCTTCCTTAATAATGTAAGCCTTCAATGCACGAATGTCGTAACCAATCTTGGATTCAAGGTAAATCGTTCACTCACCGCGATCGATCACATTAACTATTCCATTGGACGCATCTATGCTGTGTTGCGCAAACTCTGGCCGTATTCTAGTTATATACCTGTCGATGCTAAGTTTAGGATTATTAAAACCTTACTTATACCTATTATTGACTACGCCATAGTTGTGTACAGTAAACTAGATTCTCAATCCCACCATAAGTTGCTTGTTGTCTTCAACGACATGATAAGGTATGTATACGGCCTTCGCCGACGTGAACACATCTCTCACTACCACGAAAATGTACTCGGTTGTTCGTTTCAACAATTCCTTGACACCAGATGTTGTATCTTCCTACATAAAATCATCCACACCAAATCGCCTCCGTATTTGTTCGCAAAACTTCAAATCGTGCAATTTTCTAGGACATGTAACCTCAACCCCCCATTCCATAATTATTTGAACACATCGCGTCTTTTC
The DNA here is from genome assembly GCA_949129095.1 of Volucella bombylans. Classification (NCBI taxonomy): domain Eukaryota; kingdom Metazoa; phylum Arthropoda; class Insecta; order Diptera; family Syrphidae; genus Volucella; species Volucella bombylans. Next base: position 299,658,153 of record OX422140.1, read on the forward strand.
TTTGTTCATGTCACTAGGCTCTGGAACTCTCTACCAATATCAACAAAACAAATAATTGGAGCCAGACAATTTAAAAGCTCCCGTAAACTCTTTCTTCCTATTTTCTTTCATTCTATTCTCACTCCCTTTTTCTCATGTTTCTCTTCCTCCTCTTTTACCTTCCAATTTCCTATTTTATTATTATATTTTTTTATTGCAACTATATATATGCTTAACATTTGATTTATTGTTATATTATTAAAATATTAATTTATTAGCATTTTGTTAGATTATATAATATTGCCATATCTTAGTACTATAAAAGACAAAGTCTTATCTGTACAGTTTGTATTATCCAATAAATTGAAATTGAAATTGAAAAGAAAAAAAAGAATACAATGTACGAGTATAAGCTCTTATTTGCTTGGGGTAGATACTATCTTATACCTCAAATAAACAGAATTATTCTGATGCAACTCTAAGAACATATAGTACAACATAATTTTAAATTGGAGTGGAAGTTTGAATAAAGGCTTAATTTCCTCCAATCATAGGTAGGGTGGTGAGTTCAAGGCTCAATGTTAAATTCGAAAGATAATGTATTGTGGAAACAGAGCCATTATTGCAAAAAAAGGATGGCTCAAGCTACTTACCGCAATTGTTACTTAACAAAACCATTAGTAATCTTAAGATACTTTCAGTAATTACGAAAACCAAACATTACAGGTGTACTTGCATATTGAAATTTCAGATAATCCCTCTAGAATGGTAGGTTAAAGATATCGATTCAACAGTAGTAGCTACTCTTCGCCAAAAACGAATGTCAGATGAATATAATTATTAGTATGTATGTAGCAAATACATAACATTATCAAGATTTGTTGCGAAATGCAAAAATCATCGAAATACATACATACAAATGTGATTCCAATAAACTTGCTCTCTCGTTGAACCACACGGGACATCCAAACACAAGCATAGGCCTGATAAGGGCCATGTAGCAGATAACCTTTACCCCCGCATCGAGTTGGCTGTTATAAAACAGTCTATTTGTAAAGGCAAAAGCACCTTTGGCTCTGGCCAAAGCAACATCTATATGTGTGTTAAAATACAGATATTGATCTAGCCAAATCCCAAGGTATCTAACTACATTTCGACAAGCAAGTGGCTGCCCGTGCTTCGAGAACTTTCGCCAATTCATTCTGGTATCCCTAGAGGCCCCAGACAAAGGCGTCCTAAACAAAATGGTTTCCGACTTCTGAAAATTGACTTTCAACTTCCAGCCATCACAATATCGTTTAATTTTATCGCAGTCACGTTGCAAGAGTATATTAATGACCTCAATCTTTGGACCTGTTCTGTACGCGATTAAGTCGTCTGCGTACGCTATGGCATGGTGAAGTGAACCTATCAGATCACTTGTGTAAATGTTGAATAGGAAATGTACCGCACCTTGTTGCAGACCGTTTTTAATGTTAAAAGTTCCAGCAGAAGTCACATCGCCATACTTCACGATGAACTGTCTACTGGAGAGCATATCAAAAAGAATATACAGCAGTGGTTTACTAATGCCCAACCTGTCCAGCTTGAAAAAGAGTCCCTCTAACCATACGGTATCGAAGGCTTTTTCCAATTCAATCAGGAAGGCACCAGTGCACTAATTCTTGCCTTTGTTCAATTGGATATCAGAAACCAGTTTAGTCGCAGCATGAATAACATCATGCCCCGCCTTGAAACCGAATTGATTATCCGGAACTATATGTTTGTCCTCAACCCACTTAGTCAGGACTCTATTAATTCTCGAATACCTTAGTGATGTTTGGAAGGAGACTGATCGACCGAAGATTCGCCGGATTGGATGTCTCTTTATACCTTTTGGGGATGGGGTGTACCACCGCTGTTTTCCAATGCGCTGGATAATGTGCATTATTCATTGCATTATTAAACAGGGTGGTATAAATGTCCACCGCTTCTAGTGGGAGATGTCGAAGCACAATGTTCGGTATTTCATCGGTTCCCACTGATTTCTTACTTCTAAGCGATTCGAAGATCGTTTGGAGCTCTGCCTTCGAAATGAACGGTGGTAGTACCATTTCATTGGTGATGACATTATTTGCCATATTCTCGTCACTGAACTGGGTGAAACCCGAGCTCTCGAATCACCAATTCATTATTTCATTTCGAAGGTAGAAAGGACTCGGTGCACAAGGACTCGGTTTTCCAGATCGTGGTTCGGGCCAATGATGACATTCGCCTTATATACTTCCTGGAAAGTCGCTACTATAGCCTCTACCTTCTCCTGCCGATCCTCGATCACAAAGAAGTTGTCATCATCAACAGCCTCATTTGGATCAATGCCTGCTGTTATAAGTATGTTCTCGTTGTCCGTCGTTCGGGCGATTTTAAGACATGAAAGGTCGTTGTGATCTTTCCTCCAAAATATTTTATTTATTTGCGGGAACATATTCGGGTTGCTGGTGTTTACAGCTCGAATTTTGTTGTTCCAATACAAACTTACAGATGCTCTGTAATTTTCTTTTATTAATACTTGGAGGTTTTTGATCGACGACTTTAGCGTCATAATCTCCGGGTTATGTCTGTCAGTAAACTGTCTGTACAAGGTTTTTAGCCTTGACAGCAGTCTACTTTTATGTCGGTGCAGTGCGTCAATGGTTGCGTTGCGGAATAAGTCTTCGTTGTTAGTATGTTGATACCGAGGTATCGTTTTGTCCATTGTTCGCTTAATTGTCTCGTCCATTAGTTTTAGATACCTACAGATTTCTATTGGACGGTGGGTAGAGCGAATTCGAGGAGAGTGCTCTCGTCAGTGTTCTGGAGAAGTGTGTCCAACGCGCCCTACTATAGTTCTAGGCATGCCTTTGAACAAACTCGTTCAATTCAGTAGCTTCGTTCGGAACGGTTATTTCGGTACTGAGACCGCAATGGTCACTGTCATACACAAAAGTGCGTAGACAGTTTATGGTTTTTTGGTTTGTGCATGTTAGGTGTATTCGTGTGTCGAACAGCAGGAGATCCAAATAGGAACCGTGTCTAGGAAACGACGGACTATCCATCGGACATCCATTATACTGTGCGGACCCCACCAATTGAATAGTAGGTTCCCTCAAGTATTTGGTGTATTATTTCCCCAATCTCTATGTTTGGCGTTGAAATCTCCGCCGATAATAAAGTAGTTCTCTTCCAATTCCAGTCTTAGGAATCGAAAAAGTGTATCGAGCTCTGAGATGAATAAAGTGGATTGAGTAGCCTTAGGTGCATAAACAGACACCATGTATAACCGCTTTGATTACGGAGAGGGATATACACGATGCATGCTTCCAGCACCTGGAACCTACGTACTACACGGCTGTATACTCTTCTGAAACGTATACCTTTTCTTACAAAGATCACAACGCCTCCTCCCTCAATGGAGTTGGGTCGGTTTCTCCGTACTATTCTATATTTTTTGTGCCTCATTTTGTGTCTTTTCGTGAGCTTAGTTTCGCTAACCAAGAGCACATCAGGGGCTTGGTCTTTTAGCAACTTAAACAGTGTGGCTCTTCGTTCGAATCTTATCAGTGAATTAACATTCACTGCAAGGATCTTCAGAGTTTGCTCCTCCATGTACGTACCCATTACGACTGGAGGTGCGTTAGGCCCGGCAGCAGCACGTATATTTGATCTACTCGCTTAGCCTGTTCCTGTATTTGACGCTGAAGCTGAGCCATCTGCCCCTAAATAGAGAGCAAGATAGCCAGCATGTCAGGTACAGGTTCCGGTGCTCTAGGCGCTGGGGCCTGAGAAGCTACCTTTGGTTGTTGTACCGTATTTCCCCTACCTGCCGCCATTTGGGCGTAGGTAACGTGGGGAGTAACGGCTGGTGTTTGTGTCTGCACGAGTGGACGTTTAATTTCCACTTTCTGCTGCCGAGCCAGATTTACTCTTTTGATGTATTGGAATTTGGGACAACCCCGATAATTTGCGGTGTGTCCGGTGTTCCTACATAACGCGCAAGAGAGTTGACTTTTTTCTGACGCTCCGTCCTTGCCTAGAGCGCATTCCTCGGACTTGTGGTTCTTTCCGCACTTCACGCATCGAGGCTGCATTTCGCAGTTCGACGCGGCGTGCCCGAACCTTTGGCAGCGAACACATTGTAAAATGTTTTCGCTCCTCTTTAATTTTTCCCAGTGTACAACCTGGTAGTCTAGGACTTTGATGCTCCTTAGACCATCCAGTTTGCTGTTGGAACTTAGCTGAATCAGGAAGAACGCTAGTTTCCGCTTCTCCCTTTTGGCTCTAGCCGTGACAAATGGCTTAACCCCTACGAATTTGAGCTCTTCGCACTCCTTTTCTTTCAGCAGTGCAAGGAGCTCCTCCGGATCAGTCGACGGTTCAATCCCCCTCAGCAGCATTGTATGCAGCTTGTCCCCCTTCGGGGTATAGGAGAAGAACTCCGTCGTCGATTCCTTCAGTAAGTTTTTTATTTTAGTATAGCGCTATACTGTGTTACAGTGGATCGCATGCCTATCTAAACTAAGTCTTTTAATGTAAAAATTATTTCCTATGGCCGACTTACATAATTCAATTCTTTCTTTTGACTCCATCTTATAAGTGTTGATTGGAGGAACCCGCTGCTTAGTTGATTTCGGTGGTTGTTGTTGTTGCTGTTGCTTCTGCTGCTGCTGTTGTTGCTGCTGCTGCTGCTGCGATTTTTGTTGCTGTTGTTGTTTTTTAGTGGTTGTGCATCTTTTGTTGTTTGTTCTTGTGTCGTTGTCTGTAGTTTTTGTTGTTTTGAGGGCTGGTTCTATTTTTGTTGCTGTGGTTGCTCCACGCATACTTTTTGTGGTTGCTGATAGATCTGGTGTTCTTGCTGCTGCTCCTTCTCTCTTCTCACAACTTGTTTGGCTTTAACAGCCAGTACCTGTAATTGCAGTTCATCGATATGGCTGCTTAGAGCTTTCACTTCTTCTTCTCCGTCCTCGGACTCAGAAGCCGCTAGCGCTGCGAAGTTATTACCGCCCATATAGTGACCTTCCCCACCGTCAGACACGTATGGGAATTCGTCGTTTGCTGGATTTGTTGCTGCCCTTTTTGTTCTTCTTGTCGCCGCTTCCCTCGTTCCTCTGGGTAGCTTTTCGGTTTTTTGAAATTTTTAATCACCTCAGTCTTCTTCGCAGTCGGCGGTATTCCGTTTTTATCCACCAGGTATCCCAAGAAACTGACTTCATCTTGGCTGAAAACACATTTAGCGAGGTTATGGGTTAAGTTGTTTTCATGCAATTTTCGAAAAACTCTGCGTAAGTCCTGTTGGTGTTGTTTGATGTCACTTGATACTATGCAAATATCATCTAAATAAGGAAAATAATCCGACCCGTTTGTAGTACCAAGTTGATATGCCTCTGGAAAGTTTGAGATGCATTTCTTAAGCCAAAGGTCATATATTTGAACTCGAACAGCCCAAACGACGTCGTAATGGCTGATTTCGGAACGTCTGCTGCTTCTATCGGGATCTGATGATACGCCTGACGGAGATCTATAGTTGAAAATATTCTTTTGCCATATAGTACCTACGTGGGAGAAATCACGAAGATATGAAATCGGGTAGCGATCAGGTATAGTTTGTGCATTAAGTGCCCGATAGTCACCCCAGCATCGCCACTCGCCATTCGAGTTTTTTACCATATGAAGCGGGCTCGTCCAAGGGCTTCTCGATGGTCGACAGATGCCCTTTTCCATGAGGTCTCTGAATTCGGATCGAGCGGCTTCGAGCTTATCTGGCGGCAATCTGCGAGGGCGTGCATAAATTGGTGGACCAGTCGATAACCTTCCGACTGCGAAGATCGATTAAAAGGTCGAAGTGTGTCAAGAAATCAACACCTATGATGGGACTTCGGCCTTCTGCTACGATGAAATCCGATGTGAAATTCCTGCGTAAACCGAGATCGAGCTGCTGAGTTTTGATTTCACTTCCATTGGCTGCGTACAACTTTGTCGTATGTGGAGACTGGAAGATATGAGAGCGTTGTGGCGGTATCACGGCCAGATGCAACTAGAAATTGTTTTGCAGATTTTTTGTCGTTTACAAACAGACGTGCAATTTGTAAGCCACTGTTGTCCGACCAGTCTGACATTTCGAACAACTGGCTTAATGGATCTTTTGACACGAAGCTACAGGGGGAGCGACATTTACGAACATCTTCTCCAAACTTATAGTGATACCAGTAAAGATCGGTGGTGTTCGCAGCAGGGGTTCGGTCACGATTACGGTTTTTGCTCAGGAATCAGTGTGTTGAGCGGCCATGGCGATCTCTTCGGAAAAGTTGTTGCAATTGTCGATCAATCTGTTCGATACGGCGCTCGATTGCTGACGTTGGAACCGAGACCGTGGTGCTAGTAGCCATATCCACTTGATAATGGTCACTTACCTCCAAAATTTTATCAGCAAGAGCTGCTTTCCCCTTAAGTCCGCCGTTGATGCTTGTAGGATGGCACGTGTATTTGCGGGTAGACGATTAAGCCAAAGTGTCTGCATAAAGTCATCTGTCAAGTGACCTCTCCATAGATGCGTCATATCCTACAATAACTGCGATGGCTTTTTGTCACCTAATTCAATGTGGGAAATTAAACGACGACTATTTTCTTGTTCGGAAGCACCAAAACGTTCAAGTAACACCTTCTTGAAATATGCGTATTTTCCGTCTGGATTGAGAACTGCGTCCGATACTTGTGCCAAAATTCTGGTTTCAATAGCTGCAAAAACGGTGTTGAATTTAGAAGCATCTGATTGCACTCCTGAGTTCGCAAATTGTGCTTCCACTTGCGCAAACCATATTTTGGGATTCTCGTCCCAGAACGGTAGTACTTTTACGGACACTCGATTCACAGTTGTTGCATTTGTTTCATTGTCTCCTATGTTCGGGTTCTGCATGCTTTAATATTTTTGCGTAAAAAAAAAGTTGGTGGTATATAAGAACGGTTATGAGAAACAATAAATTCTGGCCATCTTTCGTTATTCCGCTTTCTCTAACGCGTGCGAACAAACAATTTTTTTTTTGACGGTTGTTTACGTTACGGGGTCACCAATGTAGTAACGTATTTACTACCCAAATAAAACCAGGATTATACAAATTTAATAATAATAACAAATTCAATTGATGTTTAAAAATTAGGAAAAATTTAAATGGAATTAAATTGGAGACAAGTAGATGTTTACTCGATGATCAGTTTTTTTTTCAGTTTATATGCATTTTTATTATATTGAATTAATTAATACTTACAAGCTAAACAAAAAAACGCTTAAAAATTAGCTTAATTAACTTAAAATTATCTTATTCTAAATTACTGGCTCCTTGCGGGCACTCTAAGTTAAACCTAACACTTAAACTATGTCTTTCGACGTTTTGACAGGTTTTGTTCTTATTCTTATAGTTAGGACAATACAGCTTAAACTAAGAAAACATTTTTAAATAGAAAAGGACTTACTATATGGACTATTTTGATTGTAATTTTATTATAAAACTTAAAAATAAAAACTTAATGATTATCAAAAATAAATCTTCATCTACTTAACCTACTTACATCTAACACAAACATAAGCATACATAAATATATATATGTACATAATATGTATATACATAATATATGAATACATATATTTTTTTTTTTTGGTTTTTATATATATTTTTTTTTCTTAAAATTAACTTAATTCTACCTAAAACTATGTAAGCTGGCCAAGGAATAGTCAGACGACCGACTTTGCTTCCTATGGAGCTACCTAGTACTGGAGGAATTGGACGACGAAAGTTCCCCTCCTTCAACTGGCCACCAAAATGTTGGTGCTGCCGACCAACATCCCTCATGACGCGACTCGAGACGCTCCGCACTGCCGTGTGTGTCGTCGCTGTCGTAGTTGAGTCGCCTGTCCGCAACTGTTCGAGCGACATGGAAGATTAGCGGCACCGCCAATCTGTCCTGGATCAGACCTTTACTATCCAGATAGAGGAACGCTTCTGGAGGAATAAAGCCGTCAAAGCGAACTCTCTCGTGATACATATAATTGGGGTAGAAAGCCCCGGAGATCAGGTTGTTCGATGAGGTCATTGCTCTTGCAATGTGCCTTCGAGTCAACTTAATGACGAAATTGTCCACTCTTATTAGATTCGCCCTTTGTACAAGACTTCATTGGGATAGAATTTTATGTACTGAGACTCTGGTGTTCTGTATAAGCGAAGACAAGTCCTAAGACAAGCCCTCTCAAACACCCGAATCTTTTCCAATAAACTTGCCCTCTCGTTGACCCACACGGGACATCCAAACACAAGCATAGGCCTGATAAGGGCCATGTAGCAGATAACCTTCACCCCCGCATCGAGTTGGCTGTTATAAAACAGTCTCTTTGTAAGGGCAAAGGCACCTTTGGCTCTGGCCAGAGCAACATCTATATGTTTGTTAAAATACAGATATTGATCCAGCCAGATCCCAAGGTACCTGACCACATTTCGACAAGCAAGTGGCTGCCCGTGCTGCTCCACGATCGAGAACTTTCGCCAATTCTTTCTGGTATCCCTAGAGGCCCTAGAGGCAGACAAAGGCGTAATAAACAAAATGGTTTGCGACTTCTGAAAATTGATTTTCAACTTCCAGCCATCACAATATCGTTTAATTTTATCGAAGTCACGTTGCAAGAGTATGTTAATAACCTCAATCTTTGGACCTGTTCTGTACGCGATTAAGTCGTCTGCGTACGCTATGGCATGGTGAAGTGAATCTATCGGATCACTTGTGTAACTGTTGAATAGGATCGGCGAATTTACCGCACCTTGTTGCAGACCATTTTTAATGTTAAAAGTTCCAGCAGAAGTCACATCGCCATACTTCACGATGAACTGTCTACTGGAGAGCATATCAAAAAGAATATACAGCAGTGGTTTACTAATGCCCAACCTGTCCAGCTTGAAAAAGAGTCCCTCTAACCATACGGTATCAATCAGGAAGGCACCAGTGCACTTATTCTTGCCTTTGTTCCATTGGATATCAGAAACCAGTTTAGACGCAGCATGAATAACATCATGCCCCGTCTTGAGACCGAATTGATTATCCGGAACTATATGTTTGTCCTCAACCCACTTAGTCAGGACTCTATTGATCACCTTCTCGAATACCTTTGGAAGGAGACTGATCGACCGGAGATTCGCCGGATTGGATGTGTCTTTATACCTTTTGGGGATGGGGTGTACCACCGCTGTTTTCCAATGCGCTTGATAATGTGCATTAATCATTGCATTATTAAACAGGGTGGTATAAATGTCCACCGCTTCTAGTAGGAGATGTCGAAGCACAATGTTCGGTATTTCATCGGTTCCCACTGATTTCTTACTTCTAAGCGATTCGAAGATTGTTTGGAGCATTGCCTTCGAAATGACCGGTGGTGGTAGCATTTCATTTGTGATGACATTATTTGAAATATTCTCGTCACTGAACTGGGTGAAACCCGAGCTCTCGAATCGCCAATTCGCTATTTCATTTCAAATGTAGAAATTGGACTCGATTTTCCAGGTCGTGGTTCGGGCCAATGATGTCATTCGCCTTCCTGGAATACTTCCTGGAAAGACGCCCCTATAGCCTCTACCTTCTCCTCGATCGCAAAGAAGTTGTCATCATCAACAGCATCATTTGGATCTATGAATGCTGCTATAAGTATGTTCTCGTTGTCCGTCGTTCGGGCGATTTTAAGACACGAAAGGTCGTTTTAATCTTTTCTCCGAAATATTTTATTTATTTGCGGGAACATGTTCGGTTTGCTGGTGTTTACAGCTCGAATTTTGTTGTTCCAATACAAACTTACAGATGCTCTGTAATTTTCTTTTATTAATACTTGGAGGTTTTTGATCGATGACTTTAGCGTCATAATCTCGGGGTTGTGTCTGTCAGTAAGCTGTCTGTACAAGGTTTTTAGCCTTGACAGTAGTCTACTTTTATGTCGGTGCAGTGCGTCAATGGTTGCGTTGCGGAATAAGTCTTCGTTGTCAGTGTGTTTATACCGAGGTATCGTTTTGTCCATTGTTCGGTTAATTGTCTCGTCCATTAGCTTTAGATACCTGTCAATCTCCTCGTTTGACAGATTTCTATTGGACGGTGGGTAGAGCGAATTCGAGGAGAGTGCTCTAGTCAGTATTCTGGTGAAATGTGTCCAACGCACCCTACTATAATTGTAGGAATGCCTTTGGACAAACTTATCCAATTCGGCAATTTCGTTGGGAACAGTTATTTCGGTGCTGAGGCAGCAGTGGTCACTGTCATACACGAAAGTGCGTATACAGTTCGTAGTTTGTTGGTTAGTGCATGTCAGTTGTATTCGTGAGTCCAGAAGATCCAAATAAGACCCGTGTCTGGGAAACGACGGACTATCCGTCGCCTTCAGCCCGAGTCGATACATTATACTGTGCTGACACCACCAATTGTATAGTAGGTTCCCTCTAGTATTTGGTGTATTATTTCCTCAATCACTATGTTTGGCTTTGAAATCTCCGCCGATAATAAAATAATTCTCCTCCAATTCCAGCCTTAGGAATCGAAAAAGTGTCTCGAGCTCTGAGATGAATAAGGTGGATTCAGTAGCCCAAGGTGCGTAAACAGACACCATGTATAACCGCCTTCCACTACGGAGAGGGATATACACGACGCATGCCTCCAGCACTCGAAACCCACCTACTACACGACTGCGTATGCAACGCCTCCTCCTTGAATGGAGTTGGGTCGGTTTCTTCGTACTATTTTATATTTTCTGTGCCTCATTTTGTGTCTTTTAGTAAGCTTAGTTTCGGTTAATCAAAAGCACATCAGGAGCTTGGTCTTTAAGCAACTTAAATAGTGCGGCTCGTCGTTCGAGCCGAATCAGTGATTTCACATTCACAGCAAGGACCTTCAGGGTTTGCTCCGCCACGTACGTACCCATTACGGCTGTAGGTGCGTTAGGCCAGGCAGCAGCGCGTATACTTGATCCACCCGCGCGGTCTGTTCAGTTAGATGACGTTGGAGCTGAGCCATCTGCCCCTGGATAGAGAGCAAGATACCTAGCATGTCAGGAACTGGTTCCGGTGCTCTGGGCACTGGGGCCTGAGAAGCAAACTCCGCTTGTGTCACTGCATTTCCCCTACCTGCCGCCATTTAGGCGTAGGTAACATGGGGAGTAACGGCTGGAGTTTATGAATGGACGGGTGGACGTTTAACTTCCACTTTCTACTGCCAGGCCAAATTTATTCTTTTAATGTACTGGAATTTGGGACAACCCCGATAATTTGCGATGTGTCCCGTGTTCCTACGTAAGGCACAAGAGAGTTGACTTTTTTCTGACGCTCCGTCCTTACCCAGAGCGCATTCCCCAGATTTTTGGTTCTTTCCACACTTCACGCATCGAGGCTGCATTTCGCAGTTCGACACGGCGTACCGGAACCTTTGGCAGCGAACACATTGTAAAATGTTGTCGCTCCGCTTTACTTTTTCCCATGATACAATCTGGTAGTCCAGGACTTTGATGCTCCTTAGACCATCCAATTTGCTATTGGGAGTCAGCTGAACCAGGAAGAACGGTAGCTTCCGCTTCTCCCTTTTGGCTCCAGCTGTGACGCATGGCTTAACCCCCACGAATTTGAGCTCGGCACACTCCTTCTCTTTGAGTAGTGCGAGGAGTTCATCCGGATCAGTAGACGGCTCTAACCCCCTCAACAGCATAGTTTGCAGCTTTTCACCCTTCGGTGTGAAGGAGAAGAACTCCGTCGTCGTGTCTTCTAACAATTGTTTTATTTTATTATAGCGCTCCACTGAATTGCAGTGAATCGCATGCCTATCCATACTTAATCTCTTAATAAAAAAATTATTGCCTATGACTTACATAACTGGATTGTGTCTTGCAATTCCATCCTGAAGGTGTTGATTGGTGGCACCCTTTGTTTTTGTTTCTGTTCATGGTGTTGTTGTTGCTGTTGTTGCTGCTTTTGTTGTACCTGTTTCTGCTGTTGTTGTTATTGCTGCAACTGTGGTTTAAGTTGCTGTTTTTGTTTCGGCGGTCTTTGCTGTTGTTGTTGTCCGGTTGCTTTTTGGTAGATTGCTCCATTTGCCCGTGTTGTTGTTGGTGGGGATTTTGCTGCTCCCTTTCTCTCCTTGCCATTTGTTTGGCTTTTATGTCCACTATTTGTTGTTGTAGCATTTCGATGCTACTATTCAGCGACTCGACCTGTTCTTCTTCGTCGTCTGAATCTGAGGCTGCCAGTGTAACGAAACTGTTGCTATCTCCCATGTAGCGGTCCTCTCTCACATTGGACACTGATTTTGATGTCGTAGCCCCTGTATTTATATCAACCGGCATCTTTTCCGTTGAGGTAGATAGGACAGTGTGATTTGCAGGCCAGGGAGTGCGCTTTAGCTTCCTCTTCCTCTTTGCTGTTGTTGTTTACTCGACGATCGACGGCTGGCTGTGAACAACAACTGCTGGCGGCAGAAGAATGAAAATCCGTTGTCAAAATTATTGAGTGTGACCAGGTCAATGTTGTTGTCAAAATAATTGAGTGTGACCAGGTCAATGTTGCCACAAGCACTTTGTTAATTTTTTATTAGTCAGCCAACAACCTGAAACGAACTGTGCACTGGCTCTTTTCGAGTAGGTTATTTTGAACGATTTAGCAGATCAGAAAACATTTGTATTTGATGAGACATATAAACGTTAATCTTCGATTAGACAGTGATTGACTTTTCCAGCAGATTGATTAAATGAATTTTATGGTTTCAAATAATTAACTTCCTTGACATATATGTATCTAAAAATGTTAAACAATTTGAAAAACTACACAATAATGAATTTTTCAAAACAATGTAATTATTCTAATCATAAGCTTCAAAATCGAAAGCAGGTACACTAATCGACATTCTAAGTACTTGAATAAAATAAGTGGATATGCAGTTCAAACTTATTCGCGCTATCATGATTTAAAATCGAACTAACAAAATTAATGACATGTATTAGAAAGATTTCACTTAATTTAATGGAACATATGAATTTACCTAGAATTCCCAAACGATAATTGACCGTAACAACAATCACTTGTCCATAACTGGCTAGCACAGAACCATCATAAGGGTTGCCACTATTCCATTCAAATGATTCGCCATGCACGTATACTATCACTGGATACTTCTGTGACTGATCCATTCCATCTAAATATTGCGAATAAGAATTATTAAATAATTGTGACAAAAAACAAAATTTTGTTTTAAATTACTGCAATCGTACTTTTACTTTTGTACTTGTACTTTTATAAAATACATAATTATGATACGTATGTAAAGTAAGAAGTAAGATTAGTTAAACTACTTGCCTCCATGTGGTACATACACATTCAGATAAAGGCAATCTTCGTTCTCGGTTTTGAGATATGGCAGAAGCCTTATTAATTGCTCATATCGTCCCTTTGACATTTTTACACTGCCATTCGATAAATCCGGAATCCTTTGAGGACATACTGATGGAAGGTGGCGTGCTATTTTCAGTCCTTGCCATGGCAATGGTGTTCCTATGTGGAGTAGAAACCAGAAGAAATTTATAGAAAGGTATAACGGCTGTACTTACATGTTCCGGATTTATGTACAGATATAATCCGATATAATACATATATACAGATATAATGTGTGAGTGCCAGTAACACATTAATTAAAAATAAATGGTGAAAAGCTTATGACTAACAATCTAAAAGTAGAGCCATTAAAAACTTTGAAAAAAAGTGTATCTTTTGTTTTTTCTTGAATTTTCTTTAGCCGAGAAAATAGCAGCCAGTCTGTAACAATCTCAATTTTTATTTTAGGTTTTTGTTTTCTGGGGTAAAGTATGGGTCAGAGCCCTACCCCTACTAAAGAGGAGTAAAGCTATTAGAGAATGGGAAAGTATAGAGAATTATATAAAATACACAATAATGAAATTGAAACAACTGGAAGATAATCATTGTAAAACCGCGGTTAAACTAAGAAGTATAATCCTGGCAGTGCACTTATTTAAAAAATTCTCTGCTATCAAAAGGTAATAGGGAATTTCAATTAATATACGAGAACAGATGCTATAGTTTACATAGATATTGCACGCCGAAGGAAAAAATCTAACTAGTTTTTAATTGCCTGGGGGCAAATCGTCTCTTCCGTGAACGGATGAGCATTCGTATGAAAATAAATTAAGTTATACGTCATTCGGATGAGAAAATTGGGATCACGGCATACGATGGTTCACGGAACGTAATTTGAAGCCTTCGAAACGAAATTATAATAGATTTAGCCCCGAAAATGTAATATGAAAAGTCATTAAAACTTCAAATAGATGTCGTTTGGTAGATAAAAAAGTAAAATTAATTTGCTCAAATCGAAAAACATGGATACGGCATTATTGTTTTGTTTATCAAGTTCCGATGAAAGTGAATGTAATGAAAAACTCACATGGCGATACTTAAGAGATGAAAGCAATCCCCTGTCATTGTCTAAAATGGCGTAAGAATGAAACTGACAATGAAATATGAATTATTAATTATTTATTTAAAGATTTATAAAAAGATTTCGAATAAATAAGGACGCATTTAATCACATCTTGTCGATTTTAAACTTCCATTGCGATTTGTCTACTGCAGTTCCACCCGTCCTACAACTGGCATCGATGCTTTTACTTTTAGGAAGTGGGGAATTCCAAAATTCAATAGGGAACGATTACCTTATCGGAATGTGCCAAAGTACTATTTCCAAAATAACAACAAACGTACTTCAACAATAGAAGCAGAGTTATGCCCAATGTACATCAAGTTTGATTTGCAGAATTCAACAAAATGCAAGGAATGGTTTATGACGAAGTACAACATCCCAGGAGGTGAGCTATTTTAGTTATGCATATGGTTTAATCGAATTTTATCTCTGTAGTAATTGGATGTATCGATGGAACACTATAGGGCTGCGGAAACAGAATCAAAACGAGCAAATGTTTTTTAATCGTAAGGGATTTCACAACTTAAACACAATGATTGTAAGTCAATTTGCATTTAAAAATACTCTTAATCAAACAAGCAATAAATCTTATTTACACACAGATTTGCGATCATGAATGTCAAATAAACGCGATCGGTTCTACGAGTAAGTACGGTGGAGCGGCCCACAATTCGTTCGTATGGAAAGATTCAAATGAAAGAAGGTCCTTGAAGAACAATTTCAAATCAACGGAAAGCGAAATGCTTGGCTTCTAGGTACGTTTATAAAAGAATAAAAAACGATTGCAATATGTTTAGTACTTAAATTTTAAAGGAGATTCTGGGTATCCGCTCGAGCCGTGGTGCATAACACCTTACCGTAGCCCACAAGATAGCTCTAATGAGAGTTTATTCAACGAAAAACATTCAAAGGCCAGGTGCGTTATTGAAAGAACCATAGGAATTTTAAAGGAACAATGGAGAAGTTTGCAATATAATAAAAAAGGACGATATACCCTAGAAAAAGTGGCCCGATTTGGAAACGTGTGTTCTGCTTTGCATAATATATGTATAGAATTTAAAATTCCCTACCATCCTCAAGTTCGCACGGCTCAAAAATTCATTGCCTGAGGTTTACATCGGTGAAGAAACTCAGTTGACGAGAATAGGCGAAACAATTAGGAGTTATATTAAATGTTCTATTTTTAATACAAATTAAGAAGTTACAAAAAACGAATCCATTTATTTCATTGCGTTAAATAAATACATCAAATTTATTCTGGAATTTTGTATATAAGGTATAAGAAGCAAAAAGGGATCACATCATATGTGAATTAAATTCATAAATACTCGTACTTTTAAAATCATACACATTAAACTAAATTTTAAAAGAACACATTTCATCACTTTAAATTCATATTTTGCACAAAGCCTCACTTAAGTATATTTAATAATAATAATGAATATTAGAAAGACAAGTGAATAATATATTCAAAAATTGTTCGACGATTTAAAAATGTCCAATTGTATCGTCTTAATCTGAAATTCAACTCCCTTTACGGCTATAATTATCTCATATTTTTCCTCCTTCATTTGAAGAACTCTCTCCTCTATGTTTATTAATCTATCCATCTTAACACTAATTTTTTTTTGAATACTTGCTTTTAAATTTTCCTGAAGCAATGCAGTTTTTGGATCAACGATTAATAGATTATTTGGCTTGTTTTCCTTATTTTGTGTTTTATTATTTCCGTTGGTATTTTTCTTCTTACTGGTACGAGTAATGGAAGTCCTCCGAAAAATGGGTCGTCGGAAGAATGAGTAAAATCAACATCTTTGTTATATTGCTGTGGTGTTGAGACCCTTTCCTCCGGTTTGTGATGACCCAATGTAGGTATTAACATTTCTAAGCCCTTCCACCGCTACTTCTAGGCCACTTGCTTCTATAATTTGCTCTTCAGAACGGGTCAACAGTTTTTCTTCGTAAGTTCCGCCACCTATTTTCTGCTTCGCAGCCTTATTGTAAGATAATTTCTTTTTTGCTTTATACTTTTGAAAAAACAATACATTAATACCTTTCGCCACAATTTAGCATCTTTCACAGGTGGACCCACACAATTCAATTTATTGGCGAGCTCATTCCACAAACGGATTGCTGTGGATTTTCCTTGCACACAGTTCGGGATAATATTTTTGGCCAAATTGGGTACTCCTTCATGAATTCTGCCAGCATTACTTCTTGCACCAAATTTAATTTATTGCAGTTAGTCCTATAATATTAATTATTCCATATTTTATATATTATTGTTATTTAAAAAAATAATTTAATCAAATAACTCACATTTTGTTTTCCCCTTCTTGAACTTATTACGTCTGGTGTTTACCAATCGAATGACATTCCGAAAGAACGAATGCATTCACGGAACCAAAAAACTAGTTCAAGGAAGACAATACTGAATTACTCGTACGTTAATCGGTATACGTTCACGGATGTCATAATACTAAATACACATTTTTACGTGACTTATCATACGTTCACGGATGAGACGATTTGGCCCTTGTTTTTACTTCGAACTTCAAGTTCTGAACAATTTGTATGAGCAAAACGTATTATAAAACCGAAATCAATTCTTGGGATCGTATGTGTTGTATTGTGTGTACAGCCGACGAGCAGGCATGCGCCGCGCCGAACAGTGTGACAATTCGCTCATTTAGCGGGATTAAAGTAATAGCGCTTAGATTTAAATGTTTTTACTTACTTTTATGAGAATTATTTATAGAATGAAATGTAATAAATTTTGTAAACATATCTATAACAGTTATGATGAAAAAAAAACATACAACAGGCAATAATTTGCATTTTATTACTCAGTTGGTATATTTAACAATTGTAGAACTTCGTGTTCAATTAATGTTTTTTTTGTTTTTGGAATGCATCGAAGACTTACCAAAAATGGATCTGAGAATACTAGCAACCTATTAAGAAGGTCAGTATTCGTATCCACTCGCGAGGTTTTCCTGGTAAACAGCTCCCTAAATTTTCGACTTTCCTTGTTTCTAGCTTCTTGAGCTTCCTCGGAAAGCTGTCCAATTGGAAGTATACAAGTAGAAATTATTTGTTTCCCATGAAATAATACCTTATGTACACTTACTGGCATACACAACCAGCTATACTTTCTAATATATAGCTCTCTCGTTTCTCTTGCAAATGTTTCGAAGGCATCTATGTCAATTGGAAACCCAGACCCAATGGCTTCTCAAATTATGTGAAATTTTTTGATAATTTCCTTATCTATCCCTGTTATTTCAGCAGTTTTTTCCTCATCTCTGAGAAATCTTTTGGCCGTGTTTCCATCATTCGTATTGCCTGACTGTTGAGTTGGCATATCAACCAATAACCCAGTTTCCGCTCTAAACCTATCCTGAATCAACTTTTTTCTTGCTTTAACCTTTTTTTTACTCTCTTGGTCTCTAACCTGCCAAACTTTAACATCCAGTCTATAGGCGATATGTAGGATACATTCCATGAGTGAAGGGGACTTAGCCCATAGGACATTGTTTGTTGGTCCACTTGCTTTTCTGAAAGTTTGGTTGAATTGTTCATTTCAGATGGTTTTGTTGCGCAAATATAACAGGTTTGTGACGAAGAAGTTGTAGGTGATAAAGCAGTACATATTTTGCTGTCTATCATGGTAAGTAAGAAAATTGGTTTTATTTGGATATGAAAGCTGTCATTATTTATCTCAACTGGCTGTAACATTTTAATTTGTTCTTGCATTGAATCTACTTCCAACTTGATCAATTCTGTCGTTTCTTTTGCAAAGTTCAATTTAATAGGCCGGCAGTATCTTGTGGATGATGGAGCTGGATTTTGCCAAACCACTTTTTTATTTTCTTCCTGTAAGAAATATATCTGAATTGGCACCATGGAAATACTAAAGAGATTTTCATCGAAATGATGACCTGATGAAAATTTTTGTTTGTATTGTTTTTGTTGAGCACCATCGCAACCCCATTTTATGAGCAGGAACAATTCTTTAAGCCCAGTTTTAAAATCCGAAACAGAATCTAAAACAGCTTTTTGAGCTAAGCATAAACGTTCAATGCTATGATTTACCACGCTTTGTAAGCCGCATTCAGCAGAAGACTCACTCACAGTTCTGCTATCGGGATAGCAGTTTTCCTTAGCCTCTTTAATTTTGTGATACGAATTTTGTGGTATTTGGAACCTTTATATTAATTTTTTGACGTATTATATCGTACTGATGAGTGGATAGCTGTGCGTCTGTTATCATTGCTAATGCATCATCAGCAGATATTGGCAAAAAGTCAGATGTATGTGTTTCCAGTGTTTTCTTTACAATTGAACAATGATAAAATTTATAAGAAAAAAAAATTGACTTAAGCAAAAAACTAACCTCTTTTTGGAGAACATATTGATAATTGCTTAACTGCAATAGCAGTATTTCTCTTTCCAGCTTTCCTAAGGTTTATTTCATTAGCAGTTCTGATTTCTTCAGCGCTAAATGATGAATCTAGAAGTGTTTGTACTTTTCTCTTCTTGGTCTTCTCACAGCACTCTTCGAAGCTTTTGCTCGGTCTTCCTAATACCATGGTGCCATGAGATGAAGAGGGAATTTCATCTAAAACAATTTGTGATACTGTTAAAGTTTCCTATAACCAGGCACAATTATTTCTTTCGAAGCGTTCTCTATGGCGACCATTTTTTCGTCAATCATCAAACATAAATTTTTCAAGGTTGACTTTAATGACTTAATTGCCTCTTCAAAAAATGAAAAATTATTAAAACAATCCATTACGAAAGCAAATACAGCATCGAAGCGCTTAAATTTGATTTTGGAAATCCAAACATCAAAAATTTGTTTTTTCGTAATTTCGAGTGCCATCCTAAAATACGAAAAATTTAGTATGGGTGTCGCACCTGTGCGCAAAAAGTCAAAACACTTTTTGGTTCCACATATATAAGGCTTTAGAAGAAAAATGGTCTCAACCTTGAAAAACACTGAACAATTACACTTTTGGTCTAATGAACACATAAAACACATAATTTATCACTAATTTTTTACTCTCAAGCACCCCTAATTTTTACGAAAACACTTTTTATCCAAAATCAACTTACCTTAATATTCAACAATATTATATTTATTAACAAAAAATTAAACTTTTACTTAAAGCTACGCGAACCACTTGAAAAAAAAACTTTACCGCTCACTCTTAAAGAATAATTGTACACAACTTGATTTTTGATGTCATTTTTTGTTGTTGCACATGCTTTTAACATAATTTTTTTTTTGCAGTCATTCATTTAAGAGAAATCGTTTTATGTTTACATTTGTGCATGTCGATTTTTGAATTAAATCCCGATAAATGTGCGAATTGTCACACTGTGCGCCATGCAGATGTGTCTATGGTTTTTGTTTTCAACCCTTATCTTCATACATAAAACAACCACAGTTCACGGAGCTGCGCGGCGCGAGTTATATAATCTGCCCTGAGCCAAAAGCCACCACACCAACAACATCTTAGGCAGCGGTGAGTTACATACTCAGTATGAGAAAGAAGAAATTCACCGCCAACATCTTAGGCAGCGGTGAGTTACATACTCTGCATGAGATGGAAGAAATTCACCACCAACATCTTGGCTAGCTTGTGTAGCGGGACCTTATATGAGGAGATATGATTTTGCTGTTAAGAAAACAGTTTAGTTGATGACTTAATAAAGAACACTTGTTTCTATGATAAGTTCGTGTCTTCTTTTTTTTTTTCAAAATATATTTGTATAAGAACATAACTGGCGCAGTCGACTATTGCAAGAATTCGGAGGTCGCGTATATTAAAAAATAATTTTTTTTTGCGAAATATTAAGTATACATATTAAGCACATACTAGAACTCCTGGTGCAAGTGAAAATTGCATTATTGGAATTAAGTATTCTATACTGACTATATTAAACGTGAACCTCGCATCAAGAGCACATTGGTGTTAAGTGAATTCGTGCATAAAGGACCAGGGCACACCTCATTGCGTGGAGAATTTTAATTCTTTGGCCCAGGACGAATCTTCGAGAAATTGACCAGTGGAGCTACCAACAGCATAAGCAGAAGCAACTTCAATCTGCACTTGATATAAGTAAGTCGATAAATTGTGTTTCAAGCTCAATACCCTATCCCTTCCTTACATAATATTACGACACATGTCGAATAGATATAAGAATAAAAAAGTAGTACATAAACCATATTATATAAGTAGAAAAAAAAAGTAGTATATAAACCATATTGTGTAAGTGTGAGTGATAGTGATATTGAAGAAGATTTTTTATACACGCGCAATATGGCAACTAATAACGGAGTTTCTGGAGACGGACTGGCAGGTATTTACTTAAATAGTGGTATTTGTGGAGCTCCGGGTAACGTTGAATTAAGTTCTAACTTAAGCGGCACACTAGGGCATAATTCTCATACCGCTTTACATAACGTGAACCTTGGTAATACAAACAATGACACAAATAGTTCTAGCATTGAGAACATAAACTTTATCCTTAGCTCTTTAAAGATTCCAGATGCGATAAAAGACCTTCCTAAATTTGATTGTAATCGTAGATTATTATACGAATTTTTAAATAACGTAGAAGAGATCTTGGGGGTCATCGGTACTGTTAACAATACACCGTATGCGCGAATATTACTAAGGGCAATACGAAATAAAATCACGGGACCAGCTAACGAGGTTTTGAACATGTTTGGAACACCTTTAGACTGGCAGCAAATTAAGACAAATCTTATTCTACATTACTCTGACAAGAGAAACGAGACCTCTCTCATTAGAGATCTCCATAGTCTCAAGCAATCAACTGACACTGTTGAGGTATTTTATTCTAAGATAATAGAAATATTATCTACTCTTACTAATCACGTTCATATTCACGAAATGAACCCAAATGTAATTTCTGCAAAGAGCAGTCTTTATTCGGAAATGTGCTTAAATACTTTTCTGATTGGAGTTAGAGAACCACTGGGTTCAACCATAAGAGCTATGAGACCAAATTCTCTTCCGGAAGCGTTCAACTTTTGCATAAAAGAACACAATTCATATTATATGAAGTATGCAGACCCAAACGTAAATTTTAAGCAAAGACCGAACAATTGGTACCATGCAAATCCCAGCAACCCTATCCCTAATCTTAATTTTCCCCAAAGACAAATAGTACATAACCGTGGAGGAAATTCGCACCCGATCTTTCCGAATAATAGTAACTCATATTATAGACCAGATATGTACATTCCACATCCAAACCAACCAATCTTTAGATTGAACGATTATCAATACTCCCAAATTCAAAATCAAAACCAACCTGTAACTGTACCTAGACAACCTATTACACCGCAACCTCCAGCAACTCCAATGGATGTTTATAGTGGCAATACGCACAATACTAGAACTCAACAATCAAATTTCAGAAGTCAAACATATAAAAGACAACAGAATAACACAACATCTAATCGAAATTACCGAGAAGTTAATAACCTTTGTACATACCCACCTCAATATGATACAAACCAACATTTTTTATCGGACTTTAACCCTGATACATATAATTACTCAGAACTAGACCATTTTATACCTACACAAAATCAGGAATCAAATAATTTAAATTACTGCGACTACGAAATTGATGACTCGAATTTTCCATTAACAGCCTCGGACAGCAGATTGGGTACCTAGATATAAATAAACATAGTTCAAGCTCATTACCATACATAACAATACTGTCTCCTAGAGGAAGAAAACTAAAGTTTCTTGTCGATACTGGAGCTTCAGCAAATTTCATTAATCCATCCCTTACGAATCCTGACTTACACGAGATAATTGATCCAATTACAATAACAACAATTCTTAACAAACACAAACTAGATAGACAAGTAACACTCCCCGCATTCAAGGAATTGAACACGGACGAGTCAATCTTAAAGACAAAATTTTAGAAACGAGCAAGTCCTTAATACCACTGCAATTTAAACCCAATTTCATGTCAAAAGTTTTCGATGTTCCTCCAAATTCTAAAATTATAGCTAGATTACCTGTAGATATGGAAAAAGGAGACATATATGTCAGACCTACTTTAGTAAACAAATTCCTCAAAATACCTGGAGGAATTTATAAATCTGTTGACTGGTATAGTCATATAGAAGTGATTAATATTTCAGATCAAGAACAAAAACTCTTTTTAGAACAACCATTAAAAGTGGATTCTTATAACAATTTTAATGAAGTAAACAATGTCAGTATAAAATATAACATAGATCAATTAAAACCTATACCAGGCAAAGAAATTACAAATTTGCTCAGAACAGACCATTTAAATAAAGAGGAGAGAGAAGATCTTTTCAGACTATGCAAGCAATACGATGATATATTTTTTAGAGAAGGCAACACACTCTCATTTACAAATGCCATCAAACACCGTATTAAAACGAATAACGAAAATCCCATATACACTAAGTCATATAGATATCCGGAAGTCCATAAAGCTGAGATTAAGTCTCAAATATCTCAACTGCTCAAGCAAGGGATCATTAGACCAAGCTACTCCCCATGGAGTAGTCCGATATGGATTGTGCCAAAAAAGAGAGATGCTTCCAACAAACAAAAATGGCGGTTGGTAGTGGACTATCGGAAACTAAATGAAAAAACCATCAGTGATCGATATCCGCTTCCCAACATAACAGACATTTTAGATAAGCTAGGCAGATGCATGTACTTTACCACCTTGGACTTAGCCTCTGGATTCCACCAAATTGAAATCGATCCCAGAGATGTTAATAAAACCGCATTTACAGTGGATAATGGCCACTTCGAATTTATTCGAATGCCATTTGGTCTTAGAAATGCCCCGTCTACATTTCAGAGGGTTATGGACAACGTTTTAAGAGATCTGCAGGGAAAAATATGCTTAATTTATATGGACGACATAATCGTAATTTCTAGTTCTCTTCAGGAACATATTGAAAATTTAAAAAAGGTCTTCTCCAAATTGCGACAAGCCAATCTTAAAATACAGTTAGATAAGTCGGAATTCCTGTGCAAAGAAGTAGCCTTTCTTGGGCACCTTGTTACATCACAAGGCGTAAAACCAAACCCTGAGAAGATTGATTCAATAAAAAGATTTCCTATCCCTCGTACTCAGAAACAAATCAAATCTTTTCTTGGGTTATTAGGCTACTAAAGGAAGTTTATCCAGGATTTCGCAAAAATAACGAAGCCCTTAACAGAATGTCTGAAAAAAGGTAGGCAAATTAAACTGGACGAGAAATATATTACTTGTTTTGAGCATTGTAAGGACATACTCAGTAATGACCCACTGTTACAGTATCCGGATTTTACGAAACCATTCATCCTATCAACTGATGCAAGTAACTTCGCGATAGGTGCAATTTTAAGCCAGGGCCATATTGGAAGTGACAAACCTGTTTCTTATGCATCACGTACTTTATCGGACACGGAGATAAAGTACAGTACCATCGAAAAGGAGCTACTTGCCATTGTTTGGGCAACCAAACATTTTCGCCCTTATCTTTATGGGCGTAAATTTTTCATAGTAACAGACCACAAACCACTTACCTGGCTCTTTTCCTTGAAAGATACAAACTCTAAATTGATAAGATGGCGGTTAAAACTTGAGGAGTTTGAATACGAGATCCACTACAAGAAAGGTAAGGCAAATACTAACGCCGATGCCTTAAGCAGAATAGAGTTAAACACTATAGAGAATCACTGCTTAATAATATAGATGATTTGGAAGCCAGCTCTAATATATCTACTCTTCACTCTGCATCGGAGAATCTTGATGAAGGTATACCAATTTCGGAGCGTCCCTTAAATGAGTTCAGTGATCAACTCGTTTTGACTAAAACAAATTGCACCATAAACCCTTCAATGACTTACAAAATACTTTTTCAGAATAAACGTCGTAAAATTTTTAGCCAACCCGACTTACATAATGAACAAATAATCACATCGATACTCAAAGACCAACTTAGTCCAAAGAAACTAACAGCAGTATATACAGATGACGATACCTTCAAAATTGTTCAAAATGTATACTCTAAATTGTTTGCTAATCGTAGAATATTTAAATTAATTCGATGTAAAGAAAAATTAATTGACTTAGTTGACAGCGACAAACAAGACTCATTAATTAACGAATACCATCTTAAATCTAACCACAGGGGTATAAATGAGACACTTCAACACCTACGCAGAACTTACTATTTTGTTAATATGAAAACTAAAATAACTAAAATTTTAAATAACTGTGAAAAATGTCAGTTATTAAAATATGAAAGGCATCCACCGAAAATAAAATACGAAGTTACAGAAACTCCCAGACTACCATTAGACACTCTACATATTGACGTTTATGCAATCCACAATCATCAAATTTTAACGATAATCGATAGATTTTCCAAATTTGCATCTGCCTATATCTTGTCAGCCCGAAATAGTATAAACATAATTCAATCTTTAAGGGAATTTTTCTCTCATCATGGTATTCCAAAAAAAATAGTTTGTGACTCTGGATCTGAATTTAAGTCAAGTTTGTTCAAGGAGTTCTGTGAGCGATATGAAATTATATTACATATTACAACACCGCAAAACTCTACAGGTAACTCACCAGTAGAACGATTCCATTCCACCCTCACAGAAATCTACAGAATAATATTCGATAAAGACAAAAAACAATTATGCAAAGATATACTAAACGAAGCCATAACCACCTACAATAACAGTATTCATTCAGTTACTAACTTAACACCATTAGAACTACTTACTGGCAGGACACCTAAATTCATCAGGACCATAAATTGTGAATCTGACCATGACTATATTAATAAATTGCGAACCTTTCAGAACAAAGTATATGAACAAATGAAAGGAAAAATAGAAAAACATAACAGAAAAAACATAGACAAATTAAACACAAATAGAAACACACCACCAACTTTTCAAGAAAATGATACAATTTACGAATTTAATAACAGACGTAACAAACTTACACCCAGGGCTAAAAAGTTAAAAGTTAAGGCGGATAAAAAAGTAATTGTTTTAACAACAAAAGATAGACAGTCTCATAAAAATAAAATAAAAACAAAACGCAAGTTTAAGACCCACAATAATATAAATAATAGAGTGTAAGATATTATTTAGTTAAAGTAGAGAAGAAAGGATACATATATACATACATAACTTAAGTACTTAGATATACATAGATATAATAGAGATACATAGAGATGTTGAAATATAGATATGTATTTTACTTACATAGAATCGTATATACATACTCGTATGTAGAAAAATAGATATAGTTACATGGGTACATATGGTTATTTCAAAACGAGTTCAATCAATGTATGAACTTAACTGTTGCATAGAAAAATCTGGTTTTCTACACACTCGCTTACACTAGCTTAAAAAAATATATATATATATAAAAAAAATATTATAAACAAATTACCAACATGCTATGCCTAGAGTAAAGTGCCTAAATATTATAACTATTCAGACATATGCAACATAAAACCGTCCCAATACCCTATAGCTTACCCTATTCCTAACCTTATGAGCGATCGAACATCAATTTTTCGATGAATTTTTTTCATGCAATGAAACCTACCAACAAGTGAGAGGATAGAAACAACACTGTGGACCATCACACACAAGGAGCATAGAACAAGCAAGAGCAACAAGCTTGTCAAAGATGTTCCAGTCGCATCATTTCGCTATGCTCAAACATTCAACTTATACATCAATCTGGGGGTGGAGGAGTTATATAATCTGCCCTGAGCCAAAAGCCACCACACCAACAACATCTTAGGCAGCGGTGAGTTACATACTCAGTATGAGAAAGAAGAAATTCACCGCCAACATCTTAGGCAGCGGTGAGTTACATACTCTGCATGAGATGGAAGAAATTCACCACCAACATCTTGGCTAGCTTGTGTAGCGGGACCTTATATGAGGAGATATGATTTTGCTGTTAAGAAAACAGTTTAGTTGATGACTTAATAAAGAACACTTGTTTCTATGATAAGTTCGTGTCTTCTTTTTTTTTTCAAAATATATTTGTATAAGAACATAACTCGCGCTCGCTGGCTGTGTTGCCAGCTTTACCGATTTGGATGTTTATTTATGTGACTGAACAATTTTTCTTAGTAAATTTTGTCAGCGGTACTTTTTCAGCGATATAATATTTTGCAGTTTATTTTTCGATAGCAATGGGTGACAAGGGATTATCTGGAGTTTCTTGTTCTGTTTATAGGAAAACTAAAAAGAATTACCCTGACTATTTAATAAAAATAAAATATCTACGACCTCTCAAATCGAAAGTCTCAATATTTCAGACCATTCAAACACATTTAAATGCTTCTGAACGAATCAAAGACTACAAAATACAACGGCCACGAAAAAGAACTTTCCCAAAGTATTTATTATAGATCACAAAGCGCCTATAAATTTTTGAGAGATAGACTTGGCGTTAAACTTCCTCACATTTCCACTTTCTGTAGAGGATTACAACCAGGATATGAAAACAATGCTCAATCGTATCTTAAGTCAAAGTTCGCTTTATTAAACAAGCGAGAACGTTGTGTTGTCCTGATATTTAAATTAGGTTACGAATCCTAATTATACCTAATAATACCTCACATATAATACAAAAAATGTTTTAATAGATGGTTTCGAAGACCTTGGTGTAGAAAGAAGTAGATTGTTTGCTAATGAAATATGTGTTTTCATGCTAAATGGTTTGTTTGATAGTAGGAAAAGTGTTTTAAACTATTTTGTGTCAGCAAACGGTGTAAATGGGGATAACCTAAGCGAAATTATAAAAAAAACAATTTGAAAATCTGTCAAGAACTTGGTCTAAAGCTACTCGTATGTGCTATTGTTCACGACCAAGTGACCAATAATAGAAACGCCTATAAAATGTTAGGTGTTTCTGAAGAAAACCCACTTATTATTTTTAATGATGAGAAATATTTTGTTTTTATGATTTCCCTCATTTGTTAAAATCACATCGTAATATTCTATTGAAATCAGATCTACAAACTCCAGATGGTAAAGTGTTTTTTGATGTTATCAGAGAAATATACAATTTGGAAGTTGACAACGTAGTTAAGATATGTTTAAAATTTTAAAGTTATCATATAGCACCAAATGCCTTCAAAAAAATGGATGTTCACCTTGCACCGCAAATATTTAGCCGAACAATTGCGGCATCGATTCAAATTGCTTTTGAACCTAATTGCTTAAAAAAAAGCTCTAATAAAGCTGTAGCAACGAAAGAGTTCGTACTAAAAGTGAGCAATGTATCTGACTGCATGGATAGTAACCTATAGCATCTGTGATACGAGTACATACGAGTATTAACGTATAAAATATACTTTTTTTGAGTTGAGTTAGAATGTTATAAACATTCATTTACCGGTGCCGCCCAAAGTTTTAAGTCGTAGATATGGTCTAAACACTTTTGTATGATTTTAGCTGCCAAAAATGATTGCAGAGAGTGACGTTAAACTAGGCAGAAGAAATGCAATATAAACAACTCTGTGGATTCAGTGCATTCAATCTACAATCCAGCGACCACTCTTCTTCTGTATTCGTTTCCTTACGTTAAAACACCAGTAAGACGAAACCCAATATAAAACAACAGGCGATTAAATTTTTCCAGTTAATCCAGTTAAGTGTAAAGTTTAAATTGTACGTTAAGTATGTAAATACAAGTACTCATAGGTAAGAAAAAATAAAAGTTGGAATACATAAAATAAGCGCCGTATTCAGAAATATGTTTCGCGAATTCAGAACTTCATAGTGAAAACTCTTAGTTGTAGTCATCTATTGTGTAAGAAAACCAATTATAAAATTAAAATCAGTAACCAAAATATCGCGTTAGTAATGCTTTACTTATTTTATTCAAAGTAAGATAACTTAAAATGCAGCTACTACATTCGAGTGGAAGAAATTTTAATATAGGCTTATAATTTATCCTAGGTAAGTGACATTTTGTCTTCACTTATTTTGGCGAAACGTATACGTATTCATATTCACATTGCGCAGATTCATCCATCTAAACAAGCTAGAAATATCGAGAATTTAAATACACGTAAACGCTACTGGACAATATTCATTCAGTACGATCTCGTACAGTGTACAGCACAGAATATATAGTTGCTATACATGCAATTGGTAAAATCGACCCCTATTTTTTTTAAATTGAGGCCGTATTTTGTGTAACAGTCAATAAAAATAATGATTATTCGGATGAGATTTTACGATTTCATTGAAATCACATTTCGATTAAAATTACTTGTTATTTGGCAGATTGATCATTGTAGAACTTATTCGAGGTTGTCATATGACCGAAATTGAATTCAAACATTACCTTTTCCAAACAAATTTTTGTGTTTTTGATGAATTTATTTGATGTTATTCGAAATCATGAACGATAGTGGGCGCCATTGACATTGACGTTGCTCTCACGGTCATCTTTGAAAAACTACGTGTCAATGATTCCGAGGGACCACTAACTGCACAAAACAGTGCATTGGCAGCTCTTCTATTGCCTGAAGTTACTCATCCGACCAAATACGGCAGATTTGTTTATTAGCTTACCCATTCAACCAGAAATGAGCTTCGTCGCTGAAGCCGAAGCTAAAAAGCGGATCTTCCTCCAGATTTTCTCAGGCCCACTCACCGAAAATTCGACGATGTGGCAGGTCGTTCAGCTTCAGTTCTTACACGAGCTGTATTATGTACAGTTTTCGGCCAAGATCATTGTGTAAAATTTTCCACGTAGTCGAGTAACACAATCCCAATTGCTGAGAATGGCAACGGCTGGACAGATCACGGTCTTCATTAACACTGGGGGATACAGCAGGAATATCTCAAGGTAGGTGTCTCTACGCATACCTGTAGGTATCTTGATGTCCAATGGTGTGAAATAGGTGAGAAATTTGGTCACTATGTATTGAATTGCTTGCTCAGTAGTATGATTATGAAATGATCGAAGTGCGCGATAAACATTTTTCACAGAGCACGAATTTAAATAATAAAACTCAATAATTTATAATTGTTGTTCGGATTAAATGGCAATGCTACTGAGCATATTTGACTTTGACACATGTATCGAATCACGCGTAAGCTGTCACAAATTCAAACAGCAAAAAAAACAATATTTAAAATAACTACCTCTTTTTAAAGATAGTAGGCGTTGCTAAGGAAAGTTAGCATTGCCATCGTTGAAACACGTAGATTAGATGTATTGGAGATACAACGGAAAAATAACACTATCGATCCGTAACTCAACTTTTATTTTTGGATGGAAAAATGTGAAGAAATAAAAGTAAATTTAGATGTTTTCTATTGAGACGTTTCATCATTTATGAAAACCATGAGATATTGATTCAACAAATTTAAACGTGGCCATCTATCTGTTTTGATGACGGATGCCCAGACATCCCGGAAGACTTGGCTACTGAGAAAATCGTTGAGAATATCCGCAACATAATCCTTGCTGATTGCAGAATGAAAGTGCACGAAGTAGCAAAGACCGCAGATGAACGTACGGAACGGCATTACATATTTTATAAGTTAAGTTAAGCATGAGAAACCTGTCGGCCGGATAGGTGCCGCAATTGGTCACAATGTACAACAAACGGATGAAGGTGTCAACCACGAAGAAGTGTTTGCAGCTCTTTAAGCTAAACCTGAAGGAATTTTTGCGTCAAGTTGTCACCGTTGATGAAACCTGAATCCATATCCAGTACTACACCCCTAAGACCTGATGACAGGGTAGATGCGCCCTCTGAAGTAGGCATCGATTTTGCCATCGCATCGGTTGGAAAGCTATGTTTTGTTGGGATTCGAAGGGAATAATTCTCATGGACTTTTTGAAGAAAAGAAGCACGATCGCAGGACAATAACTCACAAGGACACGGCCCCATTTGACAAAGAAAAAAGTGCTGTTGCACCACAAGAACCCATCAGCCACCACTCATCCGGAGTCGCCGTGACCAATAATTACGATATAAATTGCTGCCTCATACATCGAACTCGCCCAACCTGACTCTCTACCACTGCTTTTTGTTCCCAACATGCGAAAATTGATTGGAAGAAAAAAATTCAGCACGGACCAGAAGCTCATCATCGATTTGGAAGCCTATTTTGAAGAGCTTTGCAAACCGTATTTTAATAAATGGGTAAAGACGATGCATTGCAAAATTAATTCAGTTTCAGTTTTAAATGCATTTTATTTTCTTAATCATTAACTCTAACATACTAACAAAAAATGATTAAATGCTAGCTTAAAATTACTTAACAATCGTATACTAACGTACTGGCCCCACACAGGCAGTACATTGGTTTTTGCCTTTATTCAATTGGATATCGGACACCAGTTTAGACGCGCCATGCGAGATATCATGTCCCGCCTTGAAACCGAATTGATTATCTGGAACTGTATGTATGTCCTCAACCCACCTAGTCAGAGCTCTATTGATTACCTTTTCAAACATCTTACTGATATTCGGAAGGAGACTTATCGACCGGAGATTCGCCGGATTGGATATATCCTTTCCCTTTTTGGGGATAGTTTGAACCACCGCCGTTTTCCAATGCGCTGGATAATGTCCATTATTCATTGCATTATTAAACAGGGTGGTGTAAATGTCCGCCGCTCCTAGAGGAAGATGTCGAAGCACGATGTTCGGAATACCATCGGTCACCACTGAGTTCTTAACTCTGATTGTGTAGAAGATCTCATGGAATCATTGCTTCGAAATGAACGGGGGTAGGTCACCCTCTTTGACAATGACTTAATTTGCCATATTTTCGTCGCTAAACCGGGTGACACCAGAGCCCTCGGATCGCCAATTCTCTACTTCATTTCGAATGTAGAAGTTGTGCACCACGACGCACTTGTTCAGGTCTTAATTAGGGCGAATGGTATCAGTGGCCTTGTATACTTCCTGGAAAGTCGCCCCTATGGGCTCAACCTTCTCCTGTGGGTTCTCGATCACAAAGAAGTCGTCATCGTTAGCTGCTTCATTTGGATCAATACCTGCTATTGTAAGTAACCGTTCGTTGTCTGTTGTCCGGGCTATTTTAAGGCATTGAAGGTCGTATTGATTTTTTCTCCGAAATAGTTTGTTGATTTTCGGAAACATATTCGGGTTGCTGGTGTTTACAGCCCGAACTTTGTTGTTCCAGTACAAATTTACAGAAATTCTGTAATTCTCTTTTATTGAGGTTTGAAGATTTTTAATTGACGACTTCAGTGTCCTAATCTCCGGGCCTTGTCTGTCAATTAACTGTCTGTACAAGTTTTTGAGTCTTGACAGAAGTTTACTTTTCTTTCGGTGTAGTGCGTCAATGCATTGCAAAATACACTAGTCGAAATGGATGCGACGATGGGTCACGCCAGCAACATCCTGATAAAGAGAACATGTTTGGTTTTTAGTATTCCATATTCTGAGTATTCCGACTAATTTTTAGACCGTTGCAATGATTGTCTCACCAGAATCTATCACCCATAAAAGTTTGACTGATCAGATCTGAGACTCCCCGTAGCCCCGTATTTAAGAAATCGTAGATAGTACTGCATTGGCGGTTGCTATTTCTTGAATAAGTGAGATAATTCTGGCCCAATGTTTTTAAAATTTTCGTCAAATGTGTCCTATGTATATACAGCAAATATTTCGTAAGTGTTCTTTGATTAGATTTTATCGTTTTTTTTTTTTAATGACTTAAAAAGCCATTGGCGGATTTTTGTCAAACTCTAATGTCCGCGATTCTGTATGAAGACGCATCATCTGACAAAATTTCAAGTTGACAGCACTATTCGTTCGCGAGTTATCGTAGGCAAAAAACATTGACTCATACTGACATACATACATACACATGACACACTGACATCTTCTTAAAAGCTGTCTAAAAACATTATAGACACCTTAGAATGCCCCTTTTTATTGCTCGTGTAACATGTCCACTCTTGTGTAGGGCAAGTCGTCGGATTGTGCTGAGGACTATACCTATGAAGAATCGGATTTTCTATTGTGGAAGGTAGAGGTTTTTCAAAATTTTTATTAGAACGATACTTACATAGTTTTCTTCTCAAATGATTTGACAGAAAAAATGACAACATCACTGTGCATTGCCTTCATTCGTGTCAAGGCAACTTTCATGCGTATAGCCTTTGTATGTGCTGTTTCAAGTGTAAGGTTCTCCTCCGAAAGCAATTGCTTTTGTATATTTTCATTATATAACACACAAATAAGCCGATGACGTAAAGCGTCTGATAAATAGGGTTCAAGCTCATATGGTCTGGCTAACTGTTTCAACTGATTCACATATTCACTAATGGTTTCTATTGCTATCTGATCTCTTTTATTAAATTTAACTCTTCCTAAAATCACAGTACGTATCGAGTTGAAATTCTTTTGCAACAATATTTAACATGATTTCCATAGGTGAACTAGGCATGCATAAATTTTTCAAAACACTCTATGTCTCGCCATTAATTAATGTTACAAGCAACAGCAATTCTTTATCATCCAGAATTATATTGAATAATAATAGTTGTTCCAATCGCTCGCAATAGGTATTGAAATCGTTCTTTGATTGATCGAATGGTTTAATATTTCCTATCAGAGCCATAATATGTGTACCCACCGTTAATTGACTACGACTATTCTTAATATAATGACCGATTACGACTGTGGTAAAATTTCAATAACAATCAATTTACACTTTAATAATGATGGATTTAATTACAATAAGACTTTATACAAATAAATATTCGATTAAACTTATTCAACTTTTTTTTTTTTGAATTCTTTCCACTCGTCGCCAAATGATATGTATTGTAAAATGTTTGTGTGGGTACAAATGATAGAACTTATTCTTTTCAATAGAAATCCCTTTATTCAGTACAGTTACAATTCACTATTTAATTCTTTCTCTCAGTACAATTCAATTTCTCAACCACTTATACTTTTCTTATCTTTTACTTAAACCACTTAATCACTTCCCCTAATTAACACTTAAAATTACACTTTAGAACTGACTTGCATACCTTTGGGATGTTGGTATTTATACTCGAATGACATACTTCGAGAACAATCCTCGCCATCCAGCGTCCCATACAATTTCCAATTTGCTAGAAAATTCGATTCCACTCTCCAGTCGAGACTTTGTTATTCCAGTATCGACATTTTCTGCTCTGTGAATCTAGATGTCGCTGCTCACATTTAAGTGGTTATCACATTGCTCCCTCCCTACAGTTGTTCGTCCCGAACAATTTCGTCATTCAGCATCCCGTTGAAATGACACATTCTATCCAAATGCGTCATTAATTCAGGTTATCACCTTGTATGGACCTTCCCAGTCCTGTTGCAATTTTGGTGACTTGCCTTTCTTACGCTGAGGATTATACAGCCAGACCAGATCTCCTTCCTTGAAACCGGAAGATTTCGCCTTGATATCGTACCTAGTCTTCATGCGGCTGCTTGCTAGCTTCATCTTTTCTCTGGTGTCTTCATGCAATTTATGAATCCTGCTGCGCAAGTCATTCACGTAGTCGTTCAGCTCTTTGGGCTCCGTCCGTGGGAATCCGAATTTTGCTTCACTTGGTAACCGAATTGTTTGACCAAATAAGATCTCGGATGGTGTGTGCCCTGTTGAACTATGGACCGCTTTTCGGTAGGCCATTAAGAAGAGGGGTATGTGTCTATCCCAATCCCGCTGGCAGTTGCTGACAACCTTAGATAGATGCTCATTCAAGGTCCGATTGAATCGCTCGACCACTCCATCAAATTGAGGGTGTAGTGGCGTTGTCCTTGTCTTTCTTATTCCCAAATATTGACATATTTCCTGGAAGACTTTTGATTCAAAGTTTCGCCCTTGATCAGAGTGCAGCTCCATTGGGAGCCCAGATCTGCTCACCCAGTTGTTGACTATCTGTTCGGCTACGGTCTTAGCCTCTTGATTTGGGATGGCAAACACTTCCGGCCACTTACTGAAGTAATCCATGACTACGGGAGTATATCGGTTTCCATTAAAGGTTTCGGGAAACGGCGCAGCGATGTCGATGGCTATTCGTTCGAAAGGTGCTCCGACATTGTATTGTTGCATTTGTCCATGTGGCTTTACTTTTGGACCCTTGATAGCTGCACATCTTATGCACTTTTTGCACCAATTCTCGACATCTTGTTTAGCGCTTAGCCAATAGAAACGTTCCCTTACCTTTTCCAACGCCTTGTTTATTCCCAAATGGCCTCCTGAGATTCCGTCATGTATTTCATGGAGTACTTGGTTGACTCTGGACCGTGGCACAATTAGCTGCATACGAGATGTTGTCCCATCTGCACTTTCCCATTTTCTCTTCAGCAATCCATCTTGCACAAAAAGCGAGCCCCACTGTGCCCAGTATGCCTTCAGAGTTTGGCTCCGATCTGATATCTGCTGCCAGCTTGGTCTTTCCTCGTGTTCTTTCCAGGCCAATATTGGTTCGATGTCATTATGTGCCTGTTGGGAGGAACGGATTTCGTCTATACTCCAACCCTCTATTGGCTCAGTCCTGATCGTTTGGATAGTTGCCTGTTCTTTCGCTTCTTTACCACTGACTACTTCTGCTGGGAGGCTTTCATTGCATTGTTTTACCTGTGAGACTGGGATAATTACCCTGGAGTCGACTCCTGCTACAGACTTCTGCCCTGCGAAGTAAGCATTTCCTAACTGATGGCTTCTGGAAATTTGACCGGTTTCTTGGTAGCCGTTCCTGTCGGTTTTTCTTTCTATTTGCCTGTATCCCCAGTGCAGGCAGCCTACTCGTCGTACCGGTTCTTTACAATGCCCTTGCAAATGTCCTACTTTATCGTAGTTCCAGCAGCGCATCCTTCGTCTCTCCCGCGGGATATTTCGTTGCATGGTAGATGGTCTTGAGCAGGAGCATTCACCAGACACTATTTCCCTTACGAAATGCATTCCTTTGGAAGCCTGATTGGATGCTTCCATCGCCAGAGCGAAGGCAAGTGCTTCAGCAAGGGTTCTTTTCCCGGCCATCCTTACTGCTGATTGTAGCTTCAAATCTGCAATTCCCCTGATGAATGCGTCCTTTGCCATTTCGTTATTATTTCTTGGCCTGCGGTGGGATATTACAAATGTGCCAGTCTACTCACGTCTGCTTGGAGCTGTTGCAGTGTTTCTCCCCGTTGCTGCATACGGCCTTGCAATTGAACCTTGTAATCTTCCCGCATGTGGCTATCCCCAAAACCTTTTCTCGATAGCCTGCACTAAAGCCATCTAGTCTCTACTCTTTTCGATATCGATTGTTTGTAACAAATAAGATCTCGGATGGTGTGTGCCCTGTTGCACTATGGACCGCGTTTCGGTAGGCCATTAAGAAGAGGGGTATGTGTCGATCCCAATCCCACTTCTGACACCAATGTAAAATGTTTGTGTGGGTACAAATGATAGAACTTATTCTTTTCAATAGAAATCCCTTTATTCAGTACAGTTACAATTCACTATTTAATTCTTTCTCTCAGTACAATTCAATTTCTCAACCACTTATACTTTTCTTATCTTTTACTTAAACCACTTAATCACTTCCCCTAATTAACACTTAAAATTACACTTTAGAACTGACTTGCATACCTTTGGGATGTTGGTATTTATACTCGAATGACATACTTCGAGAACAATCCTCGCCATCCAGCGTCCCATACAATTTCCAATTTGCTAGAAAATTCGATTCCACTCTCCAGTCGAGACTTTGTTATTCCAGTATCGACATTTTCTGCTCTGTGAATCTAGATGTCGCTGCTCACATTTAAGTGGTTATCACAGTATTAATCTAATTAAAACTAAGAAAATGGAAGGAGTTAAACACAACCTTTCATGGATACGATTTATTACAGAGAATATTGTATAAGTAAATACATTCCACGAATTCATGATAACAGTGCATAATTTATGCACATAACATATAGTGTACATGAGAAGTAACAATGTAATAAATGATATACTAAGCATACACATAAGAAGCACATACATAATAAGCAATATTTACATAAATGAAGCATAGTAGGTCCTTATTTCTGACTGAGCGAAAATCATGTAGTACGAACCATTTCATTTCATTCATTTAAAATGCATTTTTATTATTTTCAATTCATTATTACTTATACGCTATACAAAAAAACGCTTAAAAATTAGCTTAATTAACTTACAATTATCTTATTCTAACTTACTGGCCCCATCCGGGCACTCTAAATTAAACATACGAACCATTACATGTGGTACGTTCATAAACCTACGTATAGTTCAGACGTGATTCGGCTTTTCTAGTGAGTGAATAAGAAAAAAAAATATCAAAAACAAGTTATAAACAATCTTCCAAGCAGTTCGGTGGCGCGTCTGTAGTGGTGGCCGTCTGATAAAGTAGGGGTCGTGGGTTCGATTTCCGTAAAGCGTCATCGTTTTTTTTTATTTATTTATTTTTTTAATTTAATCAAAAAGACAATTATTATAAATTAGTAAATTGAAAGTGAATCAGACAATGAAAAGCAATCAGCGGCCCGCTATTCCATTAGCGGGACCAACAGATGGGAAGTTGTCACCAGAAAATGTGGCAAGAAAGAGAAGGAGGAGGCTTAAGACACCTCCAAATTCAAATCCTCTAAAGCACCCCACCATGCCAGCTACTGAAAAGTTGTCTGGTAGAGGAAGGGAAGTGGCGCCGACAACGATAACAAATGAGGCAGCTGAATCAGAAAAGGAAGAATTTCCATATATGTCTGACGGTGGGGGTGAGAATGGTTTCCAATTTCTGGCGGCCACAGAGTCTGATGATGAAGGCGAAGAAGTGCATGCAATTAACAGCACCAATAAAGAGCTGCAACAACAAGTACTTGGCATTAAAGCCAAGCAAGTGGCGAGAAGGCAGATGGAGCAACAACAACTCCTGAGCTCTCAGCAACAGTCCACAAATAGCGAATAGAATCCGCTACAACAAAAAAAAAACAGCACAAGTGCCAACGAAAAAACAAGCATAGACACAACAAATGCAAAATACACAACAACAAAACTCACAAGCACAGCAACAACAACAGCACAAGTCCCAAAAACAGCAGCAGCAGCAAAATCAGCAACAACAAAAGCAACAGCACCAGAAACAACAACAACAGCAGAAAGTCAACAGACAGAAAGTACCTCCAATTAATACTTTCAAATTGGAATTAAAAGACACCATAGAACTGTGTAAGTCGGCCATAGGCTTCAATTTTTTTATAAAAAGATTAAGTATAGATAGGCACGCGATCCACTGTAACACAGTGGAGCGCTACCATAAAATTAAAAGTCTATTGAGGGATTCGACGACGGAGTTCTTTTCCTCCACCCCGAAGGGGCAGAAGCTGCAAACAATGCTGCTGAGGGGGTTAGAACCGTCGACTAATCCGGAGGAGCTCCTTGCACTGCTGAGAGAGAAGAAGTACGAAGGGCTCCAATTCGTGGGGGTCAAGCCTTTCACCACAGGCAGAGCCAAAAGGGAGAAGCGGCAACTGCCGATTTTCCTTGTCCAGCTAAGGCCCACCAGCAATCTGGATGGTCTAAGGAGTATCAAAGTCTTAGACTACCAGGTTGTACACTGGGAAAAATTAAAGAGGAGCGAAAACATTTTGCAATGTGTTCGCTGCCAAAAGTTCGGGCACGCCGTGTCGAACTGCGAAATGCAGCCTCTATGCGTGAAGTGCGGAAAGAACCACAAGTCCGAGGAATGCACTCTGGATAAGGACGGAGCATCTGAAAAAAGCCAACTCTCTTGTGCTTTATGTAGGAACACGGGACACACCACAAACTATCGGGGTTATCCCAAATTCCAGTACATCAAAAGAATAAATCTGGCCCGGCAGCAGAAAGTGGAAGTTAAACGTCCACCCGTGCATTTGCAAACTCCAGCCGTTACTCCCCAAATTGCGGCAGGTAGCGGAAATGCGGTACAGCAGGAGAAGGTTGCTTCTCAAGCCCCAACGCCCAGAGCACCGGAACCAGTACCTGACATGCTAGCTATCTTGTGAATGTGAATTCAATGATTAGGCTCGAACGATGAGCCGCACTATTTAAGTTGCTTAAAGACCAAGCCCCTTATGTGCTTTTGGTTAGCGAAACTAAGCTTAACAAGAGATACAAATTGAGCCACAGAAGATACAAAATAATACGGAGAAACCGACCCAACTTCATTCAGGGAGGTGGCGTTGCAATTTTCGTACGAAAAAGTATACGTTTTAAAAGAGTATACAGTCGTGTAGTACGTAGGTTCCAGGTGCTGGAAGCATGCATCGTGTATATCCCCCTCCGTAGTGGAAAGCGGTTGTACATGGTGTCTGTCTATGCGCCTAAAGCTACTCAATTCTCCTTATTTATCTCAGAGCTCGAGACACTTTTTCGATTTCTGAGGCTGGATTTGGAAGACAACTATTTTATTATCGGCGGAGATTTCAACGCCAAACATAGTGATTGGGGAAATTATACACCAAATACTAGAGGGAACCTACTATTCAATTGGTGGGGTCAGCACAGTGTGATGTATCGACTCGGCCTTAAGGCGACGGATAGTCCGTCGTTTCCTAGACACGGGTCCAATTTGGATCTCCTGGTGTTCGACACACGAGTACACCTGACATGCACAAATCAACAAACCATAAACTGTCTACGCACTTTCGTGTATGACAGTGACCATTGCGGTTTCAGCACCGAAATAACTGTTCCCAACGAAATTGCGGAATTGGATGAGTTTGTAAAAAGGCATTCCTACAATTATAGTAGGGTGCGTTGGACACACTTCACCAGAACACTGACTAGAGCAGTCTCCTCGAATTCACCGTCCAACAGAAAACTGTCAAACGAGGAGATTGACAGGTATCTAAGACTAATGGACGAGACAGTCAAACGAACAATGGACAAAACGATACCTCGGTACCAACACACTGACGAAGAAGACTTATCCCACAACACAACTATTGACGCACTGCACCGACAGAAAAGTAGACTGCTGTCAAGACTAAAAACCTTGTACAGACAGTTTACTGACAGACATAACCCGTAGATCATGACTCTGAAGTCGTGGATTAAAAACCTCCAAAACATTAATAAAGGAAAATTACAGAGCGTCTGTAAGTTTGTATTGGGACAACGAAATTCGGGCTGTAAACACCAGCAACCCGAATATGTTCCCGCAAATAAATAAAATCTTTCGGAGAAATAATCAGAACGACCTTCCATATCTTAAAATCGCCCGAACGACGAAGAACGAACAAATACTGGTAGCAGCGGGCATAGATCCAAATGAGGCTCTTGATGGTGACAACTTCTTTGTGATCGAGGATCCGCAGGAGCAGGTAGAGGCTATAGGAGTGACTTTCCAGGAAGTGTACAAGGCGAATGTTATCATTGGCCCGAACCACGATGTGGAGAATCGAGTCCTTGTGCACAATTTCTACCTTCGAAATGAAATTGTGAATTGGCGATTCGAGAGCTCGGGTTTCACAAAGTTCAGCGACGAGAATATGGCAAATAATGTCATCACCAACGATAGGGTACTACCCCCGTCCATTTCGAAGGAAGAGCTCCAAATGATCCTCGAATCACTTAGAAGTAAGAAGTCAGTGGGAACCGATGAAATACCGAACATTGTGTTTCGACATCTCCCTCTAGAAGCGGTGAACATTTATACCACCCTGTTTAATAATGCAATGAATAATGCACATTATCCAGCGCATTATCCAGCGGTGGTACATCCCATCCCCAAAAGGGATAAAGACACTTCCAATCCGGCGAATATCCGCTCGATCAGTCTTCTTCCAAACATCAGTAAGGTTTTCGAGAAGGTGATCAATAGGGTCCTAACTAAGTGGGTCGAGGACAAACATATAGTTCCGGATAATCAATTCGGTTTCAAGGCGGGGCATGATATCATCTTCATATTTATCTGGTCGCATACAATATGTGACTAATGGCACCAAATACTCCTCATTTCTTCAAGTCCCAATTGATGTTCCTCAAGGTTCCGTACTAGGCCCTCGTCTTTTTTTATATTGCATAAATTATATGTCTGAATGTTTCGCGACCTCGGTGTACCATATACATGCCGACGATGTACAGATATATTCTTTGTTTCCGAAATACCATAAAAACCAGGCGTTAATTAATATTAATGAAGATTTTAAAAGAATTCATGATTGGTCAACAAAAAATGAGCTCAGTCTTAATCCAGTCAAATCAAAGTTCATTAATAGAGGTAGACAAACAGAAATTTCCGCGCCAATATTTCTCAATCACACTCCTGTAGAGTATGTGGATAAGATAAAAAATCTTGGAGTCTACTTTAGTAGTACATTCACTTGGAATTTACACGTAAACAGAGTAATATCGCAAATGTATAGCGCTCTTCGTGGTCTAAGTCCCACGAAAAACTACCTCTCGATAGGTGTTAAACTGAAATTGGTTAAATCTTTTGTCTTGGCGATATTGCTTTACGGATGCGAAATATACGGGGACTTGGACTATGTGTCGAAAAGAAAATTAACTGTGGCATATAATAGTTACGCAAGGTATATTTATGATATCAGACGGTCAGAACACGTTACGCACTTGACTAAAAGCATTACCGGCTGTTCCCTAATAGCCTTATTGAATTACAGAACCATACTATTGCTTCATAAAATAATTACTACCAAAGAACCAGACTATTTATTTTAAATGCTAAAATTTGCAAGTAACCAAAGATCTATGCAAATAATTTTACCTAGACATAAGTATCTTACAACTAGTTGAAATTTTTTTATCCATGCGACCCATCTTTGGAATCGTCTACCAATAGATATCAAACGATCAAGCAACACAAATATATTTACAAAGGAGGTTTTTAAATACTTTGCTCAAACTTACTGATAGAATATCCCAACCTTTATACTCGTTCCCCAAATCTTTTTTCCAAACTATTTTAGTCTTCCACATCCCCTACTTCTTCTCCTCTTCTTTTTTTTCCATTTTCTTTTTATTTTTATACACCATATTTATTAAGTTTAATAATTTTTTATCGCTACAATTTAACTCTGTTTTTTTTTTTTCTTCTTTTTAATGTATAATTACCTGCACAAGCTTGCACAATGTAAAAAGATTTAATCTTAATGTACAAGAATTTTTGAATTAAATAAATAAATAAATAAATAACCCGAAAAAAAACCTGTACGAGCAAATTCACTTGCTCAACATGTAAGCAAAAGCAACATTCGTTGCTACATTTTAATGAAAAATACAATGCAGTAAATGCGTATGACTTACTGTCAACACCGGCGAACCAAACGCCTACTAATCAAACCTCGAAGAAGGATATTTCAGAGCATCCAACTTGCTCCACCAACACGGCGTCAGCTAATAACGCGTACGTTGCCGAAACAAATGAAGCAAAAAGTGTTGTTCTGGCAACTGCACGTATCAAAGTTTTCACAACCGTTGGAAAACTGTTGGTCCTGCGGGCTCTCCTGGATCCTGGATCAGAGACTTCACTAATACTAGAGTCAGTTGCACAGATATTACAGCTGAAGACAAAAAAGGGAGATGTTCAGATATTTGGAATAGGAGAAAATAAAACTTGTATTTCCAAATATAAGGTTTCCTTCCCTATTTATTCCAACATTAACAACCAGTTTAAGGTTCAGCTCAATGCCTTAGTTCTGCCTAAGGTCACAGCGGATCTGCCGATGAGAAACATCCAGTTTATTAACTGGAATTATATCCAAAATCTTGAACTCGCCGATCCTACGTTTTACAGAGGAAGCGAAATCGATGTTTTACTCGGTGCAGACATTTATCCATCAATCATTCTTGAGGGTATTATCAAAGGAGTACCAGGCTCCCCCTTGGCTCAAAGAACCGAGTAAGGATGGGTGCTGTCTGGGGGTATGTCTTCAAACAACAAAACAACATCTCTTCACATAACTACCAGCGATCTGAAAATAGATAAAATTTTGTTGAAATTTGGGAACTTTAGGAAATAGGAACCAAAAAAATGCTGTCTCCCGAAGATAAACAGTGCGAAAAGCACTTTTGTCTCACTCACCAACTACAGAGGGATGGAAGATATGTGGTTCGATTCCCTTTCAGAGACGGCAAACAACCTTCATTGGGCTTGTCATTAAATTTAGCCAAGAATAGGTTCTTTCAACTGGAGAAGAAATTAAATTCTAATAGTTCATTTCGCCAAGAATATAGAAGGGTTCTCGAAGAATATAAGATATTGGGCAATATGACAGAAGTAGATACAACCACACTAGTAGCTCACTATTACGTTCCCCACCACGCAGTAATAAAAGAATCCAGCACTACCACCAAACTGCGAATCGTATTCGATGCATCTTGCAAATCGTCGAATGGTACTTCGTTAAACGATCACCTACTAGTTGTTCCTAGATTGCAAGATGACATATTTGATCACATCATCGTTTTAGGAAGCATAATATATCATTTGTAGCTGACATTAATAAAATGTATAGGCAAATTTGGGT
Source organism: Volucella bombylans (assembly GCA_949129095.1). Lineage (NCBI taxonomy): Eukaryota > Metazoa > Arthropoda > Insecta > Diptera > Syrphidae > Volucella > Volucella bombylans. The sequence goes on from OX422140.1 coordinate 299,701,258, forward strand.
CGCTCCAGAGGATCGTTTATCAACTCATTTTATGGAGAGATAAAGAGGAGGAAGAGCTTAAGGCCTATCGGTTAAATACCGTCACTTTTGGTACTGCTGCAGCTCTATATTTAGCGGTTCGCATCCTTCAGCAGTTGGACTCAGATGAACGGGACGATTTTCCACTTGCCTCGAAAATAGTAAAACAAAATTTCTATGTGGACGATGTTATGCACGGAGCAGATTCTGTCAACGAAGCACTGGAAATGTAACAACAACTTATTGCCATGCTGAAACGTGGAGGTTTCCCATTGAGAAAATGGGCGAGCAATAGTCAAGCATTGATAGAAGCCGTTCCAGGAGCAGATAGAGAAGTGCCTTCGATGATCCGACAGCCATAAAAACGTTAGGAATCCAGTGGCACCCGGGAAGGGACACATTTTCTTTCAAACTAAGTCTGCCAGAACAAAGGCAAATGACAAAAAGGACAATTCTGTCTGATATAGCGCGTGTTTACGATCCAATGGGATGGATATCGCCTTGTGTTCTCCTAGGTAAAATCTTGATGCAAGATATCTGGAAGGAGCATCAATCATGGGACAGTGAACTTCCAACCTCCATTATCGCGAGGTGGCATTACTTAACCCTGTGACTGTAAGTGCAAGACACCTGTCACACATTTATGCATTCGCAACTTTTGTCTATTTTTCTTCTTTTTGACGCGTGCGTTGCGGAAACAAGGCAATTTTGTCAGAACAGATTAATAATAATTGGTGGTTAATTTTGAGACGAGAATTTATTATTGGCAGGTAAAAGAAATATTTTTATCAATCTTTTTGCATTGTAAATTCGTTTCAAATGGAAAGTTTGAGCGTTAGAAAATAAAAAGAAAAAAATCGTCCTTTCTTTCCTTACAGTATGAGTGCGATGGATTTGATTGATTGTGGCGATGAGTCGATAAATGAAATGATATCGATGGCGAATTTTCAGATTTCGACATTTTTGAAGATATTGAAATTCCTGAATTAGAAACTGAAGATGAAGATGATGAAATTGGATTGCAAGAAGTGCCACCCACAACGGCCGAAATGTGCGTTGCAAAGAGCGGTCTCGTGTGGTCTTCGATGCCATTACCGCAATCCCAAACACGCGCAATGCAATGTGTTACTGCTAATACTCTGAGAGAAATTTCTTCAATAAGCGATGCTTTCAAAGCTATAGTTTCTCCGGTAATAGTTACGATCATCGCCAGAGAAACCAATCGTAAAGCTAACACATTTTGTGCTGCAAATCCAAACAAGTCGATTCGAAAGTGGGTGAATACAGACAAGAAAGAATTATACGCGTTATTTGGTGTGCTGATTTTTGCAGGCGCCTGCAAGTCTTGGGATGAGCCAATTACTGGATTATTCGACAAACGAAACCGATCTATATTCCGATCCACGATGTCTCAGATTCGATTTGAGCAGTTACTTCGATTCATGCGATTCGACAATTTTCAAACTCGTTCGGAACGATTGCGCACATATAAATTGGCTCCCATTCGAGACGATTGGAGCATGTTTCTTGAACAACTAAAGACAGCGTACAAGCCATCAGCTTTCCTAACAGTTGACGAGCAACTGGTGGCAACACGCGGGCGATCAAAATTTCGGCAATACATTCCATCAAAACCAGGAAAGAATGGAATCAAAATTTTCTTGGTATGTGATTCGCAGAACAGCTATCCCTAGCGGAGAGATTTATGTTGGTCGTCAACCAGATGAATCGAAAGCACGGGACTACGCATTGAATTTAGTGCAACGTATTTGTCAACCATGACTGACAAAAGGTAAATTCATCCAGAATGTCTTGCAACTTTCAATGTAAAGGAAAATGTGTTTTGTTTTCTGGAAGGAACATAACCATGGATAATTTTTTCACGTCAGCACCATTTTGGGAACTATGCGAAAAAACAAGGCAGATATTCCAGGCCAGGCAGAATTCAGTTCTCGATTTGGTTTCTCTAAAGCAAAGACTCTTGTCAGTTATGTTCCTACGAAGAAGAAAAATGTAATTCTCTTGCCCACCATGCATCACTCCGCCGAGATCAATCCCGACCAAAAACAAAAGCCAGTGATTATATTTGACTACAATAAAACTAAGGGCGGAATCGATTCAATGGATAAAATGGTAAAGACTTACACATGTCAAAGGAAGACAAACCGCTGGCCAATGACCTTATTTTTCAACATCCTTGATGTTGTATGTATTGTGGCATTTAATCTTTATAATTTTAAGTTTCCGAATTGGAATTTGCGAACGGACAAACGTCGTACTTTCCTTCGAAAGCTCGGCGAAGAATTGGTCCATCAACAAATAACAGAAAGAATTGATCGTGGGAAATACATATACGGAGCTACTGCCCAAGCCATAAAAAACATGGGATTCTCAATTTTGGAAGTCCAAGGCCGGTAGACGGAAAACTAAAACGCGCCCGTTTCTCAGTTTGCCCACGATCAAAAGACAATAAAGTGAGTACAGCATGTACCTCATGCCAAAAATATGTCTGGACCACTGTCGCTAGAGGAAATCGAATTAGATCAAAGGCGTTTGGTAACTATTGTACAACAAGAATTCTTTTCTGAAGGAATCAGACAAATCTTGAAGAACAAGGAAATCCATAAGGGAAGTAAACTGGCAAGACTTGTACCATTCATTGACAAAAATGAGATATTGAGAGTTGGTGGACAACTGGAAAATGCCGATTTACCATATGATCAGAGTCCGTTGGGGTGTGTAGGGTTTAAAACGTTATTAAATATCTGTGGGGTTAAAGAAATGGGTGGAAAATGCGGGTTTTAAATAAAACACGTTGTTTCGCTTCCAGGGTTACAGCAAAAGAGATGTTATTAGTCTTTTTCGGAAATGACTTCCATTTTTACCTTTACAAACTGTCATACTAAATGTACTAAATAATATATTTACACTTCGTTACGTTACGTTTTCCTTGTTACATTAAATTAAATTTCAAATTAATTTATCTTACTTTTAACATGGATTACAAATTCAGTAAAATATCAAAAAATAATAGAATTAGATATACATTAAGATTGTGTTCACGAACATGCTCCCGCCCAGTGGATGATTTTCGTCCGCAGTGTCCTCGATCTTGTACTTTACTGTACCTCTTTTGACATAAAAGTTGTGTGTTGTGTGAGGGTGTTGACTATCTACATGCAAATGAGACAAAATCATGTAAATTAATAATTTGAAACATTACATGTAGGTGACAAGGAAAGGACGACGATATAACAAACGAGCAACAAAGGGAGATAAAATATGTGTCATTGACTTGGTTTACAATAGTGCAATAGTTTGTTTTGATCGTTGACCAAAACTGGGTCAATTTCCTATCGCGTGTGTTGTTCGGTTTTTTTTTAGTTTATTCTTTAGTTTTCCCTTTTTTAGTTTTTTTTTTATTGTTAATAAAAAGGTGAGTGTTTTTATTTATATTACTTGTCTGCTCCCCTTCCTTCGCGCAATTCGATTTCGTTTTGAATTGTGTACATCGGCGCGAGTACACAATCGTATGTATGTACGTGCGTGTGTACATATTGATGTACATACATCGATTGGTTTTGGTTTCGGTAAAGTGATATTCGAGTGCAGTGCAAACAAAATAAAAGAAAAAAAATAATTGGAAAAATAAAAAAAATTAAAAAGTTCATTAAAAATATTTTCCCAACAAATTCGGTACAATTTGTGGTGTTATTTTGTACAATAACTGTTTTCCGCGTACGCAATTTTTGGTTGTACAGTGCGAAGCTGTGCGACGAAATTTTCGGGAACGGTTAGCGTTTTGATGATGGCCGAATTAGCCTTCTTAGTGTGTGTGGTGTTTACGTTTTCAAGTAAAGCCATGAATCAATCCGCCTTCCTATTGAATTGTTGTTGCAATTCATTTTCAAACGTTTTTTTGACATATTCATTTTTTTTGTTATTTACATATTTATTATTATTATATATTTTGTTAATTTACGATAGTTTAAGTTATTTATTTTTACATTTGAGTGTTTTATGTTGAAATGTATTTAAAAAAAAAGGAATAAATGTTAAAGTGTTGTGTTGTGTTGAGTGGACAACGTTGAGTATTCAGTGAAAAATTTCAAGTGCCGTCGGGGTTTTGATTCTCCAATTCCCGTCGGCATTTTGAAATTTTGGAACTCTGCAATGTTGTCTGGTATGAATGATGTGTTTTCTGTGGATAACGTTGAGTGTTCACTAAGAAGCTTCAAATTCCGTCGGGGTTTTGATTCTCCAATTCCCGTCGGCATTTTGGAGTTTCGGAACTCCACAGCGTTGTCCGGAATGATTGATTTTGTGTGATTTAGAATGGACTGTATGTGTGTTGTGTCGTGTAGTGTAGGGATTCTAGGATAGAATAAGTTTGTATTATTACGTTTTATTAATTTAATAAATTATTTTCAAAAGAAAAGAAATGTCCTTAATTTTCCATGTGAGTTTATTTAAAGTGTTTATTTTATAAATGTTTTGTTTTGTCGTTTAAATGTTGTGTTGTGTTGTTTAAAATGTTGTGTTGTTCAGGTATTGTGTTGTAATTCGCTTTCCGATTAAGTTCTCCGGTTTCGTTTCGTAAGGTAACTACTGGAGCAAGTCCCTTTTTTTCGGGATGTGTGTCGAAATCCGTTGGAGTCGCAACTGCAACGGTGGTCGTTTTTCGTCCTTTAAGAGAATTAAGTGTCCGCGTGTGCTTCCGTCTTCCGTCTTGTCCACTTTGGATGCTGTCTCATCCTGGGCAGATATTTTTTGCTCCACTTCTCCACGGCAGTGTCTCCTTGACGAATTTCAAAAAGTCTTGTGCCGATTGCGTCTACCTTTAGTGGACTTCTGTTTCTTTTTCCAGCTTGTGCCCGGCAGTTTCGAACAAAACGTTTGTAGTATACAAAATTGCGACGAAGCTTAGTAGTTGTAATTGACGCATTGAATACATGGTGAGGAATAAATAAATGGTGTGCTGGATACAGTAAGGTATTCTTTTCGTCAACGTCTGTCATCTGACGAAGCTCCTTGCATTCCGTTAAACATTGGGAATTCTCCTTGTGCTGTGTTGGGTTTTCCTGGAATCTGCCTTCCAGTTGATGAAACCTAGGTAAGGCACCTAACTTCGAGGCACCAAATATCAAATACCACATGGTGAGGAGTAAGTAAATGGTGTGGTGTATCCAGTATGGTATTCTTTTTGTGGACCACAGTCATCTGAGGAAGCTTTTTGCATTCCTTTAAACACTTGGAATGCTCCTTGTGCTGTGTGAGGTTTTTCTGGAACCTTCCTTCCAGTTGATGAAACCTACGTGAGGCACCTAACTTCGAGGCACCAAACCCAGGTTTACATTCCGGTCTATTGAATACCACATGGTGAGGAGTAGGGAAGTGGTGTGGTATATCCAGTATGGTATTCGTTTCGTCAACCTATGTCATCTGTTGAAGCTCCTTATATTCATTTAAGCAGTTAGAGTACTCCTTGTGCAGTGTGGGGTTTTCCTGGAATCTTCTTTCCAGTTGATGAAACCTACGTAAGGCACCTAACCTCGAGGCACCAAACCCAGGTTCACATCCGTCTTTAAATGGCAGCGATACCTCATATCGCCCATCAGCCAGTCTTGTAGTTGTCTTGAGATAATGTTCTTCACATGCTTTGTCTTCAGCAGCTTCCTTAGTGTCGAATGGCAACTCGCCCAGTTCCCAGAACCTTCGCAGCTGAGTATCTATGTCGAAAACCTGTAAAAAGCTGTGGACAGGTTCTATACCTCGCAAAATTGTCTTCCCAAGGAGAAGCCAACCTAGCTCTGATTCTTGTGCAATTGGGGATCTTACATCATTACCGCGTACAATGGATGCTAAAATAAATTCAGGATAAAGAGTTGTAGGCTTATCGAATTGTGGATCAGCTAACCTTAAGCCGTCGATGTGTTCCCAGTTTTGTTGAGCTAGAGGCTTGGACGGCAACAGACCAGTCAGCGACTTGAATACGTAGACCCGGGTATTTCTTTCGAATGGTGTTACCAGCGACCCAAAGGTAAGATTTACATACCGCTGACATGAACCACTACTGATTTTTCCCAATCCAGATACCTCAATGAATGTTCGCCGTTGATGAAGCCCTAATAACTGGACAGCGGACTCAGTAATGAACGTTGCTTCAGATCCAGGATCGACTAGCGCCCTAAGATGATAATAGTTGCCCTTAGAAAACCTCACTTTCACAACGGCTGTGGCAAGAAGCACACTTGGTTGATCTACCCCAAGAGAGACAGGTTGGTTAATCCTTGATTTTATGTGGAAAGTTTGTGTACCTATAGTAGTGTTAGTAATAACCTTTGCAATATTCGACCCTCCACAGTTGATATGCAACAGAGAGTGGTGTTTCTACTTGCAGTAATAGCAGCGCGCACTGCTTTGGCATTGACTAGTCCGGTGACTGTATGCTAGATAGTTCCGGCAAACCCCGATTCTGTCCACTGCCTTAGATCGTTCACAGATCTCCATGGCAATGAACTTCTGACAAGTCCGAAGGGAGTGCTGACCTCTACCACACACCTGGCATGCAAACTGCTTCTTCCCGAAGTGCAACACCGTTTTCTTCTCGACCACAACAGCCTTGTGTATAGAAGAACCGCTGACCTTGATGCCACTCGTTCCAGCTACTGCTTCCAAGGTTCGAAAACGTGTCTCCAGGCACTCTGTAAATTGTCTCAGTTTGGCAACTCCTTCGAACTACCCAACTTCTCCTCCCACAAACGCTGAGTAAAAGCAGGTAATTTTTGCACCAGAATATAAATGAAAATGTTATCCCAAGAACCAACCGGCAATCCTAAGTTTCCCAGAGCGTGGAAGCATTCCTGGGACGTGTCCAGTAGTGACTTGATGTTGCTTGCCGTCTCCTTCGTCAACTGCTGCTGCTCAAAAAAAAGTTGGAAATGAGTGTTTACCAACACTTGTTTGTAGTCGTATCTGGCGACAAGCAGTTCCCATGCTTTGCTACAATTGCCAGCGTACAAACCTAAATGCTGCAACAAACGAACAGGTTCACCGACAAGAGAAGATTTCAAATAGTGAAGCTTTTGAATTTCACCCAGCCTTTTATTTGTGTGGACTATAGATACAAATACATCGTGGAAAACCCGTCACTTCGTGTACGAGTCCTCAAAATGTGGTATTTGAATTTGGGGTAATGAAAGCTCATTACAAGAACCACCTTTCGATTCACCTTCCACAATCTTCTCCTTGGATGCTAACTTGGCATTGTCGATAGCGTCAACCAATTCACCTCGGTAAGTGAAATATGTTTCTTGAAGCAAATCAAAAATTTCATCAAAACCTTTTCTTCCAGACCTTCTTCAATTTCTCCTCGTCGAATCTTTGCTTGAAGACCAAGCGCATTCTTGAAGTTCCCTTCTAGAATAAGAAGACGACCTGACAGATAGCTGGCTGTACGACGTGATGCTCCAGTCTTTTTGAAGTTGGTGTGGTCACGAAGAATCTGCTCCAGAACACCTTTCTGATCTGCACCCGTGGACAATTTCGACATTTTTAAATGCTTTTTATGTAAGTTTATTGTTTTATATATATCTATATATATATTGCACACTTGCACTTGCACTTGCACTTTGTTATTGCACTTGCACTTTTTTTTTTATAATTTTTTTTTCTTTTTTAAATGTTTAATTATCCGTTTCGTAAAGGACCAAATGTTGGGGTGTGTAGGGTTTAAAACTTTATTAAATATGTGTGCGGTTAAAGAAATGGGTGGAAAATACGGGCTTTAAATAAAACACGTTGTTTGCTTCCAGGGTTACAGCAAAAGAGATTTTATTAGTCTTTTCCGGAAATTACTTCCATTTTTACCTTAACAAACTGTCATACTAAATGTACTAAATAATATATTTACACTTCGTTACTTTACGTTTTCCTTGTTACATTAAATTAAATTTAAAATTTATTTATCTTACTTTTAACATGGATTACAAATTCAGTAAAATATCAAAAAATAATAGAATTAGATATATATTAAGATTGTGTTCACGAACAGAGTCACCCCATCATATTGTCTTCCCAGAATATATTAATCTCTCTCATTGTACATGATGCTCACATGAAATCACTCCACGGTGGATAACAACTGATGATGGCAACACTCAGGACTAAATATTGGATTATCCGCTTAAAATCAAATGTAAAAAAATGCATTCGTAATTGTCTTCGTTGCTTCCGACACAATGCTCCCCAGATGCATCAAAAAATGGGCAACCTACCCGCATAAGGAGTTACACAGACCAGCCCGTTTCACACAACAGGGGTTGATTATGCTGGACCAGTACAACTGAAGGCGTGGAAGGGACGATGCAAGAAGGTTTCAAAGGCATTCATTGCAATATTTATTTGCTTTACAACGAAGGCTGTGCAACTCGAACTTGTAAGCGATTATAGTTCGCCAGCGTTTCTAGCCGCATTTAAACGCTTCACTGCACGTCGAGGAATATGCGAAAATCTATACAGCGAATGTGGAACAAACTTTCAAGGAGCTGCTAAAATTTGGACAAAGAAAGAACACAGCTGTCAAAGCAATGCACAGAAAATACTGCCAAGGAATTACTGATGAGTGTAACTAAGGGGTATTTCAATCCTCCAGGTGCACCGCACTTTGGAGGGTTGTGGGAAGCGGTTGTTAAGTCGATGAAACACTATCTAAAACGTGTAATCGGCTGTTGTGATTCACAAACCACATGATCCCAGCACTTGCTATCACAAGAATCCACTTATACAGCTGCATATGCATTTTCGGTCAAGTTCATACCCGAGCCATTCACCGAAATTCGAAGCCGCACGTAAATATATGCCATACGTGCTGGTGTACATTCGCCGCACTACCGAAATACGACGCTGAACATGTTTCGTATTTGGGTCGATCCCAGGAAACAATTAAAGAATAATTATGAATGGGATTGCACTTACAATATTCGGAGTGTGGAAGTGAATGACATTTGAAACCGACAAAAGAAAAACCACCCAAGCTGCAAAATAAACTGGAACAAGCGGTGAATGATCGTAAGTGTTATGGGAGTGGTTGCGCAAGCCGATTTGGCTACGCACAGAAAAAGGTTATAAAAGAGATACGATGCGAAAAGAAGGTCAGTTTTTTATTAGACTAATTCAGACGACAAGATTGCAGCGACGCTAAAGACGGCGGACCTTTAGTCAGTAAAAATAAAATATAATAAAAAAAATATATATAATAAAAAAAGTCTTTTAATCAACTCCGGAGTTTGTATATTATTATCTGGTATTCGTATATATCTATTATACTATATGTATATTCTATTAATTTTAAGTTAATTAGTTTTACTAATGTTATATTAAATATAATAGAAATGTTTCTTTATAGTATACATATATATATGTTTTTTTTTGTTTTTTTTAATTGAAATACTTTTTTTTTGTTCGAGAATATTCTCATATATTGAATAAATGTAATTAGATTTTTTTGTATATAGTGTTTTTATAAATTTTATTATTTTTTTCTTAGTCTAAGTATACAATTCCTTTAAAATATATATATATTTTTTTTTCTACATTTAATTTAATAGATTTATTAATCTATAATATAAGAGTATGTATACTTATATTCCTACTATACTACATATGGCTTTAATTTTTAGGTTAATTTGTTTTAGAATTTTTATGTTACATATAATAAGAATGTTCCTATTTTAGTATATATATATTTTTCTATTAGAAAAAAAAAATTAATATTTTTTATTTATTTTTTTTATATATATAGGTTATAACCACAGAAAGAAATCAAAGCATTTTTTAGTCTCTATATTTTATTTCTAACAAAGGAAATGCAACAACACTCATATTTTACTATCAAATATTCATATGATACCATTTCCTTTCATTGTCATTAAGACAAAACACTGGCTATCTGCGATAGCATAAAGAACAAAGAAACAAAACGCTGACAAAGTCATTTGCACCTAAGATGAATAATGAAAAACACTGGCTATCTGCGATAGCACAAGCACAAAACGCTGACAAAGTCATTTGCACCTAAGATGAATAATGAAAAACACTGGCTATCTGCGATAGCACAAGTTAGTTCTTAAGTAACGCTCATCGAATAAAGACTCAGAAATCAAGAGCTCCGCTCTTCGAATTCTTTTTAAAAAGTATTTTTAATAAAATACATTTATTTCTGGCGCAGTCGGTAGGATGCCGTTATATATTTATGGTATCCGCAAATAAAAACCTACAAAAAGTTTTAAAATTACGGTCAACCCACGAAAGGGAATATTAGAATCGGATTTTAAAGTTTTGTAATTCAACCGTTCGTTTTTACCGTCTCGAAATAGTGAAATTATATTCGTACAAAAATTCTACGTAAAAGAATACACGAAGTAACAACTAAACATGGTATATTCGAAGTGAATAATGAAAACGATGCTAAGTTATTAGAACACTTTAAAAATTCTAAAATCAATTAGTTAAGTGACTCACCCCAATTCTAAATGGTAATGCCACAAAATCTATAGAAGATAACTAGTTGACAACAATAAAATTAAAACACCAAGTGATCACAAAATAAATCAGTTTCATCAAAAGAACATTCAAGAAGAATAAAAAACCAAAACCCTATTCTGGATACACAGACGAATCATCAGATGAAGACAACCAAAACCAGAAACTAACTAATAACGATAGTAAGAATAATTCTAAGAATAATTTAAGTTATATTATAGAACCAAATTTGTCCAATATCGAACGAAATAATTTGCCAAATTTAGAAACTTTTATATCTGACAAATCAAAACTAGATAAAAATACCAAAATGTCTCCTACACTAACCCTTGACCCCCTTAAATATATCGAGAAGCTTAATGCTTTCGACGGACGAAGGGAAGACCTCTACACGTTCATTACAAACGTAGACGGAATCACACCTACTTTAAATAAATATGATAGTCAATCCCAAACAATGTGCATAAACATTTTAAAGTCCAAATTAATAGGAAAAGCGAAGCGTTGCATTAAGATTCACTCTCATTTGCAAACGTGGAAAGAAATTAAAGAACTTTTAATAGAAAATTTTGGAGGCTTCAAGTCTTCATTTCAGCTTTACGATGAACTATGTCAAACACCTTATAAAGGCAACGTCATAACCTTTTACAATGACATACAGAAAAATCTCTGCAACCTCAACCAGAAGACGGTGCAGGAAGGGAAGAACGACGAAATTCTCCACAATACGCTAACTGCTTTAAATATATTCAAAGAACGCTTACCCGTTCACATGAGGACAGTTTTGTTCGCGCTAAAACCACCAAATCTGCAAGCAGCCCTTCATGAGCTGACACAAGCTGGCTTTTTAAGCGATAAGTCAGAAGACATACCCAAAAAACTCCTTGAAACGCCCAAAATTCATTCTAATCCAAAACCACCTCAAAATAACCCAGACAACCAAGGTAGTCACTTTAAACAACATCAAAATAATTTTGTCCCAAAAAATCCAACTTATATTAAACCTCCTTTTAATTATCATAATCCCAATCCAAATTATAAAGGACAAAATTACAATCCAAATTATAAACCCCCATCCAAACAAATCAAACCTATGGAAGTAGATCCTACATCAAGCCAATTAAAGAAAGTTCAGGTAAATCATAATAACAATAAAGAAGAACCGGGTTTTCAGGAAGTAGCCTCGGACCAAACCCACAACTCCCCTTTATTGTGTTAAGGAAAGCAAACCAAACAGTCAAACTATTAATAGACACTGGTGCAACTAATAGTTTGATAAATAGGGAAAAAGCGTCATCACATTTAATAAGAAAAAGAACAACCCCTTTAGAAATCAAAACTGTGGGAACACCTATATTTATTAATGAAGAATTAGTTATCCCCAAAGGAAAATTCATTTTCCAAACTCAAACAGATTGTGTTTTTCAAATTCACAATTTTAATAACCAATTTGACGGTTTGATTGGAAATAATATTTTATATCCAAACAATACCGAAATTAATTTCAAGAACAAAACATTGAAATTAAACAATGAAATAATTCCTCTGTTCTTTTCCGAGGAAGATGAACAAGAATACCACAAAGAAATTAATCACTTGGAAAATATGATACCAGATTCTACACTGTTCGAAAATTTGGAACAGCAAAGAATCGACCATCTAAATGCCGAGGAAAATAAGAAATTAATGAAACTTTTAAGTAAACATAAAAAAGTCTTCTACCACAAAGGTGATGATCTAAGTTTCACAAGCCACGTGAAACATAGAATCCCCACCATTAATGAAGAGCCCATCTTCACTAGAATTTATCGCTACCCTGAGATACATAAACAGGAAGTAGATAGACAAATAAAAGACTTACTAGACCAAAAAATCATAAGGACTAATGTCTCCCCGTACAACGCCCCAATATGGGTTGTACCTAAAAAAACCGATAAAACAGGTAAAAAGGACTGGAAATTATTGACTACCGTAAACTAAACAATGCTACAAAAGAGGATAAATTTCCTATCCCTTTGATCGATGACATTCTAGATAAACTAGGTAAAGCAAACTATTTTACCACCTTAGACCTTACGAAAGGTTTCCACCAAATAGAAGTCGATCCTGCAGATCGAGAAAAAACAGCGTTCAGTACATTGTCTGGCCACTACGAATGGTTGAAAATGCCATTCGGGTTAAAAAACGCGCCAGCTACCTTTCAAAGGATGATGAACGAAGTGTTAAAAGACTTTGTTGGAAAAAAAAGTTATGTCTATCTTGACGACATAATTGTCTTTTCCACGTCTTTAGAAGAGCATTTAGATTCCTTGAACAAAATATTCGAAACACTCCAAGAAGCAAACCTCAAGGTTTCGCTTAATAAATGTGACTTTTTAAAAAAAGAATCCGAATTCCTGGGACACATAGTCACCCAGAATGGAATCAAACCAAACCCGCACAAAATAGTAGCTATCAAAAATTTCCCAATACCAAAAACGGTAAAAGAAATTCAGTCATTTTTAGGTTTAACTGGATATTACCGCAAGTTTATCCAGGACTATGCAAAAATTATAAAACCAATGACAATCTGTCTCAAAAAAGATGGAAAAATAGATATAAATGATCCTGACTATCAAGAATCATTTAAAAAACTAAAATTGGTAATGTCTGATGACCTTCTAAACAGACATCCAGATTTCACCAAAGAATTCACCTTAACAACTGACGCATCCAACTACGCAATTGGTGCAGTATTGAGTCAATCTCATGGTCCACTCTGTTTTGCTTCTAGAACCTTAAACAAACATGAGTGTAATTACTCAACCATAGAGAAAGAACTCTTAGCTATCGTTTGGGCAACCAAACAATTCCGCCATTACTTATATGGTAGGAAATTCAAAATATTTACAGACCACAGGCCCCTAGTATGGTTACAAAACCTACGAGAACCTAACTCAAAATTACAAAGATGGAAGGTTAAGTTAGAAGAATATGACTTCAACATCGAGTACATCAAAGGTAAAGAGAATAAAGTAGCAGATGCTTTATCTCGTATAAAATTAAATGAAATAAATGCCATAGAATTAGTCTCTACTCAACATTCAAACGAGTCAGACAGTTGTAACCTAATCTCTATTACAGATAAACCTTTGAATTCATTTATTAGACAAATCATCGTAAAAATCGGTAGAGAAAACAGCGAGAATATCACCTTTCTTTTCAATAAACGCCGGATGGAAATTATCCGAAAAACCTTTAGTAAAGCAGATTTCGAAAAAATAATATCTGAAATTGATGTAGACCACCAAAACGGAATTTACATAAAAGACGATGAATTATTTCTGAAATTCCAAAATCATTGGAAAAACAAACATAATAACCAGAGATTGTTAAGAACAAAAATCTTCTTAATAGATATTTTTGACCTACCGGAAATAGAAGACATTATTCATAAAACGCATTTAGAATTCAATCATATAGGCATAGAGAGACTCTATCTGGAATTAAAAAGGAAGTATTATTTCCCAAACCTAAAGAACCAAATCACTAAGATAACAAATAATTGCGAAACCTGTAAATTAAAGATAGAGCGAAATCCTATTAAACTCCCTTTTGAAAAAACTGAAACCCCTTCAGGACCACATATCCATTATCACTTAGATATATGGATCTTGTCTAACAAAAACAAGTATCTCACTTGCATTGATAAATTCTCAAAGTTTGCAGCAGCAGAAAGATTGAAGTCAAAAAACCAAAAAGACATATTGAATGCATTAGAAAAACTATTCAGCTATATGATTCAACCGAAAAAAAATAACAATAGATAACGACCCCACGTTTAAAACCTATTCTATAACAAGTTATTTCAAAGAAAAACAGATTTTAATTCACTTTTCCACCCCCTATAGGCATACTGGGAATTCAGACGTAGAGCGTCTTCACAGTACCTTAAACGAGCACATCAGGTTGCTGGACAGATCAGAAAATATATTTGATCTAGTAATCAAATCTTTAAATATCTATAACAAAACAATACATCTGAGAACCAAAGAAAAACCTATAGATATACATTTAGGGAAAATAAATAACAAAACAATATTCGAAAGAATAGAAAATACAAAAAACAAGATTTTAGAGAAAATTAATAAAAATAGAATAGATACAGATATAAACCCAAATTTCACGAAGGTAAACAACCCTGAAAACTTTAATAAATTAAAGACAAAACACAAAAAAGTAAAATTAATTAAAATTAACGATAAAAAGTTATTAGTTAAACCTCATCTCAGAAAACAGTTACTTCATAAGGACCAGTTTCGAAAGAAAAAGAAATTCACCAAACCCCATAATGAAGACAATAACAGTAATAACTCTCTTTTCAATAATCATCCTAGTGAGATCTGATCTCGAGATAACGAAAATAGATAGAGAATTCTTTCTATTACAAGAAGGTCAAGTAAAACTGATTAATGACTATAATATAATCCTACACTTAATTAATCTAACAGAGTGCCAAATACTAATTAATCAATTGAAAGACCAATATCAAACCTTACCTGATAAAGATGATCAGCAAAAACAAAAATTAGACACTCTAGAAATAAAACTTCAAACAATAATTCCCAACCATATAATACGAGTACACAAAAGAGGATTGATAAATATTATCGGAAAAGGAATGAAATTCGTATACGGAACTATGGACGATGACGATAGGGAAAGTATAGAACAAAGTTTAAAAGCTTTAGAAGAAAATAACGACGAATTATTGAAAAATAATAATAAACAAGTAAAAATCAACCAACAATTCAATGAACAATTTCTACAATTAAAAGATATTTTTAAACAAAGTTCAAAAACATTAAATAAATATAAAGAAATCAAAAGCGAAATCAATTCCCTACGTATGGAAATCGAATTTAATAAAAACCTATTAGAAGTACAGGAAATTATAGGAAAAATATTTGACATCATTCTGACCAGTAGAACAGGTGTCCTTACACAAGACATTTTAACAGTTCAAGAGATATTTGAGAATGAAATAAATTTCGATAAACTTAAAGAATTAAAGGTAACTTTGGCAACTTATAATGAAAACCTGTTAATTATCTTAAGCATTCCTAAATTTAATGATAAACTATTTAACAAAATTTATATACAAACATTCCCTGTAAAGAATAAAATAATTAAACTACCTAGCAACGAATTGATCGAAACAAACAAAACTCTTTACTATGTAACAAAATAAATTAAAAACTTACAAGAAATAAAAGACAATTGCATTAGAAACTTATTTAAAAATAACGCCAACTTAGATTGTAAAACCGAAAAATTTGAAGAAGAAAATATAATCATAAATAAAGAAAAATTTCTAATAATCAAAAATTTGCAAAAAGAAAAAATCAAACAAAATTGTAACAATCTAGATTACACTCTAGAAGGAAATTATATTCTAGAATTAGAAGATTGTAAAATAGAAATAGGAAATAAAACTTATAACAAAAAATTATACCAAAATAATTTCAAAATGATACCATTGTTAAATTATAACTTTACAGAAGATTACTATAAAGAATTAAACTTTAAATCAATTGATAATATAGAAATGTTAGAATCCAAAATACATAAACACAAAACTTACAACTTGGTAACATTTGCGGTTGTAATAATAATTGTAATATTTGTAATTATCTATTTAAGAATAAAATTAAAAAATAAAAAATCCATTACAAACATAAGCCTCCCAACGGTTACTTTTAAACCATTGGAATCCTCTAAGGAGGGAGGGGTTATAACCACAGAAAGAAATCAAAGCATTTTTTAGTCTCTATATTTTATTTCTAACAAAGGAAATGCAACCACACTCATATTTTACTATCAAATATTCATATGATACCATTTCCTTTCATTGTCATTAAGACAAAACACTGGCTATCTGCGATAGCATAAAGAACAAAGAAACAAAACGCTGACAAAGTCATTTGCACCTAAGATGAATAATGAAAAACACTGGCTATCTGCGATAGCACAAGCACAAAACGCTGACAAAGTCATTTGCACCTAAGATGAATAATGAAAAACACTGGCTATCTGCGATAGCACAAGTTAGTTCTTAAGTAACGCTCATCGAATAAAGACTCAGAAATCAAGAGCTCCGCTCTTCGAATTCTTTTTAAAAAGTATTTTTAATAAAATACATTTATTTCTTATATATATATATATTTTTTTTTTTTTTTTTCCAACACGATTTGTTTATGTTTCCGAGCAGAGGATAAAGGTTAGAGTTTCGAAGGTTGTGTTTTTAGGAAGGGTGCTTTCTTTTGGTGTATTATTCTCAGGTGGCTGATGTTTGAACTTATACATCTTAATTTTTTTATATGTGAATACTATTATTATTATTATGACGGCTATATATATTAGTACATAGTGGTGGATGTCGTGTTTGTTCAAAGATTCTAATGGTTTTAGTTCTCTGGTTTTCAAATCGTTTATGCGTCGTGACACTAAATTTAGCTCGTTTTGGCTAGAAAATCGTACGACTGTTGTTTCATCAGTTATGTTCAAATACAGGTTTGAAGAGTTTGCAAGGTAGCTTGAAATATTTATTGGATATATAATATAAAAGTTGTTAACCAGCGAGGTTTTCTGGTTAAATGGGTAGATAGTCAAATCTTTTGTCTTTAGATAACAACTCCCAAAGAGTTCTATCGTAGCGGTTTCCTGAAGAATATATTTAGTAACGTTGTTTTCGCAGATTTCACTGACAATGTGTGGACTCTGGGTTGAAAAAAGCCATTTATTCGGATGATATAACTGTATCCAGACTGTTGTTTGATTTGATTGTTTTATAACGCATGAGTTAAGGAACAATGTATTTCCTTTTAATAATTCTATTTCACATTGGGGTTTGGCATAATTAACACTGAAAAGAGGGTGATAAATGGGACATATGAATTTATTGTGTCCTGTTTTACAATTCGCTACTTCTTCTGAAGTTAATCCGAAATAGTGTTCCTGCTTAAAATCCACAATTAAGAATTGATTTAAGGATTGTATAAATACGAATCCTTCTCTGTGTTTTGTCGGTAAAGGAGTTACTTTAAAAAGTTGAAAGTTTTCTACAAACGGAAGAGGGATTCTAAGTTGATAGATAATTTTTTCTTTAGTTACAGCGACATTCGTGGTACAGATCTGGTATAACGAGAGGATGTTGTCATCGTGCCATGTGTGGTAGTCTTATGCCATTGGATAAATTTTGTTTGATGGATGCGAGGACTGTCTTAAATTGAGTTGGTGTAATGATGGCTGGTTGAGGCTTGCCATTTTTAACATCAGTCACCAAATCAAGTATATCATTAACAGTGTTTTGATACCGTATAATGATTAGAGTGACCAGTGACGTTAGGTCTTCTACTTCGGCAAATGATCGCTGTTCATTGGTAGAGTTAGCTAATCTCTTCATTTCTTGTTTGATGGTTCCAATTTGGGAATTTATCGCTATCAGTTGATTTTCAATAGCCGTTTCCGATTTGCTAAATATATTTTTTGTCGTTTCGAGTATGAACGTTTGGTTTTTCATTAACGATAGTAAATGGTTTTCGTTAATTTTGACCTTTTCTATTTGCCTATCATAGTATTTAGTATCATCTTCATTAAGTGTGCCGAAAAGGGATTTGCTTAATATACCCACAGCATTAAATAAGGCCCTTCTGTATAGTTTATTTATACTCAGGAGATTGTGTTTGCTCTGAAGGTCCATCATCAAATGGTTCATTTCGCATATAGCCCCATCGCATATAATGCCGAATTGTTTATCTTTGTGTAGCGTTTGGCATAACTCGTTGATTTCTAGGACACAACCAGCAGCATGGTCCAACGCCCTAGATAGAGGTGCTAAGTCATAGTAGACGACAAGTTTCCATTCGTTTGCATATAGTTTGGTAATACCAATTTCATCGAAATAGATTCCAGCTTGCTGGTGAATTTGAGTTATCTTGAGCTATCCAAATGCGACTGCCATTATGCCGAAGATCATCATGAACCTCATTATTATTGGGAACTTAGGAACGAACAAAAATAAAAAAATCGAGCGCGCTTACAATGCGTATACTTGGCTGTTGCCACTTTATTACTGAAGACTGTACTTAAGTCTGTTTTGCTTTATATAGCTTTATACAGTTTTGCATATGAACATAATACAGTTTAACTTAAAGCCGTACATTGCGAATAGTGTAAAGTTAGTGAATTCAAATACTTATACATACAATGTGATAGTTTAATGTGTACATACTATGTACATATGTGTACAAATGAATTCCAACATACCTTCTCTCAAAACTGACAGTACAATTTGAATAATTAAAATTTAAGAAAGAACAATTAAAAGTTATACATATGTATATAATTATGGTACAAGACCTAGCTTGCCGCTAAACTCTCTATGTTTAATTCTCTTCAAGTTTTTTGTAAAAATATCTGCAGTCATTTTGTCCGTGGGTACATACTGGAGAACAAGGAGCTGCTTTTCAACAACCTCACGAACGTAGTGTGCCCTAGAAGCTGTTCGACACCACTGGAGCCAGGAACTAAGTTCGAGAAATGTGATGATTGTTCGCAATGTTCGATGGTAGACCCGAAGCAGTACCAGTCACTGATCGGTTCTCTGACGTTTCTAGCTGTTTGTACGAGGCCAGATATCATTCACTCTGTCTTCAAACTCGCTCAGTTCAACACAAAACCTCATCTTGAACATTTAAATGCAGCAAAGCATTTGTTAAGGTACTTAAATATAAATATCTGCAGTCATTTTGTCCGTGGGTACATACTGGAGAACAAGGAGCTGCTTTTCAACAACCTCACGAACGTAGTGTGCCCTGATGTCAATGTGTTTGGTTCTGTTGGGAAAAACTGGGTTTTTCGCCAGCTTCTGCGCACTGAGGTTATCACTGTACAGGTCTGTTGGATCGTCAGCGAGAGCATGGAAACCCATCTCCTCTAAAAACCGCCGAAGGTAGACAGTTTCCTTTGACGCCGTTGATAGGGCGACGTACTCGGCCTCGGTACTGCTGAGAGCGATAGTTGACTGCTTCTTGCTGTCCCATAAGACGGCTGCCCCAGCTAGGTAGAATGCGAATCCAGTGTAAGACTTTCGGTCAACAGAGTTGCCACCCCAGTCAGCATCTACATAGCCATGTAATTTTTTACCGGTCTGAAAGTATCTAAGTTTTAAATTTAATGTGGTATTTAAGTACCTTAACAAATGCTTTGCTGCATTTAAATGTTCAAGATGAGGTTTTGTGTTGAACTGAGCGAGTTTGAAGACAGAGTGAATGATATCTGGCCTCGTACAAACAGCTAGAAACGTCAGAGAACCGATCAGTGACTGGTACTGCTTCGGGTCTACCATCGAACATTGCGAACAATCATCACATTTCTCGAACTTAGTTCCTGGCTCCAGTGGTGTCGAACAGCTTCTAGATTCTGTCATTCCGAAATCGGCCAAAAGATTTCGGATAAGTTGTTGTTGCGAAATCTGGATTCCATCTTCCTCTCGAGAAACCTCAATGCCAACAAATTGCTCAATTGGTCCTTTATCGATGACTTCAAACTTTTGACTAATCTTGCTCTTGATATCTTCCAACCTCGCGAAATTGGAACACGCAAGAAGTATGTCATCGACGTAAATGGCTACTATGTTGGTTTCACTAGAATGCTTCATGACGTAGACACACGCATCCCCGTTGCACTTTACAAATCCAATTTGTCTGAGGGCGCCATCCAGTTCCTTGTTCCAATTACGACCAGATTGCTTCAGTCCGTAAATCGCTTTCTTTAATCTGCAGACTTGACTTTTGTTGTTTTCGTCAATAAAATGCTCAGGTTGAAACATAAACACCTCCTCCTCTAGCTTCCCATTTAAATACGCGCACGAGACATCCATTTGGTGGACGAAGAGGTTAAATTCAGCAGCTAAGGCGAGGATGAGTCGTATTGAGGAATATCTAACGACAGGTGAAAATATTTCCTTATAATCGATCCCGTATCTTTGGCTACATCCTTTGGCTACGAGCCGTGCCTTATACCGCACTGGGTTACCATTTTTGTCATATTTTAAATTGAAGACCCATTTGGACTTAGTAGGATGACGATTTTTAGGGCAATTTACGAGGTCCCATGTTTCACTTTTAATAAGGGAGTCGTACTCCGAAACCATCGCAGCGCGCCATTTTTCAGCATCTGGTCTCTCTAAAGCTTCTTCGACCGTGAGTGGATTTTTTATCCTTTTTATACAAGAATTCATAAAATTAGTAGCATGCGAACTTACCGGTTTTCGTGAACGGAGTTTTATTGGGGTTCGAGGTGCGGGTTTCATTTCTGATCTCTTAACCTTTTTGCTTAAGTCGATAATAGCAGCGTCAGCATTCGAACTTCTTGCAGGAACAGCGTCATCATTGAAGCCTGGAGCCTTCACATTGGGTCCAGTATCATCACTGAAAACTCCAGCCGCACCAGCATCGTTTCCTCTTATAGCAACATTTTCCTTGAGGCCACCAGCAGCACCAGCATCATCACTTCCTACAGCAGCAGTAGCACCGAATCGAACAAACGTTTCAGGTGATGTGAAATTTTCCACCTCAGCACCATCACCAAATTCCTCGTCTACAACAGGCCCGATTGCATCATCATAGTTGTCGTCGTCGAATGAGCACACTTCATCAGATGAGCTTGCTTCCTCTGCGTCGGTTTCACTAGCTGTCGCTTTTGGTGAAGCAAGGTCGACTAAACTAATGTCTTTTTGTTTCCTTGTGTCTGAGCGGACATCCACAAATATACGCTCACTAACAGACTCACTGTTTTCCAAGAACCTTACGTCACGACCAATTACTACCGTTCTCCGCTTTAAGTCGAACAGCCTATACGCCTTAGACTCGCTGGCGTAACCTACCATGACGCACTCAGCACCCTTTGCTGCAAACTTCGATCGACGTGTTGATTTATCCAGGACAATCCCTTTTCTGCCAAATACTTGGAAATGCGACACATTTGGTTTTTTGCCACTCCAAACTTCATATGGAGTCACACCTGACAGGGCCTTTGTGGGTGCGCGATTGCGTATGTAAGCGGCTGTATTAACAGCTTCGGCCCACAAGTATTCAGGCAGCTTAGAATCCATGAGCATACAACGGCCCATCTCAACCAGGGTACGGTTAAGACGCTCAGCAATCCCGTTTTGCTGTGGTGTATATGCTACGGTGAGTCGTCTGGAAATACCCTCGTGCCTTAAGAAATTGTCAAACTCGCGATTAACGTATTCGCCGCCGTTATCTGAATGGAGCGTTTTTATTTTTTTACCCGTTTCGAGCTCAACGTTTGCCTTAAATAGCTTGAATTTTTCGAAAACATCACTTTTATTCTTGATAAAATAAATATAAATTTTTCGACTATAATCGTCGACAAACGACACCATATATTTTGCACCGCTTAAAGAGGCAGTATCCATCGGCCCACATACGTCGCTATGAACAATCTCCAAAACCGCACTACTCGATTTTTCCGAAAATTTTGGGAAAGGCATCGCACTTATTTTGCCTTTAAGGCATATGTCACAATCGAGTTTAGAGAGTTTAGGTATTGTTTTAAGTTTTAAGCCACGCACCATGTTATTTTTTGCCAACAACTCTAGACTTTTCAAATTCAAATGTCCGTATTTGCGATGCCACTCGGTAATATTTGAACTGTTTGCTTCCGCTACGCACAATATATTATTTTTCTTGTGTATATATGTGAACAAATCACCGTTCCGTTTAACTCGCAACACTTCAACACCAGACAAAGAATTTTTTACTACAGCTGCATTTTTCTCAAAAATAACTTTGCACGATCCCGCTAGTTTACTCACCGATAAGAAGTTTGATTTTAAATGGGGAACATAAAGCACATTATGTAAAAGTAAATTAGTAGTTGGAGTCTCCAGACGTACAACACCTATACCTTCAGAGTATATGTGCTTGTCACCGGCGAGTTCGATTTTTTCCTTGTGCGTCTCTACACTGATGAACATTGATCTACTGCAACACATGTGGCAAGTCGAACCGCTGTCAATAATCCACGTAAAACTGTTTAGGTCTTTGTATGTGTTGGAGAGATTAAGCATAGCACAGTTGATGTTTGGTTTACTTCCGTTATTCATTCGACATGCAGCTGCGAAATGCCCTCTCTTTTGGCATTTGTAGCATTTGCCTCGCTGTTTCACATTTTTCTTTTGTTGTTGCGTTTGCGGGTGAACTTTTTGCTTGCTAGCAAAAAATGCGACTTCGTGTGAATGTTCGGTTTTACTCTCCCTTCTTTTTTCTTCCTCCATCAATTTTGTCTTTAGCGAAACTGTACTGGGTAACTGGTCTCGGGACTCTATGGCGATAATGAAATTGTAGTATGATTTAGGTAGACTGCAGAGCATGATAATGGCAAGCAACTCATCTTGCAGTTTTATATCGAGCTCAGCTAATTTTTCGAACAGATCGAAAAATTTGTTAAGATGCTCTGACATCGATGCTCCCTCGCACATTTTCAAATTCACTAACGATTTGAAGATAGTGACTTTACGCGCCGGTCCACTAGGTGAATGCACATCATTTAATCGCGCCCACGCATCTTTGGATGTGCTCGCATTCTTCACATGTATCAGTTGTGTTGACTTTATCGACAAAATTAATGTTGCAAGCGCCTTTTCATCCTTTAACTTCCATGCGGCTAAAGCAGCGGGTTCCGTAGGAGCTGTTTTAGCGCCTGACACATATGCCCACAAATCACAGTGGATCAAAACAGACTTCATAAGGACTTTCCACCCGTCATAGTTAGAATCGTCTAACTTCTCGATCTGGTACAGCCCGGAACTCATTTCGATTTCCGACAAAAAAGATTTAATGCGCCAAAGAGAAAAAAAACTATCGATAAAAAGGCCTGCGATAAAAAAATAACTATCGAGGGACTGGGTTTGCGACAAAAAAATAACTATCGAGGGACTGGGCCCATACTTAGGAACTTAGGAACGAACAAAAATAAAAAAATCGAGCGCGCTTACAATGCGTATACTTGGCTGTTGCCACTTTATTACTGAAGACTGTACTTAAGTCTGTTTTGCTTTATATAGCTTTATACAGTTTTGCATATGAACATAATACAGTTTAACTTAAAGCCGTACATTGCGAATAGTGTAAAGTTAGTGAATTCAAATACTTATACATACAATGTGATAGTTTAATGTGTACATACTATGTACATATGTGTACAAATGAATTCCAACAATTATTCTGTTCTGCAATGTTACTCGTAGTATCAGTTGATTAGTTTATCCTCGAATTTATTTTTTATTTTTTATTTTTTTTTATTATCATTATTTTTTGTATATGTATTTATTTGTAGTGTAAAAGTGTGGTGTGATTTGGATTATTATTCAATAAACAATTTTATGTCATTATTGTGCACTATTCTTGTTTTATTTCTTACTTGGATCACAGTGTTTTCGTTTGAAATAAGTTTTATAATCACGTAAGGACCTTCCCACAGTGAGGAGAATTTGTTCTTTCTGACGTGTTTCTTCAGCAAAACTTTATCTCCTAGATTTAACTGTTTATCTTGGCTATCTTTGTCGTACTGCCTTTTTGAGCATTCCTTCCTTCTTTGTAAAATCTCGTTGGCAGCTTGGTATCCGTGTTGTAGTCTGACCCGCAACTCATTGGCATAATTTTCATAGTTGTATGAGGCCTTTGGTTTTCGTCCGAAAATACTGGGAACGCTTGCTGGCAATCCGTAAAGTAGCTCGTAGGGCGTAAAGCCAGTGCTACTGTGAGGTGTAGTATTATATACAAACATGGCGTATGGGACCCAAGTGTCCCAGGTGAACGCATCTTGGTTGACATAATGGCGGAGATATTCGGCCAAAGTTCTATGGCTTCGTTCAAGAGCTCCATTTGTTTATGGGTGGTAAGGTGCTGTAATCAATTTTTCTATCATCATTACTGAACACATTTCTTTAAAGAGTGTACTAAGAAAGTTCGTCCCTTGGTCAGTTAACAATGAAGCGGGAATACCATGTCGACAAATAATGTTTTCCACAAAAACTCTTGCAACTGTTTGAGCTTCTGCATTCGGTAAAGCAAATGCTTCAGAAAATTTCGTAAGGTCGTCTTGGAAGGTAAGCAAGTATTTTTGACCGCTATAACTTACTGGTAGAGGTCCAACCAAGTCCAGTGCGATCCTTACGAATGGCGTCGTGCTTGTCGTGGTTATTTTCATCGCTATTTTGGGGTTCTTTCTACTTTATTTATCTGACAAGAGGTACATTTTCTTATATAGGCAGCTATGTCTTGTGCCATTTTAGGCCAATAATACTTTAACTTCATCCTTTTTAGTGTTCGAGTGGTTCCCTGATGTCCCCCGAAAGGTGAGTCGTGATAATCGTATATCGCTTTCTTTATATTTTCTGGGTCTGTCAGGAAAAGTCGATCTTCAATATAAATATGTATATTTACATCGAGAGTTTGGAAAGTTTTTTCGAGGAGCTGGTTCAAGGTTAGTTTAAATTCGTCCCCCATTATCGGCAATGAGAAACCTATTGATTTAATCTCTTTGTCGCAGAATAATTTCTTGGTGTCGTTTAGACAGGACTCGGCGATTTTTTCATCTCTCATGCTTCTGAATGGTATTGGTAGGGTTATGCCATAGATTATTTCATTACTATCAAGAGTGAAGGTGGACATTTCTCCTACTTGTGGCTTTACGAATTGGCGTGTCTTTTCTTTGAGGATTTCCTCATCTCGTGAATTAATATTAATATATAATAATAATATTAATAATATTAATATTAAGGGTAATATTTTAATTTTAAGTTGAATCCTTTTGTCTGTTAAAATAGTTCTTCTCTCTTCCTGAAGATTAAATCTTGAAAGGGTTTGAATACCTTCTGGGGTATCTATTTCTTGTATAGGTTCATGGTCCTTTCTATGTTGCGCGCGTGTGGTTACCAGGACTGTATTTCCTTTAAAAATTCTAGTCTCCTCCTCAGACCTGGGAATGCGACTTAATGCGTCTGCATTGGAGTTATATTTACCGGCCTTATAAATTATTTGGTATTCGTATTCGTCCAACAAAATTCTCCAACGAGCCAGTCTTAACGTAGGGTCTTTCAGGTTCATAAGCCATTGTAAGGGCTTGTGATCAGTGCATATGGTGAATTTCCTACCATAGACATACGGTTGCAATTGCTTGATGGCGTAAACGATAGCTAACAATTCCTTTTTCGTGGTACTGTACCTTGTTTCGGCAACATTCAATGTACGGCTAGCGAAGCAAACTGGTTTGTCTTGGCCTATAATACCTTGAGATAATACTGCTTCCAAACCAATATCACTAGCGTCGGTTGTTACTATTAATTGTTCGTCGAAATTAGGGTATGCTAAAATAGAGGGTTCCATAAGCTTGTGTTTGAGCGTTCGGAAAGCCTCATCGCAGAACGTGTCCAATTTGAATTCCACATTTTTCTTTAATAAATTCGTGAGTGGCTTTGCTATTGCAGAAAAGTTATCTACGAACCGTCTGTAATAACCTACAAATCCTAAAAACGATTTTACGCCTTTAATATTTTTGGGTACAGGGTAAGTCTTCACGGCTTTTATTTTCTCGGGGTGCCCCAAATATATCAATTCTCTTTTGAGGAAATAACATTTATCCGGCTGGAGTTTTAAGTTGTGTTGTCGTAGACGGTCAAAAACATGTAATAATTTTAAGTTATGATTTTTGAGATCGTATCCGTATAGCACTATATCATCAACGTACACAAAGCAATCGAATCCCTGAAGACCTATTAACACAGTGTTCATTAAGCGCTGGAAGGTTGCTGGTGCGTTCTTTAGACCGAACGGCATTCGACTGTATTCATAGTGACCGTATGGTGTGCTGAATGCGGTTTTACATTTACTTCCCTTTTCCATCGGAATTTGGTGAAATCCCTTGGCCAAATCAAGAGCACTAAAATATTTGGCTCTACCCACAGTATATCATTAATGTTTGGCAGGGGATATGCGTCTCCAACTGTTTATTCATTTAACCGCCTGAAATCAACAACCACTCTCCAACGTTTGTTACCATCCTTATCAGGTTTCTTGGGAACCAGTAGCAAGGGGGAGTTCCATGGACTGTCACTGGGTGTGATAATGCCCTCCTGAAGCATTTCATTCACTTGTTTGTGAATTTCACTCTTTTGCGCGTCAGGAAGCCTGTAGGGCTTTACGAACAGGGGAGGTTTATTTGGGTCCGTTATTATTCGGTGTTTGATGGTGTCAGTTGCGGTAAGATGATCGCCGTCAAGATAAAATAAATCATTGTACTCCCTACAGATTGTCAGTATGGACTCTTTTTCCTCACTATTACAGTGTTCAAGATCTAGTACCGATACTAATCTTTCTAACCTTTTTTTAATGGTATCCCTAGATTTGTCTGAAATTACCTCAAAGTCTTCTGGCCGATCCCATTGAAAATTATTATCTTGGCACCGAACGTTTTGCTCCGTCTCTAAAGTATTCATCATTAAAACCTTTATTTTGGAATTTGTGGGTCCAGTTAGGGTAGCTCCTATATAAATACCGGGTTTGACTAGCCTTTTACATATTACTAAATCTTGCTCTTTGGTCGATTTGTCATTGAAATTGACCTCAATTATTTGCTGCATCCTTGGTTTAAGTGTCACCATATTATTATTATTTAAGGGTACGTCTTGTTTTTGTTTGCGAACCTTTGCATTTTTAGCTGTCTCTCTCTTACATTCGGCGAGACTTTGTCGTACCTCTGGCTTATTGTTTGCAGGGTTTTTGTGTGTCACCGGTCTACTTTTGGCCGGGTTCTGTGTTACAGGCTTACTTTCTGCTGTGTATTTTTCTTTTACTTTTCGATTGCCATTTAGGTGTTGATAAGACGAGTTGCTTGTTCCGGCCCGTAGACAAACGGAATCAACTATTGGCTCATTTTCTGCGTTTTCTTGGTTCACATTGATGTTCCGAGGATACACCGGGTTTGTGAAATTAGAAACGTCAACATTTCCTGGGGCTTGAACTTTGGGAACGGTATTAGTTATTTCTCCCAAGTTACTATCTTCTATTAAAGGCTTATTCCTTATGCTTTCCTTTTGTATCTTTATTTCGATTTCTCTATTTTCCGAATCGACATGACATTGAAATTTACTGAGAAAATCGTTGCCGATTATTCCGTCATATTCCAAATCTATGCAAGGAGGCATTACTTGGAAGGTGTGTTCCAAAGAAATCGTTTGTTCGTTCATTTCGAATTCTAACGTTCCCAAGATTTCACCCATTGTATTTAGAGAGGCTCCCGCAATGGTCGATATAGTACACTTCTTTTTAGTTTGAAATGCCTTCGCAAAGTTTGATTTTACCAGGCTTATGTCAGCGCCTGTGTCGATTAGGAATGTAGCTAGTTGTTTGTGGACTATGGGGTGAAATTTGGCTCGTATCACTGGCTCTCGACGTTTGGGATAGAGTGATATGAACATTTGATAGGTTAGTGAGGGGCGTTGTGAACATTGGCTTTCATTTGTACTCGGGTAAGATTGCCGGCTTCTGCTTTCCCGAGCTTGCTCGTTTCCCGACATGGAAGAATACTGTCTCACGTTTTGGTTATTGGAGGAACTTGAGGGATTTGGTTTCCCTTGTTGAGGCCTCTCATGTGCCAATCGTATCCTATATTCGTCCTGAGAGTGGTTTGGTTTGTTACAATACCCGCATCTTATCAGTTTAACTTCTCTCTTTATTTGTTGCGGAATGAAATTCGGAATATTAGTATTCCTTTAACAAGTGGCGGAAGTATGTCCTATTTTGTTGCATGTTTGGCAGACAGGCCGATGGTTGGGTGGTCGGGAGTGTGTAACCTGGTTCATGTAACATGTAGTTGAGGTGTGCCCCAACTTGTTACATGTCTGGCATTTAACCACACTTTGGGACTTTTGTTTTGTGGGCGTGCTTGTGAGTCCAACGACAGACTCTAATCGGATAGATTGTCCGATAGCATAGCTGACCGCAGTTTTCAGATCTTGGTAGTTTTGAGCCTTCACCAGGATCTTGAGACTGGGGCATTTAAGTCCATCCTCGAAAGTCTGTACTGCCAGGTTTGTATTTTCCTTAATAAGGAAATCTCTTACGGGTATCTCCGCTATAAAACTGTATGTGACCGTGTCGAGTGCACACAATAAAGTGATAATTCTGTCCCCAAATTCTTGGACGGACTCTTGGTGTCTCTGCCTGGCTGTTATTAGCTCATTCTGGGCAGAGGACCGTGACTTGAGTTCTCTGAATTGAGACTCTAGCACTGACACTATATCTTTCCATTTAGTGAAAGACCTGTATTGGACAAGATCAAAAGCCGGACCTTGAAGCCTGGTTTTAATAATGTCCAGAAAAAGAGAGTGTTGCGCTTCGTCGTTGATGTAAGTGAACAGAGTATTGCCGCACTCCACAAATTTATTGAGACATGCCGGATTGCCATCGAAGGTTGGTACTATACTGAACACGTCGCTAAGAGATATTTTTACAGCCATTTTATGATTTTGTGATGGTGATACAACACTCGTATGATTTTCGGAGAGTAGAACTCTGAAGAGCTCTATTGTGCTCTTATTTTTTCGCGTTAGAATTTTCACGGAATGAAATCGGGATGGGAGATGTAAGCGAACAGCAAGTGGGTTTAAAGGGAATGGTGACTAAAATATAAACTAAATCGTATGGTAATGTGTGTGAGATTGAGATAAATTAAATTTAAAAGGAATTAAATTTTAATTTATTTATTTAAATTATTTATTTATTTAGTTTATAAAACAAATAAAATTTTTCCCTTTTTTTGACTGGGATTATGAAATAGTGTAAAAAAAAATGTGACAAAAATATATCTTTATTTAAAAGTTATTTTTGATTGAGATAAAAATTTATTTATTTTTTTTATATATATATTGAGAGAGAAAAAAAAACAAAACAATAATGACCTAATACCTTGTGGTTTTTAAATTTCTGTTGTCGTTCCTTCTGTTGTCACTACCGTTCTTGCTGCTTCTCTTGATTTTGCTGCTGCTTCTGGTGTTTTTGCTGCTGCTTCTGTTGTTTCTGCTGCTGCTTCTGTTACGTATTTGTGTCAGGTAGGTTTCGCGCCCTATAGTTGTTGTTGCGCTGGTCTTTTACACTGCCACCGTTTTGCCTCTGCGTCTAGTTCTACTAGAGTTCGCAAGGACTTATATGTGTGGGCTTTTCACTTTTGCACTTCACTACACTACACTACAGTGCTTTTATTTTCTGGTGTATAGCCCCAGTACGCATCAAGAGTATTTTAGGCTCTTGTCCGTGGTAGTTTGGATCCGTTTATCGTAGGATCCCACCGCTGCCACGAAAAGTTATATCGTCGCGAGACCGTGCTTTCTCGTATCTAACGAGAGAAGAGTCTAACTCCGGAGTTGATTAAAAGACTTTCTTTATTATATACATTTTTTTTATTATATCTTATTTATTTTTACTGACTAAAGGTCCGCCGTCTTTAGCGTCGCTGCAACCTTGTCTTCTGAATTAGTCTAATAAAAAACTGACTTTCTTTTCGCATCGTATCTCTTTTATAACCTTTTTCTGTGCGTAGCCAAATCGGCTTGCGCAAAACCACTCCCATAACACTTACGATCATTCACCGCTTGTTTCAGTTTATTTTGCAGCTTGGGTGGTTTTTCTTTTGTCGGTTTCAAATGTCATTCACTTCCACACTCCGAATATTGTGAGTGCAATCCCATTCATAATTATTCTTTAATTGTTTCCTGGGATCGACCCAAATACGAAACATGTTCAGCGTCGTATTTCGGTAGTGTGGCGAATGTACACCAGTACGTATGGCATATCTTTACGTGCGGCTTCGAATTTCGGTGAATGGCTCGGGTATGAACTTGACCGAAAATGCATATGCAGCTGGATAAGTGAATTGTTGTGATAGCAAGTGCTGGGATCATGTGGTGTGTGAATCACATTGGTCCGGCGTTAAGCAAAAGACCGGAAAGCGATCTTGCAGAAATTAAGGAAAATCAATTAGGTAGATGGCATCTCCTACGCGCGACTTCAACAGCGTACAAAGTGGTTGACATCGAATGACCAATTTAAGGTAGGACAACTCGTTATTCTCCCTGACGAGCAAATGCCTCCTACTCGGTGGCGACTTGGGATAATCGAAGCAACTCATCCGGGAACCGACAGCAAAGTCCGTGTGGTCACAATCAAGACGGCAACTACAACATTGAAACGGCCCATAGTAAAGATATGCCTCCTACCAATAGAGAATTAGAACAGATATCTTAAATTAACTTACATACACCCATGAACATTGTACAAACTATAGAAACAAACACAGATGAACATTGTACAAACTATAGAATATGAAAATTTAATTTTTTACACAAATTGAATTATAACAAAATTATTATTATAAGCTAAATGAATTTTACTAACTTATAAACATTTACAACCAAATATTGCCACATACCTCTACTGAACCCACCTTTAATCTTTTCATGTATCCACCTTGAGGAGGACAACGTCATCAACACAGAAACAAGTGGAAGTATCAAAGACAA
The DNA here is from genome assembly GCA_949129095.1 of Volucella bombylans. Lineage (NCBI taxonomy): Eukaryota > Metazoa > Arthropoda > Insecta > Diptera > Syrphidae > Volucella > Volucella bombylans. The sequence continues at coordinate 299,732,462 of OX422140.1, forward strand.
CATTCAATACATCAGATTCAATTTCGGTAGCCCGGCAGGATGTTGCAACACAACAAACATTAAATTTTCATTTTGCCGACGGCATGTCAATTGTGGCAATTGTCCCCGGCGGCAAAACACATGAACATCGCCCTACAAAATTGGGAGCGCAGAAAATATAGGCAACATAAATAAACATAGACAAATGCTCCCGGCCTTTGTTTTTCCGGCTCCGCCCAGATGCGATGTTTTTTCTTCTGCCAACCTATGAGTCAGCTGCGCATGTGTGGGTGACCTCCCAAGCCTACATAGCGCACTAAGCGAATGCAGCTAATCAACCTGAAAGGGAAAAACCAAAAGAGGTCGTTGACCACCGAACTAGAGGAACACCGAAGGTTTCGTGATGACGTACAAGGTCCATGGTGATCACAAGAAATTTGTCGTTAGAGCAAACAAGTTTGAAAATAAAGATATAGTAGAAAGAAGAAATATAGTTTTCATTTGTTCTAAGTGTTTGTCAAGTTGAAAGTGTCCTAGCGATACACGTACAAAAAATATGACGATACGTACACTAAGTCGAAAGTAGAGACTCATCGTCTCTTGATTGATGTTCACTTCCCAGGTAACCTAATCAGAACTAGCTCACAACCAGTTCCTATTGAGGAAGCTGCTAGTGAGCTGAATAACACGGATGAGGTCATTAAATATGCCGTTGCTTCCATTGATGGCATACATATACCCAGTCATGTTAAAAAAACGGATTTATCAGGTACCGGTAACTCTGAAGAGAATCTTCACTGCTAGCCTGGCACTGGCATACATACCGAAACCCAAGTGAATAGTGAGAGTAGCCTTTATGCTGAAAATCGAAAAAGAGGACCACACGCTTGCCGAGAGCTTAAAACATATAAGTCCGACTTGCTTTATTTTGAAAAGCATGGAGAGAATGGTCTAGCTCCATATTCGCAAAATTGAGTTGCAAATGCATCCACCGCCTCCTAAGCGACATCCTTACCAACGCAGAAGGAGAGAGAGTGCACTCTGAAATCTGGTAGACTAAAGAACTAAAGACACACTCGACAAAGAAGAATACGCGTTGGGCATTTTCATCGACATTTAGAGTGCTTTCATACAACCCAACTTTCGATGTCATGTGTAATTCGCATAGACGAATCAATAGTTTTGTGGGTAACAGTGGTTCATAGATCTCCGTGGAGAACAAACGTGTCTCGGTTTCTACTGAAGTGAAATAATTAAAAGCGAACATAATAAAAAAACAGTTAGAAACATTTTGGCCAAGTGCTTCTGTGGCCCAGTGGTAGTGCTGTCGGCCGATAAAGTAGAGGTCGTGGGTTCGATCCCCGAAACATATCGGGCTTTTTATTTGTATTTTCATTTTTAAAAGTAAAAAAAAAATATAATAAAAAAGTGAATAATCAGACAATGAGTGAAAGTGGGCGGTCCGCTATTCAAATAGCGGGACCAGCAGATGGCTTGTTGTCATCAGATGATCAGGCCGTAATGTTGGCCCATTCTCATTCTGGGAAACCAGAAATTACCGCTAAGAGGAGGAGGAAGCTGAGGCCTTATTCTAATCTTGTGAAACGCCCTTCCCTTTGAACGTCTACTGAAAAGCTGCCTGGTAGAGTGAGGGAAGAGGCGCCAACAACATCGACAAGGGCAGCATCACAACAAAGAAATAGAGAAGAAATTGAGAAATACGATTTCCCATACGTATCTGACGGCGGAGAAGGACACTATATGGGTGGTGGTAACACTTTCGCATCGTTAGCCGCCTCGGAGTCAGACGACGAAGAGGAAGAAATGCAAGCAATGTATAGCAGTATCAACGAGCTGCAACTAAAGGTACTGGAACTTTTAACAAAAGCAAAATGCAAGGAGTCAGAAGGAGCAGCAACTCCATGACTCACAGAAGCAGTCACAAATAAGCGAGTCTCTACCGCAAAAAAACATACAGAAAAATTCGATACAACAACAAAACATACAAACGCAGCAACAACAACAAAAATCACAACAACATAAGCAACAACAACAGCAGCAGAAGCATAAACAACAGCTACAACAAAAGCAACAACAACAACAGCAACAACAGCAACAACAAAAACAACCACAGAAATCAACTAAGCAACGAATACCTCCAATCAACACATTCAAGATGGAGTTGACAGATACGATAGAATTATGTAAGTCGGCCATAGGCAATAATTTTTTTGTTAAAAGACTTAGTTTAGATAGGCACGCGATCCACTGCAATACAGTGGAGCGCTATCACAAAATTAAAAACCTGTTAAGGGATTCGACGACGGAGTTCTTCTCCTTCACATCGAAAGGTGAAAAGCTGCAGACAATGCTACTGATGGGATTAGAACCGTCGACTGATCCGGAGGAGCTCCTTGCTCCATTCGTCACGGCTAGAGCCAAAAAGGGAGAAGCGGAAACTACCGTTCTTCCTGGTTCAGCTGAGTCCCAATAGCAAACTGGATGGTCTAAGGAGCATTAAAGTCCTAGACTACCAGGTTGTACACTGGGAAAAATTAAAGAGGAGCGAAAACATTTTACAATGTGTTCGTTGCCAAAGGTTCGGGCACGCCGTGTCGAACTGCGAAATGCAGCCTCGATGCGTGAAGTGCGGAAAGAACCACAAATCCGAAGAATGCGTTCTAGGCAAGGACGGAGAGTCAGAAAAAAGCCAACTCTCTTGCGCGTTATGTAGGAACACGGGACACACCGCAAATTATCGGGGTTGTCCCAAATTCCAATACATTAAAAGAGTAAATCTGGCTCGGCAGCAGAAAGTGGAAATTAAACGTCCACTCGTGCAGACACAAACACCAGCCGTTACTCCCCACGTTACCTACGCCCAAATGGCGGCAGGTAGGGGAAATACGGTACAACAACCAAAGGTAGCTTCTCAGGCCCCAGCGCCTAGAGCACCGGAACCTGTACCTGACATGCTGGCTATCTTGCTCTCTTTTTTTTTTCATTTTATATGCATTTTTATTTTTGGAATTCTTTTACACTTACAGCTAGACAAAAAATGCTTAAATATTAGCTTAAATTACTTACAAATACTCTTATTCTATCTTACTGGCCCCATGCGGGCACTCTAAGTTAAACATAATACTTAATCTATGTCTTTCGACGTTTCTTACAGACTATTTTTATTTTTGTTTTACATTTATTAAAACTAAAACTAAGAAAATAAACTTCAAGTAGCAAAACTTAGTATATGGACTTTTTGTTATAATATAAAACTTACAACTAAACGTATAAACTATTTACAACTATATCTTAACCTACTTAATCCTACTTAAACTATCTAATGCTATACCATATTTTAGAGGGTGTTACCCACCTCTGTTCTAATATTTTTTTTTTTTTTGTGATTTTTTTTTTTATTATTTTTTTTTTAATTATTTTTTTTTTTTTTTCTTAAAAATACCCTAATTCTACCTATAACTATGTAAGCCGGCCATGGCTAAAAAAAAATATGCAGAAGACCGACTTTGCTCTCCATGGAGCTACGTAGGACTGGAGGGATTCGACGACGAGACTTCCCGTCCTTCATCTAGCCACCAGAATTGTTGGTGCTGCCGAGCAACATCCCTATGTCGCGACTCCCTACCGACCTACTGAACCGGAGGCGCTCCGCACTGCCATGTGCGACGTCTCTGTCGTAGTTGAGTCGCCTGTCCGCAGCTGTTCGAGCAACGTGGAAGATTAGCGTCACCGCCAATCTGTCCTGGATCAGACCTTTCATATCTAGGTAGAGGAACGCTTCTGGGGAAACAAAGCCATCAAAGCGAACTCTCTCATGATACATGTAATTGGGGTAGAAAGCCCCGGAGATCAGGTTGTTCGATGAGGTCATTGCTCTTGCAATGTGCCTTCGAGTTAACTTAATGACGAAATTGTCCACTCTTATCAGGTTCGCCCTATTGTACAAGACCTCATTAGGATAGAATTTTATGTACTCAGACTCTGGTGTTCTGTATAAGCGAAGACAAGTCCTAAGACAAGCCCTCTCAAACACCCGAATCTTTCCCAATAAACTTGCTCTTACGTTGAACCACACGGGACATCCAAACACAAGCATAGGCCTGATAAGGGCCATGTAGCAGATAACCTTTACCCTCGCATCGAGTTGGCTGTTATAAAACAGTCTCTTTGTAAGGGCAAAAGCACCTTTGGCTCTGGCCAGAGCAACATCTATATGTTTGTTAAAATACAGATATTGATCTAGCCAGATCCCAAGGTATCTGACTACATTTCGACAAGCAAGTGGCTGCCCATGCTGCCCCACGATCGAGAACTTTCGCCAATTCTTTCTGGTACCCCTAGAGGCCCCAGACAAAGGCGTCCTAAACAAAATGGTTTCCGACTTCTGAAAGTTGATTTTCAACTTCCAGTCATCGCAATATCGTTTAATTTTATCGAAGTCACGTTGCAAGAGTATATTAATGACCTCAATTTTTGGACCTGTTCTGTACGCGATTAAGTCGTCTGCGTACGCTATGGCATGGTGAAGTGAACCTATCAGATCACTCGTGTAAATGTTGAATAGGATCGGCGAATTTACCGCACCTTGTTGCAGACCGTTTTTAATGTTAAATGTTCCAGCAGAAGTCACATCGCCACTCTTCACGATGAACTGTCTACTGGAGAGCATATCAAAAAGAATATACAGCAATGGTTTACTAATGCCCAACCTGTCCAGCTTGAAAAAGAGTCCCTCTAACCATACCATATCGAAGGCTTTTTCCAAGTCAATCAGGCAGGCACCAGTGCACTGATTCTTGCCTTTGTTCCATTGGATATCAGAAACCAGTTTAGACGCAGCATGAATAACATCATGCCCCGCCTTGAAACCGAATTGATTATCCGGAACTATATGTTTGTCCTCAACCCACTTAGTCAGGACTCTATTGATCACCTTCTCGAACACCTTACTGATGTTTGGAAGAAGACTTATCGAGCGGAGATTCGCCGGATTGGAAGTGTCTTTATCCCTTTTGGGGATCGGATGTACCACCGCAGTTTTCCAATGCGCTGGATAATGTGCATTATTCATTGCATTATTAAACAGGATGGTATAAATGTCCACCGCTTCTAGAGGGAGATGTCGAAGCACAATGTTCGGTATTTCATCGGTTCCCACTGATTTCTTACTTCTAAGTGATTCGAAGATCGTTTGGAGCTCTTCCTTCGAAATGAACGGGGGTAGTACCATTTCATTGGTGATGACATTATTTGCCATATTCTCGTCACTGAACTGGGTGAAACCCGAGCTCTCGAATCGCCAATTCATTATTTCATTTCGAAGGTAGAAATTGTGCACAAGGACTCGATTTTCCAGGTCGTGGTTCAGGCCAATGATGTCATTCGCCTTATATACTTCCTGGAAAGTCGCTCCTATAGCCTCTACCTTCTCCTGCGGATCCTCGATCACAAAGAAGTTGTCATCATCAACAGCCTCATTTGGATCGATGCCTGCTGCTATAAGTATGTTCTCGTTGTCCGTCGTTCGAGCGATTTTAAGACACGAAACGTCGTTGTGATCTTTCCTCCGAAATATTTTATTTATTTGCGGGAACATATTCGGGTTGCTGGTGTTTACAGCCCGAATTTTGTTGTTCCAATACAAACTTACAGATGCTCTGTAATTTTCTTTTATTAATACTTGGAGGTTTTTGATCGACGACTTTAGCGTCATAATCTCCGGGTTATGTCTGTCAGTAAACTGTCTGTACAAGGTTTTTAGCCTTGACAGCAGTCTACTTTTATGTCGGTGCAGTGCGTCAATGGTTGCGTTGCGGAATAAGTCTTCGTTGTCAGTGTATTGATACCGAGGTATCGTTTTGTCCATTGTTCGTTTAATTGTCTCGTCCATTAGTTTTAGATACCTGTCAATCTCCTCGTTTGACAGATTTCTATTGGACGGTGGGTAGAGCGAATTCGAGGAGAGTGCTCTCGTCAGTGTTCTGGAAAAGATTGTCCAACGCATCCTACTATAATTGTAGGCATGCCTTTGAACAAACTCGTCCAATTCCGCAGTTTCGTTCGGAACGGTTATTTCGGTACTGAGTCCGCAATGGTCACTGTCATACATAAAAGTGCGTAGACAGTTTATGGTTTGTTGGTTTGTGCATGTCAGGTGTATTCGTGTGTCGAACAGCAGAAGATCCAAATAGGACCCGTGTCTAGGAAACGACGGACTGTCCGTCGCCTTAAGGCCGAGTCGATACATTATACTGTGCTGACCCCACCAATTGAATAGTAAGTTCCCTCTAGTATTTGGAGTATTATTTACCCAATCACTATGTTTGGCGTTGAAATCTCCGCCGATAATAAAGCAATTCTCCTCCAATTCCAGCCTCAGGAATCGAAAAGTGTCTCGAACTCTGAGATAAATAAGGTGGATTGAGTAGCCTTAGGTGCATAGACAGACACCATGTACAACCGCTTTCCACTACGGAGAGGGATATACACGATGCATGCTTCCAGCACCTGGAATCTACGTACTACACGACTGTATACTCTTTTAAAACGTATACCTTTTCGTACGAAAATCGCAACGCCACCTCCCTGAATGGAGTTGGGTCGGTTTCTCCGTACTATTTTGTATCTTTTGTGCCTCATTTTGTGTCTCTTGGTGAGCTTAGTTTCGCTAACCAAAAGCACATCAGGGGCTTGGTCTTTAAGCAACTTAAATAGTGCGGCTAGTCGTTCGAACCTAATCAGTGAATTAACATTCACTGCAAGGACCTTCATGGTTTGCTCCGCCATGTACGTACCCATTACGACTGGAGGTGCGTTAGGCCCGGCTGCAGCGCGTTTATTTGATCTACCCGCTTAGCCTGTTCCTGTATTTGACGCTGAAGCTGAGCCATCTGCCCTTGAATAGAGAGCAAGATAGCCAGCATGTCAGGTACAGGTTCTGGTGCTCTAGGCGCTGGGGCCTGAGAAGCTAACTTTGGTTGTTGTACCGTATTTCCCCTACCTGCCGCCATTTGGGCGAAGGTAACGTGGGGAGTAACGGCTGGTGTTTGTGTCTGCAAGAGTGGACGTTTAACTTCCACTTTCTGCTGCCGAGCCAGATTTACTCGTTTGATGTATTGGAATTTGGGACAACCCCGATAATTTGCGGTGTGTCCCGTGTTCCTACATAACGCACAAGAGAGTTGGCTTTTTTCTGACGCTCCGTCCTTACCTAGAGCGCATTCCTCGGATTTGTGGTTCTTTCCACACTTCACGCATCGACACTGCATTTCGCAGTTCGACACGGCGTGCCCGAACCTTTGGCAGCGAACACATTGTACAATGTTTTCGCTCCTCTTTAATTTTTCCCAGTGTACAACCTGGTAGTCTAGGACTTTGATGCTCCTTAGACTATCCAGTTTGCTGTTGAGACTTAGCTGAACCAGGAAGAACGGTGGTTTCCGCTTCTCCCTTTTGGCTCTAGCCGTGACGAATGGCTTAACCCCTACGAATTTGAGCTCTTCGCACTCCTGCTCTTTCAGCAGTGCAAGGAGCTCCTCCGGATCAGTCGACGGTTCTAACCCCCTCAGCAGCATTGTTTGCAGCTTGTCCCCTTTCGGGGTGTAGGAGAAGAACTCCGTCGTCGATTCCTTCAATAAGTTTTTTATTTTATTATAGCGCTCCACTGTGTTACAGTGGATCGCGTGCCTATCTAAACTAAGTCTTTTAACAAAAAAATTATTGCCTATGGCCGACTTACATAGTTCAATAGTTTCCTTTAGTTCCATCTTATATGTGTTTATAGGTGGAACTCGTTGCTTTGTTGATTTCGTTTGTTGTTGTTGCTGTTGCTTCTGCTGCTGCGATTTTTGTTGCTGTTGTTGTTTATCTTTGGGTTTTTGTTTAGGATCTTTCTTTGTTAGTTCTTGTACTGGTTTTGGTAGTTTTTGTTGTTTTAGTGGCTGGTTATGTTTTTCTTGTTGTGGTAGCTCCACGTTGGTGTTTTGTTGCTTCTGAGGGATCTGAAGTTGTTGCTGTAACTCCTTCTCCCTCCTTGCAACTTGCTTCGCTCTTATCGCAAGCACTTGTTGCTGTAGCTGCATTATGCTACTATTAATGGCTTTGACCTCGTCCTCTTCTTCATCTGACTCAGAGGCAGCTAGGAATGAGAAACTATTGTTTCCACCCATGTAGTGGCCTTCCCCACCGTCAGAAACATATGGGTATTCGTCTGTCCTCTTTCGCTGTTGTTGTTGTCTAGCTGCTTTTGTAGAAGTCGTTGGCGCCTCTTCCCTTGCTCCACCGGGCAGCTTCTCAGTAGATGCTGATAGGGAAGGGCGCTTCACGAGGTTTGGAGTTGGCCTCAGCTTCCTCCTCCTCTTAGTCGTAATTTCCGAACGGGCCGATATTACGGTTTGGTCATCAGATGACATCGTGCCATCTCCCGGACCCGCTATTTGGATAGCGGACCGTTCACCACCACTCATCTTCTGGTTTCACTGAACTTGTTTTAATTTGTGTTATAATTACTTTCTTTGATTTTTAATTAATAAAAAAGGCCGTCCTTTTCCGGGAATCGAACCTACGACCCTTGGTTCCTCGGCCGGCACCACTACCTATTGCGCCACCGAAACACTTGGCTTAAACGATTCTATTTGTTTTTTTGTAACTTTTTTTTTCACATGAAAAGAAGCCGACACACGTCTATCCTCTGTCGAGGTCTATGAACGACTGCTATCTTGCTCTCTATTCAGGGGCAGATGGCTCAGCTTCAGCGTCAAATACAGGAACAGGCTAAGCGGGTAGATCAAATATACGTGCTGCTGCCGGGCCTAACGCACCTCCAGTCGTAATGGGTACGTACATGGAGGAGCAAACTCTGAAGATCCTTGCAGTGAATGTTAATTCACTGATTAGGTTCGAGCGAAGAGCCACACTATTTAAGTTGCTTAAAGACCAAGCCCCTGATGTGCTCTTGGTTAGCGAAACTAAGCTTACCAAAAGACACAAAATGAGGCACAAAATATATAAAATAGTACGGAGAAACCGACCCAACTCCATTCAAGGAGGAGGCGTTGCGATTTTCGTACGAAAAGGTATACGTTTCAAAAGAGTATACAGTCGTGTAGTACGTAGGTTCCAGGTGCTGGAAGCATGCATCGTGTATATCCCTCTCCATAGTGGAAAGCGGTTATACATGGTGTCTGTTTATGCACCCAAAGCTACTCAATCCACTTTATTCATCTCAGAGCTCGAGACACTTTTTCGATTCCTAAGACTGGAATTGGAGGAGAACTACTTTATTATCGGCGGAGATTTCAACGCCAAACATAGTGATTGGGGAAATAATACTCCAAATACTAGAGGGAACCTACTATTCAATTGGTGGGGTCAGCACAGTATAATGTATCGACTCGGCCTTAAGGCGACGGATAGTCCGTCGTTTCCTAGACACGGGTACTATTTGGATCTCCTGGTTATTAATATACTCTTGCAACGCGACTTCGATAAAATTAAGCGATATTGCGATGACTGGAAGTTGAAAATCAATTTTCAGAAGTCGGAAACCATTTTGTTTAGGACGCCTTTGTCTGGGGCCTCTAGGGATACCAGAAAGAATAGGCGAAAGTTCTCGATCGTGGGGCAACATGGGCAGCCACTTGCTTGTCGAAATGTAGTCAGATACCTTGGGATCTGCCTAGATCAATTTCTGTATTTTAACAAACATATAGATGTTGCTCTGGCCGCGGCTAAAGGTGATTTTGCCCTTACGAAGAGACTGTTTTATAACAGCCAACTCGATGCGAGGGTGAAGGTAATCTGCTACATGGCCCTTATCAGGCCCATGCTTGTGTTTGGATATCCCGCGTGGTTCAACGTAAGAGCAAGTTTATTGGAAAAGATTCGGATATTTGAGAGGGCTTGTCTCAGGACTTGTCTTCGCTTATACAGAACACCAGAGTCTGAGTACATAAAATTCTATGCTAATGAGGTCTTATACAATAAGGCGAACCTATTCCCAATCGGGTATAGGTTAGGTAAGAGTGGCTGTTGGAAATACCAACCCACTTAGGCCTGTTGGCCCATTGTGATGCCACGTGGATCTATGATCTTCTTACTACTAGAACCAGTTTGAGCTTATAATAAAGCGTAGGAGCCTGTTAGCGTCTAATTTTTCTAGATCGTTTAGGTTGTTGTAGAAGAAAGCTGCTAGATGAAGCTTCCTTCTCTGCTTCCCTCAGCTTCTACAGAAATCATTAGTGAAAGCGCCAAGACTTCTTGCGTGCTTTCCTATGAGGCAGTGTCCAGTAATGACACCTATTATGGCGCTGAGATGTTTCCTATCTAAAAGGGTCAGACACTTAGACCGACTCAGATCCAGCCTTTTCCAGATCTGTTTGGTCGCTAGACATGTTTGTCTAGCAGTCCACCTAAGGTCTGTTCTTTTATTGGCATCTAGCTTTAGTGTCAGTTTGCACGTAGCGATTGGTATACCTATACTACCTTTGTCCGGTAGGATAGGTAGAGTGGTTCCAATTTTGGCGAGTTCATCGGCTCTGCAGTTCCCTGGATTGTCTCAGTGGCCCGGCACCCAACAAAGGTGAATGTTGAACTGCTCTGCCATCTCCATGAGAGATGATCGGCATTCAAGGGCGGTTTTAGAATATAATGAGACCGAGTCCAGGGACTTGATGGCGGCCTGACTATCCGAAAATATGCGGATATCCTTTGCAGATATCACGTTTTTCTTCAGCCAGGACAGAGCTTCTTTAATCGCCAAAATTTCCGCCTGGAACACGCTACAGTGATTTGGAAGGCGGAAAGAGAGGCTTGGATTTAGCTTACCTGAGAAAACACCGCCACCAACTCCGCTATCGGTTTTAGATCCATCTGTGTAGAGATGGATTTTACTTGTACTCCATGAAAGCATCCTCCTCCCAGAATGATCTCGAGGGGAAGCTTACATGGAAGTTTTTGTCAAACCATGGATCAGGTATGGTGTAATCGATGTTCTCTGTGAGGATTCCTGATGTATTAAGAATATTGGCGTGGCCAAATGAATTATTTTTCCACTGTTTAGTCACTTTAAGGCGAATAGCTGCGGTCGCAGCTACTTGCTTGCTAAAAATGTCGAGGGGTGTCAAGTGAAGCAGAATATCTAATGCCGCAGAGGGGGTGGACTGCAAGGCCCCGCTTGTGCATAGACATGCTGTTCTTTGGACTCTGCTAAGTTTTATGCGGTTGACTGCATTTTCCAAGGCCGTCCACCAGACAACCACCCCGTAAGTAAGTACCGGTCTTATGACCGAGATGTATAGCCAGTGGGTTATGCGAGGTTGGAGGCCCCATTTGTTCCCAATGGTTTTCTTGCAAGAGAATAAAGCTATTGTAGCTTTATTGACTCTTTCTTGAGTGTTAGGTTTCCAGTTTAGTTTCCTGTCAAAAATGAGACCCTGATATTTTGCTGTATCGGAGAAAACTAATCTGGTACCGTTTATGGAAGGAGGGCCTATGATTGAAATTTTATATTTCCTAGAAAAGAGGACATGATCAATTTATTGAGATTTACTTGGAGGAGTTCTTTAATGGTATCAAGATGTTTTCCTGAGACGGCTATGGCAACGTCATCCGCATAGGCAATCACTCTGCTACCACCCGCTTCCAGGTATATCAGTAGTTCGTTAACTACTAAGTTCCAGAGAAGGGGAGAGAGGACACCGCCATGCGGCGTACCTCTACTGACATATCTTTTAGCAGAAGTCTCACCCAGTTTGGAGTTGATTATCCTGCTTTTTAGTATTAGACCGTAGACAGAAGTCTTGGATCAACTTTAGCTCGAATATGGATATCAATCAGTCGTTCTAAAGTTTTCAGAAGGAATGATGATAGACTTATAGGTCTGAGGTCCTTTCGGACTACATGAGAACATTTTCCAGCTTTGGGAATGAATACTACATTGACTTCTCTCCATAACAGTGGAATGTGGATAAGTTCTACACAGCTCCTCATAATATTTTCTAACACTGGTAGAATAATATCTGAAGACCTCTGTAGCTCGGCAGGTATAATACCGTCCGGACTAGCAAATTTTTATGGTTTGAAGCTATGCAGCACCCAGAGCAGTTTGTCTCTCTTAACCATGAATTTTGATCACGGTTGCAGTAGGCCTGTTTGGGCTGCTACTGGCCGCGAGTTGGATGCTACCTGAAAAGTGAGTGTCCAGAAGCAGGTTGAGTGTCGAGTCGGTATCGCTCCTGTCGATCACCGCGATCACCAATGCGTCCTTTAGGACTTCATTGTAAAACCTCAGAGATGTGCTGTTGGATTCGGGTATAAAAGTCTAGAATATATTTTGCCCCAGTCGTTTCTGTAATGTGGTTTTATAGCTTAACCATCGCAGCGCAGAAATTTGATCGAAAATCGAAAAATGTTGTGTGCGGAGTTTGGCCGGTGATGTACGGACAGGTTAGGCTTATAGATTTATAATATTTAAGTATTTATACATGTATGACCTATTCATTTATTTATATAAAATAACTAGCTAATACCCTCGACTTCATTCGCGTTGACAGAGTGAATAAATGATAAAAGGCCTCCGACAGTTAACCACCTGGTAGGCGAATATTATTTAGGGTTTACAATGTTACATAAGCCTTTAATGAATAAGATTTTTACTGGGTGGCTGTGGCACAAGTCGTAGTGTTTGGGGAGGTCCAGTGTTCAATTCCCTCAGGGGTGGTGTTTCGTTTTAGTTTAAAATTTCTTAATCCTCTTGAGCGTTAAGTTATTAACAAAACAAAATTTAAAAAATTTAAAAACAACAAAAAATGAGTGTCATATTTTACGAAGGTAAGTCCAATGTAAATGTTTAACTAATTTTTATTGAATTTACATAAGTATTTCTAATTTGCTGGTTCCAGGTTTTGCGTCACTTACAGCCAGGTTAAATTCTTCAGTACAGACGAACGCTGGGAGTGAAGTCAATTCACTTCGCTGCTTGACGAAGTGAATCCAAACAAACCGAATGGTTTGAACTTAACTTTCAATCAAGGCTTTTTTCTATACTGCATTATTTGTTTTGTTCTCTGGAGCGCAAATGATGAGATACGATGAGCCCTTAACCCTCGAACAGGCAACGTGGAGTGGCCCGTGGGCGAAGCAAGGCGTCCGGAAGTCCACAGCGACCGTCTTTAGCGTATGTCCCTGCGACTGGTTGACGGTCATGGTGAAACCATTTAAGAGTGAGACTTCTTTGACGTCAAAATTCATAAATTATACCGTCAGCGGTCAAACTACTAAACAGTTTAAACATTTGCACATCGATTACTCGAAAACTACCTATCCGGTTTAATTAAAGTTTAACTGTTTGTAAGCTGTCAGACTTAACAAAAATTCATTTCTATACTTTACCCCAAACGATTAATATTAGTACATTTATGTACGTTAGAAAATCTATTGTAGTTAGTTAACAGCAGTCACCTATCTGACTGAAATACGATAAGGCTCAAGTATCCAGTCAGACGCACCATATGCATTTTTCACCTGCATGCGCGAACCTGCACGAGCTTTTCCGTGGGAACCAAGGCCAATGGAGTCAATTGTGCCGAGGTTGTATTTTTAGTATTAGACACATTGCTAGGCATTCTGATCGAGTACCCGGTTGAATAAACAACTATTTATAACGTATTATAAAAATCGTGTTTTATTTTAAATCCAAGTTGCGCGGCTTGTTCGCGCGGATTATATTTTTTTAGAAAACTCCTACTAAAGGACTTTTACTGGCGCCCGAGCAGGGACAGCCCAAAACTCGTGTGTCCTTAATCGTTAACCATTAATCATTTATCCGAAATCGGAAAAAGTATTTAAATATCGTAATTAAATCTGATAAATGAAGTGAACGAGAAGCAAAAAAGTAAAACTCAAAACACAAAAAAAATGACAATTATCCTACTAAAAGAGAAAGTATATTCGTAAAGCTACAATAATAAGCGAAGTTAACGAAAAGCTTGAAAAGTGAAGTGAACGAGAAACAAAAAGTAAAACTCGAAACACTAAAGTAGCAACCGCGAAAGTTAATGGAGAGCGCTTCGCAGGCATTTAGGGAACTGATATTCAAAGTCATCCTTTTGACAAAACAAAGCAAAATATGTATAAAAAAACTTAGTCATATTAAAAAAACAAAAAGCATTGATATTGAATGCAAGTAATATATAGTTAAGAAAACATAAAAAAAATCAACTTTTAATTTAAAGAAAAACCATTTGCCACTTCTGTCGTTATTGTGTTTTTTTCGTTGTATTTTCTTTACCTCTAATTTCGTACACTCGAATACTTCCTAGGTTATATTGTTTAGAATGGATGAGATTAAGAACCCAGTTACTGAGCTCACCGGAGCTATAAATTTGGTAATAGAACAAATCAGGGAAATAGAAGGCCGCATTAGCAGAATAGAACAATTTAATCCACAAGAGTCCATTAAAAATGTTAATGAACGCTTGGTGGTTATCGGAAATCGGCTCCAGGTTGTGGAGCAGGGAGACAACTCCGTCCCACGAGCGGACGATGCGTCACTATTATAAGACCTAAAATAAAGGATGGGGCTGCTCTGGTCGTTAGGGTTCCGTCATTTTCTTGGTTTCTGGAATAAAATAAAAACATACCCATGAGTACTCCTAGCTCATCTACCAAATATCAAATGAGAATACCTTATACTCATACTTAAGAGAACACGTACATATATGCGTAGTACGTATATTGATAATAAATAATTGGATTGATTAACAGTTATACACATGTGCTCCGTTACCAATTTTCACATCGAAATGCTACGAGGCCAGATAGGTTCAAGAGCCGTGCGAATGGCGATCGCGATACTCCGAGCAGTTAAAACCACACACTCCGAGTATTTGAAAAAGATGAATGACCAAACAGCTAGCATGTAAGTTCATCTAAATAAGAGAGTGCATGGAAGGGCACCAGCCACGTCTTGAGCAACGAATAGAGAGGTAAATCCCCGTTCCCCTATCCGCGCTGCAAGAGTGGATCCTCGAACATCGAATGGAGAGGTAAATCCCCGTTCCCCCATTCACGCTACAAGACTGTATCTTCTCACTCCATTACACATAATTAAAAAGCAATTTAAATACACGCACTTCCGTCTTCCATCATCCTACAGCTCTGTCATACAAAATAACATGTAAATAATTTATAACAAATAACATAACGATCGCAATATATTAATATATTATAGATACGAAAAGTAGTCCGTAAATTATTATAAAAATATCAGACTTAATATTTAATTGCAGTTTACAATTAAATATATGATGTACATTATAAATGGAATACATTAATAAATAAAATAAATTTAAGTAAATAACGAACACAAAGATTTATCTGAGAGATCCTCAGTGACTAACACACCAAGTATAAATTAATACCTCAATAAATAAAAACAAAAGTTAATGGTAACCAATAGCAAGCTGAGAAATACTCAGTGATTAACTCACCAACTGCCCTCTCAGATTTTATATATTTTCCTTTTTTTTCACTAAAACACTATCTAACAACTTTCCTTTGTGGAGTCTCACTACTAAATGAAATCTTCATTAGAATAGGAGACGCGTAAGGCGCTGGCATACCGTCCCCCACTCCATTTTTCTTTTGAAGAAAAGGGACAATGCCAACAAATCTACCATTCAATCCCTACGTAGATAACTAAAGAAAAGGAACTAAGACTTATCAAATACAATGAAATGCATAGTGATAACAGGAAACAAAGACTGCACTGTGTACAGCAAAAATGCAAAAGTATGAAGACAATGGGTCGCCGTAAAGGGTGAGTGGTGATATTATAAAATAATACACCGAAAAGAAAAACAAACAACAACCGAATCCTATGTATGTTTACATAGGTCCGACAAAAAGATAAAAGGATATATGAACCATAAAATCATAAAAAAAGGATACTTGTCGGCCTGCCAATCAAGTACCACAGTAAAGGGGTTACAGTGAAGAACAACAACAATATTTTGTATTTTATTTCTATAGTTTACACTATTATGTAGGCCGACATGCGAGCAAGACTTGAAGGATATTTCTAAATTCTCTGATTCAGTGAAGGAATTACAAGTCTTTGACGGCAATCCAGTCCAATACGTCTCCTGGGTCTACAGTGTGGAGACGATTCTGAAAGACTATGAAATAGTCCGAAATAAACCCATCTTCTGTGCGATTTTACAACACATACGTCAAACAATAAGAGTCAGGGCGGATTCTGCTCTGGTCTCATACAATATATTTGATAACGAGTGGAACGAAATTAAAAGAATTTTCTCGCTCAACTACGTCGACAATGGCGATATACGTACCCTTGAACACCAACTTAATCAGCTCACACAGGGTGGTTCAAGAGTTGATGATTTCTACGCCACAGTGAACCATCAATTCTCCTTGATCATCAATAAGATCAGGGCTGAAACGTAATCTACCGAAACCAAGAATGCTTTGGTGGAAACCTACAGAAACCGTACACTCTACGTGTTTATTCGTGGGCTTAATGGGGATCTTTCAAGACTTTTCATTGTTCAGAAGCCAGAACCTTGCCTGAAGCATATCCAGCCTGCTTGGAGATGCAAAATCTTAACTTTAGAAATAATTCTCTACATGTCAGAGCATCTAATATGATATCTTCCCCTGTGAACTTTGACTTTAGAGGTAGCTCAGGATCTTATCACAATCCTGGAAACACCAACAAGTCATTTCCTCCAAGAGATAACCCTACTCATAATTCACGTCATGCACTGCGGCCAAGTTTTCAGCAACAGCATCGACCCCAAAGGCCGACAGGCCCAAAACCATACATAGAATATGTAACGCGGGATGGGGACGTACTAAATTTCCTTATGGAGACTGGGGCGAATAAGAACTTCATCAAACAAAGTTCCATGTCCTGAACCCGTAAAAATCCTATTTCAAGTCAATAGTCCTGCCGGAAATATCCTAGTTGAAAACAAAATCTGTGGGAAGTTCTTTAAGTACCTAGGCTGCGATCTCGAGATAACATTTTTCTTCCTCCCAAATCTGAAATCGTTCGATGGTATAATAGGGGAAGATACTCTGAAGCAGGTAAAGGCTTACCATTGCTTACCATTGAGTCGAATAAAATCATCCCTCTCAAAAGCCATGCTTCTGCTGAATTAATTAGTCAAATGCTCACCTTGGGCGGAAATATTTCTATGTTAGGAAGGTCTAGATTAGGAGATCTTTACATGAAGTTCGAAAGTCTTTTCGGTCAAGTAGGGAACGAGAAAGTAAAAAAAACCGTACGAGCGGAAATTCGTACAAACAACAACGAACCAATCTACTCCAAAAGTTATCTTTACCCCGCTTGTATGAGGGAAGAGGTTGAAAGACAAGTAAATTAACTTCTGTCAGAGAACATCATCCGTCCATCTAACAGCCCATATAATTCACCTATATGGGTTGTTCCGAAAAAGCCAAAGCCAAACGGAGAAAAGCAGTGCAGAATGGTCAGCGATTACAAGCGTCTGAACGCCGTAACAATTCCTGATACATATCCTATCCCTGATATTAACAGCACACTTGCCAGTCTAGGTGATGCTCGATTCTTCACAACGCTTGACCTGACCTCAGGGTTTCATCAGATCCTCATGAAAGAAAAGGACATTCCGAAAACAGCCTTCTCAACAATAAATGGGAAGTACGAATATCTAAGACTACCGTTCGGCCTCAAGAATGCTCCAGAAATCTTTCAGCGCATGATAGATGATTTGCTTAAGGAGTTAATAGGTAACATTTGCTATGTCTATATAGATGACTTAATTATTTTTAGTAAATCAGAAGAAGATCATCTAAGAGACATCGAGATCGTCTTCTCCATAATTAGCAAAGCTTGATTGAAAATCAACCTGGAAAAAACTAACTTCTTTTCCACTAGCGTCGAATTTCTTGGCTACCTTGTTACTCCTGATGGTATTCTCCCAGACCCAAAAAAGGTTAAAGCTATCGAAAAAATCCTTCCACCGACTAATTTAAAAGAACTGCAAACCTTCCTCGGATTAAATTCCTACTACAGGAAATATATCCGTCATTATGCTAAATTAGCCAAAAATTTACGAATATAACTCGAGAATTTGCACAGGTTCGAGCTAACCAATCCAAAAATGTCCCAATTTCTCTCAATGAAGATACAATTAAGGCTTTCGAAATCTTGAAGGATTTCCGGACTTCGAGAAAAGCTTCAATTTGATCACAGATGCTTCAAATTTTGCAATCGGTGCTGTGCTGTCTCAATGTGATCATGGTAAGGAGAGGCCAGTCGCATATATATCTCGCTCTCTGAATCGAACAGAGGAAAATTACGCAACCAATAAGAAGGAGATGCTTGCGGTAGTCTAGGCTCTGGATAATTTGAAAAATTATCTGTATGGAGCAAAGAAGATTAAGATTTACACCGACCACCAGCACTAAGTAATAGCAATCGCAATGCGAAACTCAAACGCTGGAAAGCAAGGATTGAAGAGTATAACTACGAATCGATTTACACACCAGGTAAATCGAATTTCATGGCTGATGCTCTCTCAAGCCTTAAGACGGAAGTTAACCATCTGCCTGGTCTATCTAATGCAGCCGGAAGAGCTGGCCAAAACCACACAAGTGCTGAAACTGCAAGAAAGTTACGAGAAGCACTCTCGGAATCAGCCACGGATACTGCAAGTGAAGTACAAGCCCCTCAGGGGCAGACTCATTGACTGGTAGGGCTGAAGAGGGACTTTGTGAACTCTCTAACAGCGATACAGATTCTTGCTCTGCACACAGTGCTGATCAGGATAATTCCGACCTAATACCACAGAGTTAGCATCGATCTTTGTGCGCACGAAGAACCGCATCAGGGCTATCATCGCCATTATATTATAAGATAAGATTCGTGTGACGCAAAGAGTTGTCGAGGACGTTGCTAATGAAGACCGCCAATTCCTAATTATATAGAAAGAACATAAAAGAGCCCATCGGTCGGCAAGAGAAAACAAAGAGCAAATCCTCGAACAATTTTATTTTCCCCATATGATGTTTAGAGTAAAAATATTAACTTCATCATGCGAAATCTGTAATACCAACAAGTATGATCGACACCTCATAACTCCCACTTTGCAGGAAACACCCATTCCCAAGTATCCATACGAAATTCTTCATATAGATATAATGGAACTTCAAAACGAGAAATTTTTAAACATAGTTGACAAGTTTTCTAAGTTTTCTAAAATTTTTCCACATTAAAGATATTTACATTTACATTAGATCAAAATTGACTAAAATTTTACATTACTTTACAGTCCCACAAATTTTAGTCATGGACAATGAAAGAGGCTTCCTCAGCCCAATCGTCCTAAACTTTATTAAAACTCTAGAAATCAAACCACACCTATCCCCAACCCACAGAAGCGAGGTAAATGGACAAACAGAGAGGGTACATTCCACTATATTGGAAATTTATCGGTGACTTAAAGTCGAGAATCCAGATTTAAAGGTCAATGAACTTGTCTACGTTCACTGACTTACTTAGAGTTCGGATGTGTTTCGGTTTTTCTCTTTCGACAATTCTTTTCTAATACTACCACAGTGCTAGTACAATCGGAGTCAGTCGTTCATAGAGCTCCACGGAGATCACACGTGTTTTTTGTTTCGGCTTTAAAAGTGTGGATAATTAATAAGTATAGTTGTACTCAAGAGTTTTCCCAAGTGTTCGGTAGCCGAGGTGATAAAGACCCGGACAACAAAACTCGAGGTTCGATTCCCGGCCTCTGCAAAAGTTTCTTCTTTTTATTTTAATTTTATTAATAGACAATTAGTCAAAACACAAAGTGATAACAAAAAACAAAAAAAAACAAGTTCCATGAGTGGGAGTAAGCGGTCCGCTATCCATATAGCGGGATCAGCAGATGGCATGATGTCGTCTGAAGATCAAGCCGTTAAGCCAGTCCACTTTAATGCAACAACAACAGCAACAAGAAAAATAACAGACATGGTCTTAAAGAGGAGGAGAAAGCTGAAGCCCACTCCGAATCTTGTTAAGCGCACTCTTTCAGCTTCTGTGAAGGAGAGTGCTGCGATGATATTAGCTAGCGCAGCAGCAAATACAAGTAGGCAAGAGCCGGATACTAACGACGGTCCGTATGTGCCCGACGGAGATGAAGGCCACTACATTGGGGCAGACAACTGCTTCGCATCCCTCGCAGCATCGGAGTCAGATGACGAAGAGGACGAGGTCGAAGCCCTGAACAGTACTATCAAGTACCTAGAAAAACAAGTGCTTGCTATAAAAGCAAAACAAGTTGCAAGGAGGGAGATGGAGAAGCAGCAACTGCTACCGAAACCTCAGCAACAACAAAATAGAAACTTGGAGGTGCCACAACAACAACAACAACAGAAACAACCGCTACAAAAACAAAAAATTCCGAAACAACAACAAAAATTAACAACAACAGATACACAAACACAGCAAAGAAATAAACAACAACAATCGCAGCAGAATAAGCAGCAACAACAGCAGCAGCAGAATAAGCAGCACCAACAACAACAGCACCATCAACAACAGCACCAACAACAACATCAGCAAAGGCCGCAACAACAGCAGCAGCAACAACAACAACATCACCAAAAGCAACATCAGCAGAGACAACAACAACAGCAAGAACATAAGTCCACGAAGCAGAAGGTGCCTCCAATCAACACCTTCAAATTGGAGTTGAAGGACACCATCGAGGTATGTAAGTCGGCCATAGGCAACAACTTTCTTATAAAAAAATTATAAATAGATAGGCACGCGATCCATTGCAATACAGTGGAGCGCTACCACAAAGTTAAAATTTTACTGAGGGATACGACGACTGAGTTCTTTTCCTACACCCCGAAGGGGGAGAAGCTGCAAACAATGCTGCTGAAGGGATTAGAACCGTCGACGGATCCGGAGGAGCTCCTTGCACTGCTGAAAGAGAAAGAGTGCGAAGGACTCAAATTCGTGGGGGTCAAGCCGTTTGTCACAGCACTATTTAAGTTGCTTAAAGACCAAGCCCCTGATGTGCTTTTGGTTAGCGAAACTAAGCTTACAAAAAGACACAAAATGAGGCACAGAAGATGCAAAATAGTACGAAGAAACCGACCCAACTCCATTCAGGGAGGTGGCGTTGCGATATTCGTACGAAAAGGTATACATTTTAAAGGAGTATATAGTCGTGTAGTACGTAGGTTCCAGGTGCTGGAAGCATGCATCGTGTATATCCCTCTCCGTAGTGGAAAGCGGTTGTACATTGTGTCTGTATATGCACCTAAGACTACTCAATCCACCTTATTTATCTCAGAGCTCGAGACACTTTTTCAATTTCTGAGCTTGGAATTGGAAGACAACTATTTTATTATCGGCGGAGATTTCAACGCCAAACATAATGATTGGGGATATAATACGCCAAATACTAGAGGGAACCTACTATTCAATTGGTGGGGTCAGCACAGTATAATGTATCGACTCGGCCTTAAGGCGACGGATAGTCCGTCGTTTCCCAGACACGGGTCCTATTTGGATTTTCTGCTGTTCGACTCACGAATACAACTGACATGTACTAACCAACAAACTACAAACTCTTTACGCACTTTCGGGTATGACAGTGATCATTGCGGTCTCCGTACCGAAATAACTGTTCCCAACGAAATTGCGGAATTGGATGAGTTTGTTCAAAGGCATGCCTACAACTATAGTAGAGTGCGTTGGACACACTTCTCCAGAACACTGACGAGAGCACTCTCCTCGAATTCGCTCTACCCACCGCCAACAGAAATCTGTCAAACGAGGAGATTGACAGGTATCTAAGACTAATGGACGAGACAATCAAACGAACAATGGACAAAACGATACCTCGGTACCAACACACTGACGAAGAAGACTTATTCCGCAACGCAACTATTGACGCACTGAACCGACAGAAAAGTAGACTGCTGTCAAGACTAAAAACCTTGTACAGACAGTTTACTGACAGACATAACACGGAGATCATGACACTGAAGTCGTCGATTAAAAACCTCCAAACATTAATAAAGGAAAATTACAGAAATTCTATAAGTTTGCATTGGAACAATAAAATTCGGGCTGTAAACACCAGCAATCCGAATATGTTCCCGCAAATAAATAAAATATTTCGGAGAAATAATCAGAACGACCTTCCTTGTCTTAAAATCGCCCGAACGACGTACAACGAACAAATACTGGCAGCAGCGGGCATAGATCCAAATGAGGCTGTTGATGATGAGAACTTCTTTGTGATCGAGGATCCGCAGGAGCAGGTAGAGGCTATAGGAGCGACTTTCCAGGAAGTGTACAAGGCGAATGTTATCATTGGCCCGAACCACGATCTGGAGAATCGAGTCCTTGTGCACAATTTCTACCTTCGAAATGAAATTGTGAATTGGCGATTCGAGAGCTCGGGTTTCACCCAGTTCAGTGACGAGAATATGGCAAATAATGTCATCACCAACGATAGGGTACTACCACCGTTCATTTCGAAGGAAGAGCTCCAAACGAACTTTGAATCACTTAGAAGTAAGAAATCAGTGGGAACCGATGAAATACCGAACATTGTGCTTCGACATCTCCCTCTAGAAGCGGTGTACATTTATACCACCCTGTTTAATAATGGAATGAATAATGCACATTATCCAGCGCGTTGGAAAACTGCGGTGGTACATCCCATCCCCAAAAGGGATAAAGACACATCCAATCCGGCGAATCTCCTCTCGATCAGTCTTCTTAAAAACATCAGTAAGGTGTTCGAGAAGGTGATCAATAGAGTCCTGACTAAGTTTGTCGAGGACAAACATGTAGTTCCGGATAATCAGTTCGGTTTCAAGGCGGGGCATCATATCATTCATGCTGCGTCGAAACTGGTTTCTGATATCCAATGGAACAAAGCCAAGAACCAGTGCACTGGTGCCTGCCTGATTGACTTGGAGAAAGCCTTCGATACCGTATGGTTAGAAGGACTCTTTTTCAAGCTGGACAGGTTGGGCATTAGTAAACCACTGCTGTATATTCTTTTCGATATGCTCTCCAGTAGACAGTTCACCGTGAAGAATGGCGGTGCCGAAATGTAGTCAGATACCTTGGGATCTGGCTAGATCAATTTCTGTATTTTAACAAACATATAGATGTTGCTCTGGCCTTACAAAGAGACTGTTTTATAACAGCCAACTCGATGCGAGGGTGAAGGTAATCTGCTACATGGCCCTTATCAGGCCCATGCTTGTATTTGGATGTCCCGTGTGGTTCAACGTGAGAGCAAGTTTATTGGAAAAGATTCGGGTGTTTGAGAGGGCTTGTCTTAGGACTTGTCTTCGCTTATACAGAACACCAGAGTCTGAGTACATAAAATTCTATCCTAATGAGGTCTTATACAATAGGGCGAACCTAATAAGAGTGGACAATTTCGTCATTAAGTTGACTCGAAGGCACGTTGCAAGAGCAATGGCCTGATGGAACAACCTGATCTCCGGGGCTTACTACCAAAATTATATGTGTCACGAGAGAGTTCGCTTTGACGGCTTTATTCCTCCAGAAGCGTTCCTCTATTTAGATAGCAAAGGTCTGATACAGGACAGATTGGCGGTGCCGCTAATCTTCCACGTCGCTCGAACAGCTGCGAACAGGCGACTCAACTACGACAGAGACGTCGTACATGGCAGTGGGGAGCGTTTCTGGTTCAGTAGGGCGGTAGGGAGTCGCGACATGAGGGATGTTGCTCGGCAGCACCAACACTTTTGGTGGCTAGTTGAAGAGGAGGACGCTTCGTCGTCGAACTCCTCCGGTAATATGTAGCTTCATGTTGAGTAAAGTGGGGCAGCCTATTTTTTTTTAGCCATGGCCGGCTTACATAGTTTTTGGTAGGTTTAAGTAAGACTTTTTAAAAAAAAATAAAAAAAACAAAATATATTTATATATACATATATTTATATATTAGGTATATATATATATATATATATGTGTGTGTGTGTGTGTATGTACGTATTATATGTAAGTAATTTAAGTAGGTTAAGATTGTTTTTATGTAGTTTGCATGTTTAGTTTTAATTTTTATAGATAAAAAAAATGCCCATTTACTAAGTTTTTACTTAAAATTTATTTTCTTATTTCTAGTATTAAGTAATGTTAAAATAAAAATAAAATTAGATTGTAAGATTCGTCGAAAGACATAGTTTAAGTGTTTGGTTTAACTTAGAGTGCCCGCATGGGACCAGTAAGTTAATATAAGATAATTTTAAGTTATTTAAGCTAATTTTTAAGCGTGTTTTGTTTAGCATGTAAGAGTAATTTAAGTATATAAATAAAAATACATATAAATTGAAAATGAAAATGTAGCTGTAAATCGTTATAACAACACTATACATTCGGTCACTGACTGACATATTCTTTAATAGGTCCCAGAGAGTCAATTATAAAAATATTTTAAACATTCGATCAAGAATCAATAAAGATCTCAGGGGCATTATTAAGCGAAACATGGAGGTCAAAAATGTAAGGTTAAATTTACAGAGTGGTAAATCCAGAGAGTATCGCGAGGGGGACGTTATTTATACCGCTATTAAACGCATCAAAAGAAAAAATAAGCCCTTGTTTAAAAAAGAAATCGCTGCAAAGAATAATCACGTTACCATAACGACAGATAGTAGTAGGGACATTCACAAAGCGCATTTAAAAAATACTAATATCCAAAAAAATTATTAAAAGAACTGAGACTCAACAAAAAAAAGGTAAAAAAAGGGGAATGTTTCCCTATACCATAAAAAATTGTAACCTACAACAATTTCTACATATGTAACACATATAAGTAATTAGTGTTAAGTTTTTATTTTTGGAATAATAATTTTGTAGTAATAATGATAATGATCTAATCCCTAAATAAAACAACAAATTTGTATTACAGTTTAATTTTGTTGGTTCCCTCGGAAGCCTTGCATATTTTTTCATATAAATCACCAATTGTGACAGTTAGGGAAGGTGATACCTGGATGACGAATGGGTACCTATATACGTTATTGATTTAAAATTTTACGACCGACTTGTACAATAAACTGAACAACTTGTTACGAAGCGGGTATGAGATGAAGAAACACGTCTGGTTTTAAACTATCACCTAAACCAGACTAAGGATCGCTTAAGAGAACTTCTCGACCAACGGGAGGGAAGAGTTAGATCCATTAATTGGATTGGGACCGGCTGGAAATGGCTGGCGGGTTCCCCTGATGCAACTGACTGGGACGAACTTTTAGAAACACAGACCGACTTAGCAAAGAACAATGACCACCAGTACAAAATTAACGAGAAGTTGTTTAACGCAACGCATGAGGTTATGAATAAAGTTAACAAAATAATCGACCGCTACAATATCGCCTTACAGAAGGGAGAATCTGAGAAACTAAGACATGTTTTACTTGACAAGATACTTATACTAAAGGAGGGTGTAAATTAAGTTATTTGGGCCTGCCAGATGGCTAAGACAGGTATAGTTAATAGGAACATATTAGACTCTGAAAAGGTCAATACCATCATAAACGAATTAAAAAATCCTACCATACCAAAACGTCGTGGAACCGTAGAGTACGGGCGACCGTCCGTGTTCACAAATGGAACTTTATTGCTGTACGTCTTATCAATTCCGACGGTTGGGCCTACAATTTTTCATCTAGAGAACGCTCGCGCTACAATTAATGACGGAAAACAACTGGACTTAAATTTTACGAAACAACTTATCAATTACGACGAAACGTACGGACTAGAGGGTGACTGCCGTCATATAGGGAATACTTCCGTATGTGAGGAAAGTGTAGTAAAAAAATTACCAGAAGATACTTGTCTACCAAAAATCTTGAAAGGTGGTACTGCAGCATGCGACTTCAAAAAGACCACTGCAGAGTTCATTGAATTGAACACTATTTTTGTTACTAACTTTAATGGCTCTCTTTTAGATAGAAACTCCTCAATTCCTTTAGAAGGCGCCTACTTGATCCAGCTGGACAACGAAACAATCGGCATCAAGGGTCGGACATACTCCAGTACAACTTCTAAGGGTCTACAAGCACTCCTCCTGTCCTGGTCAACGTAACTAGCAAAAGGGTGAAACTTGATATAGATCATTTACATGACATTAGTGTTAAAAACATAGAACACATTAAATCCCTAAAAGAAAGTTTTAGTTCTTCTATAATTGCAAAAATTTGTATCATCATAGTAATCTTCATTTTAATCTGTTTCCTGTGTGGAAAGATGTACGGGAGGCAGTTAACATGCGTGAGCAGCCACCTATCTAACTGAAATACGATAATGCTCAAATATCTAGTCAGACGCACCGTATGTATTTTTCCCCTGCATACGCGAACCTGCATGAGTTTTCCCGTGGGAACCAAGGCCATTGGAGTCAATTGTGCCGAGGTTTAATTTTGAGTAGTATTAGACACATTGTTAGGTATTCTGATCGAGTACCCGGTTGAATAAACAACTATTTATAACGTATTATAAAAATCATATTTTATTTTAAATCCAAGTTGCGCAGCTTTTTCGCACGGATTATATTTTTTTTATAAAACTCCTTCTAAAGGACTTTTACTTAGTTACAACATTCAAAACAAAAACTTAGTTTCCTTTGTATCTCTCAAGCTCTGCATGTATCGGGTTTTCCAATAAGGACTTAACAACTTTGTTTTTTAAATAAAACGCAAACCATTTGAGATATTTCAAAAACTTTATTATCGGCTTGAAGTACAATCAAAACATTTATGAATGGAATTCGACATCGTTCATATGGCCACCACGGGCACATTTGCGGCGGTCGATTCGTTGGACCCAATTTTCAACGACTCGACCACACATTTCGGCCGAAACGGCCGCTATTTCGCGTTCAATGTTGGCTCTGAGCTCTTCCAACGTCGTCGGCGTGTTGGCATAAACCAATGACTTAACGTAGCCCCACAGAAAATAGTTAAGCGGAGTTAAATCGCACGAACGAGGCGGCCAATCGACTGGCCCATGTCTTGAGATAACACGCTCACCATACTTACTCTTCAATAAATCGTGCTGTGTGGCTTGTGGCATCATCCTGTTTAAACCACATGTCATCCAAGTCCATATGTTCCAATTCGGTCTAAAACTAAACGGTGATCATGGCGCGATAACGCTGACCATTCACAGTAACGTGACGATCGTTATCGTCGACGAAAAAATATGGCCCAATAACGCCGCCGGCATGCAAATCGCACCAAACAGTTATTTTTTGTGGATAAAGAGGTGATTCATGAAGCACATGTGGATTTTAACCCAACCAATAATGCATATTTTGCTTATTGACGAACCCATTGAGCCGAAAATGAGCTTCGTCACTGAAGATGATTTTGCGATGAAATTCATTATCTTGGCGCATCTTCTCCAGAACCCAATCGGAGAACGTACGTCGCTTCAAATGGTCCATCGGCTTCAATTCTTGAGTCAGCTTGATCTTGTATGGGTGTGAACCAAGATCCTTACGCAAAATACACCATAATGTCGTCTGAGCGATACCCAATTCTTGAGAACGCCGTGGAATTGACTGATTTGGATCGTTTGCTACAAACGCCTGAACGGCAGCGATATTTTCGACACTTCGACCAACCCGTTGTCTCACTGACACGGCAACATCACACAACGAATATGTTGACTCAAATTTTGTGGTTTTGCAGTGTGTTTCTTTTGTGGTTTTGTAAGTGTGTGATTGGTGATAAGAGTAAAATATGATAAGGCATGCGGGATCGTGTGGTGAGAAATGTGATAGTGCATGTACGTTGCTGGTGCGGGGTTCCTGGTATCAGGTTGCAGATTGCAGGTTACCAGGTTGCAGCTTGTCGGGTGTGGGATCGTAGGTGGGGGGTTCATGGTACCAGATTCTGTTCTTGAACTAAAATCTAAGAATTGATAATAAAACTAGTGCACTAGTTATTATTCGTTGAAAAATGGAGAACATAAATTTGTCAGTATTTGCAAAGCCGATTCACGAATTTTTAATAGATAACAAAGAAAATTTGATAGATAATCATTATGGTGAGATTTTGAAGTGCAACTCAATATTGTGCCAATATAAATATGCTTCACTTATTAAATCGAAAAATGGTCATCACTATTCAACATGTTGCTGGTCATCAGATACATGCGAAGCTGGACCGGACACCTGTGGGTGTTTTATGTTACATGTAATAATGCGAACAAAGAAACTAATTTCATTATTCACTGATTTCAACAAAGTCATTCTAGTGTCATTTTGTTATTCCTACTGTGTATATCTCCTATTTAGAACAAATAACAAAAAAAAAATGTACAAGTTTCTTTTGTTGTTAACCTGCCTTTCATTAGGTTTATTGCAAGCTAGCCCAATACCAATAAATCAGTCTGCTGTTCGTGATAATAAAGGCAGCCTGGAGTTTACCTTGCTGTTACCCAATAATGAAACTTTAATAATTGATTTATCTTTTCAATTAATGAAACTTGTTGAATCGCAGCTGCAGCAAACAACACCATTACCAATATGGCAAAATGATGAGAAAAAATATTTTAGCCTTGAGAAGGCAATAGAAGCATTCAGGCAAGATTTAATCAAAAAGGAAAAGGATATTGCTGGAATAATTGAAAGCGAAAAAATTTTTTACAGACACTTTAAATTGTAATATGAAAATCTAGAAGTAACTATCCGATGTACATATGATAGTAGTTACTCGTATAAAAATCGTATATTGAATATAAGCTGCTTCGAATACCGTGAACATGAAATCGAAAGAATTATGAGTAATGGTGAAATTGAAATGTTTACTACGAAAGACTTAGATTATCGAACGGACGTTGAAATGATTAATGTCAAAGCATACAAGCAGAGTTATGAAATCATAATTACATAAATCAGAGAGCATGTCAGAACATGCACCAACACACTTTGTACATAATAATAATGGGATGAAATGACAGACATAAAAGAAATTGAATTTTGATTATTTGCAGATCGAAACAGTCTCATCGCAGCATTCGAACTTGAACATCATCACTATGGAAGATCAGAAACCAAAACCTGAGATGAAAGAATCATTGACAAAAAAACTGCAGTATACCGTTTTTAAAAATCCATTCACATACCGTGAAATTAAACCAAATTCAGATTCTACATCAGATGTAAAATATAAGAAATTTAAATAAAAAATATGTTGTTTTTGTAAATGTTTGTTTTATTTTTGATTATTTTATGGAACCATAAAGAAATTTAAGGCACAAGTGGCACAGTTATATGTATCATATATTTGTTGACGAGTGTAATTATATCGAGTGTTAGCCAAGACTCGTACATGAGGACACGGCATCGATCTAAGTGATTACAAGACCGAATATTAGTTATCACGCCTAAGGCTGCCTATGCCTTAGAATAAAAAACAAAAAAGTGAACAGTGATAAGACACAAATCCAAAAAGGTGAACATTTACAAAATACATATTACACTTAAATCAATTTGGAAAAAAAAAGTGAATCATAAAAAAAAACTAAAAAAAAAAATGATGAATCCCCTAGCGGGGGGCGAAGTGGAATCCACTTCTAATCAGCGTAAAGAATATGAAGATGCTCTATTGATAATAAGTCAACTCACGACAGAGATCGAAGAGCTGAAAAAAGACAAAATACCTTTAGTGACACAGACGGTTCATACACCAAAGTGAGACGCAAACGCGCAAAAAACAAAACACAAGTGAAACAAGTGACAATGGAGAGCAGAAATTCATATGCACTCCTCGACACAAACACCAGAAATTTCCCGATAGCACACAAGCAATGGACAATGAACCACCTTCGACCAGCAGACTAGTGGAGACAATAAGGAAAAAAAACCAAGAGAGTACAATAAGAACGACAGGCAACAACAACAACATTATTGGCACACAAAATAAAACGGCGAATACAGTGATGCAAAAAAACAAACTGCCACCAATAAAAATATACAAAGAAGACAGTCGTGACATCAGCAAGCTATTGGACCAAAAACTCGGACGAGGTAACTTCCTAGTTAAAAACATAGGTAGTAATAATATTTCTGTTCAATTAAATATTAAAAAAGATCATATGGTAATTAAAGAAATTCTTAAAGAAACAAAATCAGAATTCTTCACATACACACATAGAGAAGATAAAATAACAACTTTTTTGTTAAAAGGCCTCAGCGCAAGCTTCAGCCCAGAAGAAGTTCTCGATGAACTTCAAAGTCTTAATATCGAAGATCTGAAATTCAAGGGAACCTACAGGTACGTCACGGCACGTTCCAAAGCGCAAAATGGAACCCTACCTTTTATAGCGGTACAGTTATCTCCGGGCAGAAATGCTCAGAAACTCCGGGAAATACGTCACATTACGAGACACACTGTCTCTTTTGAAAATATTCGATGAAGCGAGGTGCCAAAGATTTGGCCATGCTGCTTCGAATTGTAGCATGATGTATAGGTGCGTAAAGTGTCAAGAACAGCACGACCCGGGTAGGTGTCGTGTGCAAAAAAAAGCAACAAAAGAGCAGTTGTCTTGCGTTCTTAGCAAGAAGACGGGGCATCCTGCCTCATTTAGAGGTTGCCCTGTTTATAAGCGGCTTGCTGACGAAATGCAAGCAAGAAAAAAAATGGCAAAAGAACGATCAACCCAAAAGATTGCCATGATTAAAAACACAGTTGAGAAGGGTGTCTCATATGCTAGCGTTGCCGGAAACACTACTGGCTCACATACAGTTTCGCGTTCTGCAACCGAAAGTTTGCAGAGCCAAGTAAACAATCTTGCCAGAGACGTGAAGGCCTTGGCAGATAGATTGGATGCCCTTCTCAATGTGTTCAATGCTCAAGATAGCTGCTATTAATGTCAATTCGATAAGAACAATGGCCAGACATTGAGAATTGCTGCGTTTTGTGACAGATCACCGACATGACGTGGTTTTCTTAAGCGAAATCAATCTTAATGACAGACATTTCCCTGAATTCAAAGATTACAATCCCATACGAACTAAATACTTTGAACAACTATTTCGTCTTAGCGGGAGATTTGAACGCGAGGCACCCGACTTGGTTGGATTCCTGTGCCAACACAAAAGGTAACTGCTTAAGGGTTTTATTGATGACAACCAAGTTGAGTATAAATTTAAATTCTACTGCCTAGTTACACCAAGTCGCCTTCGGGTAACTCATACATAGATCTTTGCATTGCGGACGCGCGATTACACATTAAAACTATCCACAATAATAAAATACCGCTGTTGCCTTATGATAGCGATCACAAAGCTATCGTCCTGGAAACATCTTTGACTGACGACCCCATGTTTTTAGAGCACGAGGTTCCTAAATTTAATTTTAGGCACACCAATTGGAATAAGTTTGCTCGTTGTGCTGCAACGACATATAATAGACAGCGGTCTTCTTCTGAGGATCCTAACAATAGGAACCTTACGAGCAAGGATTGTGACTTCTACATAGGGAATCTCAATTCCGTAGTACGAGAGGCGATGGAGTCGTCAGTACTGACGATGAAAAGTAGAAATATCATGGAATGCTATCTAAACCGTGACATACAGAGAATACAAAATCATAAAAGCTTTCTGATAACTCAAATAAATAGGATACGCCGACAATTTCAGGATGTTCCTAACAATGGAGAACTGGTAAGATTGAAGTCCCTCCTGAGAAATGTAAAGTCGCTCATAGAGCAACAATATCGGAATGCGGCCAATGCCTACTGGAGGCAACGTGCGGGAAAAGTAATGAAGTCTGACTCAAGGAACATGTTTCCTCAAATCAAGCAGATCTTCAAGGCTCGTAGAATTGTCCAAATCCCAAAACTCAAAGTGCCACTGCTCTCTGAGCGGCTCTTTTCTCAGGCAGTGATTAATACTCAACACTGTCCCACAATCACAATAGTGAAATAAAAAAAACTCGTTCTTATTGGTTCCCATTTTGAGTCAGTCCATATAATCGATCTCCCAAGTCGGAAATCTATTGAGGTGGCTGAAGAGCTACTGCGGTTTAATAACCAAAACAGTGACACTTTCATTCCACTCAGGTTTTCTGAGGATCTAAAAGCAGACGAACTGATAACAGAACAGACAAGAAGCTACTACACAACACTTGACGAGCTCACAGAAATATTTGGAAAACTGAACAACAAAAAGTCATCTGGTTCGGATGGTATCCCAAATGTTGTACTTAAGCATATACCGATCGAAATCATAAGGCAATACTGCGTAATTTTTAACAACTTGCTTAACAACTGCTACTTCCCAAACTGTTGGAAAACATCGAAGGTATTTCCGATAGTAAGAAAAAATAAGGAACCTTCAGATCTTCGAGCTATAGACCAATAAGTCTCCTGCCTAATATTGGGAAGGTTTTTGAGGAAGTTGCCAGCAAGTCAATCTTGCTCGCGTGCGAAAATAAGGAGATCATACCGCGGAATCAATTTGGATTCAAAAGATTTCACTCGTCAGTGCACGAACTCGTCAGTGGAACCTTAACGCCAAAAGATATACAGGTGCCTGTCTAGTGGACGTCGAAAAAGCCTTGGACACGGTTTGGTTAGACGGGTTAATATATAAACTTATTAAGTATGAAATTCCCCACCATCTTATAAAGATGATTAGTTCCATGATACGCAAGAAGAGATTTGTTGTAACAGATAGAAAATACACGACGACTAGAGTCTTCAAAATCGCCAATGGTCTGGCACAGGGCACAGTAACGGCGCCAATCCTCTTTAATAACTATACCTCTGAAGTACTTAGGGACATGGCTTCCTCGATAGCATTCGCTGATGATGTCATGAGGCAATGAAATCTTCAAAAGCTTATATGACCTCTGCTCGGTTCGGTTGTGGAAATATTAAGAGGGTACAGTTGATGCGAAAGGATTTCAAATCACAACTGCAATAGGTTTTGCTCCGTTACTTGTGAGGTATGGGTTCTAATATTGTCATGGAAAAGAATCGGCCCGTACAGATTGACCAACGCAGGTTGCTTTTCAGCCAATTTGGCACTCAATATGTCAATTTCTTCACAATATTTGATAGCGTTTATCGTTTCTCCTGGTTGAAGAAATGAAAAGTGGATTGGTCTTTCGATGTCCACCAAATTGTCACCATAACATTTTTTTGCAGTTGTTCACTGATTTTCGTCGCGACAAGAAGTGCTTCAGCTTGCGAGCAAATTAAACTGTGAAAGAAAGCATAAATTAGCACCTAGATATAGTGTGCGTTAGGTCCCCAGAAGGCTAGTGCGAGTGTTCCACAGTCACGGTATCAGAGGTAGTGGGTTCGATCTCCGTGGAGAACAAACGTGTCTCGGCTTCTACTGAAGTGAAATAATTAAAAGCTAACATAATAAAAAAAACAAATAGAAACATTTTGGCCAAGTGCTTCAGTGGCCCAGTGGTAGTGGTGTCGGCCGATAAAGCAGAGGTCGTGGGTTCGATCCCCGAAACATATCGGGCTTTTTATTTGTACGAGTATTTTCATTTTGAAAAGTAAAAAAAAAAAATGTAATAAAAAAGTGAATAATCAGACAATGAGTGAAAGTGGGCGGTCCGCTATTCAAATAGCGGGACCAGCAGATGGCTTGTTGTCATCAGATGATCAGGCCGTAATGTCGGCCCATTCTCATTCTGGGAAACCAGAAATTACCGCTAAGAGGAGGAGGAAGCTGAGGCCTTCTCCTAATTTTGTGAAACGCCCTTCCCTTTCAACGTCTACTGAAAAGCTGCCTGGTCGAGTGAGGGAAGAGGCGCCAACAACATCGACAAAGGCAGCAGCACAACAAAGAAATAGAGAAGAAATTGAGAAATACGATTTCCCATACGTATCTGACGGCGGAGAAGGACACTATATGGGAGGTGGTAACACTTTCGCATCGTTAGCCGCCTCGGAGTCAGACGGCGAAGAGGAAAAATGCAAGCAATGTATAGCAGTATCAACGAGCTGCAACTAAAGGTACTGGCCCTTTTAACAAAAGAAAAATGCGAGGAGACAGAAGGAGCAGCAACTCCATGACTCACAGAAGCAGTCACAAAGAAGCGAGTCTCTACCGCAAAAAAACATACAGAAAAATTCGATACAACAACAAAACATACAAACGCAGCAACAACAACAAAAATCACAACAACATAAGCAACAACAACAGCAGCAAAAACAGCAGCAACAGCAAAAGCAGCAGCAGAAGCAGAAACAACAGCTACAACAAAAGCAACAACAACAACAGCAACAACAAAAACAACCACAGAAATCAACAAAGCAACGAGTACCTCCAATCAACACATCCAAGATGGAGTTGAGAGATACGATAGAATTATGTAAGTCGGCCATAGGCAATAATTTTTTTGTTAAAAGACTTAGTTTAGATAGGCACGCGATCCACTGCAATACAGTGGAGCGCTATCACAAAATTAAAAACCTGTTAAGGGATTCGACGACGGAGTTCTTCTCCTTCACACCGAAAGGTGAAAAGCTGCAGACAATGCTGCTGAGGGGATTAGAACCGTCGACTGATCCGGAGGACCTCCTTGCACTGCTGAAAGAGAAGGAGTGCGAAGAGCTCAAATTCGTAGGGGTTAAGCCATTCGTCACGACTAGAGCCAAAAGGGAGAAGCGGAAACTACCATTCTTCCTGGTTCAGCTAAGTCCCAACAGCAAACTGGATGGTCTAAGGAGCATCAAAGTCCTAGACTATCAGGTTGTACACTGGGAAAAATTAAAGAGGAGCGAAAACATTTTACAATGTGTTCGCTGCCAAAGGTTCGGGCACGCCGCGCCGAACTGCGAAATGCAGCCTCGATGCGTGAAGTGTGGAAAGAACTACAAATCTGAGGAATGCGCTCTGGGTAAGGACGGAGCGTCAGAAAAAAGTCAACTCTCTTGTACCTTATGTAGGAACACGGGACACACCGCAAATTATCGGGGTTGTCCCAAATTCCAATATATCAAAAGAGTAAATCTGGCTCGGCAGCAGAAAGTGGAAATTAAACGTCCACACGTGCAGGCACAAACACCAGCCGTAACTCCCCATGTTACCTATGCCCAAATGGCGGCAGGTAGGGGAAATACGGTACAACAACCAAAGGTAGCTTCTCAGGTCCCAGCGCCTAGAGCACCGGAACCTGTACCTTACATACTGGCTATCTTGCTCTCTATTCAAGGGCAGATGGCTCAGCTTCAGCGTCAAATACAGGAACAGGCTAAGCGGGTAGATCAAATAAACGCGCTGCAGCCGGGCCTAACGCACCTCCAGTCGTAATGGGTACGTACATGGCGGAGCAAACCATGAAGGTCCTTGCAGTGAATGTTAATTCACTGATTAGGTTCGAACGAAGAGCCACACTATTTAAGTTGCTTAAAGGCCAAGCCCCTGATGTGCTCTTGGTTAGCGAAACTAAGCTCACCAAAAGACACAAAATGAGGCACAAAATATATAAAATAGTACGGAGAAACCGACCCAACTCCATTCAGGGAGGAGGCGTTGCGATTTTCGTACGAAAAGGTATACGTTTTAAAAGAGTATACAGTCGTGTAGTACGAAGGTTCCAGGTGCTGGAAGCATGCATCGTGTATATCCCTCTCCGTAGTGGAAAGCGGTTGTACATGGTGTCTGTTTATGCAAGTAAGGCTACTCAATCCACTTTATTCCTCTCAGAGCTCGAGACACTTTTTCGATTCCTAAGACTGGAATTGAAGGAGAACTACTTTATTATCGGCGGAGATTTCAACGCCAAACATAGTGATTGGGGAAATAATAAAACAAATACTAGAGGGAACCTACTATTCAATTGGTGGGGCCAGCACAGGATAATGTATCGACTCGGCCTTAAGGCGACGGATAGTCCGTCGTTTCCTAGACACGGGTCCAATTTGGATCTCCTGCTGTTCGACACACGAGTACACCTGACATGCACAAACCAAAAAACCATAAACTGTCTACGCACTTTTGTGTATGACAGTGACCATTGCGGACTCAGTACCGAAATAAGCATTCCGAACGAAGCTGCGGAATTCGACGAGTTTGTTCAAAGACATGCCTACAACTATAGTAGGGTGCGTTGGACACACTTCTCCAGAACACTGACGAGAGCACTCTCCTCGAATTCTCTCTACCCACCGTCCAATAGAAATCTGTCAAACGAGGAGATTGATAGGTATCTAAAACTAATGGACGAGATAATTAAACGAACAATGGACAAAATGATACCTTGGTATCAACACACTGGCGACGACACTTATTCCACAACGCAACTATTGACGCACTGAACCGACAGAAAAGTAGACTGCTGTCAAGGCTAAAATCGTTGTACAGACAGTTTACTGACAGACATAACCCGGAGATTATGACACTGAAGTCGTCGATTAAAAACCTCTAAACATTAATAAAAGAAAATTACAGAGCATCTGTAAGTTTGTATTGGAACAATAAAATTCGGGCTGTAAACACCAGCAATCCGAATATGTTCCCGCAAATAAATAAAATATTTCGGAGAAATAATCAGAACGACCTTCCTTGTCTTAAAATCGCCCGAACGACGTACAACGAACAAATACTGGCAGCAGCGGGCATAGATCCAAATGAGGCTGTTGATGATGAGAACTTCTTTGTGATCGAGGATCCGCAGGAGCAGGTAGAGGCTATAGGAGCGACTTTCCAGGAAGTGTACAAGGCGAATGTTATCATTGGCCCGAACCACGATCTGGAGAATCGAGTCCTTGTGCACAATTTCTACCTTCGAAATGAAATTGTGAATTGGCGATTCGAGAGCTCGGGTTTCACCCAGTTCAGTGACGAGAATATGGCAAATAATGTCATCACCAACGATAGGGTACTACCACCGTTCATTTCGAAGGAAGAGCTCCAAACGATCTTTGAATCACTTAGAAGTAAGAAATCAATGGGAACCGATGAAATACCGAACATTGTGCTTCGACATCTCCCTCTAGAAGCGGTGTACATTTATACCACCCTGTTTAATAATGGAATGAATAATGCACATTATCCAGCGCGTTGGAAAACTGCGGTGGTACATCCCATCCCCAAAAGGGATAAAGACACATCCAATCCGGCGAATCTCCTCTCGATCAGTCTTCTTAAAAACATCAGTAAGGTGTTCGAGAAGGTGATCAATAGAGTCCTGACTAAGTTTGTCGAGGACAAACATGTAGTTCCGGATAATCAGTTCGGTTTCAAGGCGGGGCATCATATCATTCATGCTGCGTCGAAACTGGTTTCTGATATCCAATGGAACAAAGCCAAGAACCAGTGCACTGGTGCCTGCCTGATTGACTTGGAGAAAGCCTTCGATACCGTATGGTTAGAAGGACTCTTTTTCAAGCTGGACAGGTTGGGCATTAGTAAACCACTGCTGTATATTCTTTTCGATATGCTCTCCAGTAGACAGTTCACCGTGAAGAATGGCGATGTGACTTCTGCTGGAACATTCAACATTAAAAACGGTCTGCAACAAGGTGCGGTAAATTCGCCGATCCTATTCAATATTTACACGAGTGATCTGATAGGTTCACTTCACCATGCCATAGCGTACGCAGACGACATAATCGCGTACAGATCAGGTCCAAAGATTGAGGTCATTAATATACTTTTGCAGCGTGACTTCGACAAAATTAAGCGATATTGCGATGACTGGAAGTTGAAAATCAACTTTCAGAAGTCGGAAACCATTCTGTTTAGGACGCCTTTGTCTGGGGCCTCTAGGGACACCAGAAAGAATTGGCGAAAGTTCTCGATGGTGGGACAGCAAGGGCAGCCACTTGCTTGCCGAAATGTAGTCAGATACCTTGGGATCTGGCTAGATCAATTTCTGTATTTTAACAAACATATAGATGTTGCTCTGGCCTTACAAAGAGACTGTTTTATAACAGCCAACTCGATGCGAGGGTGAAGGTAATCTGCTACATGGCCCTTATCAGGCCCATGCTTGTATTTGGATGTCCCGTGTGGTTCAACGTGAGAGCAAGTTTATTGGAAAAGATTCGGGTGTTTGAGAGGGCTTGTCTTAGGACTTGTCTTCGCTTATACAGAACACCAGAGTCTGAGTACATAAAATTCTATCCTAATGAGGTCTTATACAATAGGGCGAACCTAATAAGAGTGGACAATTTCGTCATTAAGTTGACTCGAAGGCACGTTGCAAGAGCAATGGCCTGATGGAGCAACCTGATCTCCGGGGCTTACTACCAAAATTATATGTGTCACGAGAGAGTTCGCTTTGACGGCTTTATTCCTCCAGAAGCGTTCCTCTATTTAGATAGCAAAGGTCTGATACAGGACAGATTGGCTGTGCCACTAATCTTCCATGTCGCTCGAACAGTTGCGGACAGGCGACTCAACTACGACAGAGACGACGCACACGGCAGTGCGGAGCGTCTCGAGTGGCTACATGAAGGATGTTGCGCGGCAGCACCAACAATTTTGGTGGCTAGTTGAAGGAGTGGAAGTCTCGTAGTCCAATTCTTCCAGTACTAGGTAGCTCTATAGGAAGCAAAGTCGGTCGTCTGACAATTTTATTTAGCCTTGGCAGGCTTACATAGTTTTAGGTAGGATTAAGCTAGTTTTTAAGAAAAAAAAAATACATAAATAAAAAAAAAAAAATTAATAACACAAAAAAATTAAAAAAAAATATTTATATATGTTTACATGTATTTATATATTTAGTATATATATATTATGTATATATATATATATTGTATGTCTATATTTGTGTTAGATGTAAGTAGGTTAAGTAGATTAAGATTTATTTTTAGGTAGTCTGTAAGTTTTTAGTTTTAAGTTTTATAACAAAATTAAAATCAAAATAGCCCATATACTAAGTTTTTTCTATTTAAAAATGTTTTCTTAGTTTAAGCTGTATTGTCCTAACTATAAGAATAAGAACAAGAACAAAATCTGTCAAAACGTCGAAAGACATAGTTTAAGTGTTAGGTTTAACTTAGAGTGCGCGCATGTGGCCAGTAAGTTAGAATAAGATAATTTTAAGTTAATTAAGCTAATTTTTAAGCGTTTTTTTGTATAGCTTGTAAGTGTTAATTAATGAAATCAAATAAAAAATGCATTTAAACTGAAATTGAACTGATAACATTTTTTTGGTGTACATCGGGCTTGGGTTTGTTTTTTGGTTTTTCATCTGCATCCAACCATTGCCCAGATATTTTAAGATTATCATACAGTATTCACTTTGTATCATAAGTGAATATCCGGTGCAAAAACGGTTCAGTTTGGTTTCCTAATGTAAGCGATGCGCAGATTTCTACCAGCCGAAGTTTATGGGATTTGTTCAGTTTACGGGGTACCCACTTATCGAATTTCTTTACCTTTCCTATGAGAGAAAGGTGTCGAATTATTGTCATTGGGGATACTCCCATGCTTTGTGCAATCGGGTTCGCACCCACCGTGCTTTTAAAACATCGTCGACAACTAACGTTTCCGGCTTCCTACGTAGTTCATTTTCGAGGCTGAAATCCCCCGAACGGAATTTTCCAAACTAACGTTGTATAGTGCGTTCGTTTTCTGCTATATTCTCAAATGCGACATATTTTTCACTGCCAATGACGCATTATGTCCCATTTTAAATTCGTAAAGGAATAGGGCTCGAATTTGAGCTGCCGACAGCATGGTAAATAAATTCCTAGAAAAAAAATAACGGTACTTGTAACGAACGCTACAATTCTCACACGGCAACCACACGTACCACTTTATTTTATAAAAACAAGAAAAAAATTTAACGGTTTGGCACAGATGTTCACTCGAGAACTTCTTATTTCCGACTGGGCGAAATAACATAACCACATTTCATATGGTAGATCCAAATATGATCCTTATCAATTTAATGGCAAACTACTCGTATTACGAATTACCATTTAGTTAATATAGTATACATATTTAGGTGTTTGTATTCTTGGGCCGCTGTGCTCCACAATCAATATTAACCTAATATTTCTTAGTTGACTGAATATAATATAATTATGATTTTTCCACACACAAAGACAAGAAATTAACCATTAGGACACCCATATTGGCAAGT
Organism: Volucella bombylans; assembly: GCA_949129095.1. Lineage (NCBI taxonomy): Eukaryota > Metazoa > Arthropoda > Insecta > Diptera > Syrphidae > Volucella > Volucella bombylans. The sequence goes on from OX422140.1 coordinate 299,772,596, forward strand.
GATGAGAATCGTAATTTTGACCGAGGGTTAATTTCTTAATTTAAACTTCAGTAAGACGGCATATCGTTTCTGCTTACCGATATTTTAAATTCATATAAAGATAGGTGGTGACTAAGTAGTTAAGTTCTTTGAGCGCTACGCCAAATGGTATTTTCGAGCAAGTCATACAATTATTAGTAAAAAAAATTCTAGTGCCATCCTTTTGGTGGGGAACGGAGTGATAGCTTCTAAAAACTGCGTATGAGTGATATATGAAATTCTTAAGCAAATACTTTAATTCGTTTGTTACTATTTTGATTTAGGCTCAAAATTTAATTAAATGAATTGCTTAACAATATTTTTAACAAACTTATAAAATTATAAAACGCACGGACAAGTATACTCCTAAAATAGGAGATTTTGTCAATTTCAGTGATTGAAAATCCAACAAATTGTCAAAGTCACATACCATCTCGTATATTCGCACATATTTCCTGCTTGTCTCTGTCCATATTTTATTAGTAGGCACTGCAGTGGTAAAAAAAATTCCTAAAAATTTAAAACTAAATACTGGCCCCAAAGCTGAATAAAGTTAATTGATTGAAAATATATTCGGAACTGTTTACTCGTACTATAAGCCCCTTCAGGGCTATGACGGGGATATTAGATTGTTAACGTTAAAAGCAGCAATTACGAAAAAAAAATGTCATTCGTTTTTATGGTTATGGAATATTAAAGTTTCGCAAGGAAACAAAAGAATAAATCATAAAAGACATTGTGTGACGCAGCCATGTGCTCCAGGAATGTATTATATGTAAGCATGTTAACACAAATACGAGTCGTCTGGCTTCTGGAGAAAATTAAAAAATTTAATGCATATTTTTCGAATATTGAATTCAAGGTTAAATTCTAGACTCCTAATTCTCCTACTGGAGAATTTTTAATTATATATCTGTGTGATTGCGAACCACATGACAAGGTTTGTTAACTTAACGTTGTCCTTATTCGCATAGGCATATGTAAGTACTGTACAATGTATGTAAATATGAATATTTTGAATGGAATTTCTTAAATTAAAAAAGATGAAAGACATACACACGAGTATATAGAAGTTATGAATTTAATAACAGAACATTCTAAAGGACTAACTTTGTTTTAAATTTAATTTTTAAGTTTCGCTTCACAGAAAAGATTTCAAATTAATATTTCCATTCATTAAGTTATAGTGTAAAATTAATAAATGTGGCATTTTGTTCAAACTTTTGCGCAAATACATTGTATTTTTACTTTACGGTAATTCATGTCTTTTTTCCAGGACTTTGTGCACGGAAATCATTCCTAACCTTGGGATACAACTTTATTAGTTCCCATTGTATTTATAAAATAACCGGTGTGTTTCTTTGTGCCTCATAGAAGTCTTTCTGAGGTTCGAATACACAATACAATTCAATAATATTCAATTTGCAAGAAAGTAGTTGCGGCTTTTTAGTGCGGAATAATTTTATTTTCTTACAAAAAGAATGAACTTTAATATATGCACGTATTTTATTCGATAACCTTCTGCCATCTTTTCCGTGCTCATAGAACTTCTGACCACAAGCACACAACTGGACCAAATGCGATATTAGTGATTATCATCGGTGAAAGTTTCATCATTCAAAGAGTTTTGCGAACTTCGAAATAAACGAAAATATCATGGTGTAAGGGAAGATTGGTAGATGAGAAATCACTTCCCAATCAAGGCTCAACAAATAAAGAGTTAACAAAGATCTGTGCGGTCTAACGTTGTGAAAGTGGAATACGATTCTCTTACGATTTACCAATCCTGGCTGCTTTTCTTTGAGTGCTTCCTCAAGTTTCATTAGTTGTTGACAGTAACCATATGAATTTATTGCTTAATTAACATTGCCAAAATAACCTTCTTTTGATGCAGTTCAGCTTTTGATATGGTCAGTGGTGGTACATCACGCTTAGACCATGATCATGCTAGAGTTAAGTTGTTATAGATGATCCAATTTTCTCCACTAGCAATGATTTGGTTTAAAACATAATCAATTCGATTGCGGTTGAGATTCATATCACAAATATTGATTCTTTTTATTAAATTAATTTCTTTCAATATTTGGAGACCAAATATCGAGCTTTTTTATAAGTCCTAGATATTTTGAGTGATTTTCAATTGTTGTATGTAATAATTCTATTATGACTTTGATTTCGTCATCATCAATTTCAGTTGGTCTACCATAACGTTGGTCATCTTTAAGTGAAAAATGTTCGGACTGGATTTTTAATTCAATTCGGACACGTACGTTCTGTTAATCCCTCAGCTGCTTTCTTGGCTTTACGGAAATAAAAAAAGCAAGACATCGGAAATAGTCATTTTTGCACTACATCCTAAAGTTGACACTGCACTAACTGGTGTAAAAAGAATAACATTGTCCACAGCGAGAGTCACCAACAGAAAGCAATCGACTTGCTAAAACTGAAATTACTTTCCTACTGCTCCAATATACTCGTATATCATACTCTTTGTAGTTTTAGCGAAAACGGTCAGTCTTCGATTTTTTAGACGTAAACTAAGGCGAACTAAAGATTTTTGTGATTATAGTTTCTAACAGATCTTTTTGCTAAAGTGTGGCAAAATCCTCAATTAAATTTTTATTGTTTTTGCCTGCACTTTGGCGGAATAACTATTTTTTTATTGAGCGGAGCCCACAGAATTTGTTGATTTCTTCATAGAGGTAGTTTTAGTAGAAATTGAGTCCCAAACTTTCGTTTCCAATGCTTACACTTATAGATAGTGAGTAAAATTCTATGGACTTTGCTGAGAAAACACAGACCTTAAATCTGTATCCAGTAAAGGAAACGTTTAATCAGCTTGATGAAAACGAGCATTTGCCACATTTTCAGTAAATTTACCCTAATGACTCTTTTCATTGATTTTGCGCAGGCTTATTTGAGTGCTAAATATTTTGAATTTAAAGATGGTAAGAACGTACTCATTGGTTCTAGGATAGAGAGTACCATCCGTCGTTCATAGACCTCCGGGGAGTTTAAACGTGATTCGGCTAGAAAGTGAGAAGTGTTAATTAAGACATTTGACAAATTGTATTTAGGCTCCAATTAGCACAGAGATAGTGTGTTGCGCTTGAGACAGCAAAGGTTGTGGGTTCGTCGACTCCATGTCGTTTAAATTTTTTTTTTCTATCATTTTTATTTAAAATAAAAATAATTTAAAGTGTTACTCAGTGTTGTAGTAAACAGCACGTGATGGATTGTGGAGAGTGGTCCGCTATGCCAATAGCGAGATCAGCTGACAAAACAGGCTAGGCATCAAGCGGTTCCAGCCCAACACCAATAGAGGCAGAACCAAAGACGAAGAGAAGGAGGAAGCTAAGGCCAGTTTCTAACTTGTTACAAAATCCCACCCTACCAACTTCCACTGTAAAACTGCTTGGTAGAGTGAGGGAAGAGAACATCTTCGCTTCATTGGCACCGACCGAATCGGAAGATTAAGAAGAAGAAATGTTGACCATAAGTAGCAGCATCAAAATGCTACAACAAAGAGTACTGGCCATAAAAGAAAGGGAAATGGTAAGAAGGAAGAGGGAAGAGGAAGAGCAAGCCTAGCAACATCAGACGCAGCTTGCTCACAATCAGACCCAACAACAACACCAACAAAACTTAAGAAGCACCAGCAACAACAACAAGAGCAGCCATAACAACGGCATCAGCAAAAACAACAGCAGCCACAAAAACGGCAACAGGCAAAAACAGCAGCTGTAACAACGACAACAACAGCAGAAGCAGAAGCATAAGAAGAAGAAGAAAGAGAAGGTGCCTCCTATCAATACCTATAAATTAGAGGTAAATGCAATCAACGACCTGTGTACGTTGGTCACATTCACACTGAAGTGTGAATGCAATTAATGCTGCTGAATGGGTTGGAATCGTCTACTGATCCTGAGGAGATCCTGGCATTACTCAAAGAGAAGGAGTGCGAAGGACTCAAGTTTGTGGGGGTAAAGCTATTTACCACAGCTAGAGCCAGTCTGCCGTTCTTCCTGATGCAGCACAGTCCCGAAAGCCGTCTGGATAGTCTAAGGAGTATCAATGTCCTGGACAGGTGGTTCACTGGGAAAAATTAAAAAGGAGCGAATGCGTTATACAATTCGTTCGCTGCCAGAGGTTCGGGCATGCCACGTCGAACTGCCACGGTTCCGAGGAGAGCGCTCTGGGTAGGGAGGGAGCATCCGATAGGACGCAGCTCTCGTGCGTGCTATGAGGGACCGTGAGACACACCGCAAACTATCGGGGCTGTCCTAAGTTCGCTGATATGAAAAAAGTAAAACTGGCTCGGCAGCAGAAGGTGAAGGTCAAACGTTCACCTATTGGGTTTCAAACACCAGCCTCACGTCCCAAATTTACTACGCCCAAATGGCGTCAGGTAGGGGGGCTACGGTACAGCAAGCGGCTATTGCTTCTCCGGCGCCAATGCCAAGAACAACGGAAGCTGCACCTAACATGCTGGCCATCTTGCTCGCAATCCAAGGGCAGATGGCTCAGCTGCAAAAGCAGGTGCAAGAACAGGCCAAGCGGGTGGACCAGATCTACGCGCTGCTGCCGGGCCTAACGCAACACTTGTCGTAATGGGTACGCACATGGTGGAGCAAACTTTGATGGTCCTTGCGGTGAATGTTAATTCACTGATTAGGATCGAACGAAGAGCCGCGATGTTTAAATTGCTACAAGACCAAACTCCTGATGTGCTTTTCGCTAGCGAAACCAAGCTAACCGATAAGCACAAACTGGAGTACAATAATTATATTGTTAGAAGAAGAAATCGGCCCAGATCCAAACGTGGTGGCGGTGTCGCGATCTTCATTAAAGAAGGTATAAAATTTCACAGAGTGTACAAGGGAGTGTTGCGCAGGTTCCGGGTGTTGGAGGCAGTCGTCATTTACATACCGCTCCGCAGTGGAAAGCGGCTGTACTTGGCCTCTGTTTATGCATCTGAGGCTTCACAATCCACCCTATTCATTACAGAGCTCGACACGCTTTTTCGACTTCTGAGGCTGGAATCGGGGGAGAATTATTTTATAATCGGCGGGGATTTCAACGCTAGACATAGAGATTGGGGAAATAATTTGCCAAATACTAGAGGGAACCTACTACTCGATTGGTGGGGTCAGCACGATGTCATGTACAGACTCGGTCTTAAAGCGACGGATAACCCGTCGTTTCCCAGAGGCGGGTCTTATTTGTATCTTCTGCTGTACGACGAACGTATACGACTGACAGGTACGAATTTACAAACATTAAACTGTCTGCGCACATTCGTGTATGACAGTGACCATTGCGGTTTTAGAACCGAAATTACAGTTCCCAACGAAATTGCGGAATTGGAGGAGTTTGTCCAAAGATATTCTTACAACTACAGTAAAACTCGATGGACACGCTTCTCCGCAACCTTGACAAGAGCGCTTTCTTCAAAAACGTTCCATCCACCGTCCAATAGGAATTTTTCAAACGAGGAGATCGACAATTACCTAAAACAAATGGACGAGACAATTAAACAAACTATGGACACTACAATACCGCGGTATCGACGTACAACTACCAAAGACCTGTTCCGCAATACTACTACTAGACTTCTGACAAGACACAAAAACTTGTATAGATAGCTAACTGACAGACAAAACCCGGAGATTAGGACACTGAAGTCGTCGATTAAAAACCTTCAAACGTTAATAAAAGAGAACTACAAACTTTCTGTAAGTTTCTATTGGAATAACAAGTTTCGGGCTATAAACACCAGCAACCCGAATATGTTCCCGTAAATAAATAAACTATTTCGGAGAAAAAATAATAACGACCTTCAGTGACTTAAAATAGCCCGGACAACAGACAACGAACGGTTACTGACAATAGCAGGTATTGATCCGAATGAGGCCGCTGATGATGACGACTTCTTTGTGATGGAGGATCCACAGGAGAAAGTTAACGAAATAGGCGCGCCTTCCAGGAAGTATACAAGGCCACTGACACCATTGGCCCTAATTATGACCTGGACAATCGCGTCATCGTACACGACTTCTACGTTCGAAATGAAGTAGAGAACTGGCGATCCGAGGGCTTTGGTTTCACCTGGTTCGGCGACGAAAATATGGCAAATAATGTCATTACCAAAGATGGTGACCCACCACCGTTTATTTCGAAGGAAGAACTCCGTGAGATCTTCGACACAATCAGGGCTAAGAAATCAGTGGGGACCGATACTATTCCGAATATCGTGCTTCGACATCCGACCCCTAGAAGCGGTCCACCCTGTTGAATAATGCAATGAATAATGCACATTATCAAGCGCATTGAAAAACGGCGGTGGTTCAACCTATCCCCAAAAAGGGAAGGGATATATCCAATCCGGCGAATCTCCGGTTGATAAGTCTCCTTCCGAATATCAGTAAAGTTTTTGAAAAGGTAATCAATAGAGCTCTGTCTAGGTGGGTTGAGGACAAACATATAATTCCGGATAATCAATTCGGTTTTAAGGCGGGACATGATATCTCGCATGCCGCGTCTAAACTGGTGTCCGATATCCAATGGAATAAAGGTAAAAACCAATGTACTGGTGCCTGCCTTGTTGACTTGGAGAAGGCCTTCGACACCGTATGGTTAGAGGGTATTTTCTATAAGCTGGCCTTCAGTAAACCACTCTTGTACATTCTTTATAATATGCTAACCAAAAGGCAATTCATCGTAAAAAATGTGGTGATGTGACTTCTGTTGGAATATTTCAAACTAAAAATGGTCTTCAGCAAGGCGCGGTCAATTCGCCGATCCTATTTAACGTTTATACAAGCGATTTGATAGGTTCACTTCCCCATAGCATAGGGGGAACAACAAAGGTATATACTAATATATGTATATTATTATGTATAATGTCTATGTACGTGTATATGTGTATTTTGTATGTAGGTTAGGTAGACTAAAGTTTATTTTAAGTTATACATTAAGTTTTTATAAAAAAATAAAAAAATGTCCATATTGTAAGTTTTGTTAACAAATTTTTTTTCTTAACCTTAAGTATGCAAAATAAATAGTTCTAAGTAAAATGTAAATAAAGTCGAAAGACATAGATATAAGAATTTAGAGTAGCTTAGAGTGCCTGTGTGGGGCCAGTAAGTTAGTATAAGATTGTTAAGCAATTTTAAGGTAGCATTTAAGCATTTTTTGTTAGTGTGTAAGATGATGATTAATATAATAAAATGCATTTCAAACTAAACTAAAACTATAGAGAGTACCATAGATGAAATCAGTGAAGTCATTTTTGATTCGCTTGGCTTTCAGAAATCCATAATAATAAGGAGGAATAAGTAGTCCTTTAGTTAGGAAAGTTTGGCAAAAGACATAATATTAAATGCTTTAGCCTTACATCGTTTTAATAAATCCGGATCTAATATACGTAGAGGGTACTTTACATGAAAAAGAAGAATTGCCATAGGTTGTAAAAAGAGAAATTCTCTCAAAAAACTCTTCAAATAGCTTTATCCCGTTAGAAAAAGTATATAGTACTTTCACCGCTACCGAGAGAAAGCTCTAAAGAAGCTACTTAAGGTGGGACAGTCTGGGACTGGCTAGACTAGACTGTCCCAGACTCGACCCTTTTAAACACCACATGGGTGGCCGTGGCTCAAGTGGTAGTGTATTATCTTCCAAATCGGAAGGTTCAGTGTTCGAATCCCAGCCTCGTCCGTAAGATATCTTTTTTTCAGGTAACTTAGTTCACGTAAGACGAATGGTTGCCTCTAATGCAGTAACAAGTCCAATTACACTAATAGTTTAGTCTCCCCATTAAATGTTGGATGCCACCTATGGAGCAAAATAACCATTGAGCCCAAAAATCTTTCTTTCTCCCTCTGTCACATTTTCCTAAAAACTTAAAACGTGCTCAGGTATTTCAAGTTACCCACTTGAGTGTGAAGTTCGTAAAAAAAAAAGGTTATCCTACAACAGAATTAATAGCCTATATGTAAATATGTTCAGCATAGACAAAGTTAAATGGGCCATAAACTCATTTAAAACATATAAGGCAACTGGATCAGATTATTCCCATCCAGCCTTACCAATATATGTAAGTTGTATGGAAGAAAGATCCACGGAATGCACTCTACTTAATATGGTAAACAGATTAATAAGGCCTACTGGCAAAAGGAGATATGTGCCTTCCTAGATATTGAAGATGCCTTGGAATCCATTTCGGAAAGCATGTCCAAAAAGGGTATTGACCACCCCACTAACTGCGGTTCCAGTGAAATTCTCGAAAGCTGGAAAATCTTCACATCTTCCGATGAGACTAAAATATCTGTCTCAGCTGCCAATGGCTGTCCACGAGGAGGTGTTCTCTCACCGCTTATTGATGACGTACTATTAAAACTTAGTAATCTGGGGTATTAAACAATAGGATATGCCGACGACTTTCTCATAATAGTGAAGGGTAAATACCCTAAAGACGTTTGCTATAAGATGCAGACTGCTCTAAAGATAATAAGTGGATGGTGTGTTGTAGAAAAAATCTCAATCAACCCCAGTAGAGCAGTGAAGCTATACTTGCTCCCTTCACTCGTAAAAAAATCTGAGCCTTGTATAGATCTCACTTAACGGTACAGAAATTGTATACTCCAATGAAGTAAAAATCTCGAATTGATTCTCGATAAAAAACTAAAGTGGAACTCACATATTAATATATTAGTAAAATTACCAAAGCAATTAAAGTCATTGGGGCTAAGATCTGGTGATTAACCCCAAAGGTCACCTATATATATACAATGATGATACGACCCATCATCACCTACTCATCAGTAGTATGATGGAACAAAGAAAAGATAAATCTGACACATAAAAGCTGCAGGGCCTACAACGACTTGCATGCCTCATCATCACCGGCGGAGTGCACACATGCCGCACAGCAGCTATAGAAGCTTTCACTGATTTGACGTCACTTTTTATAAAAAAGATAGCAAGTTACTACTCGTATAAACAGGAGAGATTAATCACTCAGATCAAATGAATTTTCTCTTTGAAAACTCCGAGCTTGACATGATCTACGCGGTAAATGACTACTAGTTTTCGCAGGCCGAAAAACACGGAACTATATAAACCCAACCGTAAACCTTAAAGGTACCTAACAAGTGGTATACGGATGGATCACAGATGAACACCGGGTAGACTCTAATGTCAACGACTCCAAATCAGTCTTGCACTGCTTCAATATGCTACAAGATCTCTCCCATACATAAGAACAAAGTAAAACTTAGATGGCTGCCTCGTCATAAAGGTATTGTTGGAAATGAAATAGCCGACGGACTGGATAGAAACGGTTCGGCTGATTCCTTCATCGATCCTTAGCCGTTCTGTAATATCGCGAATTCAGCAATTAGCTCAACATTAAAGGGGTGAGGAAAAGAAAATGTATATATCCCATTAGGATAACATTTCAGAGATTCTTCAGGCTAAAAGCGCCATCAAACCCTTCCACATGAAAAAAATAAAAAAAAGGAGAGTAGTGTGAGAGGAGTAGAGAAATGGTTTAACAATTATGATCGATCATCATCCGGAAGAAAGTAAGTTAAAATCAAGTTCTATTATTTCTTACTGAAGTTGATATGATTGGTTTTAAAAACAATTAAATTTTCAAGGGATTATAATAACAGTTTATTAATATTAAACTGAATGTTATGTGTGGGGACAGTTCAGTTAACAAAAGGAGATTTAAATTCTTGAATAAATTGAAAGCGGTATTCTGCAAGGGTAATACCCAAAAATAAAAAGCTAAGCAATAGTTTTCCAATCAATTTGGGGCAAAAATATTGTGCTTTTATCTGTTTACTTAGCTTTGGAGTATCATAGCTTTAAAATGGTTAATTGCATCTGGCAACTTTTTTCTTTTGTTTGAAAATGGATGGATCAACCAATCCATTAAATTAAATTCTATTGCGTTTAATGAAAATAAAATGAATGAAAAGAGGTCACATACGAAAATGTTATGCGAAAGTGGTCTTCGTCGACCAGATAATGAAGCCGCAAAATGGTAGCAAGCCCAGGATTAATGGAAAGGAAGGTGATATTGTGTGTTTGGTGGGATTCAAAAGAGGCATTTGAGAATTACCTGACTCAGTTTTTGAACAGGAAACCCAAGAAATTCTATCCTGATGGAATATTGTTTCTAGACGAAAAATGACAAAAAGTGGTTGAAGAAAATTGATAATACGAGTATGTGGTTCAATAAAAAAAATTCTGAATTTCAAAAAATTGCCCGAATTTTTATTGTACTACAAAGGGCCCGATATTCTTTCTCCTATCGATATTTTACCTATTATTAGTAGAAAAATAGTTTGGTGGTTCTTTATAGAAACCAACCTAACTTGAGGAGAAATCACGACAAGAAAGGCGCATTCCCATTAAAAATAAATTCTAATATAGCGGTAAAACAAATTGTGACAAGACCGGCACATAAGAGTTATGACTGCTGGCGAATGCTAATGACCTAATGATAATATATTTCCCAACTATTAGTAGTATATTTTTCATTAATATTTCAAGTCGTCAATGTTTGCTTTTCTTTTCTGTTTTCTAACATGTACAACTGGACAACTAAAAATACTGGCTGTTGTAGAGTTTCAAGCACAAAAAACAAGTATGAATTATAAACTTCGAATCACTCTGAATGAATGCTCTCCGTCCTATTCGGACTTCCACCCCTGGAGAGCTAATATCGAAACCAAATACACCTGAGTTGTTTCAAACCACTACAAAACAATTCTCTTTTCTCCTCCTTCTACCTTTCCACCCACAACAAAGCAACAGTGAAAGGGTATCTAACCCCTCAGGCGTGCGTAAATTATAAAAAAAAAACAAGATAAAAGTATGCAAAGCAAAGCACTCAACCCAAGATCGTCTGACCGATGTAGGCAGTAATTTTCGAACAAACAGTCATACGGATTTTAGGAGCTTAATTTGGAAGAATAAAAATACTGCCAGTGAGGCAATCATTTTTTTCGAAGTTTTCAAAATTTTCTTTATGAGAGACGGATACCGTTAAGTTATGCATCATTTGCGGAGCCAAACTTACTTCGATGTAGGTAGTGCTACATGTTAGCGAAATAAATATTAATGTTATTATCTCGAATAAGCCGAGCTCACAGAATGAATTCGGATCGTAGGCAAATAAAACGCATAAGGTAACATCTGTTTTGGCTCCGTAACATCGGCATATATTATTATATTATATATATATATTATTATATATTCCTTCCTCTCAACCTTCCATTAAATTAGATGTTTCTATCTAACAACATACATATATCTCCTTAGTTATAATGATGACAATGATGACGGAATCCATTAGCAGAAAATAAGTTAAAAAATAAGCAAGCTAAGATACATAAGCAAAACAAGGGTACTAGCACTTAAAGGATAATAAAAATGCATTTTATCTAGTATGAAGTGATGATTTAAGACCTTCATCGAGGAGTGAAAAGAACATCTCGGAGGAAAAAATTAACATCGTTAGAGTTAACAGCAGTTAGTTAAAAATCCTCTCTTTGGGAATCATTGCATAGGTATATAAAACCCGTGAAACCAACCCATACGAACAAAGAAGTACAGGAAGTGTCTTAGTAAGTAGGTGAAAACTGATTTATTGGGTTGTACCACATGAACTGTCCGATTTTCGCCCAGTCGGAAATAAGAAGTTTTCTAGTGAACATCTGTGCCAGAATGTTAAATTTTCTTCTTTTTTTATAAAATAAAGTGGTACGCATGCTTGACGTGTGAGGATTTTAGGGTTCGTTACAAGTACGTTATTTTTTTCTAGGAATTATTTACCAAGCTGTCGGGAGTTCAAATTCGAACCCTCTGTGACATAATGCGTCATTGGCAATGAAAAGCATTAATGACGCATTTGAGGATGTAGCCGTAAACGAACGCACTATACGACGTTGGTTTGGAAAGTTAAGTTCGGGAGATTTCAGATCCAAAAAGGAACCTCGTGGAAAGACGGAAAGGTTTTTTTTTTATATAATTTACGCGCGTTAGTTGATGACGATGTTTTAAGAGCAACGGTGGATGCGGACCCAACGAAATCGATGCGGGAGATTGTACAAAGCATGGGAGTATGCCAATGACAATAAATCGACACCTTTCTCTCATAGGAAAGGTAAAGAAAATATTGGCTTTTAAATGTTTACATGTTTACTATACAATCGGACATCTCATGTGGTACAAACTAATAATTAATTTGTTTAACTTGAAAAACTTGAAAAGCCAGGCTTCAAATTGAGACATTATTTGAATAGGGTGTGACAACATTTATTCTTATTTGGATTAGATTAAATTATATTATTTATTTCATTTCCTAACAATTTTACAATACACAGATACAGCAAATCTTCATTACAAAAGTTGGTGTCTCTTGTTCCAGAATAACAAATTCTAGGTTTTAATGATTGTCCTTTCTATTGGTGGATAGAAAATTTTTTTAATAAACCATGAATTAATGTTTATATTTTTTAATACGTTACACACTTAGTGGTAGGAATACCAGTTTTAAGTGAATTGTTCATTAAAAGTTATAATATCGTTATTCAGAACCGCGATAAGAAAGGTAGTATGAGTAAAGACATAGGAAATTTATCAAGAGAAGTAAAAAGAAAATAAAATATAAATTAAATCAAGCCTAAAATTTCAATGCGTTAAAGAATATAGAAGGCATTACAGAGTTAAAATACTGGTGAATAAGGCATTACAAAAAAGTTAAACCAAGTATAAATACTTTCGCTAGCTTACTATTATAATTGAATCCTCTACACTTGATCTGAATAATAGCCAGTTTCTAGGATTTTTAAAGAAAATATTACATCCAATGTTATCGCATATATCTGCAGGATGTTTGTTAGACATACTCGTATGTGGCTCTATAACAACGAAGGAAAGTCTAAAGTGATCTAAGGCATTATTTATTAATCTAAATTAATGGGTTTTATAGTTCCCAATTAAATTGTCATAACTACCTTCCTGACAGAATGATCTCAATACTTTATAGACGTATAAATGGCTAGGCTGCTAAGCCTATATACTGATTATTTCTAATAGTGGAAAAGATGGCGACCATCTTGATTTGAACAGCATTACTCTAATTATATTTTTTGAGCTGTAATGAGAGGCTACAGGTTCTTAACATAACAATCCCATTGCAATTGCAAACGAAAACTGTCCAACGCGTAGTAAAGTGAGGTAAGTATATATGGCGGCACCAGCCTACGTAAGTGAAATATTTTGTTCTGGGCAAAATATATATGGTATATCTTTTAAGATTTTTAATATGCGCTAAACCAATTAGATTAACCAATTGCAAACTATAGTAACTCCTAGATATTTAAATATTTAGATATGAAACAGATTCTAGCTGTATGCAGGAATCATTGCAGTTACGATAAACCAAATTGGGATGTATTTTACATTTATCACAAAATCTTACTATTCTTTTACTAATTATTTTACCTCTTGTTACCTTTTTTATGTACTGGAATTATAACTGTCATTTTCAGGTGTATACCTCCTTCAAAGCTAGTTTTAACAAGATGTGCAAGGTTGAATAATGAAGCTACACATTTTTATAATGAGAATACTACTTAGACCATCAAGTCCACACGATTTTTTCGATGAACATGAAGTACTTCAGATTCAGTAACTATCCCAATAAACGAATGATGATCAAATTTCGTTATCAAGTACAGATTCTTGATGAACATTTGCAAGGTTCCAAGACGAATTAGATTTACGACACATTACATTACAGACACATTTTTAAAGAATTCATTAAAATTTTTTTCCAATTTCTACATCTACTGTGGGCATCAAATAATCTCGAGAAATTCTCCAGACGAGTCTTGAAACTAAAGGATTCCCCCCTCCCCCCTCCCCTCTCACCAACCCTTTCCGACCCAACCACTTGGATCAAGAAGTCATCCGACCCGTGCCGAAGATCAACCTGGCTCCAAAAATAACTCACTCGCTAGCGACCTCCGGATCAGCTAGCCTTGTCTGTATACAGCGGATCTCTGTACAGATGGACCCCCCTTTCTCCGCTACTCATGGGACCATATTATGGACAACGCTTCAAATAAAACAAAACCCGAGGTCGGTACTCTTTTAATACCGGGCGGTATAACGGTGACTGCACAGACTACCGGCAATGCATTGTGGACAGCAGGTAAAACTGTAGCAGACCACGGTGAACCATCCTCTAAAGGCAAGCGCAATGAGTCTAAAAAGAAATCTTCAGGGAGTGTTAAGGCTGTGGCAAGTCATGGTCCTATCATTTCCTCCACCCCTAGCAGCAGCAAGTTTGTAGCAGGCCACGGACTTGTCGCTGCTACCAAAACTCCTCCCCCGAGGAGGAATCTGGAGCTCAGGCACATCTGCAAGTTCCATCTAAGGCGCTCTACTTAAGACGCCGAAATGCTTCACGCATCATCAAAACCTTCGGATCCATTTCGGAGGTTGAGAGAAGTGCGGAAATAAAGAGCAATATTGAGTGGGGTCAAAACATCCTAAAAGACGGATTACCCACTGATTCCACTGCTCCCAAAACACCAAAAGGCTCTTCCAAGCGGCAGAGATTGTTGGAGGAAACCGTGCCGGTTCCCAAGGGGCTCAAAACTTACAGCACCAAAACCCCTGGGCCATCCAATAGCACATTTCTGAGGTCTTTTAGCGAAGTCCTGAAGGACGCAATAATAATCGCGGTAATCGACAGGAACGATACCGACGGATCAATAAGACCTGAACGGTGGCAGCTAGTCAAGCTGAAGCTTTCGAGCAACTTCTTGACCATCACGCGGGGAAACTCTGGACCACCTCCCTTCACAAGTGACGCTGGCTGGCACCAAGCCCAATAATCCCCACCAGAAAGAAAGATGAACTGAATGCACTTAAGCAACCTCCTCCTCCTTTAACGGAGACACCACCAAACACAAGCGTCGATATTCTTTCCAGAAATTATCCTAATCCAGAAACCATGGATTGTAGAAGGCGCGGTTTGTGGATTTGGGACACCTGTAAATGCTCCGCTATATGCAAGAGACAAAGGTAAGATTAGAACTTGTATATTAGTGAAACGTAGCCATAATGCATTCTTACTTCTTAATCTCAGCGACCCCGACTTAACCGTTGCCCGACTAGAGACTACCAAAGGCTCCTACTGGCTGGAATCGGCTTACCTTGGCCACGAGCATGTCGACCCTCTCGCTGGTTATAATCTAAAAAGGTTAAAATTGGCCGCGTCTTCAATTGCGACGCTAACGCTTATCACACGTTATGGGGCAATACCGATATCAACGATATAGGTGAGTCACTTTTTGACTATATTTTAAGTACTAACCTCTTTATTTGCAACATTGGCAATGAGCCCACTTTTATAACCAGAAACCGACAGGAATTCTACATATCACTCTTGTTTCCGACAGCATCATTCAAATGCTAACAAACTTTATGGGATGATGTGAACACTCTCTTTCATTTCAGACCACAGATACACCCAATTCAGCCTGAGTGATGCTCCCCCCAGCGAACCAGCATTCCGGAATTATCAGAAAATTCATTAGCCAAAATACGGAGGAATACTGTGAGAAATGCCATCCTCTGAACTATCAAGTCCCACGCACGACACCAATGAGCTTGGTATGAATGTCGAGGAATACACCCTGGCTCTCAATCAGGCTATGGGCCGCTTACTGCCCTCTTATTCAACCTACAGGCAGGAAAAAGCCACAGTAGTTTTCATTCCCAAAGCCGGAGAATGTTCTCATATTGTCACAAAGGACCGCATCCCTATAAGTCTATCATCTTTCCTTCTGAAAACTCTGGAACTGCTGATTGATATCCATATACGAGCTAAAATTGATCCAAGACTTCTGTCAATCAACATGATTACAGTAAAGGAAAGTCGGTGGAAACGGCTTTGCATTCACCGACTAACCACATCGAATGATCCTACGATATAGAGAGTACGCAATGGTTGCTTTCCTGGACACAGAGGGTGCCTTTAACAACGTCAACACATCCGCAATCACGACTGTGGTTAATGAACTACTGATATACTTGGTAGCGGGTGGTAGCAGGGTGATTGCCTATACGGATGACGTTGCTATAGTCGTCTCAGGTAAGCATCTTAATACCATTAAAAACTCCTTCAAGTAAATATCAATAGATTAACCCGTTGGGCAGATCGCTGTGGATTGGGAGTAAACCCCCATAAGACTGATCTTGTCCTCTTTTCCAGGAAATACAAAATTCCAATTATAGACCCTCCCTCAATAAACGATACCAGTTTAGTATTTTCCGATACAGAAAAATATTTGGGTCTCATTTTTGACAGGAAACTAAACTGGAAACCTAAATTTCAAGAAAGGGTTAATAAAGCTACTATACAATAGCTTTATCCTCTTGCAAAAAAGCCATTGGGAATAAATGGGGCCTTGAACCTCGCATAACGAACTGGCTATACATCTCGGTCATAAGACCGATACTTACTTACGGGGTTGTCGTCTGGTGGACGGCCTTAGAAAATGGAGTCAACTGAGAAAACTAAACAGAGTCCAAAGAACAGTTTGCCTATGCATAAGCGGAGCCATTCTGTGTCATTTGACACCCCGCGATATTTTCAACAGGCAAGTAGCTGCGACTGAACCTATTAAGGCGATTACACAGTGGACAAATAATTCATTTGGCCACTCCAATGTTCTTAATACATCAGGAATCCTCACAGAGAACATCGATTACACCAGACCTGAACTTTGGTTTGACAAAGATTTCCATGTAAGCTTCCCCTCTAGATCATTCTGGGAGGAAGATGCTTTCATGGAGGACAGGTCAATCCATCTCTACTCAGATGGATATAAAACCGATGGCGAAGTTGGTGGCGGTGTCCCTGAGACCGAGTCATTATATTCTAAAACCGCCCTTGAATGCCGATCATTTCTTATGGAGAAGGCAGAGCAGTTCAACATTCACCTTTGTTGGGTGCCGGGGCACAGAGACATTCTAGGAAACTATAGAGCCGATGAACTCGCCAAAATTAGAACCACTCTACTTATTCTACGGGAAAGGGGTAGCATATGTATACGAATCGCTACGTGCAAATTAATATTAAAGCTGGATGCCAATAAAAGAACGGGCCTTATAGTCTAAGAGCCCGCAGTATAAATTTGGCAGTGAAGGATAACCAAAAAATATGTACATTCATAGGTAGTATTTATTAGTGTGATTTCAAATAAGGCAGTCTGGCAGTCCTCACTGACGGCCAAGTTAAATAACAGTACTTTTAAAAAGCGAAATTATGCCCAACAGGAATAGGGGGGATAACTATTTAATTTTTATTGAAAACGATAGAGCAGAATTTGCTTGCTTTAGATTTATCTATGCCAGACGTTTAGGATGCTGCGAAAGCCATGCCAGACGCCATGAAAGTGTTTGAATTATGCCCAATTTTGCATAATTAAGGTAACCATGTCAATTTTACATAAAACATAGAACAGAGTTATATTATTATGAATATATGGCTCCAAGACTTTTAGGGTGCATTTTAAAAGTACTGTTATTTTCCTCGGCCGCCAGTGAGGACTGCCAGACTGCCGTATTTGAAATCAAACTAATAAATACTACCTATGAATGTACATATTTTTTGGTTATCCTTCACTGCCAAATCTATACTGCGGGCTCTTGGTCTATTAGGTCGACTGTTGGACCAACATGTCTTGCGACTAAACAGATCTGGCCAAAGCGGGATCCGAAACGCTCTAAGAGTCTAATCCTTCTAAATAGGAAATATTTTACCGCGTTCATAGGTGTCATCACTGGACATTGCGTTATAGGCAAGCACGCAAGATGGCGTACGATTTCTGTAGAAGCTGCATGGACGTGAAAGTGGAGGAGCCAAAAATCCACCTACTCTGTATACAGTTTGTCAAGAAAGTGTTTTCACAAGTACAATGTACTCGTATGACAATGTATCTTTTAGCGTTGTAATTACAGATACTTCCGGAATATTTTTTCAATTTTTTCTTTTGGAATTGCAATTAACACATACTTAAGCATAAAATACCATAACAAAGTACTTCTTATAGCACAAAAACAACCACAAAAAAAACAAAACAGCAAAAAACAACAAAAAACCACTGTCAAGAAAGTGTTTGCAATTTCATTTCAATTCCATTTTCGCAGCATATGCACAGTATCATGAAAGTACCGTTAAAGCGGTTTTTTATTTTTTGTCCTGTGACAGTCATAGGATATCGAATCCAACAATTTTAGTGATTCCTTTTCTGTTTCGAGTGCTTGACTGATCGTTTTAGTCTTGTTTAAATATGCCTGGCCAAAGAATTTCGCTGGACGTAAAACAATTAATTTACTATAACCACTACAAGGGCAAAAGTGTGCGAGAAATTACGGAGATGTTTGGTATATCCGGAAGAACTATATACAACATCATTAATCGGGCAGAACGTGAGAATCGTTTGGATCCTCCAATAACAACTGGTAGGCCAGGGAAGCTAACGGACAGAAATGAGCGTTTTCTGCTAAAAAAGGTGAACGATAACCCTCGAATATCAATAAGGGCCTTGTCATGGGAGATCAGCGTCGGAGACATTGTCTTCATTGAAAACACCATGGACGCGAAACAGTATCTAGGCATTTTGCGAAATCATTTGCTCAGTAGCGCCATAAGCTTTGGTTTTAATTGCAACAATGAGAACAGAAAACCTAAATTCAAATTCTATCAAGATAATGACCCAAAGCATAAAGAGCTAACGGTTAAGACGTGGCTGCTCTATAATTGTAGTAAAGTGCTAGATACACCAGCTCAGAGCCCCGACCTTAACCCAATCGAGAATATATGGGTACACCTGAAAAATAAAGTGGCAAAAAGGAGTCCGAAAAACAGAAACCAATTAATACAGTATATTAAGGAAGAATGGGCTAATATACCAACTAATTATGACGTAAGAAATTTAATTGGATCAATGCCAAGAAGACTAAAGGCAGTAATTGATGCTAAAGGTGGTCACACCAAGTACTGAAGTGTAATTTTTGTATAGTTTACTAGTTCTTGAGGTTATTTTGTTCTATAAGATGAAAATGTGCAAACACTTTCTTGACAGTGTATTTATTGTTGTTTTTGATTGTTTTGTTTTTTTGTTGTTGTTTTTGTACGAAAAGAAATACTTTTTTTTTGTTATTTAATATTTAAGAATGTGTATATCATAATACCAAAAGCAAAAACTGAATAAAACTACTGGAAGTGCCTATATTTATAACAAAATAGGATACATTGTTGTTTTTATTACTTGTGAAAACACTTTCTTGACAAACTGTATGTCCAGCTTTCACCCAGAGAAGAAAACTTCATTTAGGAGCTTTCTTTTACAACGATCTACACGATCTAAAAAATATAGACCTAAACAGTCACTTACGCTTCATAGTAAGCTCAAACTTGTTCCGTTAGTAAGAGGATTATAGATCCGCGTGGCATCGCAATGGGCCAATAGGCCTAAGTGGGTTGGTATTTCCAACAGCCACTCTTACCTACTTACCTATCTACACCATTTTCGGATATCAAATTTTCTGAAAACTTTATACTTTTAAAGCCATTGTCTATATTTGTTTTGTCTAAGAGATTATTAATAATATTTCATTAAACTGATTTTCATTATTTTCTGTTAGTTTAGTTTAGTTTTAAATGCATTTTATTTTCTTAATCACTAACTCTTACATACTAACAAAAATTGCTTAAATGCTAGCTTAAAATTACTTAACAATCTTATACTAACTTACTGGCCCCACGCAGGCACTCTAAGGTACTCTAAATTCTTATAACTATGTCTTTCGACTTTATTTACATTTTCTTTACTAATATCTATTTACTATTATTAAAGGTAAGAAAAAAAAATTGCTAACAAAAACTTAACATATGGACATAATTTTTTTATTTTTTATAAAAACTTAATATCTAACTTAAGGTAAACCTTAGCCTACCTAACCTAAATGTACAATACACACATAAACACACATAGCCATTATACACAATCATATACATATATCAGTATACACCTTTGTATACACTGATATATGTATATGTTTCTTAAATGCTAACCTAAACCTATGTAAGCTGAGCATAATAAACAGAGCAAATAAATTGGTCAGGTCTGCCTCATTAGTGAGGCTGGTCCGTAATTGACGGAAACGACGACGAAACATCTTCCCCATCATTCAACCACCAGAAATGCTGGTGCTGCCGAAAGAGATCCCTCTTATCGCGATTCCCCACCGCCCAACTGAGCCTGAGGCGATCCACACTGCGTGTGCGACGTCTCTGTTGTAGTTGAGTCGCCTGTCCCCAGCTGTTCGAGAGATTAACGGCACCGCTGATCTATCCTGGATCAACCCTATCTGATCTAGGTAGAGGAATACTTCCGGTGGACCGAAGCCGTCAGAGCGCACACTCTCGTGGTAAAGGTAATTGGGGTAGTAAGCCCCGGAAATCAGGTTGTTCGATGAGGTCATTGCTCTTGCAATGTGCCTTCGAGTTAAATTAATGACGAAGTTGTCCACTTTTATTAGGTTTGCCCTATTGTACAAGACCTTATTAGGATAGAATTTTATGTACTCAGACTCTGGTGTTCTGTATAAGCGAAGACAGGTCCTAAGATAAGCCCTCTCAAACACCCGAATCTTTTCCATTAAGCTTGCTCGTACATTGAACCACATGGGACAGCCAAATACCAGCATGGGCCTGATAAGGGCCATGTAGCAGATTACCTTTGCCCTCGCATCGAGTTGGCTGCTATAAAACAGTCTCTTTGTAAGGGCAAAAGCACCGTTAGCTCTGGCCAGAGCAGCATCTACATTTTTGCCAAAATACAGAAACTGATCTAGCCAGATTCCAAGGTATCTGACTATATCTTCGACAGGCAAGTGGTTGTGCGTGTTGTCCAATGATAGAGAATTTTCGCCAATTTTTTCTGGTATCCGTAGAGGCTCCAGACAACGACAAGTGAATGGTTTCCGACTTCTGAAAATTGATTTTCAACTTCAAGTCAACGCAAAATCGTCTTATTTTATCGAAGTCACGCTGCAAGAGAGTATTAATGACCTCGATTTTTGGACCTGTTCTGTACGCTATCAAATCGTCTGCATAAGCAATAGTATGGGAAAGTGAACCTATCAAGTCGCTTGTAAAAATGTTGAGTAGGATATTTGAAATATTCCAACAGAAGTCACATCACCATTCTTCACGATGAACTGTCTGTTAGTTACCATATTATAAAGAATGTACAAGAGTGGTTTACTGATCCCCAGCCTAGTCAGCTTATAGAAAAGACCCTCTAACCATATGGTGTCGGAGGCCTTCTCCAAGTCAACAAGGTAGGCACCAGTACATTGTTTTTTGCCTTTATTCCAATGGATATCGGACACCAGTTTAGACGCGGCATGTAAGATATCATATCCCGCCTTAAAACCGAGTTGATTATCCGGAAATATATGTTTGTCCTCAACCCACCTAGTCAGAACTCTATTGATTATCTTTTCAAAAACCTTACTGATATTCGGAAGGAGACTTATCGACCGGAGATTCGCGGGATTGGTTATATCCTTTCCCTTTTTGGAGATAGGTTGAACCACCGCCGATTTCCAATGCGCTGGATAATGTGCATTATTCATTGCATTATTAAACAGGGTGGTGTAGATGTCCACCGCTTCTAGAGGAAGATGTCGAAGCACGATGTTCGGAATACCATCGGTCCCCACTGATTTTTTAACTCTGATTGTGTCGAAGATCTCATGGAGTCCTTCCTTCGAAATGAAAGGGAGTAGGTCACCCTCTCTGGCAATGACGTTATTTGCCATATTTTCGTCGCTAAACCGGGTGAAACCAGAGCCGTTGGATCGCCAATTTTCCATTTCATTTTGAATGTAGCAAATGTGCACCAAGACGCGATTGTCCAGGTCATAATTAGGGCCAATGATATCAATGGCCTTGTATACTTCCTGGAAAGTCGCCCCTATGGTCTCAACCTTCTCCTGCGGATCCTCGATCACAAAGAAGTTGTCATCGTCAGCGGCTTAATTTGGATCAATACCTGCTATTGTCAGCAACCATCCGTTGTCTGTTGTCCGGGCTATTTTAAGACACTGAAGGTCGTTTTGATTTTTTCTACGAAATAGTTTATTTATTTGCGGAAACATATTCGCGTTGCTGGTGTTTACAGCCCGAACCTTGTTGTTCCAATACAAACTTACAGAAATTCTGTAATTCTCTTTTATTAGCGTTTGAATATTTTTAATCGACGACTTCAGTGTCCCAATCTCCGGGTCTTGTCGGTCAGTTAACTGTCTGTACAAGTTTTTAAGTATTGACGACAGAAGTCTACTTTTCTGTCGGTGCAGTGCGTCAATAGTAGGATTGCGGAGTATGTCTTCGTTAATCGTACGTCGATACCGCGGTATTGTAGTGTCCATAGTTTTTTTAATTGTCTCCTCCATTTGTTTTAGGTAATTGTCGATCTCCTCGTTTGACAAATTCCTATTGGACGGTGGGTGGAGCGTGTTCGAGGAGAGCACTCTTTTCAAAGTTGCGGAGAAGCGTGTCCCTCGAGTTTTACTGTAGTTGTAAGAATATCTTTGGACAAACTCCTCCAATTCCGCAATTTCGTTGGGAACTGTAATTTCGGTGCTAAAACCGCAATCATAGACTAACTATACATAGATATCAAACTTTCTAGATATTGGAAAATCAAAACCGGTTTTCTACTGATCGTCACTATCCGTGAGACTCTGTCCGTGAATACGCGTGAATTGTGATCAATGGCAATTTATCTCCTTTTTTATACAAACCACTTCCATTTGAACCAAAAAACGTCATCCACATTACACAAATCGTTCTCATTCTAGCAAATTACTTGTAAATTGCTCTCATTTTAGCAAATTTTGACAAACTTATAGAGATGCAAAAGTGTTGGAATTCACTTACAGTGTGCCTGTTCGAAAGTTAAGGGTTTGCAAAAGTATTAGTAGAGTTTGACATCTAGTTTAGTTTATCTATGACCGCAATGGTCACTGTCATACACAAATGTGCGCAGATAGTTTAGCGTTTGTAAATTCGTACCTGTCAGTCGTATGCGTTCGTCATACAGCAGTAGATCCAAATAAGACCCGCCTCTGGGAAACGACTGGTTATCCGTCGCTTTAAGACCGAGTCTGTACATGACATCGTGCTGACCCCACCAATCGAGTAGTAGGTTCCCTCTAGTATTTGGCAAATTATTTCCCCAATCTCTGTGTCTATCGTTGAAATCCCCGTCTATTATAAAATAATTCTCCCCCAATTCCAGCTTCAGAAGCCGAAAAAGCGTGTCAAGCTCTGTAATGAATAGGGTGGATTGTGAAGCCTCAGGTGCATAAACAGAGGCCAAGTACAGCCGCTTTCCACTGCGGAGCGGGATGTAAACGACGACTGCCTCCAACAGCCGGAACCTGCGCAACACTCCCTTGTACACTCTGTGAAATTTTATACCTCCTTTAATGAAGATTGCGAAACCGCCACCACGTTTGGATCTGGGCCGATTTCTTCTTCTAACAATATAATTATTGTACTGCAGTTTGTGCTTATTGGTTAGCTTGGTTTCGCTAGCGAAAAGCACATCAAGAGTTTGGTCTTGTAGCAATTTAAACATAGCGGCTCTTCGTTCGATCCTAATCAGTGAATTCACATTCACCGCAAGGACCTTCAAAGTTTGCTCCACCATGTGCGTACCCATTACGGCATGTGTTGCGTTAGGCCCGGCAGCAGTGCGTAGATCTGGTCCACCCGCTTGGCCTGTTCTTGAACCTGCTTTTGCAGCTGAGCCATCTGCCCCTGGATTGCGAGCAAGATGGATAGCATGTTAGGTGCAGCTTCCGTTGTTCTCGGCATCGGCGTGGGAGAAGCAACAGTTGCTTTCTGTACCGTAGCCACCCTACCAGACGCCATTGGGGCGTAGGAAATTTGGGACGTGACAGCTTGTGTTTGAAACCCAACAGGTGAACGTTTGACCTCCACCTTCTGCTGCTTAGCGAGTTTTGCTTTCTTAATATCAGCGAACTTAAGACAACCCCGATAGTTTGCGGTGTGTGCCACGTTTCCACATAACACGCACGAGAGCTGCGACCTATCGGATGCTCCGTCAACACCCAGAGCACACTCTTCGGAACTGTGGTTCTTAGCGCACTTCACGCATCGAGGCTGCATTTGGCAGTTCGACGCGGCGTGCCCGAACCTCTGGCAGCGAACGCATTGTATAACGCCTTCGCTCCTTTTTAGTTTTTCCCAGTGAACCACCTGGTAGTCTAGGACATTGATACTCCTTAGACAATCCAGACGGCTTTCGGGACTGAGCTGCACCAGGAAGAATGGCAAACTCCGTTTCTCCTGTCTGGCTCTAGCTGTGGTAAATTTCTTTTTGAGCAGTGCCAGGATCTTCTCAGGATCTGAAGACGGTTCCAACCCCTTCAATAGCATAGATTGCCGCTTTTCACACTTCGGTGTGAATGAGTAGTGCTCCGTCGTCGTTTCCTTTAGGAGCTCTTTCACTTTCGCGTAGTCCTCCACTGTATTACAGTGGATGGCATGGCGATCGTTCCCCAATCGCTTAATATTAAAATTATTACCAATGACCATCTTACACAGGTCCTTGGTTTCATTTACCTCTAATTTATAGGTGTTGGTAGGAGGCACCTTCTCCTTCTTCTTCTTCTGCTGCTGCTGTTGCTACTGCAGCTGCTGCTGTTGTTGTTGTTGTTGTTGTTGTTGTTGCTGTTTTTTCAGCTGCTGTGGTTTCAGCTTTTGTTGTTTCTGCAGCTGTTGATGTTTCTGCTGCTGCTGTATTGTTTGCTGCAGTTGTTGTTTCTGCTCTTGTAGCTTTTGTTGTTGGGAGCTCTGTACTTTTGATTGCTCTCTCTGCCTGCTTAATATGCTGCTGGTAATATTGTTTATTTCTTCATCTTCGTCTTCCGACACAGATGAAGCTAGAGAGGCAAAGTTGTTATTGCCCCCCTCATAATGAACCTCAACTTTATCTCATTTCAACTCACTTATTTTTTTTTCATTAAATTAGGAGGGGTTCTCAACCTACTCCTTCTTTTGACGGCTTTCGCCATTTCACCAGCAACCGTAATGTTGTCCCGTTATGGAAAGAGCGGAACGCTCTCCACCATCCATCACGTGATTTCTTTCCTTTTACCTTTTGCTTTTGTTTTTAATTCACACAATTTGCGAGAACAAAAAAAAACAAACAAACAACAAAAAATAAAAAAGAGTTCAAAATTTAGCCCGGGATTCGAACCCGTGTGCACTACCACGATACGATGACAGTCGCCGCTAACCACCGATTCCATTTTTCATTTTAAATGCATTTTTATTACCATGAATTCATTAATACTTATACGCTATACAAAAAAACGCTTAAAAATTAGCTTAGTTAACTTAAAATTTAACTTGCTGATCCCATCCGGCACTCTAAATTAAACATAATACTTAATCTATGTCTTTCGACGTTTGGTACAATTACAATTATTTTTTTTTCTTCTATATTTATGTAAACTATAACTAAGAAAATAATTTTATTTAGTGAAAAAACTTAGTATATGGACTTTTTTTATACAAACTTAAAAAATAAAACTTACAATCTATCTACATATAAATAAATCTTAACCTACTTAATCTACTTAAAATAGCTTATTGTATATATCATACAATTTATTTTTTTTTTTTTCTAGACGCGTTACCCCTTCTAGAAGTTGTTACCCATCTTAGTTCTTTTATAATTTTTTCTTATTTTTATTTTTTTTTATTTTTTATCTTATAACTACCTTAATCCTACATAAGTCTATGTAAGCCGGCCATGACTAAAAAATTAGGCTAACCGACTTTGCTTCCGAGTGAAGTTATATTGTACTAGAGGAATTCGACGAAGATACTTCCTCTCCTCCCATAAACCACCAAAATTGTTGGTGCTGCCGTGCAACATCTCTTATGTCGCGACTCCCTACCGACCTACTGAACCGGAGACGGTCCACACTGCCATGTGCGACGTCTCTGTCTTAGTTGATTCGCCGGTCCGCAGCTGTTCGAGCAACGTGGAAGATTAGCGGCACGGCCAATTTGTCCTGGATCAGACCTTTCATATCTAGGTAGAGGAACGCTTCTGGAGGAACAAAGCCGTCAAAGCGAACTCTCTCATGATATATATAATTACGGTAGTAAGCACCGGAGATCAGGTTGTTCGATGAGGTCATTGCTCTTGCAATGTGCCTTCGAGTCAACTTAATGACAAAATTGTCCACTCTTATTAGGTTCGCCCTATTGTACAAGACCTCATTAGGATAGAATTTTATGTACTCATGTATTTATGTTCTGTATAAGCGAAGTCAAGTCCTGAGACAAGCCCTCTCAAACACCTGAATCTTTTCCAATAAACTTGCTCTTACGTTGAACCACACGGGACATCCAAACACAAGCATAGGCCTGATAAGGGCCATGTAGCAGATAACCTTTACCCTCACATCGAGTTGGCTGTTATAAAACAGTCTCTTTCTAAGGGCAAAAGCACCTTTGGCTCTGGCCAGAGCAACCTCTATATGTTTGTTAAAATACAGAAATTGATCTAGCCAGATCCCAAGGTATCTGACTACATTTCGACAAGCAAGTGGCTACCCATGCTGCCCCACGATCGAGAACTTTCGCCAATTCTTTCTGGTATCCCTAGAGGCCCCAGACAAAGGCGCCATAAACAAAATGGTTTCCGACTTCTAAAAATTGATTTTCAACTTCCAGTCATCGCAATATCGCTTAATTTTATCGAAGTCACGTTGCAAGAGTATATTAATGACCTCAATCTTTGGACCTGTTCTGTACGCGATTAAGTCGTCTGCGTACGCTATGTCATGGTGAAGTGAACCTATCAGATCACTTGTGTAAATGTTGAACAGGATCGGCGAATTTACCACACCTTGTTGCAGACCGTTTTTAATGTTAAATGTTCCAGCAGAAGTCACATCGATATTCTTCACGATGAACTGTCTACTGGAGAGTATATCAGAAAGAATATACAGCAGCGGTTTACTAATGCCCAACCTGTCCAGCTTGAAAAAGAGCCCCTCTAACCATACGGTATTGAAGGCTTTTTCCAAGTCAATCAGGCAGGCACCAGTGCACTGATTCTTGCTTTTGTTCCATTGGATATCAGAAACCAGTTTAGACGCAGCATGAATAACATCATGCCCCGCCTTGAAACCGAATTGATTATCCGGAACTATATGTTTGTCCTCAACCCACTTAGTCAGGACTCTATTGATCACCTTCTCGAATACCTTACTGATGTTTGGAAGGAAACTGATCGACAGGAGGTTCGCCGGATTGGAAGTGTCTTTATCCCTTTTGGGGATGGGGTGTACCACCGCTGTTTTCCAATGCGCTGGATAATGTGCATTATTCATTGCATTATTAAACAGGGTGGTATGAATGTCCACCGCTTCTAGTGGGAGATGGCGAAGCACAATGTTCGGTATTTCATCGGTTCCCACTGATTTCTTAGTTCCAAGCGATTCGAAGATCGTTTGGAGCTCTGCCTTCGAAATGAACGGTGGTAGTACCATTTCATTGGTGATGACATTATTTGCCATATTCTCGTCGTTGAACTGGGTGAAACCCGAGCTCTCGAATCACCAATTCATTATTTCATTTCGAAGGTAGAAATTGTGCACAAGGAATCGGTTTTCCAGATCGTGGTTCGGGCCAATGATGACATTCGCCTTATATACTTCCTGGAAAGTCGCTACTATAGCCTCTACCTTCTCCTGCCGATCCTCGATCACAAGGAAGTTGTCATCATCAACAGCCTCATTTGGATCGATGTCTGCTGTTATAAGTATGTTCTCGTTGTCCGTCGTTCGGGCGATGTAAGACACGAAAGGTCGTTGTGATCTTTCCTCCAAAATATTTTATTTATTTGCGGGAACATATTCGGGTTGCTGGTGCTTACAGCTCGAGCTTATTCGAGCTCTGAGATGAATAAAGTGGATTGAGTAAACTTAGGTGCATAAACAGACACCATGTATAACCGCTTTCCACTACGGAGAGGGATATACACGATGCATGCTTCCAGCACCTGGAACCTACGTACTACACGGCTGTATACTCTTTTGAAACGTAGTCCTTTTCTTACAAAGATCGCAACGCCTCCTCCCTTAGTGGAGTTGGGTCGGTTTCTCCGTACTATTTTATATCTTTTGTGCCTCATTTTGTATCTCTTGGTAAGCTTAGTTTCGCTAACCAAGAGCACATCAGGGGCTTGGTCTTTAAGCAACTTAAAAAGTGTGGCTCTTCGTTCGAACCTAATCAGTGAATTAACATTCACTGCAAGGACCCTCAGGGTTTGCTCCGCCATGTATGTACCCATTACGACTGGAGGTGCGTTAGGCCCGGCAGCAGCGCGTATATTTGATTTACCCGCTTAGCCTGTTCCTGTATTTGACGCTGCAGCTGAGCCATCTGCCCCTGAATAGAGACCAAGATAGCCAGCATGTCAGGTACAGGTTCCGGTGCTCTAGGCGCTGTGGCCTGAGAAGGTACCTTTGGTTGTTGTACCGTATTTCCCCTACCTGCCGCCATTTGGACGTAGGTAACGTGGGGAGTAACGGCTGGTGTTTGTGTCTGCACGAGTGGACGTTTAATTTCCACTTTCTGCTGCCGAGCCAGATTTACTCTTTTGATATATTGGAATTTGGGACAACCCCGATAATTTGTGTGTCCCGTGTTCCTACATACCGCGCAAGAGAGGTGGCTTTTTTCTGACGCTCCGTCCTTATCTAGAGCGCATTCCTCGGATTTGTGGTTCTTTCCACACTTCACGCATCGAGGCTGCATTTCGCAATTTGACGCGGGGTGCCCGAACCTTTGGCAGCGAACACATTGTAAAATGTAAAATGCACATTGTAAAATGTTTTCGCTCCTCTTTAATTTTTCCCAGTGTACACCCTGGCAGTCTAGGACTTTGATGCTCTTTAGACCATCCAGTTTGCTGTTGGGACTTAGTTGAACCAGGAAGAACGGTAGTTTCCGCTTCTCCCTTTTGGCTCTAGCCGTGACGAATGGCTTAACCCCTACGAATTTGAGCTCTTCGCACTCCTTCTCTTTCAGCAGTGCAAGGAGCTCTTCCGGATAAGTCGACGGCTCTAATCCCCTCAGCAGCATTTTCTGCAGCTTTTCACCTTTTGGCGTGAAGGTGAAGAACTCCGTCGTCGAATCCCTTATCAGGTTTTTAATTTTGTGGTAGCACTCCACTGTGTTACAGTGGATCGCGTGCCTATCTTGACTTAGTCTTTTAATAAAAAAATTTTTGCCATTGGCCGACTTACATAATTCTATGGTGTCCTACAGCTCCAATTTGAAGTTGTTAATTGGAGGCACTTTCTGCTTAGTGGGTTTCTGCACTTGCTGTTGTTGTTGTCTCTGCTGCTGCTGATTTTGCTGATGTTGTTGCTTCTGCGGTTGTTGCTGCTGCTGCTGTTGTTTATGTTGCTGCTGTTGTTGTTGTTGCTGCTTTTTGGGCCGCTGTTGTTGTTGTGGCTGCTTTGTATGATTTTGTGTTTGTTTTGTCTGTTTTGACGGCTGCTTTTGTTTTACATTGTCCGTTTGTTGTTGTAATAGTTGCTGGCTTACAACTTCTTGCTGTTGTAGTTGTTCTTGTAGCTGGGAGCTTTGTTGTCGCTCCTTTTCTCTTCTTGCCGTTTGTTTCGCCTTAATGGTGAGTACTTTTTTCGTTAGTTGCCAGATGCTACTATTTATAGCCTCGACTTCTGCCTCTTCGTCCTCGGATTCTGTTGCAGCTAGAGATGCGAAGCTGTTGTCGCCTCCCAGATAATGATCTTCGCCACCATCGGATATATATGGGTATTCGTCATTGTCCGACTTCTGACCTATTGGATTTACTGCTGCCGTTGTTGACGTTTAAAACGCCGTCTCCCTTAATCCACCTGGCAGCTTGTCGGTGGATTTTGATAGAGAGGTGCGCTTCACCAGATTGGGGGTTGGCCTTAGCTTCCTCCTTCGTTTGGCACTTCCTTTGGTTACCATAATTGGTAGGTGGCTTGAAGTGGCCTCATCATCGGATGTTTTCGTGCCACTAGCTTTAACCGCTAATGGAAGAGCGAAACGCTCTCTATCACTCATCACGTGATTTTTTTTCTTTCTACACTCTCACTAGTTTACTGTTTTATAAAAACAAAAACAAAAAAAAAACGAAACTAAATACCTTGGGCTGGGATTCGAACCCCGGACAACCCGATTGTGACTCCGATTCTACTACCACTGGTCTAACCGGGTCCCCACACGATGTGTGTCTAAATGACGAACTAATAAATTTTCACTTGTAGAAAGAGAAAAGACGAAACACATCCGCACTCTACAAAAGTCAGTGAACGACTCATCCGCTAACCACCGAGCTACCGAGTAAGTTAACGAAATTGCAACTAATTTCTTATACTCGTAGAAACTGAATCACTATTTTTATTTTACTTTGAAAAAACCCGAAACACGTCTTTTCTCAGTCGAGATCTGCGAACGACTGACATTATTATCTGTTGTATTTAATACGTTCCTTTTTGTTCACTAAGCAGCTTAAAAATATCCTTTCGCATTTGTTTGTATTTTTTATACATTGTAAGTATAATTTGTTCTTATTTATGGAATAGTAAATACTTTTAGCACTTATTCTCCCGCAAATAAAATTTGTTTGTACATGCGTTTTTATTTTACGAACTTGCGAGTAGAAACATATTCAATCAGAAAGTGTTTAAAGGGCAGATACTATACAGATTTAATGTTAGCGTTGCTTCAACATTTTGGCTATTCTGAGCTATTAAAAAAGTTTTAAATTGTATCCAAATTTCAACATACATACATACAAATGGGCATATGTTTATTCTCCTTTTCGTTAATTATTTTTTTAAATAAAAAATTGCTCATCGAAAACATTTTCTAATTTTAATTTGACAGTATGTACTATTTTATATAAAAGTATTAATCTTTATATTGACAAAATCGGTTTATTTCTCGCATAAATAAATATTATCTTTATATTTTTTTTTTTAAAGAATTTAAATTCACAAATGATGTAAGTGTCATTTCTATTTATTAACTTATTTTACGCAGGGTGCTTAGGAATTTTGTCAATCTATTGATTAGCGTACATACAATATAAAATGCGAATATGTAAACAAAATGTTTTTCGTTACCAGTTATCTAACTATTCTTACAGGGTATTTTACCTTGATATAAATTAATCTTGGCGATATTGTTGTTCTTAAACATTTCTTATTTTTTTAAGTCTTAATTTATTATACTTCCTTACCAGGTGGCATAAATCTTCTAATGCCCACGGGTGCTTCAGCATAAGGTAAACCTAAATATTGATCAACATCCCTTAATCCAGTTTGAGGATGCATACTTCTTATAATCCCCTTTAGACGTCCTTGTTTCAAGCCAATCTCCTTTGTGTATATCAGCTTTTCAGGTGTTTGCCTGCGAGGAGGTGCTGGGTATGGATAAGAATTTCCATACTTGGTAACGGGTGAATCGTTGAGAAGTTCATCGCTCTCTGCACTTTGATTCGTTTCAGCATGCTGAACGTTTAATGCAATTTCTTCTACACCATAGTGTGCATCTGTTGGGAAGAGCCCATCATCATCATCATCAGAAATATTTTTTCGTAAATTACTTCTTGAACTACGCTTCCGAACATCTTTCCCTCTATCCAAGGATACATCTGAGGACGATGTTGATTTAGCGATGGTACCTGTCGCAGATATCTGTTCATTATCTTTTGATTTTTGGGCGATTTCCAGCTCCATATGTGAAAAATTTCCTGTAGGTGAGACTTTTTCTTCATATAGTAAATTTGAACTTAAAAGGGCAGCAGTTAGATTTTTGTGATTGAAGGCACAGCAAATAATTAACAAAATTAAACGCGTATCCATTTTCGTTAATTATTACGGTTTATTACACTCAGTATTTAGTTTTTTCTACTTTTTTAAAACGTTCACTTGATAACGTTCTAATTCGCTTTTAGAAAATCAAAAACATAATACAATTATTCGAAGCGGTGGTGTAAACAACGCGCTCTATGACGTACACAAACTAAACACTACAAAACACAATTAAAGTTATGAGAATCCAAAAATCTCTTCAAGAAAACGTCATCAAAACAAAATCTTCGGAAATTTTTCTCAAATTCAAATCTATTTCGGTTCAAAATACAGCACAATGTTGCACAACACTACATATTCGAGGCGCATAAATCGTGCAACCCCATTTCAAGATTTTGGTACGTACCTCTACTTTTGAGGCGTGGGTTAGTGAACTTTTTACATTCGCTATGACACGTTTGTATATTTATATTATTTTTAACTTTTCACTCTTTTAAGTAGAACAACATGCAACGTTAGAGGCTTCGACACCTATGACGCATATTAGAGTACAGCTGTCGAATGGAAATGGAAAAAAAAACTTAAATCTGTCAAAAACGCGAGCGCATTTCACTTAAAAATACATCGCGTCCAAGGTAAACGCATGGAAATTTATTTTTATATATGACATTAGGAAAACTATATTAGGCATCTATATTGTAAAGAGAAAATATGTACTACGAAAACCGTCAATTCTAATTCTAATATCGTTTCGTCGAAAAAATTTACATTTTCTGGATGAAAAATAAACACTTATACACTTTTGATCTCCAAGTAATAATATGTACATATATATGTCATAAATATTCTTTTGAAAATAATTCTCTTTTTTGTTGTTGCGATTAACCGTACGACGAACAAAAAATAGACCAATGATGTATTGACTTAGAAATATTCACATATGTTCATATGTATACAAGTATAAGCAGGCACGCGCGTCTACACAGTTCAAAAGACGCCACAGAACTACTGTTGGGTAGATGGCAATGCTTGGTGTATTTGAGGTAGAAGGCTAACGGATTAGTCGAAATTATGTCGTCACTTGCGCATGGTATAAATATTTAGTTTCTTGAAGAGTTTTGTGGCAGCTGCGCAGAAAAAATTTAATTACGATCAGCTGTTCGAATACAGGAATAAAATTGTTTAGAGCATTTCTTAGTTGGCTAAACGGCTAAGTAACAGTGCTGAAAAATTCAAAAAGTGTTTGAATATACCCTTCGGGAAATTGCTTACATGAGGGCAAATTAGTCACTGTCCAATATCATTTTATTCAGTTACAGTCATTTGTATTTTATAAAGGGGGTTTTTGTAAGAGCTGTAGATTCGAAATTGAAATTGAAGCAAACGAGCCAAGGAAAGCAATAGTATGATATTAATGATCAAAAACGATTTCGGGCATATGGCTACCAAGGGAGTGTCTCGCAAACTGCATCTTGGAACTCCAATTTTCGACCACTTTTTCAAGTATTTGCGCCAGTATATCACGAACCATGTACTCGATGTTGCCTCCAAAGGTGGAATCGTTGTTGGCCATAGACTAAGAACTTCAAATACCCACAAAGAAAATAGTCAAGAGGAGTCTAATCTCGCGATCTTGGAGGTCCAGGCCACAGGTATATTTCTGGACCTAGAATGTACTGAAGCCTATGTCCAAACATTTTTGGAAACAAAAATGATTGATCGTGGCTCTGTACTGGGCATCGTTGACGGTGACATTTCGGTTTTTAAGAGATTTATATTTTGATTTTCCTCACTCCAAATTCGACAATTTTGTTTATTAACAAAACCACCGAAACAGAAGTAAGTGTCATACTGAACAAAATTGACGGTAAAAAGCAATTGACTTCAAACTTTTCAAGTGCCCAATCAGCCAAGTCACGACACAAACAATAATCGCCCATCTTCAATTATTGTAGCAATTGAATTTTGAAAGCATGTATTCCAAGATCCTTGAGCAAGATCTCCCACAATGTCGATGGACATAGGCAAATTTTTGGCGCGCGACAACGAATGGGTGAATTAGGATCTTCCTTAATACTGGCCTGGAGTTCAAAAGGGTAAATGTGTCCGAAATTTATCAATTGGTCGATTATGTTGGCCGTAAAATTGGCGTAGAGCTCTATAAATATTTTTTACTAAATAATGATTTTGGAAATAAATTTTCACAATCTGTAAACGTTGCTCGGGCGTAAGTTTTTGCATGATGATTTGCCAAACAACAATATGGAAAAAGAAGAGGATGACAGCTGTCGTATATGAAAAAAAGTATTTATTTTACAGCGCCATGTGCCATAAGACTGTATTTCGATATATAGCCAACTGCCCCTTAGTAAGAGCATCACATGGTATGGCTATTGGCTTAATAACACTTTCATGTGCACTTTTTAGTTGCCCTTGGATTTATAAGCATTTTTACCATCCTTAGAAGTTAAAACTTATAAAGATGGAGACAGAATTATGTGAGTTGAAAAAGAAACAAAAATAAATATATGTATATTTATTTATTGCAGTTGCAACTAAGATTCGCTTAGGTTGAGATTGGCTCATGGGAATTGTATTAGAATGTCATAGATTGTACTGAGATATTGTAGTATGGAAATAATGACTTATTCGCCTTTACCGTGAAATAGTAAATGGAAAATAATCACAAAATCCATATTTGAAAGAACCTTTGACTATATAAACAGCAACAAAATAAAAATAAATTTGTATAAAATTATATCTTTTTAATAAATTTGTATTTATTATTGTAGCAGAAAAATTACAAGACCGCTAACTGTAAGCGATACTGAAAATAAATAAAAGAAAAACTTCGTGCCATCCTTTCAGTCGGCACATGACACCTTCCAAAGTACTCCCATCTAATTCACACAGTCTACACACAACAACTTCCCAGCAAATTCCGTATACCTGACACGAATTGCACTCACTAAACTTGCTGACTCCCCGCACTCACACCGAAGAAATGCTCCACATAGAATAAGTTACGTGATAAGTTTTTTTAATGTTTGAATGTGAAATTTTAATGTTTTAATGATTGAATTTTAATTGCAATTTTGAAGTCGAATAAAGAAGACGTTTCCTCCAATTTTTTTTTGTTTTTTTTTTAATTTAATTTAATAAATTTTTAACTGGCGCCCGAGTAGGGACCGTTATCGTTCGTGGAATTAGAATTTGTAAAATGCCGGTTGTCACTATCCGTCTTAGTGCCAGTGCCCGCGAATTCAAGAAGCTCCAGTGCCGCAAATTTGAAAATTTAAAGAGTGTACCCGCGATCTCAAGTAGCTCCTGTGTCTTTCTCACGTTCGATCTTCGGTCCTAACCTAAAAAGTGAATTGCCCGTTACTTCAACAAGGTAGAGCGTGAACACTAAAGCGAAAAAAAAAACAAAATCCTGCGGCAAAGAGGTCAGCAGAACAATAAAAAATTAAATTAAAAATGCCTCGTTCCTCGAGGCCCCGTAGTACCCCGCCAGAGCGAACAAACCGGAGACACGGACTGTGTCAGCCGCCTAGGATGTCCATCATTCTGTTGTAAGCCTCGTTTAAGATTTATTTTTATACCAAATAATATTAAAAGTAAATAAATACAAGTGAGTAAATAAAAGAAAGAAAAAATAGCAATGAAGTAACAATTCCTATTGAAACTAGAATTTATTAAAATAATTTTTTATTAAAGCTAGAATTTATTAAAGAAATTTATTATTGAACTAGAACCTATTAAAACTAAAGTTTTATAAATATTACAACTTTTTTATTAAGAGAATTTGAAATTTTTTACCAATAAGGATTATAAAATCCTCATACAAAATACAATACTACTCGTATATTAAATTCAATTTTTACTGAAACATGTCTACCACAAGATCTGGCTAAATTCCTCAACAACCAACAACCGAATCCGCCACCCAAATTTCTTCGGTTGAAAATATTCCCATCGTTACTCTCCCACCCTCTGTACCAACCATGTCTAGGGAAAATGAATCAGGTTATAATAACTCCTTCCAATCAATCCAATCTTCCCGAACAGATCAACGACAAAACCAATAAATTAATACGTCGCAGAGTTCCAATGGTACATATCGGTTATAATAAACCGTGTTTTGGAAAAGAAAATTCCCACTATGCTTCAGAACGCTCTGAATCCCAACGCCGATCAATTGGCTGGTGAAGACCAGACAATTTCCCTTGAATTTAGAAATAATCTGTCAAACTCGGAGAGAATACCTGAAGCAGTCCGGTGTTTGAGAATATTCTCTGGAAATACGTAGCGCTTCGTAGCGCTGATATCGCGCTAGAATCGTACAATATTCCATTAAAATGGAACTGTATCTCTAGATGACTTGTCATGCACCACGCTGGCAAGAGGGACTTGGGTACTGTTGAGTACCAATTAATGTCTCTTATGCAGGGAAATACGAGGGGCGTTCAACATATTCTCGGTATCGGGGTGAAGCTGTGGTTGTATATATAAGTAATACTTATCAAGTAATACTATTATTTTAGTGCATTCGAGTAAAATTTCATATAAATGTGATTATTAATTCGCGTTTTATCTCTAGTTAAACAGAATCATAATGGCATGAGAGACGATGATGGTGAAAATTGAGCATCGCGCTGTAATTAAATTTCTCACTAAGCAAGGAAAAAGTCAAAAAACTATTCATGAAGAGATGGTGGCTGTTTACCAGGGTTCCGCACCTTCATTATCAACTGTGCAAAAGTGGTCAATTGAGTTCAAGAGAGGCAGAGAGAGCATTGAAGACGACCCCCGCTCCGGCGCCCCGGCTACTGCTTGTACGGGAGAAAGCATCAAATAAGTCGAAAAACTTGTTCTTGAGGATGCCCGAATAAAGGTGAAAATGATGGCAGAGATCACCAAGCTATCAATTGGTACCATTCACACCATTCTTCATGACCATCTTAACCTTTCAAAGGTCAGTGCAAGGTGGGTGCCACGAATGCTCACAGCGCCTCAGAAAAAAGTGAGAATCGCATGCTGTAGAGAGCTTTTGGAGATGTGTAGTGAGAACGCGGACGGTGTTATGGATCGAATTGTTACTGGGGACGAAATATGGGTCCACCACTATGACCCTGAAAGCAAACAAGAGTCCATGCAGTGGCATAAAAAAGGAACAGACCCCCGAAGAAGTTCAAAGTCACTCCGTCTGCCGGGAAGCTCATGGCTACTGTTTTTTGGGACTCAAAGGGAATCTTGCTCATTGAGTACAAAAAAAAGGTGAAACCATCAACGCCACATCCTACGCTTCCACTTTGCATAATTTGCGGGAGGAAATTAAAAAGAAAAGACGGGGTAAACTCGCAGCGGGTGTGTTGCTTCTTCATGACAACGCTCCTGTTCACACGGCGCGAGTTTCCAAGGCTGCTGCGCGAGATTGTGGTTTCGAAGAAATCCAACACCCACCTATAGTCCAGACCTTGCCCCTAGTGATTATTTCCTGTTTCCGGATTTGAAAAAATGTCTTCGTGGAAAAAGATTTTCGGATGATGAAGAACTCAAGTCGGCAATAAATGGGTATTTTGCAGAGAAAGTGGAAATTTATTTTTTTGAGGGTTTAAAAAAGCTTATCTCAAGATGTAACAAATGCATTTATGTTAGGGGAGATTATATTGAAAAATAAAAACAATTTAAATTTAATTCGCATTTTCCTTCATATCGATACCGAGAATATATTGAACGCCCCTCGTATATTCGTATGTACGTGAACATATTAAGACTGACTAAGACTCCGGGCGACCAAAACAATTATTAGCAATAAACACAGCTTTCTGTTACGACATAGCGGTAAAATATCGAAAAGGTAGAATAGACATAAAATCTTAAAGGTAAACGACAGGAATTTAAAGATTTCAAATTAGATCTCACATTAGCCAAAACTTTATAAAGAATAAAAAGGGCACACATTTTTCAAACCTTTGCAACTTGATTTCAACAGATAGAAAAGCATTTTCCAAGTATCGCATAGAATTCTCCGGACAAAAACTTTGCATTTTATTTTCTAATAGTTATTAGCCGAAATGAAATGAAACAATAACCACCGAAAGAAAAGAAAATTAAATTAACTCACCAGTAGAAGGGAAAATAAAAAATCCTTATTTATTATCCATGCAAGCCTTATCTTGATGGCCTTTTAGAAACAAATTGATCTTTTTTTATATAAATTTATTAATATTTATTTCATTGTTATGTATAGTATGTATGAGTTTTCTCCTGTAGTATTTTTTTTTGGTTCCCCGGCGTTATCCTTTTTAGTGACGAATCGTATATGTGTGCAAAGAAATTTTTCCACTATTTACAGTGGCATTTTAATTTCTCTACTTGACACTCTTCTATTTGTCTTTTCTTTTAACTTCATAAACTTGTAACAAATTTTGACTTAATTCCAAGTAAGAAACTTATTCTTCAGGTGCAATTCGCACGTTTTTTGTACAAAAACAATTAGCCAGACTCAATTAATCATCGAGCTTTTTCGCGATTGGTTATTGCAAAACAATTTGTTTTGTATATTTGTGTAGGAAAGATAGACTTAATGATCTTTTCTCTTCACGCTTTATCAGTAACAAATGTAGACACATGCATTGATCAATGGTATCTATCGTACTAATATGATTTGTTAGTATGTAAGAGTTAGTGATTAAGAAAATAAAATGCATTGAAAACTAAACTAAACTAGATTATATTGAAAAATAAAAACAATTTAAATTGAATTCGCATTTTCCATCATATCGATATCGAGAATATATTGAACGCCCCTCGTAACTCTTTTTCCCTTATTCCCAATAAGATTGGCTGCCTGCACATTAGTAATGAGCCAATGAGACTCCTTACAAAAATCTATCGAGACAAATCCCTCGATACTTTCATTAGAGGATTATAGGGCGATCTTCCTCGACCTCCCATCATACGCGGACCTGCAGATCTGCCGCAATCATGTCTCAAATTAGAGAATCCAAATTTTAGAACTTACCATGCCAATCAAAATGCGAACAGGAAACACATAATCGGACACCCACATATTAGAAAAGATTCGTTTCCACAACAAGCTTTTGCTACCCAGGAAGCAACACCTCGTCCCAAAAATCAACCATTTGTCTCACAAGTAGGAAACCAATATCAAAACAACGGTCAATCGAACTCCAGACAGCATCATAACTTCCGACATACAAATCACCCCACAACACAAGTACAGCCGAAACTAGAACTCCAAAGCGCACAAGTAAAAAACTTCCAGAATAGACCAGTACAACTTAAGCAGTCACAATAATTTCATAGACCCGCACCGCATAATAACATAGAACTTGAACTTCAAAAATATAATGAAGCGTTCGCAGCTGAAAATGCCAACAGCGGCGAGATGCTGATCAACTACACACAAGATGAGGAACAGACAAACTACCCCGAAAATCCGGATGTTAATAAAACTATGGATTTCACGGATATCCATCTTTTAGACTAAAAAACTCTTCGTTATCCTAATTTGAGAGTAGAACGAAGAGCGGAAAGGTAATAAAAACCCTAATGGATACAGATTCTACTAATAACGACATTCAAACTTCCCTCGTTAGCCACCCTTCTCTGAACCAGGAATGTTTTTACACCAAGTCCATTGGAAGCAACGTTAATATAACTCAGCACGTAGAAACAAACCTTTTTGGATTGAAAGATCCCAAAATCAAATTTTTCCTACTACCTACTCTGAAATACTTCAAAGCTATATTGGGTAACGATAGCCTTAAAGAGTTGTCCGCCGTCATACATACAAAACACGACTATATGCAACTAAAAAACCGTCTGAAAATTAAAATAATGCAATAATCTTCACAATCAGTTAATAACTTGAATTTACGCACAGATCACATGTCTCATAATCAAAAATCCTCTCTTAAAGATCTTGTAGCAAGTGTTCCCAGTTTGTTCTTAGAACCCAAAAGTAAACTCGCATATATGACAAACGTGAAAGGAGAAATAAGAACCTCCTGCGAAAACCATATTTTCTCCAAAAGTTAACCATATCCCATGTCCCTAAAAGACGAAGTCGAACCATAAGGTTTGTGTCAAGAAAAGCTGACGCGTCCGGAGAAAAGAAATTTATTCTAGTTATAGACTACAGGCAACTGAACGTTGTACTATAACTATAGTTGATCGTTATCCGATTCGGGAAATTAGTGGAGTCGTCTCTCAACTAGGCCAATATAAGTAGTTCATGGTGTTAGACTTAAAAAGTGGTTTCCATCTGATTTCTCTGAAGGGGTGTGACTTCGAGAAGACTGAGTTTTCCATAAATCATAGGAAATATGAATTTACCCCGTCTTACTTCTGGAATTAAGAATGCATCCTCGATATTCCAGCCCGCAATGGACTACATACTTTCTTTTTTTTTATAATTTACGCGTGCCTAAGGGGTTAGATACCCGTTTACTGTTGCCAGGGCACGGCAGAAAGGTAGAAGGAAGAGAAAGGAAAATTGTTTTGTAGTGGTTTGAAACTCAGGTGTTTTGGTTTCGATATTCGCTCTCCAGGGGGTGTGAGTTCGAATAGAACGGAGAGTTTTTTCTTCACTCAGAGTGATTCGAGATATAATTCACAGTATTTTTTTCTGTGCTTGAAACTCTACAACAGCCAAATCTACGAGTGTTATGCCTTCACACGCAGAATTTTTCCGTCTGAGTTCCAATTACACAAATGAAAAACTGACTTGCCATGGGCAGGATTCGAACCTGGACCCTCCAAGTGAGAAGCGATTGCTAGTCCCACTACACCACGGCCACCCCATACTGCGTGAATACATCGGTAAAACTTGTTTAATGTATATTGACGACATTGTCATCTTTGGTAAGGATGAGGAAACTCACCTCGAGAATATAAAACAGATTTTCCAAACCTTAGAAAAAGCAAACGTTAAAATACAGCTCGGCAAGTGCGAGTTCTTCAAAAATGAAGTCAAATTGATTGGCTTCATTATTTCAGCAGAAGGGATTAAAACCAACCCGTCTAAGGTGAAAGCCATCTCAGATTTTCCTTCCCCAAAGACTCTGAGAGACCTTCGCTATTTCCTTGGCCTTTCCAGCTATTATAAGCCACTTACATTTCTTGTTAGAGGTGAAGAAGGTCGTATGTCAAAGCACATATCAAACAAAACTCTCATTAGCCTTAACGCTGAAGCAATAGAATCATTCGAGAAAATAAAACGTAAGCTAACCTCGGAAGATACACTTCTAATATATCCAGATTTCACTAAGGAATTTCATCAATTTTGAAATGGGCGCTGTCTTCGAACAGAACCAAAAACAAATAACATTTCTTTTATTTCGAGAACTCTCACTATTTAGAACAGAAACTATGCTACCAACGAAAACGAGATGTTGGCGAGAGAATTTGGGCTTTGGGCTCTCTTAGAGACTACCTTTACGGTTCCGGTAAGGTTAAAACAATAACAGACCACCAACCTTTAACATTCACCCTTAGTAACAGAAATCCTAATAGTAAAATGAAGCGGTGGAAATCGTTCTTAGAAGAATACAATAAGTTGTTATACAAACCTGGAAAAACAAAAATATACTCAGTATACCAAACCCCTCTGATATGAATGCATTAACCTCAACACAACACAGTGGAGAAAGTTCAGCCCATGAACTTATTCCTTCCGTTGAAGCACCAATAAATGCTTTTAAGACTCAATTAATTCTATCCATTCGCCCCGAAGCCAACTATCAATTAGAAAAACCCTTTCCAAATTATTTTAGACATACCTTCACTCAACCCACATATAGTAAAGAAAATATTATTTCCATTTTAGAATAATAATAAATAAATTGTGTTATGACAACTGAACAAGTTATGGAACACATTCGAAAAATATACGTTCTGTACATTAAGAAATACAAAGTAAGATTTACCCAATCCAAGGTTGAAGATTTAAAAAATGAGGAAGATCAAGTAGAAACAATTTTAAAGACTCATAACCGTGCACACCTGAATGCCCTTGAAAACAAAATCCAATTACTAGAGAAATTTTACTTTCCAAAAATGGCTTCGAAAATAAAGACTCTCACTATACAGTGTGTAATTTGTAAACAGAATAAATATGATAGGCACCCAAATAAGCCATTAATACAAGCAACCCCTATTCCCCAATTTCCAGGACAAATTCTGCATATAGACATGTACACGACCGAAATCACCTAGTACTAACAGCTATCGACAAATTTTCAAGGTGTCCGTAAGTGAGATTCCTTAAATCTAAAGCAACCGAAGATATAAGACAGCCGCTGAGAGATTTGCTATTTTGCTTTGAACTCCCAGAAATGATTGTGGTCGACAACGAAACGTCTCTAAATTCTGAATCCATAAAGTTCATGGCACAAGACCAACTAGGGATCCAAATCTCTAAAACCCTGCATTATACTAACTCAGTCAATGGGCAAGTGGAAAGACTTCATTACACCGTCTCCGAGATAATGCGCTGTCTCAAAACAGATCGTATTCATCGAAATTTTTAAGAACTTCTAGAACGCAGTATCTATCTGCAAGTTTCCTCCACGGCAAAAAAAAACTAATATAACTATTTTTGGGAAGAAACGTAAGTACTGACCCGAGTCAATTCGAAAGACTCAGAAAGGAAAACATTGAAAATGTCAACCCATAAAAACTTACTCTCCAGGCGAAGAAATTTTTGTAAGGACTAACAGAAGTACCGGTTCGAAGCCCACCCCGAAGTATTGAAAATAAATTTTTAGGGAAGATAGAAACATTCAACTATAACAACCAAATAAGATCGTGCATAAAAGCAATATTAAAAAACATCGCTACCTACGGCGAAATACAAATTCTGGATTACACTCACCCCCAAGCAATTGCAATAAGGACAGGAACTGCAAGGCTGCAGATAGGAACGTATAAGTTGATCCATGAGGTTGCTTTCGAAATCTAGTTTCTACCAGAAACTAGTTGATGAAATATCAACATGCATTGTTAACAAAATTAGTAAAAATTATACCACCTACTACCTTTCCCATGAACTATCCCAACTTTAAGATCTTTTATTTAGAGTAAGATCCAGAAAAGTTAAACGTTCACTAGCCCCCTATAATAGAGCGATACCCATATCAGGCATCCCTGACTATGACGGCCTCTGCATTTAAAAAAAAAAATTCAAAATTTAATTTAATAAACAAACAGTTATAAATAAAGTTTCAATTGATAGATTAAATTCTGTATTATTTATTTATGTATTTATTTATTTATTTATTTACATCTGATACGAACAGAAATATGAAAAAACAATTTTGAATAAATATTTAAAAGTGAACTCTACAAATAAAAGTGTACATAAAATAAAACTGAAAGTTACTACATATGTATTACATGAAAACAAAATAAAGCATTTTTGAAAATTAATAAGTTAATAAAAAAGAAACATAAGGAAAATCGAAATTAAGAAAAGATGCCATAAAAAGGATAAACATTAATCGCTACGAATGGAAAAGTATGACTGTAAACTTTTTATAAAAATTCGCATGTCGCTGATTTCTCTTAAATTTAGTGGTAGTGAATTCCACTGTCGTATGGCCCCAAAAAAAATAATAATATGAAAGGCGTGGTACAATTATGCTGAAAGATCTCTGAGATGCCGGAAATTGGAGCTTGTCATATAAGTATGATTGTTGACGCGTTTCAAGTACATTAAACAATTGCTTTATTGTACGATATTTAACAAAATTCTCAAATGACATGTTAAGTAGGTTCTTAGATAAATGTGACACATGGTCATATCGGCGAGGTCCATAGATATATCGAATTATTAAAAGCTACTTTTAGCTTTCTTTTACTTTCGGCGTCACAATTAGAAAAAATTTCACATCCATATAAAAATGTTGGAATGTCTATAGATTTGGCTAACATCATTCTAGTTGGGAAGGGCGTATACGTTTGAGCTGTCCAAAGCGATCGCAGAATTCCGTAGATCTTACCAACATTATTATTGATGTTTTTTTTTTTTTTTTTATAATTTACGCGCGCCCAAGGGGTTGATACCCTTTTACTGTTCCAGGGCGCGGGCGGAAAGATAGAAGGAGGAGAAAGGAAAATTGTTTTTGT
Source organism: Volucella bombylans (assembly GCA_949129095.1). Lineage (NCBI taxonomy): Eukaryota > Metazoa > Arthropoda > Insecta > Diptera > Syrphidae > Volucella > Volucella bombylans. The sequence continues at coordinate 299,816,810 of OX422140.1, forward strand.
AGTGGTTTTAAACTCAGGTGTGTTTGGTTTCTATGTTTTCTCTCCAGGGGTGGGAGTCCGAATAGGACGGAGAGTTTTTTCTTCACTCAGAGTGATTCGAGATATAATTCCCAGTATTTTTTTCATTGCTTGAAACTCTTATAACAGCCAAATCTACGTGTCAGTGTTATGCCTTCACACGCAGAATTTTTTTTGTCTGAGTTCCAATTATACAATGAAAAACTGATTTTGCCATGGGCAGGATTCGAACCTGGACCCTCCGAGTGAGAAGCGTTTGCTACTACCACTACACCACTACCACCCCTTAATTATATTTGATAATTATTATTGATGTGGTCGTTCCAAGTAAGGGTCCGGTTTAACACTATAGCCAAATTCTTAGCTGACTCGACGTATTGAATATGTGAATTATTTAAGGTAATAACTGGGAAGTACGAAAGATCTAATTTGTTTCGGGATATAATGAGACATTTACATTTACAGGGATTTAGTGTTAAATTGTTTTGCGAGGGCCATTCAGAGATGTTTTTTAGGTCTTGGTTTATACTTTCAACACAGTTCTCAATAAGACCAAGAGGACAATTTAGGTGAACCTGGATATCGTCGGCGTAAATATGCATCATCAAATTGTGAACTATTCTGGGAATCTCGTTCATGTAAATCGACAACAAAAGTGGGCCTAAAATTGAGCCTTGCGCGACACCATTACGAACGGGAAGGAAATTAGACAAGGCATTTTGAGCAAACACTGGCTGCTTTCTACCACAGAGATAATTGGACTTTAACTTTATGGACAACTGAGAAACCAAAGGAATAACGCAATTTGTTACATAGAATAGTATAGTCGACCATATCGAAAGCTTTAGAAAAATCGAGTAGTACGAGAATGCTAATGTCGTCGGTGTCAAGAACAATACGAATGTCATCTATGATTTTAAGAAGAGCTGTACTGCAGCTGTGTTTCGTACGAAAACCAGACTGTATTTTTGTTAAAAGCTCATTATTGTTCAAATGTTTTTTCATAAACTTTCGATAGAAAAGGGAGTATGGAGATCGGACAACATTAAATAAGCTAAGTAATATTACAAATGACATTCTATTAAAACTAAAAAAAACAATAAATTATATGAGACTGAAATCAGATCATTCCAATACAAAATGAAACTAGTAAAAAATTAACTACTGAATGTAGAATACGCCATACTCGTACATTGGGCGAAAAATAAAATTATAAATTAATTTTATTATCAAAAACAGAATGAAATATTATTAAAAACATAACAGAAAAAGGAGAATTTTCTTTTGAATCTGTAGACGAAATTTTAGAATTTGCAGACATTAAAATCGCAATGAATAATAGCATGTTAACTTATATTGTAAGTCTACCTACTACAAATAACGAATCCTGTAAAAGATTATTGATTAAACCAATAAAAATTAGAAATTTTGTAAACAAACTCAATTTTGAAAATGTATTAAAATGTCAAAATAAAATTCATGGCATTAATTTAGCTTGTAAGACCTATAATGATATATCTATATGTAACAACAATAGCTTGGTATATTTAAGTGGAACATCCTGCATACCTAACCTTCTCAAAAGCATCCCATCTAACTGCACCAAAATCAATAACCAAAGTATTCCCACTATCGAAGAAATCCCTCCGAGTATGCTACTCTTAAATAACTTTAGTGGAACTATTCTTGCAAACAACGATGTGCTTAACTTAACTGGTACGTTTCTACGTAGTATACAGAATTCGTCTGAGGTCATCGGAAATATAACATATCTGTCAAATTTTGAGTCTCGATACAAAGCTCTCCCCACTATGGTATAATCCCCATCCGCTGCAGATACTTTCGAAGAAATCCTCACTTTGGAAATGCTAAAGGAAATCCACCTTAACAACACTGAAAACATTAGCCTTGTAGAAACAAGGACTAACACTTATAGTGGTAATTCTTTTCAAATGATTCTGCGCTAATAGACCATCAAAAGTTAAGATTACCAACAAGATTCAAGAAGCTAGAAAAATATCACAATCAGCCCCGCAAGTTGAAAGAGACCAAAATTGCGAAGTCACGGAATCAGTAACAAAACAAAATCATAAGGTATTACAACAACAATAACCAGTTAAGCCACCAAAGATCAGCTAGATACCATTCCTCTAAACAAGGTCAAACGAGCACGTTGGAGTTTAAAAAAGGAAGAGTTAACAAATAGTCCAATGAATAATCGAAGAGAGTGGCTTGATTTTTCGCAATGTCTAAAGTTAATAATTTAAAGTGTGCTCTCTGCCTTAACCCTTTACTTGATGAGGGTATAAAGTGTGGTTTGTTTTGTGGAAGATCTTACCATAAAATTTGTACCGGAATGTCTGAAACAATTATTAAAGAACTCTTAAGCACAAAATCAAATTTATCGTTTAATTGCTCTGAGTGTATAAAATTTGATTTCAAACAGTTAATTACCAAAGTGAGTGATTTGATTGGAGTAGTGGAATTGCTCTGTGAAAAAGTGTCTGAATAAGACTCTCTAAAATCAACTTTGAGTGATTTCGTCCCCCAAACCCTTTAAACTCCGTAAACCCTTCTGCAAGCAACTCCTCCGTGGATGCCAACAAATCTTGCAATGCTAGTAAATCGGATTTTCCGCTTAACACCTCAAAAGTCATTGCCCCTGTTTTAAATACTTCTTCTGTGCTGAATAGTGAAAAATCCGTATCTGCCGCTTCGACTAGTAGAAGTGTTTTACCCCAAAAAGTGGCTGAACGAAATGAATGGCATAAAGTTGAAAATAAACGTCGAAAGCGTCGTGATTTGATCGTTGGAGTTGATGCTTTGCCTGACAATATGAATGTTATTACCCCTATAACATGACTTCATGTGTCTAAATTCGAAGTCTCTACTTCAGTAGACACTATTAAAGCATATGTTTCTTCTAAACTGAACATACCACCAAACAAAATTCATTGTTTTAATTTAATAAAAAAAAAAGATGAGTCAATGCTCAAATTTACGAGTATCAACTTCAATATTGGCATCCCAGCCGACAGACTAAACTCTGCTATAAATGTAAACAATTGGCCTGCCAATATGTATGCGAGAAAACTTAATCCACTCCAAAAAACTCCAAATCGACGGCAGTAAAACAATAATACAATCAGTATGTTCACCTACATCAGCTGCGAATGCAAAAAAAAAGTTTTCAAAAATTGATAACAAAAGACATTAGAGAAATATGTACGACTATGTATGCCAACAAATTTTTTTTTTTTGAAAATCCTATAAAAAAAAAACTACTGAATATTTTCTCAAATTTCTTTTTTTTTTGAAAGTACAATCCTTCCGGTTAATAATGGAAAATAATTTATTTCATTCAAATGGCTGAATCGGCTGGCCATGAAGTAGCCTACACGATCGGTCCAATTTTTAAGCACATTATCGATTGTGTGCAGCTGTATTTCACCAATGGCTTCACGAATATTGTCCTTTAAAGCGTCAATTGTCTCTGGCTTGTCGGCGTAACACTTATCTCTTACGGCACCCCACAAATAATAGTCCAACGGTGTCAAATCGCAGCTCCGAGGTGGCCAAACGACATCAGCTCTGCGGCTGATAATGCGATTTTCAAAAATAGGGCGCAAAACATCGAGTGTAGCTTCGGCTGTGTGGCACGTAGCGCCGTCCTGTTGAAACCAAATTTTGCCAATATCCTCCTCTTCAATTTTTATGAACAAAAATTCGTTCAACATGGCCCGATAACGATCGCCATAGACTGTAACGGCCAAAAAAAGGAAAAATGGTCCAATTATGCCTCTGGACCAAAATCCGCACCAAACAGTGACTCGTTTTGGGTGTATCGGCTTTTCAATATATGCGTGCGGGTTTTCTGTGCCCCAAATGCGACAATTCTGCTTGTTTACATACCCGCCAAGATCAAAATGAGCTTCATCTGAAAAGATGATTTTTTTTGGCAAAATCGGCATATTCTCTAAGTCGATCGCAGGCCCACGTTCCCAGCATTGTTCAAGCATATATACAACCATATTCGTTCAGCGGAAGGATGAAACTAATTATCTGTCAAATCAGATATGAGCTAAATGTTACCATTCACGAAATAAGCACTAGTTGAAAAAAAAAAAAAACGTTAGATGACGAACCCTATATTATCAAAATATAAGTGGTTTCTCTTTCAAATTAAGAGAACTTTCCTTTGCCGTGGATGCTTGCGATAGTGTTATTTTTGCCTTAACGGAGACTTGGGTTCATAGTGCCTGTTTACATTGGCGACTGGATGAAAGTCCTCACCATGAACGTCGTGTTCACATTGTCATGGGATTGAAAGACTTTTTGACAAGTGGAACACTTGCATCGGAGCATTTTTAATTTTTAAATTTACGCAGCTGGCCTAAAACATACCATTATTCCTATTCTTCACACCTCCTTTCTCATCAACGATCAAAACTAAAATGAAAAAATATGTCAGAAATGGAACAATATGGAAAAAAACGATGCGTTGCACCCGAGAATCCACTTTAGAAATGGATTCTCGGTGGAAGTAACCCTTCTTCGTCTCACTTCGAGAAAAATAATAATTCAGTTTCCTGCTAAATATAATCAGTTGCAATTTAGTTAATTGACTCGGTAGCCCAGCGCTTAGCGGCGTCAGTCAAGAGTCGTTCATAAACCTCGACTGAGGAAAGACGTGTTTCGGCTTTTTTTTCAAGTAAAAAGTAAAAAGAACAATTAGAAAAGTTTTAGCCAAGTGCTTCGGTGGCGCAATAATAGTGGTGTTGGCCGAGAAACCGAGGGTCGTAGGTTCAATCCCCAGAAAAGGACGGACTTTTTTATTATTAAAAAGAAAATAACTATAATTTAAATTAAAATAAGTTCAGTCGTGTAACCATAAGATGAGTGGTGGTCAACGGTCCGCTATCCAATATCGGAACGGGGTTATACGTGGTGTCTGTTTATGGACCTAAGGCTACTCAATCCACTTTATTCATCTCAGAGCTCGAGACACTTTTTCGATTCCTAAGACTGGAATTGGAGGAGAACTACTTTATTATCGTCGGAGATTTCAACGCCAAACATAGAGATTGGGGAAATAATACACCAAATACTAGAGGGAACCTATTATTAAATTGGTGGGGTCAGCACAGTATAATGTATCGACTCGGCCTTAAGGCGACGGATAGTCCGTCGTTTCCTAGACACGGGTCCTATTTGGATCTTCTGCTGTTCGACTCACGAATACAACTGACATGCACTAACCAACAAACCATAAACTGTCTACGCACTTTTGTGTATGACAGTGACCATTGCGGTCTCAGTACCGAAATAACCGTTCCGAACGAAGCTGCGGAATTGGACGAGTTTGTTCAAAGGTATGCCTACAACTATAGTAGGCTGCGTTGGACACACTTCTCCAGAACACTAACGAGACCACTCTCCTAGAATTCGCTCTACCTGTATTTTAACAAACATATAGATGTTGCTTTGGCCAGAGCCAAAGGTGCTTTCGCCCTTACAAGGAGACTGTTTTATAACAGTCAACTCGATGCGGCGGTAAAGGTTATCTGCTACATGGCCCTTATCAGGCCTATGCTTGTGTTTGGATATCCCGTGTGATTCAACGTAAGAACAAGTTTATTGGAAAAGACACCCGAAGTTTGAGAGTGCTTGTCTCAGGACTTGTCTTCGCTTATACAGAAAACCAGAGTCTGAGTACATAAAATTCTATCCTAATGAGGTCTGTTACAATAGGGCGAACCTAATAAGAGTGGACACTTTTGTCATTAAGTTGACTCGAAGGCACATTGCAAGAGCAATGCCCTCATCGAACAACCTGATTTCCGGGGCTTGCTACCCTAATTACATGTATCAAGAGAGAGTTCGCTTTGACGGCTTTGTTCCTCCGGAAGCGTTCCTCTACCTAGATATGAAAGGTCTGATCCAGGACAAATTGGCGGTGCCGCTAATCTTCCACGTTGCTCGAGCAGCTGCGGACAGGCGACTCAACTACGGCAGAGACGTCGCACATGGCAGTGCGGAGCATCTCCGGTTCAATAGGTCGGTAGGGAGTCGCGACATAAGGGATGTTGCTCGGCAGCACCAACAATTCTGGTGGCTGGATGATGTAGGGGACGTTTCGTCGTCGAATTCCTCCAGTAATACGTAGCTCCATAGGAAGCAAAGACGGTCTTCTGCAAGTTTGATTAGCCGTGGCCGGCTTACATAGTGTTAGGTAAAATTAGGGTAGATTTAAGAAAAAAAAATAAAAAAATAATAAAAAATAAAAATCACAAAAAAAAATTATATTAGAGTAGAAGTGGGTAACACTCTGAAAATACGGTATAGGATTAGATAGTTTAAGTAGGATTCAGTAGTTAAGTATTTAAGATTTAGCTTTAGGTAGTTTATAGGTTTAGTTTTAAGTTTTATATTATAACAAAAAGTCCATATACTAAGTTTTTCTACTTAAAATTTATTTTCTTAGTTTTAGTTTTAATAAATGTAAAAACAAAAATAAAAATAGTCTGTAAGAAACGTCGAAAGACATAGATTAAGTATTATGTTTAACTTAGAGTGCCCGCATGGGGCCAGTAAGATAGAATAAGATCATTTGTAAGTTATTTAAGCTAATTTTTAAGCATTTTTTGTCTAGCTTGTAAGTGTAAATGAAGTATAAAAATAAAAATGCATATAAAAAGAATGAAATGATGCGGCGTCAGTCAAAAAATCGTGGGACACAGGTTCGAATCCCGCGTCAAACTCGGAACTTTTTTTTTTGTCTCTCCTTAAATTGTGTAAATATATACACATAATATTATCAAAACTAAACCAACAAGCAATAAGGAAAAAAAAAATCACGTGACGGATGGTGGAAAGCGCCCCGCTCTTCTCATAACCATGGCGAAAACCATTAAAAGGAGGAAGAGGTTGAAAACCCCTCCTAATCTAACAAAAAAAAAGTGCTGTTTTATCAGCTGAAGATGATAAAGAGGGGGGTGGGGGGGGGCATCTGAGTCGGAAGATGAGAAGCTGAAGAAATTAACAAAATAAAAAGCAGCATACAAAAGCTGGAACAAAAAGTGCTTGCTATTAAGCAAAAGCAAATTGCGCGCAGACACAGGGAGCAAACAGATGTAGAGAACTCCCTACAACAAATGCAGCAAGAGCAGAAACAACAACTGCATCAACAATAAAACCAGCAGCAACAGAAACAACAACTGCAGCAAACAAAACAGCAGCAGCAGAAACAACAACAGCAGCAGCAGCAACACAACAACAGCAACAGCAGCAACAACAACAGCAGCAGAAGAAAAAGGAGAAGGTGCCTCCTATCAACATCTATAAATCAGAGGTAAATGCAACCAAAGACCTGTGTAAGTTGGTCATTGGTAATAATTTTAATATTAAGCGATTGGGGAGCGATCATCATGCCATCTACTGTAATACAGTGGAGGGCTACGCGAAAGTGGAAGAGGTCCTAAAAGAAACGACGGCGGAGCACTACTCATTCACACCGAAGTGTGAAAAGCGCAATCGATGCTGCTGTAGAGGCTGGAACCGTCTTCTGATTCTGAGGAGATCCTGGCACTGCTCAAGGAGAAGGAGTGCGAAGGACTAAAGTTTGTGGGGGTAAAGCCATTTACCACTGCTAGAGCTAGGCGGGAGAAACGGAGTCTGCCGTTCTTTCTGGTACAGCTCAGTCCCGAAAGCCGTCTGGATAGTCTAAGGAATATCAATGTCATAGACTACCAACTGGTTCACTGGGAAAAATTAAAAAGGAGCTACGGCGTTATACAATGCGTTCACTGCTAGAGGTTCGGGCACGCAGCGTCGAACTGCCAAATGCAGCCTCGATGCGTGAAGTGCGCAAAGAACCACATTTCCGAGGAGCGTGCTCTGGGTAGGGACGGAGCATCCGATAGGAAGCAGCTCTCGTGCGTATTATGTGGGAACGTGGGACACACTGCAAATTCTGTGCCAATGAAGCGAAGCTGTTCTCTTCCCTCACTCCACCAAGCAGTTTTACAGTGGAAGTTGGTTGGGTGGGACGGTGAACTATGTTGGAGGATGGCCTAAGCTTCCTCCTTCTCTTAGCCGTGGGTATTTGGCTTGACCCGCTTGAAGCCTCGCCTGATAATAATTCAGCAGGTCCCGCTATTCATATAGCGGACCGCTCTCCACTATCCATTACGGGACTTTTTTTGTTTTTTTTTTATTTTTTTTGTACACTTCTTTGTTAATATTTCAATAAAAATTGGAAATAAAAACTGTTGTCCGACGATGGGAATCGAACCCAGGCCTCGGGATCGTTACACTAGGTATAATATCGTCAGAGTCTTTACCACCTCGGCTACCGAACACTTAAAATTTCACTGGCTAAAAGTATGATACTTATTTTTCTGCCTTTTTAAGCCGAAACACAAAACACTTCTGCTCTCCGTGGAGGTGTATGAACGACTGTCAATTGGTGGGTTCAGCACGATGTCATGTACAGACTCGGTCTTAAAGCGTCGTTTCCCAGAGGCGGGTTTTATTTGGATCTACTGCTGTACGACGAACGTATACGACTGGGTAGATCAGTTTCTGTATTTTGACAAAAATGTAGATGCTGCTCTGGCCAGAGAAAAAACGCTTTTGCCGTACAAAGAGACTGTTTTATAGCAGCCAACTCGATGATAGTGTAAAGGTAATCTGCTACATGGCCCTTATCAGGTCCATGCTGGTATTTGGTTGTCCCGTGTGGTTCAATGTACGAGCAAGCTTAATGGAAAGGATTCGGGTATGTGAGGATGCTAGCCTTAGGGCTTGTGGACAACTTCGTAATTAAGCTGACTCGAAGGTACATTGCAAGAGCAGTGACCTCGACGAATAACTTGATATCTGAGGCTTACTACCCCAATTACCTTTACCACGAAAGTGTGCGCTCTGACGCCTTCGTTCCACCGGAAGCATTCCTCTACCTTTATCAGATAGGGTTGATCCATGATAGATCAGCGGTCCCGTTAATTTTCCATGTCGCTCGGATAGCTAGGGACAGGCGACACAACTACGGCAGAGACGTCGCACATGGTAGTGTGGATCGTCTTAGGTTCAGTAGGGCGGTGGGGAATTACGATAAGAGGGATATCGTTCGGCAGCACCAGCTTTTCTGGTGGTTGAATGATGGAGAAGATGTTTTATCGTCTTTTCCGTCAATTACGGACCAGCCTCACTAATGAGGCAGAGCTGACCAATCGATTTGCTCTGAAAATAACGATGGCCAGCTTACATAGGTTTATGTTAGCATTTAAGAAATATATTATTGTGTATAATGTCTATGTGTGTGTATGTTTTATGGTGTATCTAGGTTAGGTAGATTAAGGTTTATTTTAAGTTAGATATTAAGTTTTTATAAAAATAATAAATTATGTCCATATTCTAAGTTTTTTGTTAACAATTTTTTTTCTTAGCCTTAGTATACAATATAAATAATTCTAAATAAAATATAAATAAAGTCGAAAGACATAGTATAAGAATTTAGAGTAGCTTAGAGTGCCTGTGTGGGGCCAGTAAGTTAATATAAAGTTGTTAAGTAATTTTAAGCTAGCATTTAAGCATTTTTTGTTAGTATGTAAGAGTTATTGATTAGAAAATAAAATGCGTTTAAAACTGAAAAAAAACTGATCACTTTAAACAATTCCCAAGTTAAGGTAGTCGAGGAGTTTAGATATCTTCGTGTAATATTCGATAGCAGGCTGACATTTCATAAATAAATAAATAAAAATAAATTAACACAACATCAGTGAATTCTTCCAAGTAGCAAATATCCGACACCTTCCACGAATATCCCGTCATCATCCACACTCATGATCCATTCCCAATGATTGTGCCATCCATTCAGTCGGCACATGACACCTTCCCAAGTACTCCCATCCAATAAACACAGTCTACACACGACACTTTCCCAGCAAATTACATACACCTGACACGAATTGCACTACTCCCATACTCAACTTGCTGACTCATAGAATAAGTTAGGTGATAAGTTATCTTAATGTTAGATTGAATTTTAATTGTAATTCTGAAGTCGAATAAAGAGGACGTTTCATTGTGAAGATAAAACTGTGTAATAGACTCGAATGCGCATATAAATATATTTTTCCTGCCCTTTCTTCGAAATGAATTCAATTTCAACTTTTTCTTATTTCATAATATTACTGTCCTAAGCTTATCCCTGTTTAGTTTTATTAACTTCCTAGATCTTTTTCCGTCAAAAGGCGGCCAAAGAGCCTTGAATACCCTGTGTCCTTCAAGGCCTGACCACCTTAGGTTGGCAGTCTTTGTGATTTTTTCCCTGATAGTGCCCTCAGTACGCAAAGGGGTGGTTTGTTATTGCAACCTCACTATTGTCGAGTAGCCCTCCTTTTCTTGCAAGCTCGTCCGATTGTTCATTTCCTTTAATACCGCAGTGTCCTGGAACCCAACACAGTCTTACCCGGTTCTGACTGCATAGTGCCTTGTTCACTGTGCGACAGCCCCTGACTGTATTCGAGTTGACGTTGGTTGATTCCATTGCCTTGAGTGCGGCCTGGCTATCGATGTAGATAGCGATATCTCTTTTAGATACCCATCTCATCTGCATTAGCTCAGCCGCCCTGAGGACAGCCAGGACCTCTGATTGGAAGACACTGCTTATGTCTGGTAGTCTTATAGACACACTTAGCTCTGGCTCTTCGGAGAAGATACCAGAGCCTGTTCCTTCCTCTGTTTTTGAACCATCTGTGAAAATTGCAATTTCATTTAACCTGATTATTACATTCTTTTCCCAGTCGTCCCTCTGGGGATAAATTATATCATACGGGATGTCGAAGTCGACCAGGGAAGGAATTTCATTAGTTAGAATTAGATTGCCTGGCAGTAGCTCCGTTAGTCCCGTGTCATATCCAAAACTACTACTCTTGGAGTAACCCAGATTAGTGAGTCTTATCGCACTGTTGCCAGCCAGTTTTTTGGCAGAGTGTACTTTTCAACCCTGCCACCGTCGTACATTTTAGCTGACTCTTTCCAAGACATCGCATACTTCCAAAATGAAGCGTCTGAGGAAATCCACAGTAGACTTATTCCCACAAGATTCCTTGCGCCGCCCTCGCAACCAGCGCCATCGAATTGAAGCTCCCCGATTCCTGTGGTGGATAGCTCCTTCCACAGGACGTCTTAGAACTTCTCCTCGACGTTTTTCCAATGGTCGATTGTTAGACTACATCAAGGCTCCAGCTCGTTAATCACAGCAACGAGAAGTTCGACTTTCCGGTCGCTTTTCTTACGACGCAATGCGGATGAAGTACCTGCCTTCACCTTTTTTGCATTGTTCGGCTCTACGACGTCATCGGATCTGCTTCTCTTGCTGCTTTCTTTCCAGGGACGCTAGCCCCCTCTTTTAATTTAGCCGCGTAGGAGGTAGAGGGCGCCTGATGATTCTTTCGAACACCTCACTATCGCTAGACAGCATCTCCACTTCTTCCATTTCCCCTACCAGGAGGGAGATGGATGAAGTCGAAATTTCATCTTCACTCACCTCTAACCCTTCCTGGACGGGGATTGTCTGTGTAGCGTTTTGTGTAGTGTGTTTTTTTTTTTGTTTTTCCATTTTTAAAAATTTAATTCGATTCCCACTAGTATGGCCGGAAATAAAAGGTTTTGTCCCTTTGCCCTATCAACTGTAGACAACTTTCACCCCCCCTCTTCATCACTCATTTTTCCATAACTCTCCACCACAGCCCAATTTTTCGCCTACTATCCCTTCTTAAAACTGCCATAAAGCTAATTTTCGGAAAATCAATATATATCATAGCAAATCTGCTTTTGATTTAACCAACCAATCCTTATCTGATGCTGTCTCCATTTTCACAGTGAAATATTTAATTCTATTTCTCTTCAAATCCCCTATTTCTCGGCATAAAACATCATCTACTTCCCCTCCCTGGTATAACAGAAGACTTCGCTCTTTACGAAACAAAAGAAACAAATTATGGGCAGTTGTTTTCGCATCAATTCTTATTATGACTACTCTAACTATTTTGGAATCTACCTCCAATTTACCTAGCTCTATTATTGCCTCTATCAGCGCTTTCTCGACACACCCCAGACCAACATTAGCAACGATGCTAGAACATTTTATCAATTCGTAAACTTTTTAAAAACAATCATTTTCAGACAACTTCTCCGTACCCCACACCATATATTTCAAGTACCTTCCCAATTTCTCCATTGGCCCTTCTCTCTCTCAATCTTTAGATCCTACCCTTATCGAAGAAAAGTTACATAAGCTTAATGATGAATTTTTTTCCCGGGCCAGACGACCTCCCAGCAAATATTACTAGAAAAGTGTGCCTCCAATCTTTCACACCCACTTTCATCACTATTTCATCTGTCCCTAAAAGTTTGGAAGACCTCTTTCATAGCCCCGGTTCACAAAAAGGAATCAAAAAATGAAGTAACCAACTACTGTTCGATTGCTAAGCTTTCACACATACCTAAAATGTTCGAAAGCTTTTTATATGAAGTTCTAAGCTTTCATTTATATCACCCGGTCAGCGTGGACTTCTAAAAGGTAAATCAACTACTACAAATTTAGTTGAATTCGTATCCTTTGCGCTGTAAGCCCTAGAAAATGGCAACGAAATAGAACTGCTAAGGCTTTCGATAAAATGTCACATGAATTGATCCTTTTCAAACTGTCTTCCCTCGGTTTTGACCCCATATTGTTAAAATGGATATTTTCTTATCTGGAGAACGGTTACTATAGCATTCGCTTTAGGTCTGCCTTCTCAACCCCATTTTTAGCTACTTCCGAACCCTCTTTTCATTTTAACTATAAACGATCTTGAGAAGATTATTAAACACAGCTCCCTATCCATTTACGCCGACGACACTAAGTTCTCCAAAATTATTTCCTTACCTCAAGAATCTATTCTCCTTCAAGAAAACCTCAATAGGTTTTTCACTTGGTGTCTAAAAGTCTCTTAGAGCTTAATGTCTCCAAATATCAATCTATGACTTAGTCTAATCTTCCAATCAATCTCCCTCTCGATTTATTTTCTGCATGTGCCCGAAGGTCAATCCCTTCCCGGCCTTGGAATATTATACGACAGAGAGTTAAACTTCCGTTCTCTTATTGATGAGATAATCCTGAAAGCCAATCAAACGATTGTCTACAGAATTTTGCAACCCTTATGTGTTAAGGTCACTTTATTTTACCCTTGTCCGGTCCCTTCTCGAATATGTCAGCCAAGTGTGGTCCCCCTTTCTGCGAGTTCATATATCCCGAATCGAGAACATTCGATGCCGTTTTCTTCGATTTGCCCCTAGTGGACTACCCTGGTATGACCCATTTATTTTACCTCCCTATTGTGACCGCCTCAAACTTCTTAACCTGAATACCATAGAAAAACGCAGAGACGTAGCTGACATTCTGTTCATTCAATGGCTTCTCTCTAGTTCTGTGGATTACGCTGCCTTTTACAATTAGTCTAAGAGCCCGCAGCAATTTTTAGGTGTGAGAGGTAACCAAAAAATAACCAGATGAGTTGAAAGCTGGTGTAAGCATTATGTTAAAAACAAAAGTCTTGCAGGAAATGATCGCGGCTTTAGTGAGTAATAGTGTGCTGAAAACTCACTTTTTTCTAAAATTGATATAATTGATATAACCAGTGAATTCTAATTTCATTCTATAGTGTTTCTTTGTTTGATCGCAGAAATGTTGGTCCAAGACGTTTCGAGGGTGCAAACGCTGTTGCCAGATCGTTTTAAAATTAAAAAAAAAATGTTTTCTTAATATATCACATACCCAAGTATTAATCGATACTAAAGGTAGGAAAGCAATGCTTCATAAAAGATATGAAAGTCCAAGACGATTTGAACGTGTCATCCATTCTGCCCATCTGTTTCGAAATTCTAAAAATATCAATTTTCGAAATAATTGTTTTAACCAAAATTGGAGTATACCATAACATTAATAATACTCCCCCGATTACAAATTGATGGGTCCAAGACCATTTGAACGTGGATTACGCTGTATAATTAATATTACGTGTATAATTAATTAACTTGTAAAATATTAAAAATATATCTTCAAAGATGCTTAGCTGCTGCTATATGTTCTTGATAAGGCACAACATTAATTGAACTAACATGCTCACAGCCTGTCTTGTTGAAATTGCAAGGTAACCCAATATGTGACTGATATTGTGTTGCATCAAACTTCCTACTTTTAATATTATCTGGCCATTTCCTAAGACCATACCCTGGATCCAATGGTGTACTGCATTGTCTTGTAGACATCACATTATTCTGCGCTAGAAGACTTCGGATATATTGTTCCTGAGAAAGACTTATAGATCCCGTTTTTGATCCCGGTTCCGAGAAATGTTTGTAAAAGCAGGGATGTTAAATTTTTAGAAAATTCAATTAACATCGGCCAAGCAAAGAGTAAAGATCTTGTGTTAATGAACTTAACAGTCTAAAGTCATTTTAAAGGGGAAGAAAACTTCGAAAATCCTAAGAAGTATATTAGTTATTCTTCAAATAATAGTGAATAATCTTTTAACATGGACTGTGGAGATGGTGAAAATGTTTTAGGCAATGCAGACGATGATGAAAACTGTGCAGATGAAAACAGTGCAAATAAAAATGACACGTGTAGATATATAGATACTCGTAGATGTCCCATGATAATGACGTCGATCATAGTTCCAGCGATCCTAGATATAGAACGTCAGATTCAGATGATGTGTTTCACTCAGCTTCAACATTACGTATATATATTTTACAGCGGAGTAGTGGTTCTTTCCGCTACACTTCTTACATACGACATCAATAGCAGGACATCTGTATTTGTGAATTTCGCTGCACCTTGAACAATTCATTGGTATATTTGGCTGAGTGTTTGATCGATTGAACTTATTATGGTTGTGATAACCGATTAATTTTATTTGGTGATGTGTGCTAAAATGTTTGTTGGTGTGTGACTTTGTTAAAACGATGCTTTTCAATTGTCTATTCCGGTTAGCATTCGCGAACTTCTTTTTGCTTAAGGCTCTTATAAATGTACTGTTTCCGTTGGGTTATTTCAGGTTCTGTTAATGTTCTTTTGTGATCACTATTGTTATGGAAATCTCAATTGATTTTTAAAGTTTTATATCTCCTTCATTATGTAAACGTTCTTTAATGCAGGTGGAAGTATCATATAGACCACATATAAAAATATTCCGAACGAGGTTTTCTCTTCAGACGCCAAATTCACATGTTAAGGTCAAATATTCGTCCACTTTTTGTGAACATGAAAAAAAATTATGCCACTCCATAGCCATATTCACTTTGGGCAAAAAATAGGCTTGAAAAAAATAAAGCCTCACATGTAACCTCATCCAAATTCTTATCGAAGGAGTTAAATATTTCGAAAGATTCCGGGTCCATGTGATAGTGAGGCAACTTTACGCGAATCCTGTTTGATACTGTTATAAAAATTGCGAACTGATGATTGCCAAATTACTGCCTTTAAGTTTAATTGAGTAATCATCGATGATAAACCCGGAAAAACGGCATCACTTTTTGATTCATCACTACACTACCACTTAAGTTGCTAACAAAACAATTTTTAGTCATTTTTAATTCGATTCACATCTGACACCATTTGTTATTTGTAATAAAAGACTGTTACACTTGTTACACTTTATTACACGACGGTAGACTATCGGCTGACTCATTATATAGGTACACTATATTACGTTACTTGTTACATAATAGGTTTTGTGGTAAACCATATATATATACAATATATGATACATACATTATATGTGTATTAGTAGAGCATACAACAATGTCAAGGACCGGGGTAATCTCTTTACTCCCGAGAGGAAGGCATGTAGCGACTCCTCCAAAATGAAAACAAATTATGTTTGATTACCAAGAATAATTTTATCCAGACGAACTAACTCGTATCAAAATTTTTGATTAAAATTCATTATTATTTCTGACAAACAAAATACTTGAAGTGGAATGGAAGAAGTATTGTAGATAAGATCATGTTTCCTCTTAAAATCTACATTTTTACTATTCCATTATTCCTTCTGTACCTTAATAACCTCAAACTATAAACCAATAAGAGAGAAAAACTACATAGTGTTTATTGAATCTATCAAAAGCTTCAACAAAGAAAATGAGATGAAGTGTGGCTTGGATAAATGCGAAAAGATAAACCTTATACGGGATAAATAGAGCAGAGATTCCTTCCCATTGGACTGTAACGAGGCCATTCAAGATTTAGAGAACTTCAGCTAAAAGGCATCAATAGTGTTTTTAAAATAATTTGACTGATTGTTCAATTTAAGCCACGTTAAGAGCCATAATGAAGTCACCGTCCAATGGGGGAAACAAATGTAAAGCGATTTGTGAGGTCTTTCGCCTTACTTAGATATTACGGTGGATTTTGAAAGTGGTCAACAAGAGATATTGCACATTTTCCCATGATGTCGCAAACGTCGCTGGCAACATACAAATATCAATACCTCAAGAGCACAGCTAAATATACATACTTGCGTCAAGGACTGTGGAATGAATAATATTTTAAACTTCTTTAAATTTCCTAAATGTAAGATTGATTAAGAACGAATGATAAATATTTAATTCAGGATTTATTAGTGTATATTGAACAAAAAAGTAATTAAAAAATACATGTGTAAAAAGGGTAATTAGGAAAACTACTGATTAAAAATTACAAAATCTCGGCGGGTAAACTACTTTCTGCTTTTATTACGGCTTTTATTCTTCAACTGCTCTACTGTCTGACTACCACTTCTTGTGGCTACTCTCTCATACTGCGTACAGGGGTGCCACCTCATCATGTGCAACTAGGGTGTTGCCACTTTACACTCGGCCACCCTGCACTTCATCTGTCTCAGATGACTCTTCTTCATCCTCGTCGTTGTCGTTCGTGAACTCAATATAGCGCCACAGCTTCATATGGTCCGCACTGGTTGATGTTTCCTGTGGACCCTGGAATTCTACAGTTTTTTTAACGTCACACCTGCCATTCCGCTTTACCTTAATTGTTTCATAGGGGCCAATGTATTTGTTAGCCAACTTCTTGCCGGTTACAAATTATGTCACTTTGTTTGCTACTAGATCAGACAAATGATAACGGTGTTGTCCCTTCCGCTTCTTGTTATAGTTGGTTCTATAAGTCTCTTGAGCCATCTGAATATTCTTTCTGACTTCCTCACGGATTTTGTTGCGTTCGTCTTGTAGACCAAGTAACAGCTCATCTTGTAAGATTTTCAGCAGTTCGATGTCTGAGTCATTTCGCATTTTAACCCCAAACATGACTTCGAATGGCTTGAACTTCGTAGACGAGTGAACGTTTGCATTGATCCTTGCACTTGTGACGTGTATTTGTACCACTTCGATGGCTCTGCCACTGACATCTTTGCAAGGACGGAAAGAATGACTCTGTTTACCCTCTCGATCTGTCCATTACCACTTGGTACGCCTGTTGTTGTTTTGGTGTGTTCGATGTTGTGACTAGCGCACGCTATATCTTGAATCCGAAATCCTATAAACACATGAACCACTGTAGCACTTCTCTGGGAACATCTTTTTTTGCTGCTGTCTGCTTGAAAGCTGCGCAATCGGTAACAAGATCAAACTCGCCGCCCAACAGATAATGGCGTAACTTTTTCGTAGCCAAATATGCTGCTTTTACCTCCAAAAAATAGCTATGTAGCTTCGCTTCTTGTGGCGACGTTTTCTTACTCCAATAACAAATCGGGTGCCACTTGTTGTCATGCTGTTGTAAAAGGTCGCTACAAAGCCGTCTTTAGACGTGTCAACGTGCAGCTGTGTTCTTGCATTTTGTTTAAAGATCTTCAAAACCAGCTCTTGAGCAAGCGCAGACTTTAACTTCTCAATCGCTTGTACTTCTTCACCTTCTATCTTAAATGCCGCATCTTTTTTGAGCAAGTTCGTTAACGGTTTGGCTAGCGTGGCATAATCTTGTATAAACCCTCTGAAATATCCAGTTAATCCCAGCAATGCCTGCATACCTGGGATACTTCTAGGTAAGGGAAAGGTTTTGACTGCTCTGATTTTTTCTTGAACAGGCCAGATATGGCCGTCTTCCACTTCGTGTCCAAGAAAGGCAATTCTTTTTTTGAGAAACTGGCACTTTGACCACTTTATTTCTAGACCAAACTGCTGCGCCTGCTTTAATACACTCTATATGTTCTGCAAACAATTATGAGCTGTACCTCCGAAAACGACAAGGTCATCGACGTATATTTTCATTATCCCATCATTTATCAGCTGTTGAAAAACGTAGTTGATGAAGCGCACAAAGACTGCCGGCGAGATACAAAATCCAAATGGCGCTCTATTAAATTCAAACAGTCCCTCCTTCGTCACAAACGCTGTATCACAGTAAAATATCTAACGTTCTGCATTCTCCTCAACAACTGGAACTGGGAATCTGTCTTTTACCACCATCGAATTCAACTTACCATTCCCTAACCCATACAACTCGGCAAAATTTTTCTTCAACGAATGCCCACCAAATAGTTCTTCAAACTTGGACCTGCGAATCAGTGAAACGACAGCTCCAGTGTCGATTAAGCACAATACGTTTTCATTGTTTATTTTCATCTGCTAAGCACGAGTTGGATTTACAACCACATTAATGTTCTTCTTCATCCCTGGGCAATTTCTGGACATATGCCCGGAGCCACTGCATTTAAAACATTTGGTTTCTTCTTTACACTCGGCGCGTTTGTGCTGGGTTGGGTCGAACCACAATTAGAACTATGCTGCTGCTTGCGCTCGTCACTTTTGTTGTTGCCTCTATCAGTTTCGTAGTGATTGTGTGTGTTTGCTGCTTGTCAAAGTCTATTAGCTACACTTGTTTTGGTCATTGTTTCAATCAGCTCATCACGCGATCTTAATTCACTAAACGTTCACTGAACAACGGATATTTTAGATCTTCGCGTAGCTGAACGCCGTCTGATATATAAGTTTACAACTGTTTATGCACTTCCACACTGCTTATATTTTTGTCGAATTCTTTCAGTAACGTTTACACAACCTTGGATCTCGGAAGGTCGATATCCCTTCCATAAATGGATAGCGACGACTCCAATCTGTCCGAGGTGACTATTAAGCCGTCGGTCTCCTCTTCTGACACCCTGTCGGAAATGGAAACCGGTGACGAAGCAATCTTCTTCTACACGATCAGAGGTAGAAGATGAGCTGTTGGGTACATCTTCAGAATCGGAGGACCTCAACAACAACGTGGTCGAGGCGACTCTGGAAAACTGTAGCAATGATACGGTTTATCCAGATTAATCTCCACCATTCAAAAAAGGCTTCGGCCGCACTCATTCTGCGTCTTTCTAAAAACGCAGAAGATATTATTCTAATCCAGGAACCATGGATTGTAAAAGGCGTGGTTGGTAGACTTAGGACACCCGCATACGCTCCGCTCTATACAAGAGACAAACGTAAGATCAGAACTTGTATATTAGTGAAACGTAGCCTTAATGTATTTCTACTTCCCAACCACAGCGACCCCGACTTAACCGTTGCCAGACTAGAGACTGCCAAAGGCTTCTACCGGCTGGCATCGGCTTACCTTGGCCACGACCATGTGGACCCTCTCCCTGGTGATAACCTAGAAAGGGTGGTACTGGAAGCTGGAATCTGGAATCTGGAAGGCAAAAAACTTGCCTCATAATCGGATGCGACGCTAATGCACATCACATGGTATGGGGCAGTACCGACATCAATGATAGAGGTGAGTCACTTTTTGACTACATTTTAAGTACTAACCTCTTAATAAAATATTGCAGGCAATGAGCCCCCTTTTATAACTAGAAACCGACTGGAAGTGCTAGATATTACTCTTGTCTCCGATAGCACCACTCAAAGGCTAACGAATTGGATGGTATCGTCTGAACAATCCTTTTCAGACCACAGGTACATCCAATTCAGCCTGACTGATGCTCCCCCCAGCCAACCAACTTCCGGAATTACCGGAAAACTAATTGCCCAAAATACAGAGGAATACTTACAGAAACACTATCCTCTGAACTATCAAGTCCCCAGCGTGACACCAATGAGCTTGACATGAAAGTCAAACAATTTACTCTGGCTCTCAATCAGGCTATGGCCGGTTCCTGCCCTCTTATTCAACTAAGAGGCAAGAAAAAGCCACATTGGTGGACATCGGCACTGGAACTGCTCAGAAAGTCTTGTAGAAAACTTTTCAACGTAGCAAAAAGCACAAGAAAAGTGAATGACTGTGACTCATACAAAGAATCCCTCAAATTATACAAAAAAGAACTGAGGAAGGCAAAGCGACATTCCTCGAGGTCATTCTGTGACAAGATCAGAGAAACCTCTGAGGCATCGCGGCTAATAAAAATCCTCTCTACAAATCCTATGATGCCTAGCTCTTTGAAAAAACCCGATGGCTCTTGGACAACCTCAAGTGATGAATCACTCAACCTGCTTTTGTACACCCACTCCACTCCACCCACCGTTAATCAGACCAGACAAACTGCTCTGGGCGCTGCATAGCTTTAAACCATACAAATTTGCTGGTCCGAACGGTATAATACCTGCCGAGCTACAGAGGTCCTCAGATATTATTCTGCCAGTGTTAGAAAATATTATGAGGAGCTGTGCACTTATCCACATTCCACTGTTATGGAGAGAAGTCAATGTAGTATTCATTCCCAAAGCCGGAAAATGTTCTCATGTCGTCCCAAAGGACCTCAGACGTATAAGTCTATCATCTTTCCTTCTTAAAACTCTAGAACGACTAATTGATATCCATATTCGAGCTAAAGTTGATCCAAGACTTCTGTCTACGGCTCAACATGCCTACTGTAAAGGAAAGTCAGTGGAAACGGCTTTGCACTCTCTGACTAGTCATATCGAACGATCTCTATACAATTTAATTCAAATACACAATGGTTGCTTTCCTAGACATAGAGGGCGCCTTTAACAACGTCAACACATCCGCAATCACGACTGCGCTGTCAACTCTGCAGGTAGATGACTCACTTGGGGAATTGATCGGTCTAATGCTAAAAAGCAGGATAATAAACTCCAAACTGGGTGCGGATGACGTTGCCATAGCCGTCTCAGGAAAGCATCTCAATACCATTAATGAACTCGTTCAAGTAAATCCCAATAGATTAACCCACTGGGCAGATCGCTGTGGATTGGGAATAAACCTCCATAAAACTAATCTTGTCCTCTTTTCCAGGCAATATAAAATTCCAATCATAGACCCTCCTTCAATAAATGGTACCAGATTAGTTTTCTCCGCTACAGCAAAATATCTGGGTCTCATTTTTGATAGGAAACTAAACTGGAAACTTAACATTCAAGAAAGAGTCAATAAAGCTATAATAGCTTTATTCTCTTGTAAAAAAGCCATTGGGAACAAATGGGGCCTTCAACCTCGCATAACCCACTGACTATACATCTCAGTCATAAGACCGATACTTACTTACGGGGTAGTCGTCTGGTGGACGGCCTTAGAAAAAGCAGTCAAATGCATTAAACTAAGCAGATTCCAAAGAACAGCATGTCTATGAATAACGGAGCATTGCGGTCAACCCCCTCTGAGACATTAGATATTCTGTTTCACTTGACACCCCTCGACATTTTTAGCAAGCAAGTAGCTGCGACTGCAGCTATTCGCCGTAAAGCGACTAAACAGTGGACAAATAATTCATTTGGCCACGCCAACATTCTTAATACATTAGGAATCCTCACAGAGAGCATCGATTACACCATACCTGAACTTTGGTTTGACAAAAACTTCAATGTAAGCTTCCCCTCTAGATCATTCAGGGAGGAAGATATTTTCATGGAGGACAAGTCAATCCATCTCTTCATAGATGGATCTAAAACTGATGGCGGAGTTGGTGGCGGTGTTTTCTCAGATAAGCTAAATCAAGCCTCTCTTTCCGTCTTCCAAATCACTGTAGCGTGTTCCAGGCGGAAATTTTGACGATTAAAGAAGCTCTGTCCTGGCTGAAGAAAAACGTGATATCTGCAAAGGATATCCGCATATTTTCGGATAGTCAGGACGCCATCAAGTCCCTGGACTCGGTCTCATTATATTCTAAAACCGCCCTTGAATGCCGATCATCTCTCATGGAAATGGCTGAGCTGTTCAACATTCACCTTTGTTGGGTGTCGGGCTATAGAGACATTCCAGGGAACTGCAGAGCCGATGAACTCGCCAAAAATTGAAACTACTCTACCTATTCTACTAGAAAAAGGTAGTATAGGTATACAAATCGCTACGTGCAAACTAACACTAAAGCTGGATGCCAATAAAAGAACAGACCTTAGGTGGACTACTGGGCAAACATGTCTAGCGACCAAACAGATCTGGCCAAAGCTGGATCTGAATCGCTCTAAGTGTCTGATCCTTTTAAATAGGAAATATCTCAGCGCCATAATAGGTGTCATTACTGGACACTGTCTCATGCCACGTGGCATCACAATGGGCCAATAGGCCTAAGTGGGTTTATATTTCCAACAGCACTCTTACCTTACCTAACCTAACCTTCAGTAACGCTTCACACAATGATTCATAGCTTGCGACAGTAATGGTTTCTAAGAATAATTTGGCTGCCCCTGTCATTTTATTCCGCCCATTTACATACTTTTGCCTATTAGACAATTCAGATGCTTCTGCATTTTCATCGAGGTTACGTAAGCACTATCGAATGGGTATTGAAACACCGTCCCATCCCGGTACAATTTTAGCGAAACTTTCAATAGACAAATTATTGTTTTTGTTTATTTTGTTTTGTTCGACTTGATCAATTCACCGAACCACTGCTGATGACGTTTGCGTGAACTTCTCCTTTGTGCATGCTGGTTGTCTCGCTTTCAATGCTGTCGGTGCCCGCATTTGTCTCTTTTTTGTGTGCGTTGAGGACTTCTGGGTTTTTTCGATGGATATGTCTGTTTCGTCTTGTTTTTCTCCATGTCCACCATCTTGAGCATCTGGTAGTTTTCGAAGTTGAACGTTTTTCCTTTTGTCCATACTTACACTATAGTACTTCGTCAATTGTTCGATTTTTGGTGTCCCCCACCTACCCGCCGAGAACCTAAAATCAATTTTCAACCATTTTCCG
Source organism: Volucella bombylans (assembly GCA_949129095.1). Taxonomy (NCBI): domain Eukaryota; kingdom Metazoa; phylum Arthropoda; class Insecta; order Diptera; family Syrphidae; genus Volucella; species Volucella bombylans. Next base: position 299,840,017 of record OX422140.1, read on the forward strand.
TTCTCAAAAACAAAACGAACACGAAACCAAAGCCTCGCCTATTATAATTAAATTTGGCTCTTCCTATGAGAGAAACACCGTTTTTAAGCAAATAGCTCTTCACCGCAAACAAGAGAAGAAACAGCTTTGTCTCCAAGATGTTGGTATCTCTTCAGGCAACAACATTAATATATATACATATGCATGAGAGTCCGCATAATAGCTATCTTTTTCAACAAGCTGTCTGCCTCACACGCCGTAAACTGCTGCGCTCTGTTTTCACACGTTCTGGTTTAGTGTTTGTAAACTGCCGATGGGTCGAGTTTAGCTATGGAGTTTAGAATGCTATTGCTGACGCGGAAGTTTAAGAAGTAGAAGAAACCCAAAAGTAATAGGCAACTGAGCAGGGTTGCCACATCTTCTTTTATTTAAATTGTTGTTTATATTTATTTATTTCTTTCTTTCCTTTATCTATCTCTTTTTTTTTTTTCTTTTCCTACCTAAATTTTTTTAGTTTTTTTACTTTTTTTTTCTTTCTGTTTTTAGTTTTACCCTCTTCCTTTTTTCTCTTCAATTCTGTCTTTGCTATGAAAACTAAGAAAATGGCTTGTTTTCAACTTCATTCTGTGTCCCTTATTTCTCGCAATAAGTCTGCTAAACAAAATGCAGTTACGTAACCGAGGAGTGGATTTCCTGGGCAATGGAATATTGCGTGCGATGATAAATATTTTTCGCTCCCATAGAGTTGGCTTCACCATATCGCATATAAATGCACAAAGTTTGTCACCAAAAATTAACGAATTTACATATATCATTAAGCAATCCAAAGTAGATGTAGTCTGCGTATCGGAAACCTGGTTTCCGCCAATTAATAATGATCAAATTAACAATGATCAAATGTACTCTATAAAAGGCTACAAACTTTTTCAAACAGATAGGTATAATCGTGATATGGGTGGTGGTGTTGCTATGTACGTCAGAGACGGAATTCCTTATAGATGGAAATATTCATCGCCTATTGATTCCGCTATTGAATAACTATTTGTTGAAATTAAATGCGGTTTGAATAGTCTTCTTATAGGTACTGTTTATAGACCTAACTCAAATATAAATTTAACATTTTATCTGAGTTGTTGGATGAAATCTCCATTAGCTCAACCAATGTAATTGTCTGCGGTGATCTCAATTGTAATCTACTGGTCGATGAACGACTAATAGATCTTATGTGTTCATTTGATTTACACCCCGTTAACAAAGCCAACCCCACTCACTTTACCCGGTCATCAAGTACTTTAATAGATGTGTTTTTTGTGACAGATATGAAAAAAGCTATTTTTATAATCAACTTTCCGCACCAGCTTTCTCCAAACATGATCTCATATTCCTTACGAACAATTTCTTTATTGACAGTGGTCCGGTTCAATCAAGGTATCAGTATAGGGACTTTAGAAATGTACACGGTCCGGCTGTAGAACGAGAATTGTGTCAAGTACCGTGGAACTCCATTTATTGTTTGCCTACACCAGAGGAGCAAGTAGATTTTCTCAACACTAACATCAACACCCTCTTTAACTACCAAGTTTCAATCAAAACACGAAAGGTAATTAATGTATCAGAACTCTGGTTCTCAGCAGAATTACAAAAACTCATAGATCAAAGTGATCGGGCCTATCAGGTTGTATCTGAACAAAGTTGTCACTCTTACAGGACTGCGCACTCCACAGATACACCTTTTGAGTTCATCGGGATTAATAACTTGGATGTTCTTGAAAGTTTTCTCTCCATTAAATCGAATGCAGTTGGTGCCGATGAAGTCCATCCAATTTTTGTTAAAGCCATTCTTCCTTACTTATTGCCTTATATCACGCACCTTATGAATACAGTAATAGTTACAGGAATATTTCCTCATCAATGGCAAGAATTCTACCAATTCCCAAAAATGGGGCTATCGATGAGTTCAATTCTGCCTTTTCTCTCAAAAGTCTGTGAACGTCTTATGCAAAAGCAACTAAGTGTATATCTGTGCCGATATAACTTGTTGGATCAATTCCAATCTGGCTTTCGTCCCAAGCACAATTGTACTACCGCTCTAACTAGAGTGGTAGAGGACATAAGATCTAGGCTAGATGCAGACAATGCTACCTTCCTCACCCTATTGGATTTTTCCAAAGCCTTCGACACGGTAATCCATACAGTACTATGCAAAAAACTTCGAGCTTCATTCAACTTTTCTCGCTTTGCAACGAATCTAATTTCGTCGTACCTCAGTGATAGAAAACAGGCTGTGTCTATAGATAACGTTTTGACAGATTTCCTTTCGTTGACCCGAGGGGTTCCCCAAGGGTCAATATTGAGCCCACTTCTTTTCACGGTGTACATTAACGAGGTTTTAAATAAAATACTACACTCATCGATACACATTTATGCTGACGACATTCAAATCTACCAGAGTTGTCCTCTTGGTTTGATTGAAAATTGTTCCCGAAATATTAACCAGGACCTTGAGCTGGTCGGTTAAGAACGGTTTAACTCTAAATCCACATAAATGCAAATGCTTGGTGATTTCCAAAAAAGTTTTGGACCTGCAGTACTTCCCGCCTATCAATTTAGGCAACGTAGCTTTGAAGATGGTGTCTTCAGCTAAAAATTTAGGGATCGTGTTCAACAGAACTTTGATATGGAACGACCACATAATTCTATTGTCGGTAAGACCTATGGTATTCTCCGAACGCCATGAATAGCTCAACAATTTACGCCGTTAATAACGAGAATAAATCCTGCAAATCAATTCTGAATCGAACACAAAAAACCGCATGGCTTTAGATCTTCTAGTTTTTGAGAAAATTGAAAATTACTACAACTATTTTTTATAAGACGTTTTTTTTTGGTATTTATGGTGATCTCACTTTAAGGATTAATATTGATGATAGGGTCATCTTTGTAAGTAAAGTACCGCAAATCATTTAGCGTGACCCAGAATGCACCACGAGGAGGTAGATTTGCAATGCATTTCGCGTCCCAGTCAGTCAGTTTGTGAGTAAGTTAGGTGTTAGTTAAGAATTAAAGAAGAATTCTTAATTAAGAAATTAATTAAATTAAACCAGATTCTTCTAAAAATTCAATTCTTCTTTCGTTGGTCGACACCAAATCTCCGAACGAACAAAACACTGAGAAGTTATTTAGTTTAGGATGGATTGGAGGATGCTTAGCCGTCATTGCTTATTCACAAAAAATATCACTTGATTCGCACTACGGTTGAACACAGAGTGATCTTTGTGAATATCAATAACTACACGCCTTATCACAAAAATAAATAACGGTATAAAAGCCAAACTTTTGTTCGGTTATATTTTTGCATCATTAGCAAGTGCATTACATATTAAATACGTACAAACATAGATATTTCGCAAAGTAAATAATTTACTGCAACATTGGAACATGTGAATTTTCTATAATGCGAATTAGTGAAACTTTGTTATTAATGGGAACTTTGTAATTTTGTGATGAGTACTGTGGATGAAAAGTATTGATGACATAGGCGCCTGCCTGACGAAAAGCACATACCCTGAGCGGAGCAACGAAGTTGCGTGAGCGGACCTGCCGCCTGCGGAAAGAAAGTTGAAATCCGTTAATCCCGCTAAGCGGGTCACCCGTGTACTCTTAATTAAGAAAACTATTGATATAGGCGTCTGCGAGATGTTTAAATAATACTCATTAACTTATTCAAAGGAAGACTACGTACATAAATGCCAAGAAACAAAACTAAAGTAGTAATTGCAATTTCAATTTGCTCAAAAACTAGAAGACATAAAGCCATGCGGTCTTGTCTTCGATTCAGAATTAATACGCGCATTGAATGCAAAAAACCAATTTGGCACATTATTTCACAATTTTGGGTAATATTGATAATTTTTTTTTTTAATTTTTTACCAAGAATTTGAGTTTGAATGTGAATTATTCAGAAACTATTCACACGAAAATTTTTAGTAAATTTTATATTAAAGAACAAGTTTCGGGCTTTCATATTCTCTATAGTACTTTATTATAAGTGTTACCGTTGTTTTTTAATAATTTTTTCCCATCTTAAGTCATTTGGTTTTAAATTGCCCATAAGTCGTAAACGGGACGAATGGACCCCTACAAAATACCGTTATCAATTCTTGGCGCCAAAGTTATTGTACTCGTGCCGGCTCAAGTGTTGGGATACCGCCCCTTCGATGAATCGGAGAAGTTTCTACACTACTTCCTAAAGCGTACATTCCTATTGCCGACAAAAACGCCCAATTACATGTTGAATCTAGAAACCGCGATATCACCAATGTTCTTAGACATATAGAAGATGTATCGGTATTATGTGAATAAAGTGATGGCGATGTACGAAGTAAGGTTGTCCTGCATAGTGTTAAAGCATATCATAATGACTGAAGGAAACCGCGTCCAAGAATGGAGACGCCTCGCGTCTAACCGTGAATCCAGTTTTTCTATTGCCCATCACCGAGGAACTCTCATCCGGTAGAAGAAGACTGGTCACTTTAATGACCATGCGAAAGAAATGCAATCGAGCTTGGTGTTCAGAATATCGGTTGTACTATATGTAGTCAATTAAACCACAAGTAACTAACTGATGGATGTCGGTGACAGTAAACATTTTGTTTCTAGATGCCGTGATTTAAAAATCTGATTATCCAAGCAAAAAATAGTATGAATCGTTTAACACAGGAGTTGAGGAGTCGATAATACACAAACGCATACCGTCGACTGCATCCCATCTCAGTGCACTCTACGCACTTCATAAAAGGGGCAATTTCACAATATCTGCCAACTTGCAGCGGATAATCGTTCTAATATCACAATAAGACTATATCTTATTTGTTGTAATAAGTAAAAAAGTAAATTGACTGATCACCTTGAGGTTATTAGTCAGTGTAGTTTAGACCTGGTCTAAATATATGTACTTAATGATCGATATTATATTATTATATCGATTGATGTTACTTACTTATAAAGCTATTTGGTGTTTTCTTTAAAGCTTGATTTTTTTGATTGGCTTGGCCGAAAACGAGATTGCTCTTGGTCCTCATTTCCAATACAGAATTTTTTTTTTCAGCTATTATTGAGACGCCATTACATATACAAAAAGTCACTATTTAATGTGCTTTATTGCTTGGAGGAATCATTGGTCCATATTTATTAAAAATGATGCCATCCAGAGCGTTTCAATAAGAGAAGAGTGTTTTAGTTCCACGATTAATGAGTTTTTCATTTCCCAATTAAATGGCATTAATGTGGCTTCATTTTATCATGTTTTCTGCGGGTCGTTCGCCTGCGTCTATAAATCAGAGACGAGGGCCGATTTCGAAGGCAACATTTACCACGTTATTGGCGTTAGACGGCTCTAGCTGACGGAAAAAATGGTCGAAAAATTGGTTAGACCATGGGTTTATTCGAGCTAGCCGAGGCCATATGCGCATAGTCATATTTAAGCACTAATGGTATATTACAATGTTCATTACCATGACTTTTATGGGCTTTATTTTATTTTAAGGCCTTCTATTGTACATACTCGTACCTGTAAGAAGAACACAATTTACATTTGATAGTTTTCCGGAATACTATATGTGAATTCGTAACAGAAGTCTGTTCGTGCAACTTCTTTTATTTTATGATAAATAGATATATCAATATATATCATATTTGGCGCTGGAGGTACTGGTGTTTTGATATTGACACTGTTATGTACACATGTACCAAGGATATTGCCTAGCACGTGGACAGTGAACCCAATAAAAATACAGATACAGATTTTAAAAAAAATCGCTTCGAGGAAAGCTACTAGCCAATAGCTTTACTTCAGGCCCAAAAGTAAAATAATTCCTCGCGAACAACAATTAATTCACTTAAATCGGAAAATAACTTTTATTTTTCGAATGAAACTTACTAACTAACTCGAGTGGCAATTTGTCACTCCCTTATATCTACTTATTTTCTAATTTTGGATATCAGGCGTGCAATTCGCAAAGGTGATATTAGATCCGTTGCAACATGGTTGTTGCCATGGGTCCATTGCTTTACCTTGAATAGATGTGAGAACTTAAATGATATCAAATCCTGGATACAAGTGAGGCTCTACAATTCATTATGGAAGTGAAGGCATCTTATCATAGAGCGTGACTAATAACAGCTGGAGAGTGTTGGGAGCATACCCGAGAAGAATTTAATACAAGATCTGTAGTCCAATATGCTTAATGCTGCATATCATTAGCTGGATCAATGAGCTTTACATACTGGTAGCTAAGATATAAAAAGGATAAGACTGGTGGAACTTAAAAAATATGTATTAAAAAGTATGCCCTCATCTTCTGTGGAAAGGTGCGGTGGATGAGGACTTGAATCACAGGGGACTATTTAATGTAACGACGACATAACATTTTGGATGGGGAAGAGACCAGTAGGCATTTGTAGTGACACCCAATAGAATATAGGATGAAGAAAACTTTACTATGTCTTTTCTTGCGATCAATCTAGAACTCATACAGTTGCGTACTTTACGAGTAATTCAAAATTTACAAATCACACCTCCATATTAGTATGATATTAATTAAAGTATTACAATAAATCGTTGTTGACATCTTCATTACTAACACCATGAGTGTGTTTCTAAGTAATTGCATCTGTATGGAAGGTACAGGACCATGTAACGCATTAGCGCACACCAAATTTTATTTCCAATTTTTCAGTGCACTATGAAGTGAAGTTGGGTAAACTAAAGAAGAAAAAGACGAATTTTGAATGACATTTCCTTGTGGCGCAGTTCCCATTTATTAGGTAAAACCAGCATAAAGTTTTATAAATTTATTATTTAGAGGAATAACCTATTTTATTAAATATACATAGTTATATGTGCTCAAAGTAAGAAATTTGTTTTGTCGTTGCTCTTGCCTCGATGTCTACAAAATTAAATGACAAGCGGTAAATACTAAAAAATTAAAAAAAAATTGTTTTTTTTGCATGCAAAAAGGGAAGGAGGGAAGTATGTATTGTGTCTTGTGCTAAAATCTTAGTTCACTAAATACAAAAAAAAAAGATAAATATATAAACTGCGCCTCGTAAAGCAGAATCAGAAAAAGCAAAAAACAAAACCATCGCCCGCGTGTGAAATGGAAAAATAAATAAATATATAAAAATAAAAGAAGCTAGTGCAGTGCAGTGGCAAAAAAACACAGTGCGAGTATCAGACCTCTTCCACTCCTGGTCGAAGTACGGTTGCTTAGACTCAGTCAATGCTGATACTGTGTTTATCATACGGAACGGGCAGTGCCTGAGTGTATGTAACCGGGTTGCGAGTTTGAATTGTGTTGGTGCACTGTTTCATGTTGTTGGCATAAAAACTAGAACAGTTTGAATCGGTAAACCAATGTCAGAATTTTAATTTAAATTTTTTGTATTTGTTTGTGCTTATTACTCGGCAATTGAGGATGGATAATATACACGGGCTACATATAGACACGACAGTAAACACGTCTGTAAGTACAGACCATCTGTTTTGGCACTTAGTGAAACACAGGTAGGTCCCCGCTCACACCTTTCAGATCACTCAGATCTGAAGCTACTTGGCTACGAACTAGTGCCCTTATTCTTTTCTTACCGTGCCCTCGCCATTTACGTACACGGTGATTTAGTTTCCCAAACTCCACCACAATGTGATCCCAGAATATCAGATATTGATGGTCATAACGCCAATATCCTAGGCTTGTTTTTAATTTCTCACCCGCATAAGTACACTGTTGGTTTGAGATCGCCTCTAGATTCGTCGGACAATTGTATCATATCAGCTAATTTCACGTACACGGTTAAAAAAAAGGTTCCTAAAAGAACCGTATGGCAATACGAGATAGATAATCGGAACCGACTTAACAGCTAACTTAACTTCTTTAGGAATTTTAACTTATTATGATGCTGATATAATCATAGACACTGTTCCCTTTGAAATGAGATCATTGATGCCTCATCGGTGTGCCTCAGGGCTCCATTCTGTTTCCGTCACTCCTTTTATCCTTCATCAATGATCTCTTGTCTGCCACTTCTAATCAAATATATTCCTTTGCGGACGACAGCACTCTGTGCTTTACATATCATATTCTTCGACTGCAGAACGTGAATGGAAGCGTATGCTAAGCTCACTAAATTCCGATATAAAGAGCATCACTAAATGGGAAACCTCCAACAGAATAGAAGCTAATGCTTCCAAAATATAATGCTGTCGTTAAAGCGAACCCAGCCGTTATCCATGAATGGCACTTGCATCGCTAAAACCGAACAAATTTCCATTCTCGGCATGTGTGTCAACTTACTTTGGAATGACCATATATGCTGTGAAATGTCTAGGTTTCTTCAAGCGAATTAAGAAATATTTCACCCCCTATGATCTAGGGTAAATATATGAGGCATTTATCCGCCCAAAATTGGAGTACAATGGCCACGTCTGGTCAGTTGCTCTTAAAACCTCTCTGTATCTGCTAGATAGGATTCAAAACCATGCGATAAGACTCACAGGTGATGCTTATAGTTAGTTTAGTTTTAAATGCATTTTATTTTCTTAATCACTAACTCTTACATACTAACAAAAAATGCTTAAACTTTGTAATTTTGTGATGAGTACTGTGGATCAAGAGTATTGATGACATAGGCGCCTGCCTGACGAAAAGCACATACCCTGAGCGGAGCAACGAAGTTGCGTGAGCGGACCTGCCGCCTGCGGAAAGAGAGTTGAAATCCGTTAATCCCGCTAAGCGGGTCACCCGTGTACTCTTAATTAAGAAAACTATTGATATAGGCGTCTGCGAGATGTTTAAATAATACTCATTAACTTATTCAAAGGAAGACTACGTACATAAATGCCAAGAAACAAAACTAAAGTAGTAATTTCAATTTCAATTTGCTCAAAAACTAGAAGACATAAAGCCATGCGGTCTTGTCTTCGATTAAGAATTAATACGCGCATTGAATGCAAAAAACCAATTTGGCACATTATTTCACAATTTTGAGTAATATTGTTATTTTTTTTTTTAATTTTTTACCAAGAATTTGAGTTTGAATGTGAATTATTCAGAAACTATTCACACGAAAATTTTTAGTAAATTTTATATTAAAGAACAAGTTTCGGGCTTTCATATTCTCTATAGTACTTTATTATAAGTGTTATCGTTGTTTTTTAATAATCTTAAGTCATTTGTTTTTAAATTGCCCATAACTCCTAAACGGGACGAGGTGGACCACCCTCCCATAGTAAAAAAATGCTAGTTTTTAACTCCTCTATAAAATACCGCTATCAATTCTTGGCGCGAAAGTTATCGTACTCGTGCCAGTTCCAGCTATATTATTTGTATCAATAGTTTTTAAGAAATTCGCATGCAAACCCAAAATTTTGACAAAATAAATTTAAAAAATGAAGTTTGGGCCAATGAAATGAAGTGTTAAATTGGATTCCTGTGGTCGATGCCTATATCAATTTTGAATCGAACACAAAAAACCGAATGGACTTATGTTTTTTTTCTTCTTTTTTTTGGCATTATATCAACACATATTGTAAGTGTTGCCGTTGTTTTTTAATCATTTTTTTCCGTTTTAAGTAATTTTTTAATAAAATTGAACCTGAAGAGATCGAACTTTTAAACTTCCTACGAGTATTAATATATATATATGTACAGCAGGGGCGTTGGGAAGCCATCATGAAGATACAGCTCAATTCTTAATAATCCTAAATTCATTATTTCCAAGTGTAAGAAGAGATTGAAGATTCTATTCGGTGAGACAATAAATTGAAAGGCTGACAGAGAGGAAACTGCGAACGAGTTGTGCTGTATCGAAATCGAAAAAAAATTACATCATTTTCCGTTAACACTTCAAGGTCCCCTATTATCCGTACCAATAACTCAGTATTTTTACCAAATTGAAAATACGTAATATTCGTCCTGCTATCAAATCATTTAGTTCATCAGGATCGAAGTGTCTTTTCTTATACATATTATTTGCTAACAAAGAAATAATTGATTGTTTAAGAAAAGAGTGCCCAATCGACCATGACCACGTTACTGAAGATCTGTAGGATGCAGTGTCATTCAGATATCTAGGATTTCTACAACGTAAAGGAATTAACTATACTTCTATTAACAACCTAAAAATAGTGATATGTACATCGTTAACAAGGCATCTTAGAAGACATCTGTAAAACACCGCAGAGGGGTTATCACTACCTCAAAAAAAGACCACAGAAAGTACCAGCCAATTACCTATTACTCAATCTCTGAACTTTGAAACAACATTGACAGATTATTAGCCTTTGACTGAACTATAAAAAAAGTTAAAAGGTGCTGTTAAGAATTGTATAACTTCAACATACTTAAACAAACTGAATTAAGGCAAGTAAAATGACATCAAACATAGAAAAATACATGTTCTGAAAGCGCATTAGGATTAGAGGGAGTCTTACTCATGATCTACACAAAGCCAAACAAAATGACAACCAGCAGTGGAGAAAAATGTAAACTTACAAAAAAAAAAAAAATAACGAAAACCGAAATGAAGGCCGTGACCCGAGAAGAGCAAGAAAAGTGCAACCTTTACGAAGAAATGGAATCATTGACAATGAAATATTCAACGCTTCTATCAATCTTCCAAAGCTTCGGGAGCTGTATGAGGGGGTCTTACTCAAAACTCATGATCTACACAAAGCCAAACAAATTGACAAACAACAGTGGAGAAAAATGTAAGCTTTAAAAAAGAACAAAAATAACGGAAACCGAAATGCTGGCCGTGACCGGAGAAGAGCAAGAAAAGTGCAACCTTTACGAGGAAATGGAATCATTGACAATGAAATATTCAACGCTTCTCTCAATCATCCAAAGCTTCGGAAGCTGTATGAAATTGACACAAGTATTATTGGGCTTATGAAATAAGCCAAGAAAAAAATGCATGGTCTGATTTCGCTTAGACACCAACACAAGCACACTACATAAATCTTGTAATCTGAAGCATTTAGTCCATTATATTGTATCTCTGTTTTAGAAAGACCAAAGTGTTCAAATGACCACAATCCCATTTTTAATGGAACATACGAGTATTTCCAGAACCATTGTAACCTGATATCTGGGGCTTACTACCCCAATTACCTTTACCATGAGAGCGTGCGCCTGTTGGCTTCGTTCCACCGGAAGAAATAGGGTTGATCCAGGATAGATCAGCGGTACCGATAATCTTCCATGTCGCTAGCACAGCTGGGGACAGGCGACTCAACTACCACAGAGACGTCGCACACGGCAGAGTGGATCGTCTCAGGTGCAGTAGGGCGGTGGGGAATCGCGATAAGAGGGATGTCGTTCGTCAGCACCAGCATTTCTGGTGGTTGAATGATAGAGAAGATTTTTTATCGTCGTTTCCGTCAATTACGGACCAGCCTCACTAATGTGGCAGAGCTGACCAATCTATTTGCTGTGTATAGTAAATAGCGATGGCCAGCTTGCATAAGTTTAGGTTAGCATTTAAGAAATATATATATACATGTGTTAGTATATACAAGGGTATATTGTGTATAATGCATATGTGTGTGTATGTGTGTATTGTGTATGTAGGTTAGGTAGACTAAGGTTTATTTTAAGTTAGATATTAAGTTTTTATAAAAAATAAAAAAATGTCCACATGCTAAGTTTTCGTTAGCAAATTTTTTTCTTAGCCTTAAGTATACAAAATAAATATTTCTAAGTAAAATGTAAATAAAGTCGAAAGACATAGATATCAGAATTTAGAGTAGCTTAGAGTACCTGTGTGGGGCCAGTAAGTTAGTATAAGATTGTTAAGTAATTTTAAGCTGGCATTTAAGCATTTTTTTTAGTATGTATAGTAATAGTTACTGATTAAGAAAATAAAATGCATTTAAAACTGAAACTGAAAAACTACGACATATTTCTGTATTCCTCTTCATTTCGAAATAATCATGTCTAGAAACCGTATCGTACGCGATTCTGAAATACTTGAAGTGCTGAAAAATATACCGGAGGACCAGTCAGATTGTGAACTACCTGAATAAGAGAGATACATTCTGCAATTAGATTCAGAAAGTGACGAAAGTGATTGCGATATTGTTATACGAGAAAGTGTTTCTTCGAGATGATGACACTCATAGCGATTCTGATAGTAGGTGTATAATTTTCTAATCATTGATGTAATTGTAAAGTGTAGAAGTTTGCAAATAAGTTATTATTTTTCAATATTCAGAGACATGGAGAACTTTATATTTATTTTATTGTTTTAGGTTCAGTACCTCTCTCTGCTTTACGGAGCACAAATGAAAGTGTAAGGAGAACAAGAGATCGAGGTCGAGGTTATCGTAGCCGGAGTTCAACAGTACAAACTGAAATTCTTTATCAGAACAATGATGTCGCGGTATCTTCCAGCCGAGTACTTTGGAGCTCTGAAAACTTAACGGCTTTGAAACCTGGTCGCCGTCCACGACAAAATGTTTTGACAGAAGAAACTTTTTCAAAAAGGTGTTTGAATCATTTATCAGTTTGGAAACTTATTATAGACGACTCCATGTTACGGCATATTCAGAAGTGTACTGAAACTGATCCCATTGTCAGCTTGGAGCTAATAGTTGGACAATCTCATTGAATGAACTTAAGACTTTAATTGCAATTATCTACTCCCGTGGAGCCTATGAATTCAGTTTTGTTCACAAAATATGGCGCGCAATCGTTTCAAAGAAATAATGAGGTTCTTGCGTCTTGAAGTGCGAACAGAAATGGCTGAACGTTTGCAAACAGATAAATTTGCAATGATTTCTGAAGTATGGAATAAGTTCATTCATAACTATTTTCTACAAAAGTTCGTTGTAAATTTTTGCAGTTCATGGTAACAAACCAGATAAATTTGGTATCAAATTTTGGCTATGTGTTGACGTTGATTCTAAATACTTGTGTAATGGATTCCCATATTTAGGAAAGGATGAAAGTCGCCCACAAAATCAGAGTTTAGGCGAGTGTGATGTTTTACGTCTGATGGATCCGTACTTGAATGCCGATCGATATATTACAACCGATAATTTTTTTACTTGGCTAAAAAGTTGATTGCAAAACGCACAACAATAATTGGTACAGTAAACAAAACACGACGAGATGTACCAGCGACCATAAAGACTGCTACCCTTAATTTATATGAAACACGCTTGTACAAGTCTGAATCTTGCACATTTACAGTTTATCAAGCTAAACCTTCAAAATCAGTTATGATTCTGTGTTCGCTTCACTCTAATATATTTTTCAACACAGAAGAAGCAAAAAAGAAACCGAATACTGTCAAGTTTTACAATTGTACGAAATTTGGTGTCGATATAATAAGTCAAATGGCAAAAAAATATAGTGTCAAAGCGCCTTCTCGCCGATGGCCCCTGCAAGTTTTTTACAATATTTTGGATTTAGCGGCGATCAAATCCTGGGTTTTGTACAAAAAACTGACAGATAAAAAAATCAGTAGAACAGAGTTTATTCTTGAGTTGGCAAGAGAGTTAGTTGGCCAAGAGACTCTCACAACCCTCACAACCTCACAACCCAGTTACAACATACCCTCAGAGCTTGATGTAGAACATAGCACAAAAAGGGCACTGTATTTCGTGCAAAAGTGTAGAAACAAAACCAGTAAACAATGCGACATGTGTAAAAAACCTTTATGCGGGTCTTGCAATGCCAACAAGGTGTTCAAATGTCAACAGTGTGCTTGAAAATTTTGCTTTAAAATATTTAAATAATTTTTTTTTTTTTTTTTCAATAATAAATTCATTCATGCCATTCGTATACTTCTTTCATTTAACAATTTATGAAGCAAAAATATTAAAACATAACATATAAATAAACGTAACAATACTTTATATGTCATTTAACTCCTGTTGATCTTTCTCGGTAGTTAAAAATGTCGGTCTTCCTAGTGTTAAGCCCTTTGACCGATATCCTAAAAACGTGTTTCGGTTTAACGTGGAATCAAGCCCAGTGACATTTTATCATCTGTTCTACATAGATTATTTAGTGTACACAAACGGTAAAATAAGACGAAAGTGATGCAACAAATTGTGAAAGCTTTTAGAAAGCAAGAATATTGTAATGGAGTTCGGCATCGAGGAAACATACATATCTATATGGTATATTGCATTGCATATTGTATATAAGTGGACGTACAGTAGTGCAGAGACACGGTTTACTTCGATAAAATGAAGGCCATCAATTTTTGGGCGTTTGCTGCATATTGGATCGAAATTATTAAATGTTCAAACTTAAACGCAATAACAACAAGACTCCGGCGAAAAATGACGAAGTATAATTGCCACCGTTCCAAGACTGACACGGTAAGATGCAAGTTACCACCTGACGGGGGTAAAAGAGGTTTGATTGACAACTCACACCCATATCAGGGCCAGATCAATAGAATGCAGGAATACTTCGAGAACTGTGTTCAAGACTCAGCAGACCAAAAATGCTCACTTTTCATTTTAATAAGGAAACCTCGAAGGTGGAATCACTCACGAAGTTTACCCAACAGCTCCTCCATAGAAGCCGTGGTCGTGACTCAAGTGGTAGTGAACTATCTTCCAAATAGGAAGGTTCAGTGTTCGTATCACAACAGCGCCCGAGAGACATTCATTTTTTCAGTTACCTAAAATCAAATAAGATGAGTAGTTGACTAGAAAACAGCAGCAAGCCAGTTTCCACTAACAATTTAGTCTCCCCATTAAATGCTGAATGCCACCCATGGAGCGAAATAACTACTAAACCCAAACATCTTTCTTCTCCTTCTATTCCGTTTTCCAAAAAACTTAACATATACTGATGCAGTATAATTGTATTCATACCCACTTGAGTGTTAATTTCTTTAAAAAAAAATAAACAGCTGCAAATCGATAGGCAGCATGTGGAAAGCTGTTCTCCGAAACTGAACGGTTTATGAGTAGGAACGATAGGGTAATAAACACTAAAAATTACAGAAAGTACATCATGCATAGAAGTGTGGTGGGATGTGCAAAATTTGCAGCAGTAGCTTGGAAATGACTGATAATATAACCGGGGCATTTCAAAGTCTAATAGGGACCAATTAGTCGAGAGGCACAACCACGTCGGTCGTAAAATTTCCACATTAATGCCTGAATTATTTGCAATCTATTACAGAAAACAACAGGTCTTAAATCTATTGCAATAGGCCTATACCAACTTTTTGATAAAGTATTTAAAGTGATTAATATGTATGAATATTTTGTGGCTTTCACTTACCCAACATATGCATATTAGCAAGAACACAAAAATGTTATGTAGCAATCAAAGCGAATATATGTAGCTCAGATAATCCTCTCAGCAACACGTTAAGTGCCAAAGAGTGTTCTTCAGCAATTTACAAAAAATACAAGCATCAAGAAAAGTTTGAAATTATGCAAAAATCCGTGATGTTTGACTGTTGCAGTATTGGTAGAACATTCCTACGACTACTTACGAACGACAAAATGATGTTACACACAGGCTTCATCTTGTAAGCAACAAATGGACTTCCCCTTGCAGCGCGGTGGTTGGAAAGACCCGTTGGGTATTAATAATAAAACAGTCCAGAATATCGAAAGTATAATAGAAATCATTCTTTTGAACATCTTGCTTCAAATAAAGACTTTTTTTAACGCATATTACTAAAATGCTTTAATTATAAATGCAGATTCTGAAATCGAATACCATGGTCTTATGGCAAGCGTCTTCTCTCTACTTTTAAAGTTCACATGAATCGCATCTTTTATAAGTAATTACAATTTTGAAACAGCAGTATAGAAGGTGTTACGGATAATGTGTCGAAGACTTTAATCGATGTAATTGTTCCTGCCTCCCTCAACCGGGAAAATGTTCTAATAAATGTGTTACCATTTGGAGTAGTCCTATCAGGTTATCTTTTCAGAAATTCCGATCTCTTTTTGACCGTTATCATTGCAGAAACCATAGACATAAGCCGTGTTCGCGTATGCTTGTGTTGAAAAGTCCATCATCGATGATATAATATTATTATGAGGTAAACGTCAGAAGCTCGGTTAAAAACTACAAACTGTTTATGAAAATAGTTCTTTTTATATTATGTTGGAAGAGATTCGCCTAATTTTGTTTCCAGAAAAAGACCTGCCATTTCTTTTTAACCTGAAAAAACGGGCGTTGCCTACCCGAGGAGGTATTTTTTTCCTCTTTTATGGATCAAATTGTATACCTTTATGAAAAACATTTTTATTGGATATACAAGTACATTGCGCAATACTTAACTTATTCTTCGGGAAAAAAATCTGAAGCAGCTGTAAACTATTGTAGTTAATTTTATTGACTGAAGATTCAATGACTTGTCTTTTGTTTGTTGTAAACACTAGGTACAGTTCCAAAGTAGCAAAAAGTGGGGGTTAATAAGAAATATTTCCGAAAAATGATAACAAGGTCAAAATTTTAGATTCTTAAAAAAAAATCTCTTGACACATTAATTCTAGGCAACAGTTAATTTGAGACAATTAAAGTGGCCATAATTATAATATATGCACGCATATATTTGAAAGATGTTATTTTCAATAGGAGTTAAAACAGGGCAGTGTAAGGCTTTGCTTAAAACCTCTGTATGTCAGAGAGGATGCATTTCCACCCCACCACCCATACGATTATTTCCTCAAAATATGTCTAGGAATCTTCCCTTAAAGTCTTCGACACATTATCCAGAACACCTCGTATATCGATAATAATAGAGAATTTCCTTCAAATGTTATTATTGTTAAATGTTGTTTTTTTTTGTAAGCTAAACAACTCGACAGAAAGACGTAAATGTACTACTTGAGCATCTTAGCGGATTTGATTACAAGGAGGGCACGTTGAATGGCTTAGATACTTAATGCCAGGGCTCAGTTCGTTGAGTCCTTAACTATTGTAGAAAAGGAAAGTTTTCCTTGAATTAAGTAGTTCGACTTGTAAGCTATTTAACTAAAAATCGAAGTCTGAGTTAAAGAAAATACGGAACATAAACAATACATATATAAATATACATAGATCCAGCTGTACCAAAAAATATTGAAAAAGCTGACTGCTTTTCGATTCTGAGTGCACCTTGCAGCACTTATTAATAATTTATTTTAATGTATGCCCAATTAATTCTATTTGACTGTGTAGTCAAATAAGTGTATAATATACACTATATATAGTTTTTAATTATAATATTTATTTTTATATCATATTTTATTAATTATAGTATTTTTATCTTAGTTATGTCCTTTGAAAATATCTACAATTAAATATATTACTCTTTACCTTATAGCAAATAAAATATAAACCTTTTACAATAACTCCTGATGTAGTTTTTGTTTTCTCGTACATTAGTAGTTAAACTGCATCTTCCGCCCAAATTTCCTCCATGCTTCGAAGATTAAATGAATGTATTCATGCACATCCGTACATTCACTTTTTTAATTCCCCAACCATACCATTTTTGTCTCCTACAATTTGGGGAATTTTCACAGTGACAAAATTTTGCTTTACAGCTCCGTTTAAAAAATCTCCATGCAATACTCGCTTGGAAGCAAAAATACAGATTTCATGAAAGATTGCATTCAGAAGAATTTAAAGCAAAACCACCGGTGACTGCATGGACTCTAATACAAACTTTGCATTTCTGTTCGTTTTGTTGTATCCATTCACAAAAAACGAAAACAATATTTTGACTGGGGTAAAACGAGTCCAAGCGATACCGGCAAAGTTTTTTTGGACAAATATCTGATACCAATGGCGTAAAGAGTAGGTAATTTGAATACAACCATATATACATATAAACAATACAAACAAATCGGGAACATTGAACAGCGGACTTTTGTGAACTTCACGACTTTCCAATAGATTGCTGTCTCTGCTGTCCAATAGAATATCCAACACCCGCTAAAACTCAGATTTCTATCCGATCTGCAAGAAAAGCCCATGTGGCACAGCTGTTGTTCTGTTGTTGTGTTGGTTTGATGCAAATCTAATTTAACCCCTTTTTCATTCTTGTCACGGCAGATTCTCTCCATACAACTTTGTGTAAATTAAACTTTATTAAATTATTTTGAGTTAAAAAAAAACTTTATTTGGTCAATACCTTTTTAAGACTAACTTAATTCTAACATTTTTCTACCTTATATAAACTGCGACTGCTTACGTAGCAATCCCGCATTCATCCGGTGTTTGGTGATTAGGTGCATGGGAACGTCTCATGTGCACTGCATTCATTTGGTCAAGTGCAATATGAGCTCCAGACGTTGTGTCAGCATTGTTTGCATGCGATGGGCTCGTGGTAGCTATGGTACGTGATGATTCGTGGGAACGTAGCGAATTGTAATAGAATTCGTTAACTCCTCCCGTCTTAAATGCAAAGCGTCCTCGTTTTGTTTAAAAATATGGCAAATTGTAGATATTTGGATGTTCTATTATTCTTGAAGGTTTCTTTGTTTGGTTTTCTGATTCGCCTAGGAGGGATATTGGGATGACTGTTGTTTCAGGAGTTCTTTTTGATCTTGGGCTTATTATTTGGAGGAGTAGTACGATAATGACTATTATTATTAGGACTGAGTAGTTGATCCATTGATGAATCACCTTTTCGGTTTTAATTAGATCGATTTGTTTTGTCGTATTAATATGAAGTTCTTTCATCCATTCAAGTGATATAATTTGTTCGATTTCGGTTCCTTCGGATGATGGTTGGAGGAAAGGTGGCAGTGCATGTAATTGGGTTATTTCTTCAGATGTAAACTTTTGGTTATCTATTGTGACTGTGGTGTTCACGAACTTGATGAGATACGTTCCTTTTACCGCTTGCGTGGTGTCATTTATTTTTATTTCGCCTTGAAAGTTGTTCAGAAGTAAGATTCCAGGAGCTAGTTCTTCCACTCTCGGGATATGTTGGCTATTTGTTACACTACATGTCGCATTTTTACTACTTAACAAATTTGAAATACACTTATCATTAATTAGATCTAAGACATCGTTTTGCTTACAAAGTAATAAGTTATTAATTGTTTTACAATCTTTTACTATGGCTAAGATTTCTTCATCTTTTCTTAAAATATTTTCGTATGGTATCTTATATATAGTATTTTTATTTGTTTTAATGGGTTTTACTAACAATTTTTCATACATCTTTCCATTGGTTGTGGGAATATCTATTATATATAAAAGTTGGGTTGAATTTAAACCAATCTTAACACTAGCTAATGACAATGCTTCTTCGGCATTTTCATATGGAATACTACTCTTATCTATCTTATTCAATATTAAATTAATTTCCGTTTTTGACAATATATTTGAATTCACAATGTTTGTTTTTGCTAACTCTATGGCATAAATTGTATTCGTTAATTCTTCTTTAATCAATTTTATTTTTAAATGTAAACTTAAAGCTAATTCATTTGTAAATATTCTATCCTTTTTTATTACGTTAAGTATGTCATTGGTAACATTAGTTAGTTGATTAATTCTATCTTTAATTGCTTTATTTATAAAAAATTGATTATTTGTATTTTCAATTATATTATTTATTTTGTTTTCCATAAGGATCTGATCGTCGTGGTCGGGATTTCCCGCTATCCACTTCCAAGCTGACCCGATGAAATTTAGTGATCTTTTCGTTCTGTGCGCTTTAATATTGTCTATTAAATTTTGTATTAGGGATAATTCATGTTCAAGGAATGGAAGGAAGGAATTGGCCTTGGGGATGTGCTCCGATATTAAGGATGAAGTGTGGGTTATGAAAGTCTCGTACTGATTTATTTCGACGACGTGAATCAGTTTCACGTTTCCCTTCTGGATTATTGCTGTTCCAGTATGCAATGCTAGAACATAGGAGCTAGAGTAGTCTAGGATCTGGATATCACCATAGGAGGAGTGGGTGATGAGTAACCTGTGAATGAGATAGTAATAGCTGCTTAACTTCGGATATTACTTTTGTGTATGACCCTGCCCGATTTCGTTAAAACTGTTGTTGGTCTGTTTTCTTCAACGATTTCTTCTTTGAACCGTGGCGTAAGCTTTGAACCTAAACGTTTATTGTTTTTGACAAAAATTGTTTGACCTGGTGAGTACGTTTTTGGTTGCTGTTTATCTTTATTATGGTAATTAAGATCTTTTACCTGTTTTTCCTTCAGCTGGTTTATGTTATCTAACCTAGATTTTTCAAATTGCTCAGGATCTGTAGTGACGTTTCTACCATAAAAAAGGTCAATTGGTTTTTTTCCTGTAACAGAGTGAATGGTACAATTGTATTCATATACAGATCGTTCGAGTAATTCCTCGAATGAACGGTGTGTACCGTCGGTCTTTATGCACCGCATGATTTCCGACAGAGTTGAGTGAAATCTCTCAACTTGACCGTTGACTTCACTCTTGTAAGATGGGGTTTTGAAAATATTAATTTTTAGCTGGTCTTCCATCATGAATGTGATGGAAGCTGAATTTAAAGATTTCTCGTTGTCTATAACTACGTATTTGGGGATTCCAAAGAAAAATAATAGTTCTCTTAAAGGTTGTCTAATGTCTTCAATGGCTCGGGATTTAAGTGTTTTTGTTTGGGCTAGTTTTGTGAATTTGTCTATGGCTGTCAATACCAGATGTCGTTCTGTTGTGTAGATGTCTATATGTAGTGTGTGTCCAGGATATTCAGGGATGGGAGTAGGTTTTATAATGGGGTTGTTAGGATGACGATCGTACTTGTTTCCTTTACAAATACCACATTGATTAACTAATTTCTTTATTTTGGAGCTCATTTTCGGAAAAAAGTATCTTTCGATAATCTGAAGTCTGTTTTCTTTTGCGTTCCTATGTGCTCTTTTGTGGCATTCTAAAATTATGGTTTCCTGTTCTGTTTCACTTTCTAAATCTTCTACTTTTATTCGGGTAAATCTGATTTTATAGTTGTGGAAATACAAGGGGTAAATTTCTTGGATTATTCCCATGGTGGTTTCATCAGCCATAATTGCATTGATTACATTAGGATTAAGAAATCTTTTAAATATACCTATTAAATTTTCCTTAGTATATTGAGGTTCGGTAAAGGTATGTCTCCAATATGTTGAGAAAGGTTTTTCAAGTTTATAGTGGGTTTTTTCCCCTGTTTCGAGAATGAGTTGGGTTTTGAATGCGTTAATAGGTACCTCAACGAATGGGATAAGGTTGTGTGACGAACTTTCGTCACTATGTTGGGTTAGAGTTAGAGAGTTGGTGAAAGTTGTAGGTGGGGGTCTAGATAGGGCATCGGCTACAACATTTGTAGTGCCAGGTTTGTAAATAATTTCGTGATCGTATTCCTCCAAGATGGCTTTCCATCTTTTCATCTTAGCATTATTGTTTCTGTTGCTAAGTGCATACGTTAACGGTTGGTGATCGGTGAAAATTTTCACCTTCCTTGAACCGTAAAGGAAATTCCTCAGAGAGTTGAGTGCCCAGATGATGGCGAGCATTTCCTTTTCGTTGGTTGCGTATGCCTCCTCAGTTTTGTTTAATGTTCGGGACAGAAAAGTTATTGGTTTGTTGTTTTGGGATAATACCGCACCAATTGCATGATTGGACGCATCGGTGGTGAGTTCGAAATCTTTTGACAAATCTGGGTATGCTAATAGAACTTCTTGGGATACGAGTGCGTTCTTAATTTTCCCGAATGCTTCTAATGTTTGCTGGTTCAGATGGATAGGAACGTTTTTTGATATTTGTTTGGACACGCGTCCACGTCCTTCTTCCCCTCTTAAGAGATTGGTAAGGGGATTTGCAAGTTTGGCATAACCAGGAATGAAGCGACGGTAGTACCCTGACATGCCCAGGAAAGATCTTAGATCTTTAAGCGTTTTTGGGGGTGGAAAATCAACTAT
Source organism: Volucella bombylans (assembly GCA_949129095.1). NCBI lineage: Eukaryota > Metazoa > Arthropoda > Insecta > Diptera > Syrphidae > Volucella > Volucella bombylans. The sequence goes on from OX422140.1 coordinate 299,861,918, forward strand.
AGCTTTCACCTTATCAGGATTGGTTCTGATTCCGTTTTCGCAAACAAGAAATCCTAGAAATTCAACGGACGTTTGGAGAAATTCACACTTATCCATTTGGACTTTCATATTTGCTTTTTCTAAAGTCTCAAAGACTAGTGTGAGATTTCTAAAGTGCTCTTCTTCATTACGACCGAAGATGATTATGTCATCTATGTAGACATAGCACCTTATCCCTATGTGTTCTCTAAGGATATCATCGAGTGCGCGTTGGAATATCGAAGGGGCATTTTTCAGCCCAAAAGGAAGACGGGTAAACTCGTATTTACCGTGATTGACTGAAAAGGCAGTCTTTTCGATATCTGATTCCTTCAAAAGTATTTGGTGGAATCCGCTTTTTAAGTCAATAACTGTAAATAGTTTATTTTTTCCCAGATTGGACAATACTTCGTTAATTTCAGGTATTGGATACCTGTCGGGTATAGTGACTAAATTAAGTTTCTTATAGTCAATCACTAACCTAAACTTTTTCTCCCCTGAAGCGTCTAGCTTCTTCGGGACTACCCACACAGGTGCATTATAGGGAGACCGTGAAGGTCGTATGATGCCGTCATCTAGCAATTTCTTGATTTCGTTATCCACAAATGGTTTTAGAGCCATTGGGTAAGGGTAGGACTTTGAATAAACTGGGTTATCATCAGCAGTCCGAATTTCACCTCTTACTACTGTGGCATATGTCAATCTCTGATCCGGTTCCGCGAAAAGGTTAGGAAATTTTCTTAAAACGGAATTGAGATTTCCTATTTGATTTGGATTTAAGTGAGAAATTCTTACACGTATGTTGTTGACTGATTCTGAAATGTGTTGCTTTATAGGAATTTTGATGTTGTTTTGAAGGATGAGGAAACTTTTTGCGGTATGTATTACAGCGTCTAATTCTTTGAGGCTATCATTGCCGATGATGCCGTGAAACGATTGTAGTGAAGGAAGGATAAAAAATTTAAGACCTACGTTATTGGGACCAAAAAGATTTAGTATAGCGTGGTGTGTTATCTTTATATTGCCACCGACAGAGTTGGCGTAAAATGGGTTATCGTTAGGTATAAGGTTTCTTACACACTTCGGGTGAATGTAGTTCTTGTTGGAACCTGTGTCTATTAAAAACCTTAAAACATTGCCGCTCTCCGTCTGGTATTCAAAATAAGGCAGCGAAGAGCTGTTTAGCCTAAAAAATGGATATCTTGGGATTGGTGGGAAACTTCAGTGTTACTGGAGGCACTAACTGCAGGCTCGTGGTGTTCCTGATGGTTGGTTTGCTCATGTCCGGAGTATTCGAGATAATCAACCAATGTTTGATTATTATTTGCATCTTCTATAGCGACAAGTTGTTGATATTCTTGCAATTCCCCATTCGGTTCGCAGGCTGTAGTATGGAAGTTTCTCTGCATTTTGTTTGGATGCGGTCCTTGGGCTGGAAGGTTTGGTCTCTTCGGTGCAGGTGGCCAGTTAGTCTGGGGCCTGGGTTGGTTTGTATAGTTTACTGCTCGTGTTTGTATGGTGCTTGTCTCCATTGGTTCTTGACGAGATTGTCTTTGTGGTGCTGGTGGTTGCCCATGGTTCCCTTGGTTTGGATAAGGATATTGCTGACTCTGATAGATTTGAGGTCGAGAACTTTGGTTTTGTTGTTGGTAGTTAAAATTAGGGTGGTAAGCCTGATGAGGAACGTTATTATGTGGAACGAGTCTTTGGTTAAAGTTATTAACTGGTTGTGGAAAGTAAGTGAGTTGTGGGAAGAAAGGAGTATTACCTGCATAAGGATATGGGTTTTGGTTTTGTTTCCGTGGAGGAAGTGGAGGAGGATGTTGATGGTGTGGTTTTCTGGACATTCCATGGTTGTTGTTAGCGTAATTGGATCTAAAGTTTTGATTCTCAAGTTTTAAACACAAGTAGAGTGCTTGTGGAAGATCAACTGGTTCACGTATTCCCAGGAGTCTTGGGAGGTCTCCTTTTAATCCTCTCACGAACGTGTCCAATGCTTTGTCTCTATATGTCTTCGTTAGCAGAGTTAAAGCTTCGGTACCGACGTCCATACTAGCGATCTTATTGAGGATCAATGACAGATGAGAGTACACAGCTTGATAGAAACCTTGTATCGTGTCATTTCCTTGCACTAGGGAAGTCATCTGGTATTCCAGAGTTCCCAGGTCACGCTTATCGGCGTAGTGCATAGTCAGACAGCGTAATATACAGTCCCAATCAAGGGGTGTATTGTAGGATTCCAATGCGATATCCGCATTTCCTACGATCTTGTTTCTTATCACATTTAGAACTCCAAAATACTTTGGTGAGCCTTTGATGGGCTCGTAGAGACGGATGATGCGGTCCACGCTCTTTTTCCAAGAGCTGAACTCGCCTGGCTGACCGGAGAATTCTCTCAGGCAGCGAACTACATCTGGGATCTTGTCAAGATCCGTCAGATTTCCACGTAATTCAGACCTTATTGTTTGATCAACTCCCCTACCAAGATCTGCGTTGGGATTGAGAATATTTTGGACTAAATTTCGACACTGGGTATTCAGTATTTGACTGATCATTCCCTCTATAACTACTCGTAACTCAGGTGAGACTTGGGGTTGGTTAGGTGCATTTGGGGCGTTGGGAATATTAATTACGGGGGGTCTAATTATATTTTCGTTAACCATTTTTACTAGTTAATCACACACAGACCGAAAGAAATGAAAAATTATGAAAAGGTAAAACGTAACTTATGGAATACAAAATAATAACGAGTTAAAACTATTTTAATTAATTGGGTCTATCACTAAATATTATGTAAAAATTAACTCTATTCTTATTTAGCAAACAGAATATGTTTTAATATGTTGTGTAAAAATTTAATTATCTTAGCTATAAATTCACTTGTATTCACTTATACTCTATGCAAAATAATGACGATTAAAACTATTTTAGTTAATTGCTATCGATGGAAAAAAAAATCAACTCTATTTTATTTAACAATTAAAGTATGGTTTAATGTGTTGTGCAAAATTTAATTATTTTAACTATAGATTCACTTCTATTCACTTATATTCTATGATTTTATATTAATTTGCTTAAAAAATAAACTTACAAAACTAACGCGAGCATCGGCATTCTGTGGAGCGGCAGCAGACTCTTGTGTTCTACGTCCCTTTCACGTTGGTTACTTGGGGGCCCTTTAGGTAATTTCTCCAACTTTGATTTGATCACTTATTCACTGTTTAGGAAACGCGATAATACCGATAGTCGCCTGGACTCTGGCTTTTGGTGCACTTCTATTTTCCCGTACCACTTGGGGACTTTTCGGATAATAGTTATTTTGTACCACTTTGGGACTTTCGCGATGTACCACTTTGTACCACTTTGGGACTTTTATTATTTTTAGTAATCGCACTAACACCTTTTTACCAGAGTCCCTGCTCGGGCGCCAATTAAACTTTATTAAATTATTTTGAGTTAAAAAAAAACTTTATTTGGTCAATACCTTTTTAAGACTAACTTAATTCTAACATTTTTCTACCTTATATAAACTGCGACTGCTTACGTAGCAATCCCGCATTCATCCGGTGTTTGGTGATTAGGTGCATGGGAACGTCTCATGTGCACTGCATTCATTTGGTCAAGTGCAATATGAGCTCCAGACGTTGTGTCAGCATTGTTTGCATGCGATGGGCTCGTGGTAGCTATGGTACGTGATGATTCGTGGGAACGTAGCGAATTGTAATAGAATTCGTTAACTTGTAGCCTCAGCGAAAATATAAAAATAAAAAAAAACAATCAGATTTGTATTTACAACAGTTGTGTAAGATATTCGTTTAGGGGAAAAGCAAACGTGAAACTTGGAATGTTTTTCCTATGTTGTGTAAATTTAGCACGCGGCTTGTGCAATTCCAGAGGGACGCCAAACATATGTCACGTATGTTTCTGAAAACTTAACACCAGCAGTGTGCTTGCACCTAAAGAAATGTTTTGATAAATTTACCAGCGAAAATATCTTAACTTTGAGCATTGACGCCAATTGGCTTAGTATTGAACAATACATAATCGTTTAAGAGTACGCTTAAATAGACGCAAATTTTAGGATCTGAAATTGTATAGCATTTGCAAGTATACCTAAGTTAAATTCCTACCTACTTACTTCCTCAGTGCCAAGTTACATTTGAGTTAAGTGAGAGGTTATAATATATGAAACTACACTTAAAGCAATAAATTGCTATTGCGATGTCAAAATAAATGGTTTTGTAAAATTAATCTGTTATAAGCGTTTTAAGAAGCCAGTTTTAATCAAAATGACAGTTTTAATATATTATACATATGGGACTTTAAGAATACTCACTAATGCTTATGTTTCTATCTTCTTTATCTACTTAGAAACTTTTAACACTTTTAAAATATTTTTAAAAATGCCAAATTAAGATGAGATGCAGTTAATTCAGACAACTAAATTAAATTGGTAGGGACTTCTTGGCATGATAAATTAATAACCTCTTTAGGCATTATGGCGTTTTTATAAAACCTGTTATGAAGTGAAATCCGGCTCATTAATCATCACTAGCTATTCGGGGAAATATAGCATAAACTTCTTAGCGCACCTTTTATCCATAAAAATCTGCTGAGTCGTCTTCTATAGTTCAATACTTCTTTTGATAATATTGAAACGCTGTTAATATCTTTGTATTGTCTACATTTTAGTATACCAAGGATGGCAGATATACGAGTAATGATGTAAAACATAAATATAGTGGTTGGTATTTAATTTAAGAATAAATTTAAATTGATTTCTGTTATGGTAACACATCTTGTATCAATTGGAGGACATAGGTAGACATAGCTTCTACACGCAAAGTTACGCAGTTAATGCTACCGTGTTCTGTGTCTCATCTTGGTATGAAGAGTGTCGTTGAAATGTAGCAGGCATTGATATAGAATCTCGATAAACATTTATGTTAGTTGTCACATTGAAAGCACGGTGGTAGTATGTATGAAACAATTATTTTCAGTTTTGTTTTTGCCAGAAAGTCGTTTTATAGCGAGTTTGCAAAATGTAAGGTTTGCCGTATTGTTGTCTCTTGGTTGATGACGTTTTGCTCTATTTGATAATCCGCAGACTTTCATAAATTAAGCACCGATAGAGGTTCTATTGTCTATTTTATTCGTGCCTACAGGCTTCTCGTTAGACTTCAGTTAGGTCTCTTTAACTTTTGGTAGAGTTTTTTTTTATTTCATTTGCTTGTATATTGTCCATTGACGTTTTAAGCAATCATTTTATTAAACATTTGATGAATTGTTTTCGCTCTCTCTCCGGATAAACTTTTGCTAAGTTTCTGGAAGGCAACCTTCCGTCAATACGCAAAATATTTGGCAGAACTATATATTTCTTTGGGTGTACAACTCAAATTCAAATTGGAAAATTAAAAACAAAAAAACCTCTCCACCTAAGTTGTAAATACAAACTCCATTAACCCCAGTAAAGTGGAGTTGATAAAAAGGACTGCTTCCTCTGTCTTTCTGCTCTCATAAATGCAACATGTGAAATAACAATAAAACACTGGTTTTCAGGCTCCCACTGAATATGTACGAATAGCAGAACATTTGTTCAATATTGTTTAAGGTTAAAATATTTTGGTACGCCGGAGCCCGTACAAAATACCCAACGTATAACACCTGTCGTTGACACGTCTTTCGATCTGTATTCAAATAGAAGTGCACACAAATGATGATCCTCTATAGATCTCTTTAGTGTGCTTCCTAAACAAATGCGTCTGAATTGCGCGAATGCGGCGCATGCATTGGGAACAAATTGCCTACCGAAATAGACGCAGCGTCATTCACATTCCTCAAATTCATTTAGTTTTGTTACCCTTTTTTTAAAGGAGCTGTTTTCATGATTTTTTCATGTTTTGAAAAATTTATAATCGGTTCCCTTTAAAATTTCCACCCGAAATTCCTCCTACAGCATCTTTCAGATAATTCTGAAAAAAACCATACGCACACAAAGCAGAGTTTTCACAGAAAGTACAAGATTTTCTGATACCCGTTTTTGAAAGTTTAATGGAGGACAAGTTGCTCGAAAGGTGCCGTCCAAAAAATACTAAATCAACAACAAGAGTTTCAACAACCTCATTTGGTCTATCAGTCCCACATACACTTTCTGTTCCAAAACTATTGTTGAAATTGCACATTGTCACACCTTATTGAAAATTATGGAGGTACTAAAAGTTTAAACTGGTAACTATGCCAGAAACCGGTACTTTTGGCAGAAAAAATCATTAATAAGCGACCAAAAAAGCTCAAGGTGAGACAGGAGACTCGGTGTTCTAGGTTGTCCATTAGCTGGATGATATAAGCACCACCTGTAAATGAAGTCGAAAGACATAGACATAAGAATTTAGAGTAGCTTAGAGTGCCTGTGTGAGGCCAGTAAGTTAGTATAAGATTGTTAAGTAATTTTAAGTTAGCATTTAAGCATTTTTTGTTAGTATGTAAGAGTTAGTGATTAAGAAAATAAAATGCATTTAAAACTAAACTAACTATAAGCACCACCTGTGAGTCTTATCGCATGGTTTTGAATCCTGAATGAATTTGAATGAAATCCATTAACTTCTACTCTGTTGGAGGTTTCCCATTTAGTGATGCTCTTTATATCGGAATTTAGTGAGCTTAGCATACGCTTCCATTCACGTTCTGCAGTCGAAGAATATGATATGTAAAGCACAGAGTGCTGTCGTCCGCAAAGGAATATATTTGATTAGAAGTGGCAGACAAGAGATCATTGATGAAGGATAAAAGGAGTGACGGAAACAGAATGGAGCCCTGAGGCACACCGATGAGGCATCAATGATCTCATTTCAAAGGGAACAGTGTCTATGATTATATCAGCATCATAATAAGTTAAAATTCCTAAAGAAGTTAAGTTAGCTGTTAAGTCGGTTCCGATTATCTATCTCGTATTGCCATACGGTTCTTTTAGGAACCTTTTTTTTAACCGTGTACGTGAAATTAGCTGATATGATACAATTGTCCGACGAATCTAGAGGCGATCTCAAACCAACAGTGTACTTATGCGGGTGAGAAATTAAAAACAAGCCTAGGATATTGGCGTTATGACCATCAATATCTGATATTCTGGGATCACATTGTGGTGGAGTTTGGGAAACTAAATCACCGTGTACGTAAATGGCGAGGGCACGGTAAGAAAAGAATAAGGGCACTAGTTCGTAGCCAAGTAGCTTCAGATCTGAGTGATCTGAAAGGTGTGAGCGGGGACCTACCTGTGTTTCACTAAGTGCCAAAACAGATGGTCTGTACTTACAGACGTGTTTACTGTCGTGTCTATATGTAGCCCGTGTATATTATCCATCCTCAATTGCCGAGTAATAAGCACAAACAAATACAAAAAATTTAAATTAAAATTCTGACATTGGTTTACCGATTCAAACTGTTCTAGTTTTTATGCCAACAACATGAAACAGTGCACCAACACAATTCAAACTCGCAACCCGGTTACATACACTCAGGCACTGCCCGTTCCGTATGATAAACACAGTATCAGCATTGACTGAGTCTAAGCAACCGTACTTCGACCAGGAGTGGAAGAGGTCTGATACTCGCACTGTGTTTTTTTGCCACTGCACTGCACTAGCTTCTTTTATTTTTATATATTTATTTATTTTTCCATTTCACACGCGGGCGATGGTTTTGTTTTTTGCTTTTTCTGATTCTGCTTTACGAGGCGCAGTTTATATATTTATCTTTTTTTTTTGTATTTAGTGAACTAAGATTTTAGCACAAGACACAATACATACTTCCCTCCTTCCCTTTTTGCATGCAAAAAAAACAATTTTTTTTTAATTTTTTAGTATTTACCGCTTGTCATTTAATTTTGTAGACATCGAGGCAAGAGCAACGACAAAACAAATTTCTTACTTTGAGCACATATAACTATGTATATTTAATAAAATAGGTTATTCCTCTAAATAATAAATTTATAAAACTTTATGCTGGTTTTACCTAATAAATGGGAACTGCGCCACAAGGAAATGTCATTCAAAATTCGCCTTTTTCTTCTTTAGTTTACCCAACTTCACTTCATAGTGCACTGAAAAATTGGAAATAAAATTTGGTGTGCGCTAATGCGTTACATGGTCCTGTACCTTCCATACAGATGCAATTACTTAGAAACACACTCATGGTGTTAGTAATGAAGATGTCAACAACGATTTATTGTAATACTTTAATTAATATCATACTAATATGGAGGTGTGATTTGTAAATTTTGAATTACTCGTAAAGTACGCAACTGTATGAGTTCTAGATTGATCGCAAGAAAAGACATAGTAAAGTTTTCTTCATCCTATATTCTATTGGGTGTCACTACAAATGCCTACTGGTCTCTTCCCCATCCAAAATGTTATGTCGTCGTTACATTAAATAGTCCCCTGTGATTCAAGTCCTCATCCACCGCACCTTTCCACAGAAGATGAGGGCATACTTTTTAATACATATTTTTTAAGTTCCACCAGTACATTCTCATTAGATTACCCACTTAGCCAAAGTCTTATCCTTTTTATATCTTAGCTACCAGTATGTAAAGCTCATTGATCCAGCTAATGATATGCAGCATTAAGCATATTGGACTACAGATCTTGTATTAAATTCTTCTCGGGTATGCTCCCAACACTCTCCAGCTGTTATTAGTCACGCTCTATGATAAGATGCCTTCACTTCCATAATGAATTGTAGAGCCTCACTTGTATCCAGGATTTGATATCATTTAAGTTCTCACATCTATTCAAGGTAAAGCAATGGACCCATGGCAACAACCATGTTGCAACGGATCTAATATCACCTTTGCGAATTGCACGCCTGATATCCAAAATTAGAAAATAAGTAGATATAAGGGAGTGACAAATTGCCACTCGAGTTAGTTAGTAAGTTTCATTCGAAAAATAAAAGTTATTTTCCGATTTAAGTGAATTAATTGTTGTTCGCGAGGAATTATTTTACTTTTGGGCCTGAAGTAAAGCTATTGGCTAGTAGCTTTCCTCGAAGCGATTTTTTTTAAAATCTGTATCTGTATTTTTATTGGGTTCACTGTCCACGTGCTAGGCAATATCCTTGGTACATGTGTACATAACAGTGTCAATATCAAAACACCAGTACCTCCAGCGCCAAATATGATATATATTGATATATCTATTTATCATAAAATAAAAGAAGTTGCACGATGCAATATGCATTAAGCATATTGGACTACAGATCTTGTATTAAATTCTTCTCGGGTATGCTCCCAACACTCTCCAGCTGTTATTAGTCACGCTCTATGATAAGATGCCTTCACTTCCATAATGAATTGTAGAGCCTCACTTGTATCCAGGATTTGATATCATTTAAGTTCTCACATCTATTCAAGGTAAAGCAATGGACCCATGGCAACAACCATGTTGCAACGGATCTAATATCACCTTTGCGAATTGCACGCCTGATATCCAAAATTAGAAAATAAGTAGATATAAGGGAGTGACAAATTGCCACTCGAGTTAGTTAGTAAGTTTCATTCGAAAAATAAAAGTTATTTTCCGATTTAAGTGAATTAATTGTTGTTCGCGAGGAATTATTTTACTTTTGGGCCTGAAGTAAAGCTATTGGCTAGTAGCTTTCCTCGAAGCGATTTTTTTTAAAATCTGTATCTGTATTTTTATTGGGTTCACTGTCCACGTGCTAGGCAATATCCTTGGTACATGTGTACATAACAGTGTCAATATCAAAACACCAGTACCTCCAGCGCCAAATATGATATATATTGATATATCTATTTATCATAAAATAAAAGAAGTTGCACGAACAGACTTCTGTTACGAATTCACATATAGTATTCCGGAAAACTATCAAATGTAAATTGTGTTCTTCTTACAGGTACGAGTATGTACAATAGAAGGCCTTAAAATAAAATAAAGCCCATAAAAGTCATGGTAATGAACATTGTAATATACCATTAGTGCTTAAATATGACTATGCGCATATGGCCTCGGCTAGCTCGAATAAACCCATGGTCTAACCAATTTTTCGACCATTTTTTCCGTCAGCTAGAGCCGTCTAACGCCAATAACGTGGTAAATGTTGCCTTCGAAATCGGCCCTCGTCTCTGATTTATAGACGCAGGCGAACGACCCGCAGAAAACATGATAAAATGAAGCCACATTAATGCCATTTAATTGGGAAATGAAAAACTCATTAATCGTGGAACTAAAACACTCTTCTCTTATTGAAACGCTCTGGATGGCATCATTTTTAATAAATATGGACCAATGATTCCTCCAAGCAATAAAGCACATTAAATAGTGACTTTTTGTATATGTAATGGCGTCTCAATAATAGCTGAAAAAAAAAATTCTGTATTGGAAATGAGGACCAAGAGCAATCTCGTTTTCGGCCAAGCCAATCAAAAAAATCAAGCTTTAAAGAAAACACCAAATAGCTTTATAAGTAAGTAACATCAATCGATATAATAATATAATATCGATCATTAAGTACATATATTTAGACCAGGTCTAAACTACACTGACTAATAACCTCAAGGTGATCAGTCAATTTACTTTTTTACTTATTACAACAAATAAGATATAGTCTTATTGTGATATTAGAACGATTATCCGCTGCAAGTTGGCAGATATTGTGAAATTGCCCCTTTTATGAAGTGCGTAGAGTGCACTGAGATGGGATGCAGTCGACGGTATGCGTTTGTGTATTATCGACTCCTCAACTCCTGTGTTAAACGATTCATACTATTTTTTGCTTGGATAATCAGATTTTTAAATCACGGCATCTAGAAACAAAATGTTTACTGTCACCGACATCCATCAGTTAGTTACTTGTGGTTTAATTGACTACATATAGTACAACCGATATTCTGAACACCAAGCTCGATTGCATTTCTTTCGCATGGTCATTAAAGTGACCAGTCTTCTTCTACCGGATGAGAGTTCCTCGGTGATGGGCAATAGAAAAACTGGATTCACGGTTAGACGCGAGGCGTCTCCATTCTTGGACGCGGTTTCCTTCAGTCATTATGATATGCTTTAACACTATGCAGGACAACCTTACTTCGTACATCGCCATCACTTTATTCACATAATACCGATACATCTTCTATATGTCTAAGAACATTGGTGATATCGCGGTTTCTAGATTCAACATGTAATTGGGCGTTTTTGTCGGCAATAGGAAAGTACGCTTTAGGAAGTAGCGTAGAAACTTCTCCGATTCATCGAAGGGGCGGTATCCCAACACTTGAGCCGGCACGAGTACAATAACTTTGGCGCCAAGAATTGATAACGGTATTTTGTAGGGGTCCATTCGTCCCGTTTACGACTTATGGGCAATTTAAAACCAAATGACTTAAGATGGGAAAAAATTATTAAAAAACAACGGTAACACTTATAATAAAGTACTATAGAGAATATGAAAGCCCGAAACTTGTTCTTTAATATAAAATTTACTAAAAATTTTCGTGTGAATAGTTTCTGAATAATTCACATTCAAACTCAAATTCTTGGTAAAAAATTAAAAAAAAAAATTATCAATATTACCCAAAATTGTGAAATAATGTGCCAAATTGGTTCTTTGCATTCAATGCGCGTATTAATTCTTAATCGAAGACAAGACCGCATGGCTTTATGTCTTCTAGTTTTTGAGCAAATTGAAATTGAAATTACTACTTTAGTTTTGTTTCTTGGCATTTATGTACGTAGTCTTCCTTTGAATAAGTTAATGAGTGTTATTTAAACATCTCGCAGACGCCTATATCAATAGTTTTCTTAATTAAGAGTACACGGATGACCCGCTTAGCGGGATTAACGGATTTCAACTTTCTTTCCGCAGGCGGCAGGTCCGCTCACGCAACTTCGTTGCTCCGCTCAGTGTATGTGCTTTTCGTCAGGCAGGCGCCTATGTCATCAATACTTTTCATCCACAGTACTCATCACAAAATTACAAAGTTCCCATTAATAACAAAGTTTCACTAATTCGCATTATAGAAAATTCACATGTTCCAATGTTGCAGTAAATTATTTACTTTGCGAAATATCTATGTTTGTACGTATGTAATATGTAATGCACTTGCTAATGATGCAAAAATATAACCGAACAAACGTTTGGCTTTTATACCATTATTTCTTTTTGTGATAAGGCGTGTAGTTATTGATATTCACAAAGATCACTCTGTATTCAACCGTAATGCGAATCAAATGATATTTTTTGTGAATAAGCAATGACGGCTAAGCATCCTCCAATCCATCCTAAACTAAATAACTTCTCAGTGTTTTGTTCGTTCGGAGATTTGGTGTCGACCAACGAAAGAAGAATTGAATTTTTAGAAGAATCTGGTTTAATTCCCACTAAAACATCCATTCCTCCACTGTGTTGCAACTTACCTATGAAGGTAGAAAAGTGTAGAAATGTAATTTGCTGTACTTTACTTACAAAGATGACCCTATCATCAATATTAATCCTCAAAGTGAGATCACCATAAATACCAAAAAAAAAACGTCTTATTAAAAATAGTTTTAGTAATTTTCAATTTTCTCAAAAATAAATATATAAAATATAAATAAATTTTATAATAAAGAACAAATTTTAGGCTTTCAAATCCTGTATAGTACTTTATTGTAAGCCGTTGTTTTTTTAACAATTTCTTTCCCATTTTAAGTCATTTTTGTCTAAAATTGCCCCTAACTCCTAAACGGTGCGTGATAGACCCCCCCCTCCCATAGGAAAAAATGATAGCTTTTAACCCCTCAAAATACCGTTATCAATTCTTGGCGCCAAAGTTATCGTACTCTCCCCCTTGAGCCCCGTAAAAAGGTATCGTGACGGGGCGGTTGTGCGAGATATTTTTGCTTCAAACTATGAACTTGTTGTAACTTTTAGTTAATGAACTACTGATATTCCTGGAAGCGGGTTATAGCAGGGTGATTGCCTATGCGGATGACGTTGCTATAGCCGTCTCAGTAAAGAATCTCAAAACCATTAAAGAACTCCTTCAAGTAAATTTCAATAGATTAACCCACTGGGCAGATCGCTGTGGATTGGGAATAAACCCCTATAAAACTGACCTTTTCCTCTTTTCTAGGAAATACAAAATTCCAATCATAGGCCCTCCTTCAATTAACGGTACCAGTTTAGTATTTTCCGATACAGCAAAATATCTGGGTCTCATATTTGATAGGAAACTATACTAGAAACCTAAAATTCAAGAAAGGGTCAATAAAGCAGCAATAGCTTCATTCTCTTGCAAAAAAGGCATTGGGAATAAATGGGGCCTTCAACCTCGCAGAACCAACTGGCTATACATCTCGGGCATAAGACCGATACTTACTTACGGGGTGGTCGTCTGGTGGACAGCCTTAGAAAAAGCAGTCAACTGCATTAAACTAAGCAGATTCCAAAGAACAGCATGTCTATGAATAACGGAGCCTTGCGGTTTACCCCCTCTGCTGCATTAGACATTCTGTTTCATCTGACACCCCTCGATATTTTCAGCAGGCATGCAGCAGCGACTGCAGCTATTCGCCTTAACGCGACTAAACAATGGACTAGATCATTCTGGGAGTAAGATGCTTTCATGGAGGGCAAGTCAATCGATCTCTACACAGCTGGATCTATATCCAATAGCGGAGTTGGTGGCGGTGTTTTCTCAGATAAGCTAAATCTCAGCCTCTCTTTCAGTCTTCCAAATCACTGTAGCGTGTTCCAGGCGGAAATTCTGACGACTAAAGAAGCTCTGTCCTGGCAGAACAAAAACGTGATATCTGCAAAGGATATCCGCACCTTTTCGGATAGTTAGGCCGCTATCAAGTCCCAGATTATATTATAAAACCGCCCTTGAATGCCGATCTTCTCTCATGGAGATGTCAGAGCAGTTCAACATTCACCTTTGTTAGGTTCCGGGCCACACAGACATTCCAGGGAACTGCAGAGCCGATGAACTCGCCAAAACTGGAACAACTCTACCTATTCTACCGGAAAGGGGTAGCATAGGTTTACCAATCGCTACGTGCAAACTAACATTAAAGCTGGATGACGATAAAAGAACAGACCTTAGGTGGACTGTTGGGCAAACATGTCTAGCGACCAAATAGATCTGGCCAAGTCTGGATCTGAATCGCTCTAAGTGTCTGATCCTTTTAAATAAGAAACATCTCAGCGCCATAATAGGTGTCACCACTGGACACTGCCTCATAGGCGAGCACACAAGAAGGCTCGGCGCTTTTACAAATGATTTCTGTAGAAACGGCATGGACGAGGAAGAGGAGGAGAAAATCCTCCACCTACTCTGTACACGTTCAGCTCTCTCCCAGAGAAGAATTCTTCATCTAGGAGCTTTTTTCTACAACGACGTAAACAATCTATAAAATATAGACGTTAACAGTCTCCTCCGGTTTATCATAAGCTCAAACTAGTTCCATTAGTAAGAGGATCATAGATCCACGTGGCATCACAATGGGCCAATAGGCTTAAGTGGGTTGGTATTTCTAACAGCACTCTTACCTACCTACCTACTTATGAACTTGTATTGTCTTTACTGTTGAAAACTCGACCCCACATAGATAAGATTGCACGCTTAGCTTCAGCTGGTTTACCACCAGATGTTTTTTTCCATCTGACATCCCCCATGTGACATGAATTGTCTACAAAGAAAAAAAAATTATATCATATTTGTATATATGTACGTGTATTATAGCAAAAATATCAAGTATCAAAAAATCACTGGCGCCATATGGGAACCTATTGAAAGGCCAATTAATTTAGTATGAATCTACTGCATGTCATAACCATTGAAATAACACAAAGTATATATTAACAGCACCATATGCCAGGTGTCGCTATTTTTAGAAGACATATTGCCCCTCGGACGTATTTTACTACAGACGTTCCCTTAATAGATAGCAAAGGCTTTATATTTGTTGAAGGAAAACATAGTGAACTAACAAAAGCAAGTTCGTGAAGCAAAATTTAAAATTGTGCTCATCTAATGCTTACCAACAAATGTCGTAAAAATCCTTCAGACAGGCACCGGTAGGATGAGATGCGTTTCCACTCCTCCCTCCCCTAATACTGATCGCTTAGTTATTTTTATCGAAGCGCATTGGGAATTTTATCGTTTTCAGTTAATTTAAGGTGACAAGAACATTTAAGAGCATTTTATATTTAGGATTCTTTATATCCATTTCTGTGACGTTCAGATTTTTTTTTATTATTCCTTTATTTTTTAATTATCGCATATGTGTTGAGCATCCAATAGAGTGCTGCTTAAATAAAAACACATAAATTGTCATTAGCTAAGAAGAAAAAGCAACAGAAAGAACGACCAGGAAGAGAATGAAGTAGGTACGGGTATCTACATATATTTATAAGGTAAAATATTATCTCCTTGCTCTTAAAATACAACCCAAGTCTGTCGCTATGTTATTTTCCACATTTTTTTTAAATAGCCTTTTTTGTGGAATTTAAAAAAACGAAGATTTCTAGAAAAGAAAGAAAAACAAGTATTAGCTTGTTAATGGGGAGATTTAGTAGATTTTTATATTTTTGCATAATTTATGAATATGGAAAATGGAAGCTGCAACAAATTTAGTGTTCATTCTCATAGTGAATATCGTAAATTGAATAAAATTTTATGCTAAAGGTAAAAGAAAGTAGAGGCAGATTTGTCGCTAAAAATTATGGCGCTTTTAGAAAAAGTCAATTCTATGAAATTTATACTCATCTTCAGTTTATACAAATATTCAAAATTGAATAATCTCTAAGCAGCAAAGGAAGAGCCAAGGGCGTGCGGTTTGACCGGATAACATTGGGTGTGAATGGTTCAGGATTTTATTCAATAAAATAAGTAGAGGCAATCGAATGTCAAACTAGCTGAGGGAGAACTTTCTGATTCCACTGTACGAACAAGGTTCTAGACAGTCAGCCATGGTATACTATTAAACGCCATGGCAATCAATGTGACTTTTTGGGAAGCAGGTTGACATACCTCAAAAGCAATCGAGTTTCATTTAGTCTTAAACCTCTAAACGTGCAAACAAAACCTGCAGGTGAAAGACCCTGCATCTCTCGAAACCTCCACCCAAACTTCTACTCCTAAATATTTTATGCGTTCCGATATTCTCAAACCTAATTCACCTTCACCATCATCCTCTCTCAATACAAACAACGAGTTTTTTGTATCCTCTGCTTCCTTTAATACATAAACTGGAAAAACAACTTACAGACAAGGATGCTAAGGTCGCTATGTAATGTCTCCCCTCAGAAATCGTAATATATCTGATAATGTACGCCTTTATCTAGCATATCTGCACGATAAATCTGATTCTGTTTGCATTTATGGCATGACCAAAACAAGTGTACTTGTCGCAGTTCATAAAGAAGGTCCCCCAGCTAACCCAAAAGAGTTGAGGAAAATTTTCCTTCGTTTTCATGAGGCTTTCAATATCTTTCCATCCGATGTCGTAAATGATTTCTCCGCATTTGCCTCCCATGTGAACTCAAAAGGCATCTTGCATTTTCAACGAGAGCTCCATTTTCAAAAACTACTATTGCTCTTTACCTTTGACCTCCTACTCTACTTAACGGCTCCTCACCTCATTTCTCTCTATTGCCAAAATGTAAGAGGATTGCGCTATAAGATATCCACCATGTTCCTTAACCCACAAAACCTTCCCTACGAAATTTTTTCCCTTACTGAAATAAACTTGCGTTCCGACATTAAAAATAATAAAATTTTCACTTCAGATTTTGAAGTTCCTCGTAAGGACGGTCTCGATAACGTAAATGATTCTTATGGTCGCTCAATCAATATAGCTCAATCTTTTCATAATATGCTTCTAAAGGGTTTTCCAATAGCGACTTGGCAACTTTGAATTTAATTTGTCAACGCACTCTTTCACTAATCATCAAACTGTCACTGTCAATTTATTCAGTAAACTCAACATTTTCATCATGGTGAAGTACACGAACGAGCAACGTCCGCAAATTATAAAAATTTTCTACCGAAATTCGGAATCGGTGACTGCAACTTTAAGAGCGTTAACTCCAATTTTCGGTCGTAATTCTCGCCCTAGTAGACAGGCAATAACAAGTTTAGGAAAAATTTGAGTCTATATATTCATTGTGTGATGTTGCCGTATCAGTGAGACAACGGGTTGGTCGAAGTGTCGAAAATATAGCTGCCGTTCAGGCGTTCGTAGCAAAAGATCCAAATCAGTCAATTCCACGGCGTTCTTAAGAATTGCGCATCGCTCAGACGACATTTGAGTAAGAATCTTAGTTTACACCCATATAAGATCAAGCTGACTCAAGAATTGAAGCCGATGAATCATGGACCAAGCGACGTACGTTCTCCGATTAGGTTCTGGAGAAGATGCGCCAAGATGATGAATTTCATCGCAAAATCATCTTCAGTGTCGAGGCTCATTTTTGGCTCAATGGGTTCGTCAATAAGCAAAATATGCGTTATGACATGGACTTCATGAATCACCACTTCATCCACAAAAAACAACTGTTTGGTGCGGTTTGCATGCCGGTGGCGTTATTGGGCCATATTTCATCGTCGACGATAACGATCGTCACGTTACTGTGAATAATCAACTTTATCACGCCATAATCACCGATTATTTTTGGCCCGAATTGGAAGATATGGACTTGGATGACATGTGGTTTCAACAGGATGATGCCACAAGCCACACAGCACGCGCTACATTCGATTTATTGAAGAGTAAGTATGGTGAGCGTGTTATCTCAATGGCCGCCTCGTTCGTGCAATTTAACGCCACTTGACTATTTTCTGTGGGGCTACGTTAAGTCATTGGTTTATGCCAACACGCCGACGACTTAAGAAGAGCTCAGAGCCAACATTGAACGCGAAATAGCGGTCGTTTCGGCCGAAATGTGTGGTGGAGTCGTTGAAAATTGGGTCCAACGAATTGACGAAGTCGAGTTCCATTCATAAATGTTTTGATTGTACTTCAAGCTGATAATAAAGTTTTTGAAATATCTCAAATGGTTTGCGTTTTATTTAAAAAAATAGTTGTCAAGTCCTTATTGGAAAACCCTATACATTCGCCCCCATCCCAACAAATTTACAGTAACCAGCTTGCTGCAGACGAAGACAGGGTAATAATTTTGGGGGATTTTAACTTCCCTTACCTTCAGTGGGTACGTTCTGATGACGAAACTTATTTTCTTGCTACTAACACCACTTTAGGTAAAGAAATCTTTATCTTTATATTTTTGATGATTGCCTCTCTGATTCCGTTTTTTTTTTTTCAACTAAGTGGCATTATTAATAATTTAGGCAGAAAACTTGATCCTGTTTTCTCATCAGATGCCGATAATTCTGTTGTCACAAAGAGGAAATATATATTATCTAAATTCGATAACTACCAGCCACATTTATTCCTAACGTTCGCTTGCAGTAAAGAAAATAAAATAATTCAGTCGCAGCATTCTCACCACTTTAGTTTGCATAGGGTTGTTTTCGAAAAATTGAGCTACTTGCTTAGTACTACTAATTTCGACAGCACGTCAAATAGCTCCAATATTTCCATAGATAATGCTGTCGAACTTTTCTATACCCTAATCTTCAAACTCTTTAAACAAAGCAGTTCCTTTCGTTCCCTAAAGAGATCCCACATTCTCATAAGGGTTATGCAATAATGAGCTACGCTCACTGCATAACAAAAGAAATAAGCTATGGAGAACGTCTCTCAAATCTCGGCCTACCTCTGACTTCTTCGCTTACCAGTAAGCTTACATCCTTTTTTCTCAGCTCTGTGAATCACTCTATCCCGATTAATTAAGCCGAATGCAATCTGAACTTATCTTTAACCTTAAACGCTTCTTTTACTTCATAAACACCAAACGAAAATCTGATAATTAAGCACTTACCCTGAGATTCTCCAACGAATCCTCGAACAACCTTGAAGAAAACTCAAACTTTATCTTTAAACTCTTTAGCCAATCATTTCTTACGCATGTTGGAGAACCTGATAGCAACTATTTTTCTTACATGAGTAGCTGTGCCCAAACTTCACTTACATGCGTTGATATTAATATTGAATGTGTAATTGAGAAAATAAACCTGCTTAATGACCAGTAATTGCCGGGTTCTGACGGGCTACCTCCCATTGTTTCGAAAAAATGTGCAAACATCTTGCCCAAACCTCTCGCCACCCTCTTTCAGCTCTCTATGTCGCAAAATAATTCCGTTACTTAAGAAAGGTCTCAAAAATTAAATCTTTAATTGCTGTCTCATCGCTTAACTCTCTCGAGTACCCAAACTATTTGAGAGCATAATCTTTCACGGAAAAGCTATCTTCTCTCCTTACCAACACGGTTTTCTAAAAGCAAGATCAACAATTACTAATTTAACAGAAATCGTTTCTACTATTCTTTGTGCATTGGAAAAAGGACATGAAATGGTTGTAATTGCTTTCGATTTTAGCAAAGCCTTCGATAAAATCTATCACGAAATAATCCTTCTCAAGCTGAGTTCATCTTGTGGATCAAATCTTATTTTACAAATTGTCAATATAATGGGATCTGTTTCTGATCCCATTGCAGGTGCACCTCAAAGGAAGTCACCTTAGTTCTCTGATATTTATATTGGTAATCAATTATGTTGATTTCATTATTAATCTGGTCCAAACAAAATTGTTTGTAGCTTAATGCTTGCAAATGCGGAACTATAACTAGTTCGCGTAAACATGTGTCATCACCACCAAGGTCATATTTCATCGACCATGAATAAATACTCCCTGTCACCTTACTTCCGATTTATGTGTTTTACGAGTTATGTACCCCATTAAATCTGATACATAATCAACTTTTTCTTTTTCCAAATAACTTCAATATAAAGTATTTTCCCACACGTTCCGCAATCACGGCAATCTAATACATGCAACAATGTTGCAAAGAAAGTGTCCAATGTTGCAAAAGTTCACACGCTCTGCATCGAAGTAAGAATTGATATAAAGGAGTGACGAATGGTCACCAGTTAGTTAGTAAGAAAATTTTGTAAGAGTTAATCGCTTTGGAATAAATTTTTTTTTTAAAGGTAGGTAAAAACCTTCACGCGCATGCGCTCATAAGAGCATCACCACACCACCACAGCAGGCACCATAAGCACGAGCACCTACTGCCTACCACAGTGGCACAGCAGCGCCCACCATAAGCACGCGCTCATGGTAGTGTGAGATTCTTACTCACAAAAAAACTTCCCATTTTCTATTAGACTACGACTAAGTTTCCTTAACAAGTAGCTCAAGCTTCTGTAGTTTATCGCGTTTGGTAGGTAGCTTTCCAGCAAAGGCACCTACAATCACCGTTATTTCATACGGTTTCTCCTTAAGGCGCTAAGTCAAACGGTTTTATTCTTTGAAGTCGCCGCACAAGATTTGTCTCGTCCAATCTCCGGATTATTTCCTGGTTGCAATGATGCACAAGACGAGTGCGAAGTTTACGAGCAAAACTTGTTACTTCGTCTTTCACGGTTGCAATTCCCATCGAATATCGCTATTCCTTATATACCATGGAGTATTTACGATTGCTCTAAGCGCTTTGTTCTGGAACGTCTGTAGGACAGACATATTGTTTGGTTTGGTACAACTCCATAGTTGTATACCATAAGTCCACGAAGGTTTTAGCACTTGCTTATATATATGTGGCCACAAGAGAAAATCGCTTAAGTCAAAAATGTTTGTTTAGACAAATAGCGACTTAAAGATTTAAACTAAATTCTTAAAAAAAAATTAAAACCAAGGGATGAATTAGATTAAAAATTAGAAAGTATATAAATGAATATTTCCATGAAATTTCAAATCAAAGTTAGATTTACATACACTCGTACTTAGTAAATACGAGTAGCTAAAAGAGTTAAGTGATTTTACAGTGATTTCTACATTATTTCTATATTATTAGACATTAGACATTATTTTTTTTGGCAGATTTTTCTTCATAGCAAACGTGACATCTTGCTCTGCCTTTAATTTGTGGTGGAACGCTTCTTGAGCGTTTTGGTGGATTTGTTGAATTTGATGCAGAAACATCCTCTAAACGTGACGATGGTGAACTTTCTTCCAAAACAGTTGCAAGCAATAAAGCAGACGATGCTGATCCTGGCTTCGCACTTCTAGCTTCCATAAGTGGTTTTGCAAGGGATATTCCAAGTTCACATAGAAAATTCATTCTTACTGTTGTTTTTTGTGTTGCAGTTTCAGTTTTTTTTCAGTTTTAAAGCATTTTATTTTCTTAATCATTAACTCTTACATACTAACAAAAAATGCTTAAATGCTAGCTTAAAATTACTTAACAATCTTATACTAACTTACTGGCCCCACACAGGCACTCTAAGCTACTCTAAATTCTTATAACTATGTCTTTCGACTTTATTTAAATTGTATTTATAAATATTTATTTTGTATACTTAAAGCTAAGAAAAAACAATTTGTAAACAAAAAACTTAGCATATGGAAATTTTTTTATTTTTTATAAAAAACTTAATATCTAACTTAAAATAAACCTTAGCCTACTTAACCTACATACAAAATACGCACATAGACACACATAGACACACATAGACATTATACACAATTATATACATATATTAGTATATACCTTTATATACACTAATCTACGTATATATTTCTTAAATGCTAACCTAAACCTATGTAAGCTGGCCATCGCTATCCGCAGAGAAAACAGATTGGTCAGCTCTGCCTCATTAGTGAGGCTGGTCCGTAATTGACGGAAACGACGACGGAACATCTTCTCCATCATTCAACCACCAGAAATGCTGGTGCTGCCGAACGACATCCCTCTTATCGCGATTCCCCACCGCCCTACTGAACCTGAAACGATCCACACTACCGTGTGCGACGTATCTGTTGTAGTTGAGTCGCCTGTCCCCAGCTGTCCGAGCGACATGGAAGATTAACGGGATAGCTGATCTATCCTGGATCAACCCTATCTGATCAAGGTAGAGGAATGCTTCCGCTGGAACGAAGCCGTCAGAGCGCACACTTTTGTGGTAAAGGTAATTGGGGTAGTAAGCCCCTGATATCAGGTTATTCGTCGAGGTCATTGCTCTTGCAATGTGCCTTTGAGTCAGCTTAATTTCAAAGTTATTAGGTTCGCCCAGTTGTAAAGGAGCTCATTAGGATACAATTTTTTGTACTCCGACTCTGGTGTTCTGTACAAGCGAAGGCAAGCCCTAAGGAAAGCCCTCTCAAACACCCGAATCTTTTCCATTAAGCTTGCTCGTACATTGAACCACACGGGACAACCAAATACCAGCATGGGCCTAACAAGGGCCATGTAGCAGATTACCTTTACCCTCGCATCGAGCTGGCTGTTATAAAACAGTCTCTTTGTAAGGGCAAAAGCGCCTTTAGCTCTGGCCAGAGCAGCATCTACATTTTTGCCAAAATACAGAAACTGATCTAGCCAGATCCCAAGGTATCTGACTACATTTCAACAGGCAAGAAGTTGTGCGTGCTGTCCAATGATTGAGAACTTTCGCCAATTTTTTCTGGTATCCCTAGAGGCTCCAGACAACGGCGTCGTAAAGAGAATGGTTTCCGACTTCTGAAAGTTGATTTTCAACTTCCAGTCATCGCAAAATCGTCTTATCTTATCGAGGTCACGCTGCAAGAGAGTATTAATGACCTCGATTTTTGGACCTGTTCTGTACGCTATCAAATCGTCTGCGTACGCAATAGTATGGGGAAGTGAACCTATCAAGTCGCTTGTATAAACGTTAAATAGGATCGGCGAATTGACCGCGCCTTGCTGAAGACCATTTATGATTTGAAATATTCCAACAGAAGTCACATCACCATTTTTCACGATGAACTATCTGTTGTGTAGCATATTATAAAGAATGTACAAGAGTGGTTTACTGATGGTCAGCTTATAGAAAAGACCCTCTAACCATACGGTGTCGAAGGCCTTCTCCAAGTCAACAAGGCAGGCACCAGTACATTGTTTTTTGCCTTTATTCCATTGGATATCGGACACCAGTTTAGACGCGGCATGTGAGATATCATGTCCCGCCTTAAAACCGAATTGATTATCCGGAACTATATGTTTATCCTCAACCCACCTAGACAGAGCTCTGTTGATTACCCTTTCAAAAACCTTACTGATATTCGGAAGGAGACTTATCGACCGGAGATTCGCCGGGATATATATCCTTGCCCTTTTTGGGGATAGGTTGAACCACCGCCGTTTTCCAATGCGCTGGATAATGTGCATTATTCACTGCATTATTAAACAGGGTGGTGTAGATGTCCACCGCTTCTAGAGGAAGATGTCGAAGCACGATGTTCGGAATACCATCGGTCCCCGCTGATTTCTTAGCCCTGATTGTGTCGAAGATCTCATGGAGTTCTTCCTTCGAAATGAATGGGGGTAGGTCACCCTCTCTGGCAATGACATTATTGGCCATATTTTCGTCGTTGAACCGGGTGAAACCAGAGCCCTCGGATCGCCAGTTCCCCATTTCATTTCGAATGCAGAAGTCGTGCACCAAGACGCGATTGTTCAAGTCATAAATAGGGCCAATGATATCAATGGCCTTGTATACTTCCTGTAAAGTCGCCCCTATGGTCTGAACCTTCTCCTGTGGATCCTCGATCACAAAGAAGTCGTCATCATCAGCGGCCTCATTTGGATCAATACCTGCTATTGTCAGTAACCGTTCGTTGTCTGTTATCCGTTCTATTTTAAGACACTGAAGGTCGTTTTGATTTTTTCTCCGAAATAGTTTATTTATTTGCGGAAACTTATTCGGGTTGCTGGTGTTTACAGCCCGGACCTTGTTCTTCCAATACAAATCTGTAATTTTCTTTTATTAGCGTTTGGATATTTTTAATCGACGACTTCAGTGTCCTAATCTCCGGGTCTTGTCGGTCAGTTAACTGTCTGTACAAGTTTTTAAGTCCGATAAGTCTACTTTTCTGTTGGTGCAGTGTGTCAATAGTAGGATTGCGGAACAGGTCTTCGTTAGTTGTTCGTCGATACCGCGGTATTGTAGTGTCCATAGTTTGTTTAATTGTCTCGTCCATTTGTTTTAGGTAATTGTCGCTCTCCTCGTTTGACAAATTCCTATTGGACGGTGGGTGGAGCGTGATCGAGGAGAGCGAACTTGTCAAGGTTGCGGAAAAGCGTGTCCATCGAGTCTGACTGTAGTTGTAAGAAAATATTTGGACAAACTCATCCAATTCCGCAATTTCGTTGGGAACAGTAATTTCGGTGCTAAAACCGCAATGGTCACTGTCATACACGAATGTGCGCAGACAGTTTAGCGTTTGTTAATTCGTACCTGTCAGTCGTATGCGTTCGTCGTACAGCAGTAGATCCAAATAAGACCCGCCTCTGGGAAACGAAGGGTTATCCGTCGCTTTAACACCGAGTCTGTACATGACATCGTGCTGACCCCACCAATCGAGTAGTAGGTTCCCTCTAGTATTTGGCAAATTATTTCCTCAATCTCTATGTCTAGCGTTGAAATCCCCGCCGATTATAAAATAATTCTCCGCCGATTCCAGCCTCAGAAGTCGAAAAAGCGTGTCGAGCTCTGTAATGAATAGGGTGGATTGTGAAGTCTCAGGTGCATAAACAGAGGCCAGGTACAGCCGCTTTCCACTGCGGAGTGGGATGTAAACGACGACTGCCTCCAACACCCGGAACCTGCGCAACACGCCCTTGTACACTCTGTGAAATTTTATACCTTCTTTAATAAAGATCGCGACACCGCCTCCACGTTTGGATCTGGGCCGGTTTCTTCTTCTAACAATATAATTATTGTACTCCAGTTTGTGCTTATCGGTTAGCTTGGTTTCGCTAGCGAAAAGCGCATCAGGAGTTTGGTCTTGTAGCAATTTAAACATCGCGGCTCTTCGTTCGATCCTAATCAGTGAATTAACATTCACCGCAAGGACCTTCAAAGTTTGCTCCAGCATGTGCGTACCCATTACGACAAGTGTTGCGTTAGGCCCGGCAGTAGCGAATAGATCTGGTCCACCCGCTTGGCCTGTTCTTGCACCTGCTTTTGCAGCTGAGCCATCTACCCTTGGATTGCAAGCAAGATGGCCAGCATGTTAGGTGCAGCTTCCGCTGTTTTCGGAATTGGTGCCGGAGAAGCAACAGTCGCTTGTTGTACCGTAGCCCCCCTACCTGACGCCAGTTGTGCGTAGGAAATTTGGGACATGACGGCTGGTGTTTGAAACCTAACAGGTGAACGTGTGACCTCCACTTTCTGCTGGCGAACCAGTTTTGCTTTCTTAATGTCAGCGAACTTAGGACAACTTAGGACACATAACACGCACGAGGGCTGCGACCTATCGGATGCTCCGTCCCTACCCAGAGCACGCTCCTCGGAACAGTGGTTCTTTGCGCACTTCACGCATCGAGGCTGCATTTGGCAGTTCGACGCGACGTGCCCGAACCTCTGGCAGCGAACGCATTGTATAATGCCTTCGCTCCTTTTTAGTTTTTCCCAGTGAATCACCTGGTAGTCTAGGACATTGATACTCCTTAGACTATCCAGACGGCTTTCGGGACTGAGCTGCACCAGGAAGAATTGCAGACTCCGTTTCTCCCGCCTGGCTTTAGCAGTGGTAAATGGCTTTACCCCCACAAACTTGAGTCCTTCGCACTCCTTCTCTTTGAGCAGTGCCATCTTCTCATCTCCTCAGAATCAGAAGACGGTTCCAACCCCTTCAGCAGCATCGATTGCCGCTTTTACACTTCGGTGTGAATGAGTAGTGCTCCTTCGTCGTTTCTTTTAGGAGCTCTTTCACTTTCGCGTAGCCCTCCACTGTATTACAGTGGATGGCATGGCGATCGTTCCCCAATCTCTTAATATTAAAGTTATTACCAATGACCAACTTACACAGGTCCTTGGTTGCATTTACCTCTAGTTTATAGATGTTGATAGGAGGCACCTTCTTCTTCTTCTGCTGCTGTTGTTGTTGCTGCTCCTGCTGGTGTTGTTGCTGCTGCTGCTGTTTTTTCAGCTGCTGTGGTTTCAGCTGTTGTTGTTTTTGCAGCTATTGCTGTTTCTGCTGCTGTTGTTGTTTCTGCTACTGCTGGTTTTGGTGTTGCTGTAGTTGTTGTTTCTGATCTTGTGGCTTTTGATGTTGGGAGCTCTCTACTTCTAGTTGCTCCCTCTGCCTGCGTGCAGTTTGCCTTTGCTTAATAGCAAGAACTTTCTCTGTCAGCTTATGTAAACTGATGTTGATGTCATTTATTTGTTCATCCTCATCTTCCGATTCGGATGACGCTAGAGAGGCAAAGTTGTTATTGCCCCCCTCATAACGGACCTCATCTGCTGTTTCGACGGCATTTATTCGTTTTTTTCTTAGGTTAGGAGGGGTTTTCAAACTCCTCCTCCTTTTAATGGCTTTAATGGCACTGGCAACACTATTACTGGCTTTTCCAACTCCCGTAATGGGAAGACCGGAGTGCTCTCCACCATCCATCACGTTATTTGTTAATTATTTTTGGTTTTGTTTTTATCACACTTTGTGTAGAAAATGAAAAAAAAAAAAAAAAAAAAAAAAGTTCCAAGTTTGACCCCCGATCGAACCCGTATCCCACGCTTCGATTGTCGACGACGCTAGCCGCTGGGCTACCAAGTGAATTTAGAAATTCACAACTAATTATGTTTAAAACTAAACTGAATCAATTGTGCAAAAGCCGAATCACGTCAACACGTCTATCCTTTGACGACTCCGTTTTTTGTGTTGCTTGCCAATTCGGATTTACTTCTTTGAAAATTAATGCATTTAAAGCAGAAATGTCAATCATGTTTGCAAATACAGCCATTGACCATCTGTTAGTTTTTCCTTTACAGCTGTAACAAGTGAGCATTTTGTCAACCGTATCCACACCGCCAATATTGAATGAAAAAAAAACATTAGAATGTCTTGAAATTTCAAAAAATAGTATGTGAACAAACCTTTTGTTTTATTGTAATAGGTTATAATCGCTGGTAACTTTTGTCAGTCGATTCGATTTCAATTGAGTTATGCAAAGTACTTTGCAACACGGTACACTTATTTTTCCGTCCAATGTACGAAACAAGTGCTGTGTTTTCTGTAAATGCAAAAGTAGATTCATACAACGGTCTATTTTTGCATTCAAGAAGCTTTGGTGGGATGCTTCTTTTATTTTTTCTCATCGTAATGCCAACCATTGTAATGCCCTTTGACAACAATTTTTGCCTAAGCTCATATGAGGAAAAGAAGTAATACATTGTTATGTTGTGACCTTTCAAGCCATCAACGAGATCCAAAACTACTCGTTCGCCTTGTCTTTTTTCACCCGAACTGGCTCCAATCGCTTTTCCCAAATATGGCTGGATTTTCCAAACATAGCAGGTATAAGAACAAACCAGCAACCAGAATTTTAGTCCGTATTTTACTGGTTTTGATGGCATATATTGACCAAAATTTACATCTTCCACGAAAACCA
This sequence comes from Volucella bombylans, assembly GCA_949129095.1. Taxonomy (NCBI): domain Eukaryota; kingdom Metazoa; phylum Arthropoda; class Insecta; order Diptera; family Syrphidae; genus Volucella; species Volucella bombylans. Next base: position 299,889,467 of record OX422140.1, read on the forward strand.
AGTAATTGGTCGTCAACTGTCACACATTCATGTGGATTGTAGTAGCCACTCAATAAATTGGACCATTTATCAAATATATCCCGAATCGGTGCAAATTTATCTGTAGAACGTTGCTGTCTTCTGCTAATGACATCATCAAAACGAATAACTCGATTCAAATACTCAAATGTTTTTTTCGACATAATTGCCCTAAACACCGGACGACCGCTAATATCATCAAACAATTCAATTGTAGTTACGTTTTTCGATCTAAAAGTAAAAAAGTCAAGAATCAGTTGAAATAAGAAAGAAAGCAACTACGACTTACCTATAAACACTATCTAAAATCAAAACACCAATATATGCTTGCAACATATTCGAATCGATTTGTTTGAAATCCTTACCACATGTTACTTGTGCATACGCATTTGAATCCTTCAAAATGGTATTTTCGATTTGTGGTGGGAAGAAAAGCAAACAAGCATCTTTGATGCCATCAACACCAGCTTTGGCATATCTTGTTCTTCCAGGATGAAGAGAAATTATATTTTCATTCCGCAATCTACCACTTTGATGCTGAAATGGCTGTAGTTGCCAAAAAATACCATCTTTCGAAATAAGCAGTGGATCAACATTTTCAACTTTAGCAATTGATTCGTTGGTTTGAGCCACTCGCTTGCTCTTCGTCAGAATCGCTATCGTCTGAATATAAGTTATCGTCATCATCAATATTCTCTTCTGGCACAAATTCGTCATCACTGTCTCCAGAAATATCACTGATATCGCCATCGCCTTCATTCAAAAATGCTTCCGTTTCTTCCTCTGTCAGATATCTTGCTTTTGACATTGTTATCTTTTATTATTTTTAAAAATTTCACTAAATATACCAATGATATTCACTTGCTAAAACACTTAACGCAAATGACTTTTATATGGCATGCACTTACTGTCCATATGTGTAGAAATCTACACATGAGGGTAGACAACGTAATTAGTGCATTCTTAACCACGATAAAAATTTTTATTATGGGGAGATACGTTTTATTTTCGGCAATCAAGGATATAAACAAAGTCTGAAAATTCCGGAAGTTTGCAATTAGTGGTTTTTGAGAAATTAAAAAAACAAAATTTTTTTGTGTAGTATTCTACACAAAGATGAGATGAAGGTTAAAGTTGTTTTATAAAAAAATTTTATATATACTTACAATAGAAATACTTGCAACTCGTATCTCTTCTAGTGTAATGGCTTTTGTAAGCAGGGAAGCTATTAATATGATATTTTATTCTTTCGACAATTTCCTCATTCAATTTATTGGATCCTCCTCCGGATCCTCGGTGATCAACAAAACTTGATATCGGTTGATCCAATTTTATTTTTGCAACACTTTTCAAGAGGCTCTCGGATTCACCAAGGCAATGACGAAAACATTTTTGACATGATTGAATACGCTCAACCCCATATTCTAAAAAATACTTTAAGCTATACTCGCGGTTTCGAGGCTTATAACGATGTTTGTTTAAAGATTGTGTTTTTTTCCCTACTATGTCCATTAAGTTGCTGACGAATAGTATTCTTTGATTATAAGTTCATAATGGAATGACCAATAAGACTTGAAAATCTTTTCCTGTACAGTCTCAGGAAATTTGTCTTTGCATTTATTCCGGCATAAGTTATTTAAAGATGTGAATTTCAGTGCTGGCGCTAGACATCCTTTTGATCCTTTTGCGATTTTTTTTTTGCTTCTCGTCTGGAACATGAAGTTTGCAGTAATTCGTTTGAAGTAGTTGATGAATAAGATTGCAATATATTCCCTTCAATTTGTCTCCCCATATTTCTAATTTCTTCATTATTAAACGACCATTCCTCTGGCTCTTGGACTCCTCTGACTTGGAAATCCGGATCTTGGCAATAATCGTCGGAATCAAAGTCCATATCTGATAAATCATAAGATTTCCTTGAGTCAGTAAGTGTCCGTTTTGTTCTGTTATTCTTGGCTTGTTTGCAAAATGAAATAATTAATTTGAAATTTAGAAATAATTAATTTATTACCAGTCTCTTCTTCATTTTTATTATTACTCGTATCCCTTGAGGAACACTGTGACATAACATTCTCAACTTAAATAACACTTTCTGATCGGTTGTTCATGGAACTTAAAAACCTAACTGTATTTAGCGTAGAAGTTGGTCACGCCACTTGCATGCAACAGTATCTTAGCTAAGAAAACTTTCTTAGTTATGTTAAAGTTAATATACAAAAATAGCTTATGTTGAATAATGAGTGCACTTACATGCGTTCTTATTTGTCAATATAAACTTAAGTTCAAATAAAATTTTAAAGTAAATCCCTGTTCTGCGACACATGGTAACGATGTTAACCAACAATACTCGTTTAACTCTAAATAAACTTATATTCCAAGTATATATTTTTGTTATTATATCTCTTAAGTTCACTTAAGTGATTATTGCATGTGTTTTTTAATGATTAATTAGATAAGCGATCATTTGTGGATAACTTCAAAAAAAAATAACAATTAGACTACCATATTTTGACCATATATGGAACTTCATCTGCAGAATAATGTAGCAGCCAAAACTCATTTTCATCTTAAATTGACTTAAGCGATTATCGCTTGTGGCCACAGATATAAGCAGCTTGTTATAAGTGCTTAGTTTAGAGTATCTTCCGATCAGCCAATTCATTTCTCTTAGCCTGATTTCGAGCTTTTCACGTTTCTTTTCTACGTGTGATTTCCACTTCAGTTTTGCATCCAGGGTCATTCCCAAATATTTTGCCTCGTTTGCATACGGTATTTGTACCGAGTTGATGAGTAAAGGTAAGTTGTTTATCTTTCTGTACGTGAGATTGACGTGTGTTGACTTAGTCTCGTTTAGCACGATTCGCCAGCTCTTCGTCCACTCAAATATTTTGTTCAGAGCTCGTTGAAGTTTTGCAGTCGAGGATTCGACTGTTAGTCCTGTGGCGAGGATCGCCGTGTCATGCGAGAACGTGGCTACCACAGTCTCATTATCTAGAGATATGTCTCTAGTGTACAGTAAGAATAGGTATGGCCCCAGAACGCTTCCTTGTGGAACCCCAGCTTCAATTTTCTTGAATTCAGAGTATTCAATCCCATATCTAATACGAAACAGTCTATTTTCAAGGTAAGATTCGAGTATTCTATTCATTTTTCTCGGTAAAATTTGTTGTAGCTAGTCAGTTCAGTTCAGTTTTTTTTTCAGTTTTTATGCATTTTTATTTTTTTAACTTATAGTACTCTTATATTCTAAACAAAAAACGCTTAAAAATTAGATTAAATTAACAAATAATCTTATTCTAACCTACAAACTAAACTATGTCTTTCGACGAATCTTACATTATATTTTTATTTTAATATTACTTAATACTAGAAATAAGAAAATAAATTATAAGGAAAAAACTTAGTAAATGGACATTTTTTAATTTTTTATAAAACTTAAAACTAAAAGCCTACAGACTAACTAAAAATAAATCTTAATCTAATTAAACCTACTTACATCTAATACGTACCCACACATGCATATATATATATATTTTTTTTTTCATTTTTTATTTTTATTAATTTTTTTTTTGTTTTTATATATTTTTTTTTTCCTAAAACTAACTAAATCCTACCTAAAACTATGTAAGCCAGCCATGGCTAAAAAAATAAATTAGGCTGACCCACTTTGCCTCAGATGAAGCTATCTATCACTGGAGGCATTCGACGACGAAGCATCCTCCCCTTCAACTAGCCACCAAAATTGATGGTGCTGCCGAGCAACATCCCTCATGTCGCGACTCCCTACCGACCTACTGAACCGGAGACGCTCCGCACTACCATGTTCGACGTCTCTGTCGTAGTTAAGTCGCCTGTCCGCAGCTGTTCGATCGACGTGGAAGATTAGCGGCACCGCCAATCTGTCCTGGATCAGACCTTTACTATCTAGATAGAGGAACGCTTCCGGAGGAACAAAGCCGTCAAAGCGAACTCTCTCGTGATACATATAATTGGGGTAGTAAGCCCCAGAGATCAGGTTGTTCGATGAGGTTATTGCTCTTGCAACGTGCCTTCGAGTCAACTTAATGACGATATTGTCCACTCTTATTAGGTTCACCCTATTGTATAAGACCTCATTACGATAGAATTTTATGTACTCAGACTCTGGTGTTCTGTATAAGCGAAGACAAGTCCTTAGACAAGCCCTCTCAAACACCCGAATCTTTTCCAATAAACTTGCTCTCACGTTGAACCACACGGGACATCCAAATACAAGCATGGGCCTGATAAGGGCCATGTAGCAGATCACCTTCACCCTCTCATCGAGTTGGCTGTTATAAAAAAGTCTCTTTGTAAGGGCAAAAGCGCCTTTGGCTCTGGCCAGAGCAACCTCTATATGTTTGTTAAAATACAGAAATTGATCTAGCCAGATCCCAAGGTATCTGACTACATTTCGACAAGCAAGTGGCTGCCCGTGCTGCCCCACGATCGAGAACTTTCGCCAATTCTTTCTGGTATCCCTAGAGGCCACAGACAACGGCGTCCTAAACAGAATGGTTTCCGACTTCTGAAAATTGATTTTCAACTTCCACTCATCGCAATATCGGTTAATTTTGTCGAAGTCACGCTGCAAAAGTATATTAATAACCTCAACCTTTGGACCTGATCTGTACGCGATTATGTCGTCTGCGTACGCAGAAACTATCAGATCATGCGTGTAAATGTTGAATAGGATCGCCGAATTTACCGCACCTTGTTGCAGACCGTTTTTAATGTTAAATGTTCCAGCAGAAGTCACATCGCCATTCTTCACGATGAACTGTCTACTGGAGAGCATATCGAAAAGAATATACAGCAGTGGTTTACTAATGCCCAACCTGTCCAGCTTGAAAAAGAGTCCCTCTAACCATACGGTATCGAAGGCTTTTTCCAAGTCAATCAGGCAGGCACCAGTGCACTGGTTCTTGCCTTTGTTCCATTGGATATCAGAAACCAGTTTAGACGCAGCATGAATGATGTCATGCCCCGCCTTGAAACCGAATTGATTATCTGGAACTATATGTTTGTCCTCAACCCACTTAGTCAGGACTCTATTGATTACCTTCTCGAAAACCTTACTGATGTTTGGAAGAAGACTGATTGAGCGGAGATTCGCCGGATTGGATGTGTCTTTATCCCTTTTGGGGATGGGATGTACCACCGCAGTTTTCCAATGCGCTGGATAATGTGCATTATTCATTGCATTATTAAACAGGGTGGTATAAATGTTCACCGCTTCTAGAAGGAGATGTCGAAGCACAGTGTCGCTTACATTACAGAATTCAGCGGCGACTATCGGAGTTTATTACGGGAGTCCAACTACACCTGTACAGCGTCGACGAAAATACGTAAAGGGAGTTATGGCAGTCGATCCAGAATACTAAAATTTGCGGACCAGCGAAAGAGCTACTTCTTAACAACACACCAAGAGACTGGGACGAAACCAAGCAGCTTCTGCGACAATATTTTCCGATACCATCGGCAAACTATAAGAAAATATTAAGGAGAATAAGCAGCTTAAGGGTAAGTTTAATATCAGAATTAAACTATCAGATAGAAAAAATAATTAAGGATATCAACACGTTCGTAACGTATGAGAATAAATCTATAGAAACCAAAAATATGTTCTACACAGTTTTAGTCGATAAGATTAAGCAAATTGTTGAGGGAAATTTATCCTGGGAGTTAAGAGATAAGTTTGTACTACATGAAGTTAAAGAAATTTTATACAATTATATAAGATTTGATTTTAATAATTTAGACAGGAATTTTATAGCACACAATAGACAACAACCGCTGAACAACAAAACTCAGAAATAGGACAATAAGTAGTGCTCAACAAAATAGTCAGCTTCTCATGACCAACAAAAAAACTCTCACTCGAACAACCATAATAGTAACCACAATAGGAAAAACGTAGGCAATACAATAATAACACACACCCAAACAATTCAGACCAATACAGAAATAACAATCAGAGGTCAAATCAAAACTCGTAACCTGTGTTCAACAGATCAGGCCAGGGCAGGAACGCACAACAGAACCTGCAACCAATGGAGGTAGGGCAAATAACCTATAATGATAATGAAGAAAAACAGGTGGAGGAAGGACAAATTTCTGAAGAGGTTCACAATTTCGAACCGAAGTTTTTTCTCTTCTAGGCCTCGGGAATAAGATATTTACTGACTTAACAGTTGACAAACGAGCATGCAAATCACTCATTGACACGGGCTGAACTATGAGCATTATTAACCCTAGTAGGGTAGACTGCAGTCAATTTAAAATTTACGAAAAAGTTAAATTAGCTGGAGTCAATAAATTGTGTAACGACAGAAATAATCGACAGAGTCACTTCAAGTATACAGACAGAATTTAACTATGACAAAAAGGGAGCAACACGGTGGTACACAAAAAAGTTAGGCGACAAGCCTTACGATATATTAGTGGGGATGGATTTGCTAAGTAAAATCATTAGAACAATTAATTTCAATGATAAAAACAACATTTTAAAGAATGGAACGGTTATACTGATTTATTCGGTAGAGAACGAAGCAACTTTTGATTGTTTCGAACTCAGTCCCCGCAAAAAAGAGATTGATTTAAACCATCTTAATAAGGAGGAACTCCAGCAAATGGAAGCTTTCCTTAATCAATACAAAAAGGGAATCTGTTGACAAATACAGACTCTATCACACACGAGATAAGAACTACGACCGACCAACAAATTAATGCAAAGCTTTACAGACTACCACCTAGACATGAAAACGAAGTCAGGACACAATTACAAGATATGGAAGCGCAAAGTATTATAAGAAAATCAAACAGTAGATACGCGTCACTAATAGTAGTTGTTGCCAAAAAGTTAGATAGTTCAGGACGACAGAAATTTAGACTGTGCATTGACTACAAAAACTTAAATGAAATTGCAGTCGACGATAAGTATCCGATTCCAAATATAGATGGTGCACAATACTTCTAATCACTAGATCTGGCTAAGGGATACCATCAGATAAAGATGCATCCCAATGACATTCATAAAACGGCATTTGTCACCCCAAATGGGTTATACGAATTCGTTAGAATGACATTTGGCTTAAAGAATGCGCCAGCAATCTTTCAATGGTTAATGAATGACATTCTGAGGGAATATATTAACAAAATCTGTGTCGTCTATTTAGATGACATATTGGTTTTTTCAACCAGTTTACAAGAACATATAAGTTCTCTAAAATTAATATTTCAGAGGCTCGCCGAACACAACCTCAAAGTTCAATTCGATAAGTGTTCGTTCATGAAAAAAAATACAGAGTTTCTGGGACATATTTGGAACATCGATTTGTAAGCACGCGCTTATTCATTTCTATGCAGATGATGTACAACTTTACCTATCTCATCTGGTTAATAAAATAGGTGAACTAGTGTCACTACTACGAGTAAATGAAGATCTTGCTTCTATTGTAGAATGGGCATCTAAAAATGGACTAGCTTTGAACCCAAAAAAATGCCAAGTACTTCCAATATCAAACAAGTCTTTTGAGTTAAGTCTAGTTCCTGATGTTTGCTTAGCCGGTAGTAAGATTATGTTAGTTGAGGTGGCTACAAGTCTTGGTTTCACCATAAATCGAAAGCTTTCTGGCTATAACCACGTTAAAATCGTTGTTGGTCGTGTGTACGGATGCTTGCGTAAACTTTGGATTTATGCCAACTATACCCCCTGGAATACTCGCCGAAGACTAGTGCTCACTCTCATAATACCCATTATTTCATATGCTGCAGCTGTCTACAGTGACCTTAACTCACTATCTTTTCGCAAGCTCCAGGTTGCTTATAATGATGCTGTTCGGTATGTTTATGCAAGGCAACGATACGATAGAATCTCGGAATTCTCATGCCGGTTTCTTGGCTGTACATTGAGAAAGTACCTTGAATTCAGAAATTGCATATTTCTACATCAAATAATAATCACAAAGAAACCCCCTTATCTTTACTCTAAACTGGAATTTTCCCTTTCCAGAAGAACTTTCAACATTAGCACTCAGCGTTGCAAATACCTCAATTCATCGCGTTTATTTTTCATTTATGCTATTAGACTATGGAATAACTTACCGTCTCATATAAAGTGCTTGTCAAATACTGCCAGCTTCAAAACTGCCTTGTATGTGTACTTTCCTTCGTAATGCATCCCTTTACTATCAACTCTACCTCAGTTTTTCTCCAATTTCTCAACTATTTTATTTCGTCTCGCTTTTTTTTATCTTTCTTTTTCCTTTTTAGTATTTATTATTTTATTATTATCATTATAATTGCTATTACTTATAATTCATTCTTTATGTTTAAACTTAACATTTTGTAACTAAATATTATTACTTAGTACTATAAGAGACAATGTCTTAATGTACAACTTGTTTATTGCAATAAATTGAATTGAATTGAATGTGAATGTGAATTGAATATCTTAACAGCGGATGGTATGAAGCCAAACCCAGTGAAAATAAAATGTATTCAAGACTACCCTTTGCCTAAAACAGAAAAGCAATTAAAAGGTTTTCTCCGTGTCACTGGCTATTATAGAAAATTCGTAAAGGATTATGCTAAAATAGCTAGTCCGATGCTTAAATATTTGAAAAAAAAAGATAAAAACATAAACGTTAACGACCCAGATTATATCCAGGCATTTGAAACACTTAAAACAAACATTATTAAACATCCGATCCTCAAGTTCCCAAGCTTCAAAAAAAGAATTTACGGTGTACACTGACGCAAGCAATTGTGCGATCGGTGCGGCCTTAATGCAAAGAGGACAATCGGTCTGTTATGCCTCACGGTCTTTGAACGATCATGAGAAAAATTATTCTGTCACGGACAAAGAATTCTTGGCAATAGTTATGGGCAGTATCATATTTCAGACCATATTTATGAGGAAAAAGATTTAAAATAATAACCGATCATCTACCCATTAAGTATTTAAATAAAAATTTATTGGAAAAGAGTTTAGCCAAACCATCGACGGTTACTCAAACTAAAAGAGTACCAGTTTGATATCGAGTACATTAAAGGAAGATAATGCAAATAAAAATAAGAAAATCAATCAATAAATAATATCTCAGACAACGCAACAGTACATTCGCAAGATGAACAACAGCTAGCCCATATCCCGATAAAGGAAGCAATAGTCAACATTTTTAAAACTCAACTAATACTTACAAACGACACTAACACAGAAATAGTAGTGGTACATAACAGAAGGATAATTTACATAGACCTGACAAGAGAACGAGAATATTGGGTCGACTTATTACGTAAATATTTAAGCCAGGTATCATAGGAATTTATACTGAACTTTCATACCACGAATTTAACAAAATACAACAACTACTAATTGGACTTTTCAGTCATGAAAAAAAATAAAATTCGTGAAAACAACTCTTAGAGCCAGGGAAATAGGTACTTTAGAAGAAGCTCACAAACAAATTTCACTTTATCACACTAAAGAAAGTTTGCACAGTGGTATTATTGAATTTATTATCCCAAGTTAGTTAAAGAAATCACAAAGATTATAAATAATTGCAATATCCAATACTGGATAAAAAAAAATTAAACCTTAGAAGAACACTTCTAAAAATTTGGAAAACCTTCAAAATTAGTTACAGACAACGATTATAAATCCGAAAATATTAAAACGTATTTAATAAAACAACAGGTAGACTTACACTTTGTCAAAATACGAGTAAACACACACACAGGGAATAGCAACATTGAAAGTTTTCACTCAACCTTCAGGAAAAATTAGTAACAATAAGAAACGAGGATTTAACATTAATTCAAAAAATTCATAGGGCAGTATACAATTATAACAATAGATACCATTTAAGAATAAAGATGACCCCGGAATTAAGAGTATGTGCAAGTGGTGAATAGACGCGTTATTTTTTTGCTCGGTGTTTAGCACTATATATTTACGTGTTTCTTTGCTAAAAATTAATTAAAAAATACGCGAAAAGGGCAAGAAAGTCGTCTAACGTTAAATAAACACATAAACCTTCAACATAAACATACTCGTACATGCATTTATAAACTAAAATCTACTTTTTCAACGAAATCCGCCAAAAGTAAGTCGGTTCCACTGCTCTTTGTCTTTTTTATTCTCAGCTTCATTTCATACACGTACAAACACTATCATGCCGATCACACGTCAAACGATCAAAGAAAGTAGCACAGCATCAATACCTTCTGCTGCTCCAACACCAACGCTAAAGAGCACTTCTCCACCTTTAGCACACAAAAACAGAACTGCTGCAAACATATCCACAGCCACTTCAATCATCACACAAACTTCCGTTGCCACTGGTGCTAACAACACCTGCGCCCGACTCTCCCTGGAAACTTTGGATGACCGCCTAAGTAGACAAAGCGCTCTCCTAATCGAAGCCTTCGCTAAGGAAATCCAAAATCTTCGTGAAAACTTTGAATCCCAAATTGCTGAACTCCAAAACAACTGGTCCAGTCAGGTGGAAAGTATAACATCGAACGTTTTCCAGGCGACTAAACGTCTTGAGCATATGGAAGCCAACTCTCAAAGTGAAATCTGAAGACTGCATGTGGATGCCTTGCAAAGAAAGGAGTTTGTCGCCGACGCTGTTCTCTTCGGCGTCTCACATCTTAACGAAGAGAACCTATGTAATTTATTCAGAGAGCTTTGTCAATATTAAAAAAACATCTTCCGATTACACCCCCGTTGAAACCACAACAATCGCTCTCCACCACCAATAATACTGCAATTTTCAAGCCAACACGAAAGAGACTCTTTTCTTCGAGCTGCTGCTCTTTATCGAAAAAATAAACAAAACGAGCGTTGTCTCCGTGACTTAGGAATTGCTTCTGATTCCAGCTGTTTTATCAATGAAAGTCTCACAGGGAAAAATCGTGATATTTTACGCTCTGCTGTGAAACTGAAGAAAGAGAACAAAATATTCGCGGCATACACCAAGATGGGCCTAGTTTACGTTAAGTTAATAGAGAATGAAAGAAGCTTTGTCGTTCAAACTCACCAAGAATTGGAAGCTATCACCCAGAAAAAAGAAAACAAAAGAACCAGCAATGAAAATACAGAGTTGCCGTTGTAGTTTTTCTCCCCACTACTTTTATTTATTCATTTTTCTTTTTTTTACTTTTTTTTCCTATATTTTTATAAAGATTTTATTTATTTTTATTTTTATTCACTTTCTTATTTTGAACACACCTGCTAACACAAACACAATTATAAGCCCTGATAAAATTTAACAGTTTCAATGGTCATGGTAAGTTTTTCACTCTATTTAAACTCATTCTTAACTAGTCACTTAAAGGCTTCTGATTTTCCTACAAAAAATATATTCATAGCCACCCATCATGAATATGGGTAGTATATCAGGTACTGAGGAAAACGCAGTTGCTGGAGCTTACGGATATATTGTTGGCATGATTCGTGCTCTCCAGACACAACACAAGGGCCTTCATATCTGCCATATCAACGCCCAAAGTAGTACCCGAAAATAGATGAGTTCTTTTAGTTTTTAGTTTTTAATGCATTTTATTTTCTTAATCACTAACTCTTACATACTAACAAAAAATACTTAAATGCTAACTTAAAATTACTTAAAAATCTTATACTAACTTACTGGCCTCACACAGGCACTCTAAGCTACTCTAAATTCTTATGCCTATGTATTTCAACTTTATGTACATTTTACTTAGAACTATTTATTTTGAATACTTAAGGCTAAGAAAAAATATTTGTTAACAAAAACTTAGCATATGGAGATAATTTTTTATTTTTTATAAAAACTTAATATCGAACTTAAAATAAACCTTAGCCTACCTAACCTAGATAAACAATACACACATAAACACACATAGACATTATACACAATCATATACATACGACGGCGTGTCAATAAGTCCGTGACTTTTTGAACTTCTGACCTCTTTACTGAAACAGCAACACTGCTCCTGTCAACAGGCATCTGTCAGTTGACTCCTGTCAAAATTTAAACTTGCTGCGTCAGTTAGTTTGTGTTTGACAGCTATTTTTATCAGACTACTCACTAATTTGAGGAGAAAATGGAAAAAAGTGAATTTCGTGTGCTTATTAAGCATTATTTCTTGCGAAAAAAAACCATTACCGAGACCAAGGCTAAGCTTGATAAATGCTATGGGGACTCTGCACCATCGATTTCAATGGTAAAAAAGTGGTTTACTGAATTTCGTTGTGGCCGCACAAGCATTGAAGATGCCGAACGTCCTGGACGCCCAGTTGAGGTCTCTACACCCGAAACAATCGAAAAAATTCACGATATGGTGTTGGCTGACCGAAGATTGAAAGTGCGAGAGATTGTGGAAGCCATAGGGATCTCGCATGGCTCAGTGGTTTCAATTTTGAATGATCACTTGGGCATGAGAAAGCTTTCCGCAAGATGGGTGCCGCGTTTGCTCACAGTCGACCACAAACGCAATCGTGTAACAACTTCACAGGAAGGTTTGGCGTTGTTTAATCGCAATATGGAGGAGTTTTTGCGCCGTTTTGTAACCGTGGACGAAACATGGATCCATCACAACACACCAGAGAACAAACAACAGTCAAAACAGTGGGTTTCTAAGGGTGAATCGGCGCCAAAGAAGGCCAAGGTGGGTTTGTCAGCCAATAAAGTTATGGCGACTGTTTTTTGGGATGCACGCGGGATAATCCACATTGACTACCTTCAAAAGGGAAGAACAAACAATGGGGAATATTATGCCAACTTATTGGACCGATTCAATGACGATTTGAAAAAAAACCGACCTCATTTGGCCAAGAAAAAAGTTCTTTTCCACCAAGACAATGCAAGGGTGCACACATGTGCAGTTGCCATGGCAAAAATCCATGAATTGGGCTATGAATTGCTCCCTCATCCAGCCTATTCTCCAGATTTGGCTCCGAGCGACTACTTCTTGTTCCCAAACCTGAAGAAATGGCTTGGTGGAAAAAGATTTGACTCCAATGATGAAGTCATCTCGCAAACAAAGGCCTATTTTGAGGACCTCGACAAATCATTTTTTTTGGAAGGGATAAAAAAATTGGAGAAGCGTTGGACAAAGTATATAGAGCTCAAGGGAGACTACGTTGATAAAAATAAAATTATTAAATAAAATTATTTTTTTATCAAAAAATCTGTGTTTTATTCCAAAAGTCACGGACTTATTGACCCGCCCTCGTATATCAGTATGCACCTTTGTATACACTGATATATGTATATGTTTCTTAAAGGCTAACCTAAACCTATGTAAGCTGGCCATCGCTATTCACAGAGGAAATAAATTGGTCAGCTCTACCTCATTAGTGAGGCTGGTCCGTAATTGACGGAAACGACGACGAAACATCTTGCCCATCATTCAACCACCAGAAATGCTGGTGCTGCCGAACGACATCCCTCTTATCGCGATTCCCCACCGCCCTACTGAACCTGAGGCGATCCACACTGCCTTGTGCGACGTCTCTGTTGTAGTTGAGTCGCCTGTCCCCAGCTGTCCGAGCGACATGGAAGATTAACGGCACCGCTGATTTATCCTGGATCAACCCTATCTGATCTAGGTAGAGGAATGCTTCCGGTGGAACGAAGCCGTCAGAGCGCACACTCTCGTGGTAAAGGTAATTGGTGTAGTAAGCCCCAGATATCAGGTTATTCGTCGAGGTCATTGCTCTTGCAATGTGCCTTCGAGTCAGCTTAATTACGAAGTTGTAAACTAGTATTAGGTTCGCCCTGTTGTAAAGGACCTCATTAGGATAAAAATTTCTTGTACTCCGACTCTGGTGTTCTGTACAAGCGAAGACAAGCCCTCTCAAACACCCGAATCTTTTCCATTAAGCTTGCTCGTACATTGAACCACACGGGACAACCAAATACCAGCATGGGCCTGATAAGGGCCATGTAGCAGATTACCTTTACCCTCGCATCGAGTTGGCTGCTATAAAACAGTCTCTTTGTAAGGGCAAAAGCACCTTTAGCTCTGGCCAGAGCAGCATCTACATTTTTGCCAAAATACAGAAACTGATCTAGCCAGATTCCAAGGTATCTGACTACATTTCGACAGGCAAGAGGATGTCCGTGTTGTCCAATGATAGAGAACTTTCGCCAATTTTTTCTGGTATCCCTAGAGGCTCCAGACAACGGCGTCCTAAAGTGAATGGTTTCCGACTTCTGAAAATTGATTTTCAACTTCCAGTCATCGCAAAATCGTCTTATCTTATCGAAGTCACGCTGCAAGAGAGTATTGATGACCTCGATTTTTGGACCTGTTCTGTACGCTACCAAATCGTCTGCGTACGCAATAGTATGGGGAAGTGAACCTATCAAGTCGCTTGTATAAATGTTGAACAGGATCGGCGAATTGATCGCGCCTTGCTGAAGACCATTTTTAATTTGAAATATTCCAACAGAAGTCACATCACCATTTTTCACGATGAACTGTCTGTTGGTTAGCATATTATAAAGAATGTACAAGAGTGGTTTACTGATCCCCAGCCTAGTCAGTTTATAGAAAAGACCCTCTAACCATAAGGTGTCGGAGGCCTTCTCCAAGTCAACAAGGCAGGCACCAGTGCACTGCTTCTTGCCTTTGTTCCTTTGGATATCGGACACCAGTTTAGACGCGGCATGTGAGATATCATGTCCCACCTTAAAACCGAATTGATTATCCGGAACTATATGTTTGTCCTCAACCCACCTAGACAGAGCTCTATTGATTACTTTTTCAAAAACCTTACTGATATTCGGAAGGAGACTTATCGACCGCAGATTCGCCGGATTGGATATATCCTTTCCCTTTTTGGGGATAGGTTGAACCACCGCTGTTTTCCAATGCGCTGGATAATGTGCATTATTAAACAGGGTGGTGTAGATGTCCACCGCTTCTAGAGGAAGATGTCCAAGCACTATGTTCGGAATACCATCGGTCCCCGCTGATTTCTTAGCCCTGATTGTGTCGAAGATCTCACGGAGTCCTGCCTTCGAAATGAACGGGGGTAGGTCACTCTCTCTGGTAATGGCATTATTTGCCATATTTTCGTCGCTGAACCGGGTGAAACCAGAGCCATCGGATCGCCAGTTCCCTATTTCATTTCGAATGAAGAAGTCGTGCCCCAAGACGTGACTGTCCAGGTCGTAATTAGGGCCAATGGTATCAGTGGCCTTGTATACTTCCTGGATAGTCGCCCCCATGGTCTCAACCTTCTCCTGCGGAACCTCGATCACAAAGAAGTCATCATCGTCAGCGGCTTCATTTGGATCAATACCTGCTATTGTCAGTAACCGTTCGTTGTCTGTCGTCCGTGCTATTTTAAGACACTGAAGGTCGTTTTGATTTTTTCTCCGAAATAGTTTATTTATTTGCGGAAACATATTCGGGTTGCTGGTGTTTACAGCCCGAACCTTGTTGTTCCAATACAAACTTACAGAAATTCTGTAATTCTCTTTTACTAGCGTTTGAATATTTTTAATCGACGACTTCAGTGTCCTAATCGCCGGGTCTTGTCGGTCAGTTAACTGTCTGTACAAGTTTTTAAGTCTTGTCAGAAGTCTACTTTTCTGTCGGTGCAGTGCGTCAATAGTAGGATTGCGGAACAGGTCTTCGTTAGTCGTACGTCGATACCGCGGTATTGTAGAATGCATAGTTTGTTTAATTGTCTCGTCCATTTGGTTTAGGTAATTGTCGATCTCCTCGTTTGACAAATTCCTATTGGACGGTGGGTGGAGCGTGTTCGAGGAGAGAGCTCTTGTTAAGTTTGCGGAGAAGCGTGTCCATCGAGTTTTACTGTAGTTGTAAGAATATCTTTGGACAAACTCCTCCAATTCCGCAATTTCGTTGGGAACTGTAATTTCGGTGCTGAAACCGCAATGGTCACTGTCATACACGAATGTGCGCAGACAGTTTAGCGTTTGTTAATTCGTACCTGTCAGTCGTATGCGTTCGTCGTACAGCAGTAGATCCAAATAAGACCCGCCTCTGGGAAACGAAGGGTTATCCGTCGCTTTAACACCGAGTCTGTACATGACATCGTGCTGACCCCTCCAATCGAGTAGTAGGTTCCCTCTAGTATTTGGCCAATTATTTCCCCAATCTCTGTGTCTAGCGTGGAAATCCCCGCCGATTATAAAATAATTCTCTCCCGATTCCAGCCTCAGAAGTCGAAAAAGCGTGTCAAGCTCTGTACTGAATCACAATCCACTCTTGTGAAGCCTCAGGTGCATAAACAGAGGCCAAGTACAGCCGCTTTCCACTGCGGAGCGGGATGTAAACGACGGCTGCCTCCAACACCCGGAACCTGCGCAACACGCCCTTGTACACTCTGTGAAATTTTATACCTTCTTTATTGAAGATCGCGACACCGCCTCCACCTTTGGATCTGGGCCGGTTTCTTCTTCTAACAATATAATTATTGTACTCCAGTTTGTGCTTATCGATTAGCTTGGTTTCGCTAGCGAAAAGCACATCCGGAGTTTGGTCTTGTAGCAATTTAAACATCGCGGCTCTTCGTTCGATCCTAATCAATGAATTAACATCCACCGCAAGGACCTTCAAAGTTTGCTCCACCACGTGCGTACGCATTACGACATGTGTTGCGCTGGTCCCGGCAGCCGCGCGTAGATCTGGTTCACCCGCTTGGCCAGTTCTTGTACTTGCTGCTGCAGCTGAGCCATCTGCCCTTGTTTTGCGAGCAAGATGGCCAGCATGTTAGGTGCAGGTTCCGTTGTTCTCGGCATTGGCGCTGGAGAAGCAACAGTCTCTTGCTGCCCCCCCTACCTGACGCCATTTGGGTGTAGGAAATTTGGGACGTGACGGCTGGTGTTTGAAACCTAACAGGTGAACGTTTGACCTCCACCTTCTGCTGTCGATCCAGTTTTGCTTTTTTAATGTCAGCGAACTTAGGACAACCCCGATAGTTTGCGGTGTGTTCCACGTTCCAACATAATACGCACGAGAACTGCGACCTATCGGATGCTCCGTCCTTACCCAGAGCACACTCCTCGGAGCTGTGGTTCTTTGCGCACTTCACGCATCGAGGCTGCATTTGGCAGTTCGACGCGGCGTGCCCGAACCTTTGGCAGCGAACGCATTGTATAACGCCTTCGCTCCTTTTTAATTTTTCCCACTGAACCACCTGGTAGTCTAGGACATTGATATTCCTTAGACTATCCAGACGGCTTTCGGGACTGAGCTGCACCAGGAAGAACGGCAAACTCCGTTTTTCCCGCCTCGCTCTAGCTGTGGTAAATGGCTTTACCCCCACAAACTTGAGTTCTTCGCACTCCTTCTCTTTGAGCAGTGCCAGGATCTCCTCGGGATCAGAAGACGGTTCCAACCCCTTCAGCAGCATCGATTGTGTTGTTGCTGCTGCTGTTTATGCTGTTGCCGTTTTTGTGGCTGCTGTTGTTTTTGCTGATGCCGTTGTTGTGGCTGCACTTGTTGTTGTTGTGGCTGCACTTGTTGCTGTTGTTGCTGCTTTTTAAGCTTTTGTTGGTGTTGTTGCTGGGACTGCTTTTGAGCAAGCAGCGTCTGCTGTTGTTGCTGGGATTGCACTTCTTCTTCCCTTTTCCTTCTTATCATTTGCCTTCCTTTGATGGCAAGTACCCTTTCTTGTAGCATTTTTATGCTGCTACTTATGGCCTTCATCTCCTCCTCTTCATCTTCAGATTCGCTCTGTGCCAATGAAGCGAAGCTGTTCTCTTCCCTCACTCCACCAAGCAGTTTTACCGTGGAAGTTGGTAGGGTGGGACGTTGAGCTATGTTGGAAGTTGGCCTAAGCTTCCTCCTTCTCTTAGCCGTTGGTGTTTGGCTTGAACTGCTTGAAGCCTCGCCTGATAACAATTCAGCAGGTCCCGCTTTTGTCATAGCGGACCGCTCTCCGCAATCCATCGCGTGATTTTTTTTTTGTTTTTTTCTATATATATTTTTTTTTACACTTTACTAAAAATTGGAAATGAAAGCAGTTTGTCTGCCGATGGGAATCGAACCCAGGCCTCGGGATCGTCACACCAGGTATGATATCGTCCACCTCGGCTACCGAACACTTAAAAATTCACTGGCTAAAATTATACTTATTAGTTTACTGCACTACTTAAGCCTCACACGATAATACGATAATACGCCTGCTCACCATTGAGGTCTATGAACGACTGAAATAGATGAATTTAGGCATATTTTCGTTGACTGTAAAATTGACGTCAAATGTGTTTCTGAAACATGGTTTCATACTGACGTACCAAATGAAATTTATAAAGTAAAAGGATTTGAGCTTCTTCGGTCTGATAGGGTCGGTCGCGTCGGAGGGGGAGCTACATTGTATGTTCGGAATACACTCAATTTTGAATTTGTATGCAAATCAAGCCAGGACTGTCCTCTCCAATACTATTTCATAAACATCAAATGTAGTCATGAGAAAATATTGATTAGTGTAGTCTACAGACCAAATAACTCCATGTCTTTTGCTCCATTCTTTACCACCCTTGAGCAGAAAGGCTACACTGCCACTAACATCATTATATGCGGCGACTTTAATTGTAATCTGTTAGATACATCTGGCTCCATAGGCTTTTTGGAACATATGAAATCGCTTGATCTAAACCCAGTTAACACGTCTACCCCTACTCATTTTACGACCACTGCTTCAACTCTCATCGATTCTATTTTTGTATCCGATATGGGTAAAGTCCTGTTATATAGCCAAGTCTCAGCACCTGCATTCTCTAAACATGACTTGATATATATAACTTACCAAGCTAAAAATGAGTTTGTTGAATCTAAAGTAATGTTTAGAGATTTCCATAACTTAAATTATGCTCAATTGCAAGCTGATACTATAAGCACAAGTTGGGAGCGTATTTATCGGATTCCCCTTGTTAATGATCAAACTAGCTTTCTGCAGGAAAAAATTGCTTCCCTCTTTAACAAACATGTGCCGTTAAAAACAAAATCTGCTAGGCCCCCTCACCTTCAATGGTTTACCCCTAATATCCTACAGCTTATGAAAAAGCGTGATGATGCCTATAAAAGCTGCAAAAAATACAGAATGCCTGAGTTCTTAAATATATATAGCAAATTACGTAATGAAGCGGTTTCTAAAATAAGAAACGCCAAGCGTGTCTTCTACTATCGGAAGTTCGGTAGCTGCTCCGCAGGCAGAGAGGTTTGGAAACATATCCGTGAACTTAGGTTAGGAAAATAAAGGCCTAAAACTCCCGATGATATAGCAACCACCTTAACTCAACTTTTTTAATGTCAAGTGATCCACCCTCAGTAAGCTTAACTACTTTCGACCAGCCACCGGACGATTGTAGAGAATCATACTTTGATTTCTACAGATTACGCGAGGAAGACATTGCAGAAGCGGTACTACGAGTATCGACCAAATCAAACGCTATGGGGATCGATGAAATTCATCCAAAATTTGTTAAGCTTCTGCTTCCATATTTACTGCCTTATATAACACATATCTTTAACTCAATTTTAACGACGTCATTCTTTCCCGCTCATTGGGAAGACGCTAAAATTATTCCTATTCCAAAGAAATCGAATGGAAATGCAGTGAAATTCAGACCTATCTCAATTCTGCCATTCCTTTCAAAAGTTTTTGAGAAATGTATTCTCAAACAGATTCAAATCTATCTACTGTGTAAAGAACTGCTTTGTGAGAATCAATCTGGCTTCCGTCAAAAACGGAGTTGCAAGACTGCGTTATTACTGGTAATTGACGAAATTAGGAAAGCTGTTGATGACAACCATGCTACAATGCAAAACCATGCATTCGACACCGTTAATCACACTATACTTTGCTTAAGACTTAGAAAAGAGTTTATTATTATTATTATTATTATAATTTATTACCATGTAATTTAAATTACAATGTTAACAGGAAAAAAACGAGCACAAGCTACTGGGGCTTTCGGCTCTGAGGTAGCTTAATGTAAAAATTAATATTAACTTAACTAAGGTTAAATACTTATGCTATTTTTTTTAACAAAAGAGTGAATTTTAAGTATATTATCATGACTAGTGTTTTTTAAGGCTTCGTAAATATGCAAGTTGGGTGTTGAGTTTAATTGGTGAGTAGTTCGGGCTGGACAATTGTGTAAGTTTAATAGGTGGTTAATATCGACGCAAGCTCTGCAGGTTGGACATGTGGGCAGACTTTCCTTACGGAGAAGGTGTTTTGGTTGTGTGACCAAGCCGCAATCTAATGAAGGTGGTATTCATAGATTTTGTTGTGGTGGTAGGGAAGATTGGGTGCACTTTGTCGAGTAGTGATGACGATAACCGTTCCAGTCCGACAGAAGTTTCGATTTGATTGATATCGCGCAGCAGATCAAGTTTGGTGTCAACTTCTACAGAAAAGAGTTTAAATTTTCATTGCCCTCTACAAAACTTATATTTTCTTACTTAGAAGGAAGACGATAACAGGTTGGAGCGGGAAACCGATGTTTATGCTATTTGCCAATAAAGAGGGGAGTACCGCAAGGCTTCATTCTTGAACCATTGCTTTTTTCGCTCTACGTAAATGAACTGCCAAAGGTTGTTGTGCATAGTGCAATTCATATGTTCGCCGATGATGCCCAGATCTACTTAAATTCTCCCATTAATTTGGTTCACGAAGCCACTGCGCAGGTGAATGAAGATATCCAGCGTATACTTGGTTGGTCAGCTAAGAACGAACTGCGTCTTAATGCCCAGAAAACAAAAGCACTTGTGATCCATAAAAAAAAACTGGACCTTACTCACTTTCCACCAATCCAACTAGCCCAAAGTTCAATAGAGTACGTCCACTGCGCCAACAACCTGGGCCTGATATTTAACCGGACCCCTACTTGGTCTACCCACATAAACGCCACTATAGGTAAGATATATGGTGGATTACGTGCTCTCTGCACTGCACATCGCTTTGTTCCTACACGGACAAAGCTCCTGTTAGCGAAACCCTCCTAATACCGATTCTGCTATATTATTCTGAAATCTTTTGCTGCCCCGACTACGACTCCAGACGAAAGCTCAATGTCGTATATAATAATATTGCGCGATTTGTATTTCACCTAAAACGATATGAACGCTAAGTCTCTTGCATGGCATAATTCAAATTAAGCAACCAGCATATCTATTCAATAGGCTACGCTTCCTTCAGTCAGGTAGATCATGTATGCTTTTTCAAACGAGCTATGCCTGCTTGACGTCTGAACGCCAATTCTTCGTAAACTCCGTACGGCTGTGTAATTCTTTGCCCATAAATATTAGGAAAATTAGAAGCACAAAACAATTTAAATCCTCTCTCTTAAAATATCTGGCCAATGAAACTAATTAGATTTAGGATTTAAAACGCTTAAAATGTTCAATTTGTTTGTAAAGCCAATTGTTATGTTCTATTCTTTTCTCTCTTTTACTTTATCTTACTTACCTTATTTTATTTTATTTTGTTATCACTTCCTGAATTATTATTGTTATATATACTTGCACATACTTGTATCTGATATTTGATAAATTTAAGGCTTCCACATTTTAAAAGATTCCATTATCTTACCGTGTAAGCAATACTTACTTAGTAAATAAATAAATAAATAAATAAGAAGGAGTGTTTGCGGATTTCGCAACACTTGCTAATAGAATAAAACTTCAAAAAGAAAAATATATTAGTAAACTAAATAAGGATAGGCAAGATTATAAAGAAAATAGGAAAATAGTACCAGTTAAAAATGATTACAAAAAATAACCTAGATATAGATTTAGGGATGGATAAAGAACACCCAGTAAATATTAAACCACCTCGTAAATTCCCAGATGACGACCTTAGCCTTTTCTAATACTGACGATAATGACGAGAAAAGCAATAGCAACATTAACGATTGACAGAATAACAACAGACAACGGATACGTAGAAATTAATATGGGACAGACTGAAATAGTGCAAGATACGAAGACCGTTTTACACATCATCAATACTGCAGAAATAAGACAGACAATTAAGCTGATGGAGCAAAACACACAAAAACTACAAATTGTTAGTGACCCAATCATAAGAAATGAATTACGAACCTTTTATGCCAAGCTAACAACAATTGAATCAAATAAACAGACGAGGAAAAAGCGGGGGCTTATCAATCTTATAGGTACGGCAGAGGAATGGTTATTCGGGACAATGGACGACAACGACAAACAAGAAATTTCAGACCATATCAATCAAATAGAAAACAATAATCAAAATGCAATAGGTAATTTAGAAAAACAGGTAGAAATAAATTCGCACTTTAATGAAAGTACATATATTCTACTTAAAAAGTGTAATAGAACTATATGGGAAAGAATTAACTAAAACATTTACAGAATTAACAGGAAATGAAAAAAGGGTTATATTACAGCAACTTAAATGAGACCAATTATTGAGACTTAGAATGTTAGAAGAAAAGATAGATCAGATAATAGATAACATAGCGTCGGTAAAACACGGAATAATACATCCTAGCATGTGGACGGAACACGGAATAATACTTTGACGGAAGTATACGGAATAATGAAAATTGACTTTTATAAACTTCAAAATGTTAAAGTAGGATTACTGAAATATGACAAAGACAGAATAATATTGGCATTCAAGTTAGCGTTTTCATATAAACTTGTAAATTATAACTTTATCACACCCATTCCAAGTAAAGATATGATGGAAGTTATGATATATGATCAATATGTAATAGAATTCAATAAAACAGAGCATAAATACAATGGCAATAAAATTCAATATGTAACTGACCTAGAACACATAAATAATTGTATTAAAGAAAATAGTTGTAAGCTAAGAAAGAATAAACTTTTAGAAATAAAGAAATTAGATGACAGAACTTTAATTTGTAAGAATTTCAATTATAAATTATTGTGATGACAGAAAAATAAAGTTACCTGGAAATTACTTAATTATAATTAACAATTGTTTAATCGAAATATTAAACAAGAATTTTAGTAACAAAATTTTGAATTTATAGATAGATTCTATTACAATGAAAATGTAATATACAATTTTACAAGATCATTAAACTTCGAAGACATTGTCATTAAAAATTTTGAAAATTTAAAAATATAAAGATACTGGATAAATGTACTCGTAAAGTATTTTCCCACACTTTCGACGATCACGGCAATCTAATATCAGCAACAATGTTGCAAAGAGAGTGTCCAGTGTCGCAAAAGTTCACACGCGCTGCATCGAAGATAGCTGAGATAGCAATGTGAGAATTGATATAAGGGAGTGACGAATGGTCACCAGTTAGTTAATAAGAAAATTTTGTTAGATGTAATCGGTTTGGAATAAATAAAAATATTTTTTCCAAGCAAACCCCGGTACGAGTAGTATAAATTCCATATGTGATAAAAAACTTAATTTCCGGGCGCATATTGATAGTATTATTAACAAAGCTAATTCTTCACTGGAATTCATTAAGCGATGATCCAAGGGATTCTCTAACCCTTATGTCACTAAATCAGTTTACCTTACATTCATTAGGCCCATACTGGAATATTGGAATATGCTAGCCAAGTTACGTCCCCTTACTACGAAAGCCACT